>CM056993.1:257161610-258361610 GCA_029891345.1 Dryococelus australis | reverse complement strand
TGGGTAAAGGCATTTTATAAAATGAGTTTAGTTAGTAAAAGGAAAGTAATTTATATTCAACCTTTTACTGGAACCAACCCAAACCCTTTTTGATATCATTGGAGACTTTCGGTTCTTTTCATTATTTCCATCTTCATTGAGGAGACACTGAAACAAAGACCTCGTCCTGCGTGTGTTGGCACAAACCGTCACAACCCTATCAGAGAAGGTGGTATATATCTGGTGCGTTGGCACAGGAAGTGAATTTAATGATCCACGCTGTAAACAACATAAAAGTGAATTCAATAAATGTAGTCCTTCACGTTGTGAGATCCATTATTCATTGCTCAGACTACCGTGTATCCCACAGTCGCACAAACATCTGCCGCCAACGACATCAAACACAAACACATCTTTGTTGATTCCGATGTATTACCGCATTGTACTGATGCTCGTACAGTTCCGAACAAAATTTTCTTTTATGGAACTCTTAACCCTTTGCTGCCGACGTAATATTGAGATATCTGAGTGGAGTGGAGAGATTTGGGCGGATCTTAACATCGGGGTCTTGAGAACCGATGAGGGCGAAGCGAGCTGAGTATGGAGCAGCGTCGGAATACAAGGGCGGGGAGAACGGGAGATCCCCGAGCAAATCCGCCAACCAGAGGCATCGTCCGGAACAATCCCCATGTGCGAAATTCCGTGGAGCGACTCCACAAGGAATCGAATCTGGCTCACCGAGGTGGTACTACGTCTGTTCTCCGAGACATCCTGACATCCGCGTGCTGTGGGGGTACTCACGAGTAACTATCATTTACCAGCAGTGTTCAGAAGGTTCTCGGAAACGTAATACATATTACGTCAAAATGTTAGTTACACAAATGAACAAGCTGGATTGTTTAGTATTATAAGAAGGAAATAAAATGTTTGGGGGGAACTTTCATATTGCCGTAATATTGGCAAAGAACAGTCCAGTAATTGTCTTTGTGAAGCATAGCAAGCGTCTCCGGTGTTGTGTGAACCAATAAAATTGTTACAGATCGAAATACAGGTACTGTTTTGATAAAGTCCGAAATCTGGTTCTTTATGACGATGAAAACGAACACGAAGCGACTAATGCCGTAAACGTGCACTAAGATATATATATTTTTTGTTATTTGGCCAATCAAAGTCGGTCAGGCTTTCTTATCTCCTCCGCAAGTTCGCGCTTTATGGATAATACAGGAGTTTCAAGCGATTCCCGCTGATTTGACTTTGATTCCTGTTGTCATTTCAAGCGTTTTGCTTGCTGTCGGGGTCACGTAATGTTTCCTCTTTTTCTTTTCCTTATTACACTCAGCATAAAAATGCATAAGGCCCTTCCTTTATGAGAAAAACGACACGACAGGTACACAAACAACTGTAGCAAAAATGTGGTATTCCAATTAGATAAAGGTGAGGTAATGTGGCAACACTGCAAGTAATTTCACGGTCGTAAGGTGTACCTCAAAGGAACGAGCCGAGCTCTGTAGTGCCAAAGAGGCAATGGAGTTGACATGCTGTGAGTACTGGGAGATGACAATGGACATGGGTACATCCGGTGGCCAAGAGGGGCGTACAGCTTACAGCTACCCCAACAGACGGCTTCCAAGTGTGAATGTGTTTCGCTGGTAGGATGTACGTTGCCGGCGAACCAGTCAAATGGGACTAGCACCGCGTATGGATACAGGAAGGCCACGCACAGCATGGACACTGGAGACAGAATGCTCTACTAACTGCCGATCGACAGGCACCAGCATGTAGCACACGTTATATGGCGGACGGTACACCAAATTTTTTGTGATGAGGTCTACCGCGCTTATCATTAGACAACAACGCAGCATCTGCAGCCAGCTGATATTCCCCACCGTGTGCAGTTCTACTAGTTCTACAGTTTTCCTACTACACGAAGCGGACCAGGATTTCGTCAGTCACGTACTGTGGACCGATGAAGCAGGTCACACAAGCGAGGATATCACAAACTCTCACAACAACGGCGTGTGCGCACCTGCAAGTCCACATCATTTTATCTACTTGAATGTCGTTTTTCTCGAAAACTAATGGCCTTGCGCTTCTTTAACGAAGAGTATTTTCTACTAAGTTTTGATCACAGATACCTTTCGCGCAGTGCTTATTCGTGAATTACCTAATATCCTGTGTATATTATATATATAGGATAAGTGTGGTTTGTTGGTTGACTTGTGGCAAAAATGATGAACCAGTTTCCCTTTTGATTTCGTCAGAAGTGATTGGACAATCGCGTCGTTAGTTGCTTCCTGTTGGATCAAAGCCGTGGGTGCCGCGGTGGTATAGTGGCCAGACTACTACCTCCCGCCCAGGAAAACATGGTTCGATTCCGGATTTTCGAATGTGGGAATCGTGCCGGACTATACTGCTGGTCGGCGGGTTTTCTCGGGGATATCCCGCTCCCCCAACCTTGCATTTAAGTACTGCTCAGTACTCATCTTATTTCACAATCATCGGCTCTCAGGACCTCGATGTAAAGGACTGCCCAAATCTCTCTCTATTTCACTCGACTACTCGACTCCAAAACCTTTCGGGGCGTTACAGAAAACAATGTACTTAGTACAATGACAAGACCAACGCAAATTCTCTGTAATTTTGAAGTCTATTCTGCCTTGAAATTACAATGCGAATCTCGCAGGCGTATTGTTGCGCTCGCACAGGGACGAAGCTAACGAGAGTATTTCTCGTACATACTGACTTTGCTGAAGTATAGTAAGTACTGAATTAACACCAGTTAACATTGTAACTGAATGAGTATTAGTGGGGTCTTTGACGGTAAAAGAACAAGTAGTTCTATGACTTTGACATTCCAGGCCTTTATTACAGATTCGCCACTATACACAGATATCAGTCCACCGCAACAGCTTACCATTATCTCCTCATTCTTCAGTGACATAACCTTATATATGTGTATATATCCTTCACTGTGTCACGCGGTTACCCACGTCATTGCCAAGGGTCGTCCCCTCGTGACCCTGTGACCCGGGGCATGTCCGCCTGGATGGTGACCCGCACATAACTAGTAGTGGGTACACATTGAGCAGCCTGAATTAACAATAAAAAAGATTATTATACAGCCTGACTTCCGGCGACTCATCCCACGTGACCGCCGACCACACACGATGACAAGTCATTTCTACATCTTTCTCTTTCAACACATGCCTTAAGAAGAAACCGCAGTTAATTCCTTAACGTAGGTCTCTAGTCTATACTTGTCATAATTAATACAATGATAACAATTAATATAAAATCAATACGCCCCTCAACGAGGTTGAGGTGTGGGAAGCAGGTGTATGGTAACGCCCTCTGCACACTTTTGAAAGCCCTGCTTAAGGTCTACTTGTATCCACGTTGTGAATTCTTCCGCCTTATGTAAAATTAACATTGCCATGGGCCTCATCGCTTTACTGTATTCATGCGTTGGTCAAGTAAAACTGTGAGATTTTTTACAGAAGTAAATATTTTACAAAGTTGCTCATTTTTTACAATTTGACGCATAAAAAACATAAAGCGAAATAAATAATATACGATATAAAAATTGTTACCTAACACTTTTTATTCTACGTTATGATATGGAACTACTATCGATCCATCGTTACAAACTTTACAGTGGGCGCATATCACCCAGTGCGCCCATTAAAATACATGTAGGAAGGAACACTGAGTTTTTTTTAAGGTTGATTTCAAAAGTGCTCATTTTAACGTGAACAGTCTTTAACTGCGAGGATGGGGCGGCGCTATGCGGCTCTGCGGACGCGCTACGACGCGACTTCGTCCCTGGAGCCGTCCAATAGCGTGTCGCGGCACCATAACTCAGCCGTCACGTGGTCGCGAGTGGCGTAATTACAGATGCGAGGGAGAGGGCACTCTCTCCCCCCCGCCCAACAGTTACCACCGGCCGCAGGTCCGATAGCGGCCCCCCAACAAGATCCCGATCAACCCCCGCCCCTCCCCCTACTTACAGCCGTGGGCGCCTTTCCCCGTAAGCCCTTTTCCTCGAGGAGAACATTGCGAGGGCCTGAGGCCGTCTGGTAAGCGAGTGAACCTCCAACACGTTCATTGCGACCAGCAGGTACGGACTCCGTACCACATCGTATGCGTCGTGTTTCTCCTCTATTGGGCGAGAAGCGCGGGATATATAAGGCTCACACTGGCACGCCCTTGAACAGCGCCGTCACCACTAAGCGAAAATATCTGAACTGGCGTGCAGTGTTCTCGTAGTGCTGCGTACACCTATGGGACTTTGAACAGCGACACTATTATTTTATTGAGTCTAGCAAGGTTGAGTGCATTCACCTCGGGTACTTCTGTATGTATCTGGCCCGTAAATGTTTACATACAGCGCTTTGAAAAAGTAGTTGCAACTGTATTGGAGTGCTCCCAAATGGTGTCTTGAATATAAGCCACATACATAATCTGAAGTGTATGTTCCTTTCGTAGATCGGCACACTCGATGCACGCTTAATAGTGCCTTTAAAAACCGCATTTAAAACACACTGTATTGCAGTTCGAGCACCAGGTAGGCGTAATCATGTCTAGCCTACACTATTGTGTACATTACGTACGTGCAGGCAAATTCATGTTCAGTGTACACTACCGTGTGCAGGTAATTTTTTGCCTGTGCTGTACACTGTGAAGCTCAATAACCAATGAACTTCCCTGTGGGTAAGTTGTTCGTAAATCGTCTTACTGGTCTAACTGGTTCATATAATTGTAGCCGAGCATATAGACTAGAGCTCACTGGTAGTTGGTGAGGAGGGGCGGTGGTTTAGTGGCCAGACCACCCGTCCTCCACCCAGGCGAGCCGGGCTCGATTCCCGGCAAGATCAGTTTCGGATTTTCGTATGTGGGAATCGTGTTGGAAGATGACTTTGGGGATCCCCCTCTCCCCTCTTCATTCCGGCGCTGCTCCATACATCGATTCACCGCCGTCAGTTCTCAAGACCTCAATATTAAGAGCTGCCCACATCTCTTCACTCACTCGCTACATATTACATCTCATTGGCTGTGAAAACGAGACATGTGTTGTGTCGACTGAAGTGCAGCAAGCCTCATAGTTTTTTTTTGTTTGGAACACCTGAAACCGTGAAGTAAAGTGGGCGAGAAAGGATTAAGGGACCCGCCTAGTTGCGGACCGGCCATGTTTCTACACGTTAAATGGTTGCAGGTGTGTCCCAGCTATCCTCCGATATACTACTCTCAAGCATAAATAATGACTTTGTGGCAGTGGAAGAGGGCAACTATGCCACAAGAAAGCAAGCACGAGAAAATTTACAAGAGTTTCCGGTTTTTGTGTTTTTTTTCTTTCGAATCTATAAATGTTAACGTATCTGCAATTTTCCAGGGTAATGACAATTTCACAAAACGAATGTTTGTATAGGAATGTGGCCCTGGGAACTGGGCATTTAAGTATTTTTGTTTTAAATCAACATTACGAAAGGGCCTAGAAATATCTAAAGCCGTATCAATACAACTAAATAAAGTAGAAGTGCCTGGCTGTGATTTTCAAATTTCCCACTTTTAATTATTTTTTCATATAGTATAATTGATTACTAAGCCACATCTAATGTTAATTTTTTTTCTTGTCTGTCTGTCCGACCGGATTTAACTCAAAAACCATTGAACGCATTGACATAAAATTTACACAGTGTGTGTGTGTCTATATATATATATATATATATATATATATATATATATATATATATATATATATATATATATATATATATATATATATATATATATATATAATAACCCCAGGGCCAACTTAGTATTCAGGGATGTACATTGTTAATGAATTAAGCTTTTCATATGATTACTGCGTAAAAAAAGCATTATTAAAAAAATTTCGTAATTTCTCGTTTCTTTTTGTCTATGGGTTGTCCTTTCCTTTCCATGAACAATTCCAAATACTAAATGTCATGCGTAAGAAGTAGCACAGGAAAGCTAGTAACATATAAATTCTTATTCTTCTAACCGTCTTGTCCCGCGCCAGGCAGCCGCCAATGTCACGCGGTGCGTCCTTACGTCGCACACTATGACGTCACTCTCCACCAGGACGTCGCGACGCCATCTCGCCAATCAAAGTCTGCTTTTATTCTGAAATAGTTTGTAATTCTGCAGATGTTTGTGACAATACAAACATTTTTCTCGTGTGAAGTTACTCGTTTGTAAAAATACAAGGGCCTTGTTTTGAATAGACCTCAAAAAATGTGTTGTACTTTATTGATCCGTTTACACAAGCTCAAGCAAAATGTCGGACACTCATCACATCATTAATAACTGTTTGTGCAAAAACTAGGGGTGGTGTAAAACATAGTTGCATGCAAAATGTTTGAATAACGTAATAAAACTTAAAACAACTCAACTATTCATAGGATAATGATGAGAATATAAAGAACACGTGACGCTATTACTCACTCAAATGTACACATATGTGTTATAATGAAATAATGTTTTCTTCGGAACCGAATTACTTCACTAATAAGTTGTAGGTATTTCTTGTTCTATATTGTGCAAAAATAATTTTATTGATCGTTAGACAAGTTGGTCTTTTTGGTGAAGGATATGACACAAAGCGTAAGGAACCTGGGTCCTGGTCCCCGTGCTGGTAAGGAACCTGGGTCCTAGTCCCCGTGCTGGTAAGGAATCTGGGTCCTAGTCCCCGTGCTGGTAAGGAATCTGGGTCCTAGTCCCCGTGCTGGTAAGGAATCTGGGTCCTAGTCCCCGTGCTGGTAAGGAACCTGGGTCCTAGTCCCCGTGCTGGTAAGGAATCTGGGTCTTAGTCCCCGTGCTGGTAAGGAACCTGGGTCCTAGTCCCCGTGCTGATAAGGAACCTGGGTCCTAGTCCCCGTGCTGGTAAGGAATCTGGGACCTAGTCCCCGTACTGGTAAGGAACCTGGGTCCTAGTCCCCGTGCTGGTAAGGAATCTGGGTCCTAGTCCCCGTGCTGGTAAGGAACCTGGGTCCTAGTCCCCGTGCTGGTAAGGAATCTGGGTCCTAGTCCCCGTGCTGGTAAGGAATCTGGGTCCTAGTCCCCGTGCTAGTAAGGAATCTGGGTCCTAGTCCCCGTGCTGGTAAGGAACCTGGGTCCTAGTCCCCGTGCTGGTAAGGAATCTGGGTCCTAGTCCCCGTGCTGATAAGGAACCTGGGTCCTAGTCCCCGTGCTGGTAAGGAATCTGGGTCCTAGTCCCCGTGCTGGTAAGGAACCTGGGTCCTAGTCCCCGTGCTGGTAAGGAATCTGGGTCCTAGTCCCCGTGCTGGTAAGGAACCTGGGTCCTAGTCCCCGTGCTGGTAAGGAATCTGGGTCCTAGTCCCCGTGCTGGTAAGGAACCTGGGTCCTAGTCCCCGTGCTGGTAAGGTGTAATATTCTTTCTTAAATTATATTTTTTTCATATTTCCCCACATTGTAGGTTGTATCACAGGCCTATATTTTATCATATCACACGTATATGTTTAGCAGATTTTACAAGAAAACGGTTTGTATTTCTACAAAGGAATTTCTTGGCAACAGGATTTCCAAGGATTTTTCTTGTGAAAGTACCAAAGAAATTTTACCGTGTACCTTGTCGCCAGCTAGTCACCCCAGGCAATAGGGAACATTTTGTAATCGCGCGATAACCAATCAGACACAAGCCCCGCTCCCCGAGCCACGCGCAGCCAATCAGGTAATTGCGACGCCCACGTGAAAGCAACCGCCTCGCCATGTGTCTTCGGAGAAGGTAGCACAGAGCACCAAATATTACTCGTTTGTTTTTGATACTCGCGAAAATTATGCTATGAGTACCTATAAAGTGTTAGTTAACCCTGTAAGGCCTACTTGAAATTGCAGTTTCAGGTGCTTCAAACAAGATATTTTGTGACGTGTATTGTACTTAAGTCAACACTACAATTGCTTAGTTGTGACAACCAATCAACTGTAGACTTTGTGTTCAGCTACAGTAATATGAACCAATCATATTTTGGAGCAGAACACGTGGTTTACTAACAAGATATTTACAGGAAGTTCATAGGTCGTTGATTCTCACCATGTACACACTGGTAAAAGTAACATTTATTTGCGTTATGGATAGAATAGTGTTCCCTGGATCTTAAAGTGTTCACTTATAGGCCTAAAGGAAACTTACCGTTATGGACAGAATAGTGTTCCCTGGGTCTTAAAGTGTTCAGTTATAGTCCTAAAGGAAACTTACCGTTATGGTGATAAATCTCAATTTTCTGGTCTTGCCCAAATATGTATTCTATGTATAGTCTGTTCACGATAAAGTGAGCACTTTTGAAACCAACCTTAGAAAGAAGTCACTGCCCCTACCAGCATATATTTTAACGGGCACATTGAGTGGCATGCGCCAGTAAAGTTGGTAACGATGGAGGGGAAATAGTTCCATATCTCAACGTGAAATAAAAAGTGGTAGGTAACAATTTATGATAACTTAAATTATTTCTTTCGCTTTCAGATTTTTTAAATTCACTGAAGTGTAAAAATGACCAGATATGTAAAATATTTACTTTCCTAATAATTTCACAGTTTCCCCTGATCGACGCATGAATATAGTGACGAGCCCATTGCAATGTTAATTTTACATAATGCGGAAGAACTCACAGTGTGCATAAAAGTAGATCTAAAGGAAGGCTTTCAAAAGCTGTCATTTTACCGTGAACAGCCTATAAATACGAGAATCTTGATGTTATTTCCTAATATTTGAATCTTTAGCATGTTTTATTTGGTTATATTGTTATGTCCCTAATATATATAGGCTGTTTTACCATGAACGTTCTCGTACTTCAGTCTAGGGAATGAAGACTGCGGTATTAGACTTAAAATGGGTCAGTCGCAAGACGTCATCTTAGATTCCCTGGTTCGTATAAAAACTAGGAGGCAAAAAATTAATGACTGAAACATTTTTCACAGTGGCACTGGATACGAAATCGGCACCAGCATTTACATAAAATATTATGATGGAGATGAAATAGAACCTATTCAATCAGAAAGTTTATGTAAACACTGAGCAATGAGACAATTATAATTACGTGAGAACGTAACTGAACATTGACTTACGAAAAACTGTAATTAAGGATAAAGTAAAAATGCGTTCAAATATAATCACTTTCAACGACAACTGTAGTTAATTCTCAAGAAACTCGAATTTTTTAAAAAGTAATCTTTGTGGAAAACTCCCGAAATGTTTATACTTACCTACGCGTTAGCGTTAATGTTGATATTTGTGAAAACTAGCTCTGTTTACGTAACTTTAGATAAGAGCAGCGCTATGGCTGAACAATCTACTATAAATGTTATTGAGTGTGGCTACTCTAATTGATTTTCTTTGATATTTTTTAAGTTATATACATTACAGCGAAAACTGTCGTAATGAAGTATAGTTACATGTTGGTTTTCCGAGTCTGTGTTGTGTCACTTACTCAATAAATTGATACTGAAGCACTTCTTAAGATACACCTACATGCCCGTAGCGTATTCGTCCTCCATTTGTAAAATTAACACTGACATGAGCCTGGTCACTTTGTTAATGCGACATTCAAGTGAAACTGTGAAATGTTAAGAAAAGAACTGTAACGCTTTTAAAAATGCGCTAACTCTTACAGTTAATGCATTAAAAAAACAGAGCAAAAAAAAATTAATTCCCTATTCGCAAACATTTAGCTAATGCTAACAATTTAACGTTAAATTACGAAACTACTTTCCTGCCGTCGTTGCCAACTTTACTGGACACGTGTCTATTAGTGTGTCCGTTAAAATACATGCGCAGGTAGCGGCAGCGACATTTTTTGAAGGTTGATTTTATAAGTTATTCTTTTACCGCGAAGAGCGTATAATTGTTACGTATGTAACAAAGATAATTTTTAAATTTAGAGGATACTTTGACAAATCAAAATGAGAAAAATTTTCTCAGAGCTTTTAAAAATGTTCGAGTAAACGTGAACGACTTATATAAAAATGTCAAATATACCTACATATTTGAAAAAAGGATGGTTGTCCATTTTTTCAGAAAATGAGATTATGGTGTCAGTTGATAGAGAATTGTCAGTACTGTTCTCATGCTAGAGCATAACTGTAAAAGGAGTTGAGAATCAGTAATAACAGACGTCACGAAGTAACACTTCTAGGGAAGGAGTTTATAGCTTAGATTGCAGTTACTCAAAACTAGCAAATATGAATATTTATGTTTTTGCCCCTGTATCCTTCATTTGCATCCAGCTTAGAGTGGCGGCACACAAATATTATTTATGAACGGACAAGCTGTATGCTTCCAGGACAGAACTACCAAACGTTATTCTCTGTTGAAGACGTTTACTTTACGTAACAGACAGAGGGACGAACGCTGGTGGCGCAACTCTGCGACGTCAGCCATAGCACTCGTGTTCGTGTCGTGATGGGCAGAGGTGCAGTGAGGAAGTACGCGCGACGGCATCCAAGACGAACAGAATGGACCAGAAGAAAAAAAAAAAAAAAAAAAAAAACATTAAATATAGTCCATTCACCGTTACTTCTCACTTTCTGATGCCCAGCTATCGTTCTACTTCCTGGATATTCCTCCGCCTCGGGCAAACAAAGATTAACAGTATGTAGACAATTACACCAAAGGGACAGCGCACTGCATTTGTGTGCACTCACTGTAAAAATATTTTTCGTAAGAGCTATTTCTTACTAGGCAATTCCAACATACCTATTTCCTCTCTGTTTTTATTAATATTAATTATAAACAAAATTTTATAATTTATGTATAAATATGAGGATTAGTTCAATTTAATAAAAATAAGCTTTATTTTATATAAGCAGGAGTATAAAACGCTAGGATATAGTCAAGCACGTCAAAATGGGGTGATTTTTCAAAGGTGTGATTCGAAAAGTGTAAAGAAACTGCGATTAGACTATACACTGATTGATAACTTTTACTTCTATATGTTAGAAGATTGAGCCAATAAAAATCTATTTAATTTAAATACCATACATAAAAAACTTATCTAAATAATCTTATCCCATGTTGCAAGTCACTAAATATATGTTTATATAGTAGCCTCTTTATTCAATCGCTTTTCAAAAATACGAAAGACGTAATCTTGTAGAGTTTTGTGGGGTTTCTATGGCGCAGTTAGAAAATTAAACAAAAGTCAGTAAACTAAAGTACTGGCTGAATGCATTAAATTTAATAAGCAATCACATCTGTCATTTTGCAAGGTAGAGCCAACAAAATAATGTTACATGCTTGCATAACATCTATAAATTTAATTGACCATATGCAATAAAATCTGGTAAATGTTCCTTCTTACAAGTTATTATTATTATTATTTTTAAATTGAACGTTTTCACTTTAGGCTGCTATAATTGCTATCACTACTGTTTAGAGGGAAATAAGCATACTTCTTGTGCACTTATCAGAGCGCCGAACTATGCAATCTTTAAAACACAATGACAACTTAGCTTTGTCTGTGGAAGTAAATAAAATAAACCCCCTTTTTTCAAACAGTTATTTCTTCCTTCATTAATTGAGCCATGGGGTGAAGCTGGACAATAAATGCATTTAAAAACCACAGTATTTTTCGTTATTTTTAAGACACACTTGCTGTTAGAACAAAATCTGTAATGCGTGAGTAATCTCGCTGTATTGTAATATTTTCGAGACTTATTTTTTGGCATAAGGAGTCAATACTGTTGTTTCCGTTACAGGAAAAGCGTGGGCAAATATGATGACCATAGGTTTTTCGGCTATAAATCTGATGACATGAAAAATAATCGGGATTTATTCAAAATAATTTCAAGTTCCGAAAGCAAATCAACCAACAATAAATATGTTGGTATGTGAGTGAATGTTGCCACTCAGAGCATTAATACAACTGTATCAAGTGGCGTACTTTTGACTGAGCTGTATCGAGCATCATCCGCCTCATTAGCATGAAGTGCTGCACCTGCATCTCTTAGCTGCATTCTGTACAGTTGCACTGGATCGTTCTGTACAGTTGCACTGGATCGTTCTTCCTTCAGTTTTTATCACGTGTTTGCTGTTCCATTGTCATATTTTTCTAACAAGTAAATAAAACGTTACCTACTATGTTTTCATCGTTACTTGATACTTATGTATTACAGAAAGATTTTGCCATGTACCAGCAAAAACTCGGAATATCCCAGTCTGTTATTTAAATTTTTCATGCAGCAGTCAGCGTATAATTCGAACATGGCTTACAAACTTCCATTAAAGTGGAACTATGTAGAATATACAATGTGGCACGTGTCGAACGTTTGTTAGTGACATTTAAGCACATTTTTCTGAAAATAGAAAATTTATCCGTATTCTGTGATTCATGGAATTCATAAATGTGTATCTTTCATATCTGAGCAGATCTCCTTGGTAAAAAATTAGTCTTATCGTGAGTTTCTTCAAGTAATAAATGCATGAACCGAGTTTAATTTGCTCTAATAATTTCGTTTATCAATATTCTCGAATTATTTCCAAACATATCGATTGAGCTATTTAATTACTATAGTTGCATTATAGTTAATTGCATCTAAAAGTTTTCCAACAGTTCGCCAATGTTAATAAAAAAAATATTTTACGGCAGTTTTGTCGATAGGCTTAGTCCTACTCAGTGTAAGGAAAACTAGTTGTTAGAGAGCCGATTCGAGCAATCTTTGCGGTATTGCTCTAAAAGTATGTTTCTGCCGGTGTAAAAGACAAACAAAATTGAATTTAAAATGTTCTGCTCGGGGTTGACGTCAAACGTTACCTAATGCTCTTTTTAAGAATATTACACCCGTGTGATAGTATATGTTCATAACATAGAGAACTTGTAACTGAACGATACGCTAGAGTAAATCTAATAGCGATCGGTGTAGGCCTACTTTAAACGAACAATGAGTCGAGTGGTAGTTTGAGTCCAGTTAAGTTCCATTAACGAATACTTATTGCATGCTCATGCATCTAGCAACATCAAAGGGCACACTATAAATAAGTGGTAAAATACTGTCACTGCAAAATTAACACTAAACGTTACATATACAACTCTTGAGCCTGCTTTCTTCTACATGGATGTAAATAGTTTTGAAGAAGTTATTAATTTCTTTAAAAGTGAATTGTAGGTAGTTTTTTGACGATTTTTTGACATATGTATATTTTTAAATAGGACCGGAAACACACATGATGGTTTTAGTAACAGATACCGCCAACGTACGAAGTGAAATTGAAATCGGTTGCTTGATTCCGTAGACATAGCTTACTAAGCTGAAATTTATATGGATGGTCGCAATTTCGAAAATGTGTCTGATTTATTAAAACATGCCAGTTTATATGGCCTGCCATATTACTACTTGTATGCCGAATTTAGTACTAATCGAACAATTCGTTCTCAAGGTATGATAAAAGATCTGTATTTATAATGCGGTACTATGTTACAAAACGGCGGACTCAACTATGTTATGCATTAGTGTGTGTGATGTTTGCACAGATACTTACAGTGCACCAAGTGTGATCGAAATTGGTCGAAAAGTGTGTTACGTATACCAAATTAAACTAAAATATTTATAAGACCGTCATTTTGAAAGCAAATGCCTTATATTTTACAATTGCATATGTTTAAAAGTCCTACCATAGTATGTTTTGATTATTGCCAAATTTCGTATTTGGATGTAGTATTTTCCGAGATATTATATAATAGCTATATTTTTTTACATAGTACTATATTCCAAAATGGCGCAACAGTAACAATACCCTTTACTGATTTCAATGCTTATGTTATACCTCGCCAGTGTACTAAATCTGGTTTATGTCGGTTGGGTTGTTACCAAGATATGGCATAGTGCCCCAAATTAAAAAAAATGCAATTTTTAAAATAAGCACAATGGGCTGTAGAAAGCTTTACAGGTCAAGTTCACTCCCAATAATAATATATTTACCGAGTTGTGTAAAATGTGGTCCCCGGGTTCTGAAATTTGAACTTATACTGGACGGGCAGATATCCACACAGACATCCGGGTGATATCACAAGCTCATCTTTTCAAGGAAATTAGGCTGATCACAAGGTATACCCTTAATATACCTAGTAAATGAATGTATCGAACCATTACAAACTCGTATATTTACAAAAGTAAGTGCGCTAATTACACTGTTTACAGGAGCAGTTACACAGGTCAAAGGTGTAAGGTTTCTGTTACACAAATGACTGTTCACCGATATGTTATCGATCGCAAGTACTCTGATTTTTAAGTAAAAGCACATCAAAACTCGAATTTTGGTTCCCCCCTCCCCTTTTTTTAATAATCACTTCCGAGAAAAGCGTTGCTAATATTTTCGCCTTATATTTTTTGTAAGGAATAACCTGCCGAAGTCCTTTGGTGTTGTCCAAAAACATCCTGTATAGACGTTACTTTACATTCAATTTTGGACTTAAATAATTGTAATTATATACATATGCAACAAATGTGTCACTACTCTTAATTGATTACTATTATTATAATAATTTCTATTAACTACGTATTGCTTTTAAGTAAGTAAGCAAGGTGGATTGAATATATTTTGATGTCATAGTTCTGAATCCATTATAAGTATGTAGTCTTTTATCTCACAAACAAAAGATGTACATAGGAGTATCACTAAAATGGCTCCATTTAGGACTTTCCTAGAGACAGATGCGAATGAAATAAGTGTCTAACATTAACAGACTCTGTTTCACAGAGAACTGGCTTCTCACTGAACTCCAAAGCCGCCTCTGAGGTGATTTAGCGCAACGTAGTGCTACAAGAAGACTACGAATGAGCCACCTCTCAGCGCCCAGGTTAAGAGCTCAAAAGAGATAACAGCCAAGAAAATTTCCTTTTGGGAAAAACGCCCCAACTGAGGGACTCTCGACCTAGCGCCAAGGTCAAGGTGCCCCAGATGAGAACACGGAAAGAAAGGTAACCCTCCGCTCAAATGCAACTCTTTGGTGTTGTAAATAAATAAGTTATATCAAACATAGCGCCCAGCCCAAAATAAGTGTACTCACATTCTTGCTGCTAAGTCGGGTACTCCTATGTAAAACCAACAACATTATAGCATGACACAGATAAAATAATTACTGGTTTAGTTATCAAGTGATAGTTCAACTCCACAGATGGTATTTTAAAAAGGGGACGATTACAAATAAAAACATAACTTAAGTTAACATTTAAAAAGGTTTATTTTTTCTTATAATTTTCCTCCACCAGTTGAGTACAAATATCCAACAACAAGAAATAACAATAATGTAGTTTCACCCAGCAAGAGTATTTTTACACATTAATATCAGCGTTCTTGCCATTTCGTTACATTCATTTGTTTTATATATATATATATATATATATATATTTTTTTTTTTTTTTTTTTTTTTCTTTTTTGGAAAATTTCACTGAGTAAAGTTTACCAGAGAAAAGGATGGTGCACCCAAACTTTAGTTTTACGAATCACACAAGGTTAAATGCTAACAAATAAGTTAAACAAATAAAATATTACCTTTTGGAAACAGCCTTGTTCCATTATTTTAAGCATTAAATTTTA
Organism: Dryococelus australis; assembly: GCA_029891345.1. Lineage (NCBI taxonomy): Eukaryota > Metazoa > Arthropoda > Insecta > Phasmatodea > Phasmatidae > Dryococelus > Dryococelus australis. The sequence continues at coordinate 258,346,063 of CM056993.1, read as the reverse complement.
CTTTGTTACTACCAAGAATTAGATAAAAATTAACAAATTTCGTGTTACATCTTGTCCAGAACATGTGCTTAGCAAGTGCAATAAATTTAGACCGTAAGTGCCATGCTTGAAGTTTTAGTTGTCACATCATGCACAAGGAGCATGTGGAAAATTAGAAAAATTTGAGCATGAGGTTTTGGACGAAAATTCGGTGTGGGCAGCGACACACACAGCTCGGCAATTGAACACATGTTGTCCAAGAAAGATTCCGCAAGGGGCAGGCAGGTAAGGTTCAGCTGCACATGGGCTCAATTACATTTCCCTGGGGTAGTCTTGGACCTCACAAGGGGCAGTGTTGAAATCCTACATACTATAAAGGATGAAACTCTTCAGCAGTTAATTTATTTGCTCTCATAACATGGTGGAAACGGGGTGAAGAAGGAGACGTCAGCAAATTCCTTTGTGCATGGAGTGGCTTGGACAAAGTTCCAAAAGTCGTGATATGGCTAATCGATAAATATCGAAACATCATATCACGAGTGTTAAATGTAGTGGGAAATTCCGCAATAATTTTAGAATCACCAAATTATGAAGGTAATAAGCAAACAATCAAATGAGAAAGTTGACAAGAAAAAAGAATTATAGAAATACAACGAACCATAACTGCACAAAAATCAAAATTTAACAAAAGTTTTTCGTTAGTTACTTGCCTTATTACAGTATAACTGCTGCTCTCTATCGCAGCGGCAAACAAAATAATACCACATAAGTTTTAGACACCACTGAATATTACCAAAATAATAACATTTCGTATCAAGGCCGTACGTGGAATTTTCAAATCAATGAAAAAGTAAACAAGATTAATAGGTTTACAAACTTATAGTCTCCTCTGTTTTAAGAGGAATAAAGAAATTAAAAATAAGTTTCACACAAATTTAAAATTACTATTAAACAAAAGTAGTATCCCGAACAGTAAGAAGGAAGCAAAATAAAAACGGGCTTTTAAAGACAAGCTAAAATCGCTAGAAAAGCAATTTCAGAGGAAAAAATGTTAGAGAGAGAGAGGGAGAGAGAGAACATGCCGTAGCATGGCACACAAAGAGTACGCGACAACATTGACATCGTGTAAACCTCCAGCATACATTAGCGAGTGGCTACTGTTGAAACTTGGAAGTGCACTTCGCCAACTGCGAGTAATCGTCAACTTGTTACTCAGCAGTTATAAAAGGTAATTGAAACTTTTTATGGTCTTGTAAATGTTCAGGATGATGATAAAAGTTCGGTAGCTCGTTTCACTGTCTATGTTTAGAGCTCGGTGCTAAATATCTTCGTCTCCCTCAGCTAATCGGGCATAGCTTCAGGGTGAAACATCAGCTGCATTTTCTATTGAAGAATACACGGGAAACCAGTCCAGCATCACACAACACCAATTATACTATATTCATGGCTACTTCGTACAAAAAAAAAAAAACACTCCATATAAGACGTATTTGCTTGTTTCTTAAATATGACGTTTATAAAAAACATTTTATACTTGTGTTAACAGCAGGGCGTTATTTTTTGGTAAAATTGAAGTTTTACTTACATTCTATGTATAAATTGTATTATTTAATTTATAATCAATTAAATGAATAGGTGTGTAGGCAATGCCCAGTAAGAAATATTTCTAATGGAAAATATTTTTACCCAAAGTTCGCACGAATACGGTGCGTTGTCCAGTTGGTATAATTTTCTATGTTCGGTTTACTTTTGTTTGCACGAGGCGGAGGAAAAACCTTAAAGTAAAACTTCAGCAACGAGGGCTTCAGAAAAGATGGGGGTAACCGTGAATAGAATATACTTAAATTATTCTGGTAAGCTAAGAGGCCAGTGTATACGTACTGAACTACACTAATGTTTAATCTGAAACGCCGTACACGGGATTCGAACCTAGAACCGAGTGACCCGAGTTCAATCATAAGATCGTCACATACATTTTTAGTATGTCGATGCCATCGAGCGCAGAACTTGGCTGTGACAAGCTTGTGCAACTGGTTATTAACGAGAGGGTTTGGTCCTACAGAAGCACACCACGAGTCACATTATGTGCTCGTGGGTTCAACACCAACCAACCTATTCCCATTCCCAGAATATGATGGTGCAGTTCCTAGATAACACATTCCTGTTAAAACAAAAGTGCTTTGAAAATGTGAAATATGACTTACAGGGCATGCGGGAAAAATAGAATACGAAATATAGTACTATACTATTGAGTGAGATGTATATAAATATAGGGTGACTCAAGGAATGTTGAGTCCGAAGTCAGAACGTGCAGAAAAAGAACAGAAGAAAAATTGTAAAAGAATGTGTGTTTATGGAATTCTATGTTTTTAGGCTTCGCTATTTGATTAATTGGAAAATATGTATTTTATGAAAACCTTAGTGCAACTATTTTTACTAGGAGGATTTTATTCGATAATAAATTGCCTCACTGTAAACTAAACAGTACTCTTATGGAATTTGTTGGGTGTTTCATTTTGATGGCTTTTGTTTTGCATATACAACAAATTATTAGGTAGAAAGATCGCCAGTAGCGGCCGGATGTTTCTATGTATTCGCCCCGGAATACCCACAGAAAACCCCCCTCATTGCTACATGCACCACCCAAGGTTTCAACTTAGTGATTATACTAACCATGATGATAAAGTTATACACAGTACTTCTCAAGACTACTCATAAGGTTAAAGAAAAAAATCCTTTCGTTTCTCTTATGCTTTTGTTACATAAAACCCTTGTTATTCCATACCCCGCCATTCTTAAAATTTTACTGATAATAACTCTGATTACTGATTACATGGTTATATGAAGTTACATCTTTTTTTATCATACTACCATGGCTTATTAAAACTGAATATTTAAGATTACATTTCTGAAATTACCTGGCGGGAAAATCGAAATTTCAATACTCATATCAATAAATACCGAAATTATTTTATGGCAAGAAGTAACTAAGTGTCGATATAAATATCAGTTACAAAGAAAATTTTTACCAAACTTTTACAAAATCAACAAATTACAAAATTCTTTAAAAATGTGCGTTATTAGTGCTGTCTGACAGCGAACAGAAGTTACCTACAGTTGCCCAACTCCTGTCCCAATAAACAAACCTTAGAGTGTACATTGATCTGTCTAGTGACCCAGTATACACATATTCACTAGGCATGAACATCCACTTCATATCAAGAGAGCCGCGGTGGCCTAGCAGTTAGACTGTTCGCCTCCCATCGAGGCGAACCGGGTTCAATCCCCGGCCGGATCACTCACAGAACTTTCGCAAGTGGGGATCGTGCTGCACGATGCCTCTAGTCGGCGGGCTTTCTCGGGGATTCCCCACTTCCCCCGCCCCCGCATTCCGGCTCCTCTCCATTCACGCCTCATTTCACCCTCTTCGGATCTCAAGACCTCGTTGTTAAGAGTTATATGGCCCTGCAGGTTTTTTGTGAAATAGTTGTCTGCGCGAACACGTGTATCTCGGTAAATAAATGTTCTGCAAATACGATTTTTTTTCAGAAAGATAAAAAACTAATATCTATATCACTATTATTTTACTTTTGTCATATTTAATATATTCTTGGAGAAAAAAATTCGTAAAAATTGTCAAATATCTCATTTTTAAAGCTTGCATGTGCAGTTTCCTTAAACGACAAAAGAAAAGTACAAAGATACGGACGTAGTTTAAACTGTGGGCTTTCATTGCGTGTAATAAAACCCCACTGTTACAGATCTGAATTTTACAGTACAGGGTCATGACGGAAACACTGCACGCCGTGCGCGTAGGAGCGATGAGACACTAGGCGTGCGTGTTAGTGTCGCCCGTATTGCACCCTCGTTTCTTGACTTTGGACGTGCAGCTCCAACTAACTCTTAAGAACAGCCGAAATCTCTCAATTCCCCATTTCAGGTGCCGAAGAAAAAGCTGGAAGTACTTAGTCGAATATTGCTAATTAAATTGCAAAGAGCCGGTGTCGTAGCAGATGAAGACTGCGCAGCAACAAGCAGGTCATGTGACTGAAAGGCGGTCAAGAGGAAGAGAGGCAGGCCAGGCATATGCGCACAGTCAAAAGAGGAAACTTGTTCGTATGGTAGTCGCATTCTTCGACGCTGCGTGCTCACTCAGTTTGTGCATACAAACAGCGGGGGAACACAATGCTACCCTTCTCAGCGTCTTTCTGATCTACACTTATACTGCGTGTTCGGAAATTAAACGCCCTAACTACGAGAGGCGATTCCTTATGAAAAAGGAAGTCGGAAAGGTGCAGGACACCGTATAACTAAACATAAATTTAAAGGAGATACGAGCCTGCGAAAATTGGGTTTTAAAAACATATTTTCGGTGAATGCATTGTACTTTATGACAGCGGTAGGGAGGGCGGCGATTTACACACAGTACGTCCCACACGGTTGAATGGGACACACTCATTTGGCGCGCTGTGGAGCGTTTACTAGTGGAGGGCGTGTCGTTGATGTGCTGACGTATCACTTCCTCGACCCGAATATTACGCACAGACCGAGGACGACCAGCATTACGCTTAAGTCTCCGCAACATGGGAAGCATAAGTCACCTTTCTGCTGCGGACTTTGTAGGCGTTGTACTGTACATCGGAGAAAATACGTTTTCGAAACCCAATATTCACAGGCTTATATCTTCTTTCATATTACCGTTTAGGTATATGATATCCTATTTCGACATTATTTTTCATAAGGTATTGCATCCCGTTGTTTGAGCGTTTAATTTCCGAACAAACTGTATGACGTTTATCAATGATGCCATTGGCACACGTGCTGCGTCACTTAACTCTACAACTAATAACGACAATGTCCTATCCTGCTCTATGCGCTCCCCCAATGTATGTGTGTGTGGGGGGGGGGGGCATTATGTGCGTCCTTCTGCTTGGTGCAATGTTAATGACATGCTGTGCAAAACAAGGCTTCAGAAGTACAGCCAACCACGAATTGGCAACTAAGAAAGAAAAATGCTGTGTTACAAAATTTGATCGATAATAACGCATTCCATTTTTATGTATGTTTTTGCACAAATTTGTTAACAAAGGTGGCTTGTTACGTACATTGAATTTAAAGTGGTGTACTTTTTCTGCCTGTAGATTTTAAGCACGGATATGGGTATCGAAACCATTAAAGATTTAAAACCGATAATACGAAATTATCTTATTGATTAAACTAATGAGAGCATGTTGAAGTATTACTCAGTGCAGAATACCTTTTTTACACATTTGCCAAGCCTGTGAAGCGGTGTAATTTTTAATGTGGAACATCTGGAATTAAATACCATAAACGTCACTTCACTGTAACCAAATTTTCACTACTAATTTCACTACTAATACTTGCTCTAGTACAACTTGGTTCGTATATTCTTCCCCTTTACTGCATGTATGCAGAAACGTTCAGGTTAAAGGTAATTATACTTGATCATAATTACCATGTTCGTGTAATGAATTCACGTATACAGGCTGGTACGCCTAACGTGGACACAACCGAAATGTCCGGAACAGTTACAGATCACGAAATGCGGTTTCCGCTAAATGAAATTATGCACGGAGGCAAGTAATTTGCCAGGATGAGTCATAGCGCGTTTAGCTTGCTTACAGTTGTGAGTACAGGTCTCCTGCCCCATGCTACCGGCCCATCTAACTTAATCATATTTGCATACTATTTATTGAAGTTTCTGTATTACTTCCCATTGCACATGCTACCGTACACCACCGAATTCCTCTTTGCACGTACATTCAGATGCCATTAAAATAAATGTATGTTTCCCGGGAACAATCATTTGCTTTTTAATTATTTCTGCCCATACACGTGTCACGAATAGACACTTTGCGACAAATGGCTTGCCCCCGTGCGTAATTTCATTTAGCGAAAACCGCTTTTCATGATCTGGAACCGTTCCGAAAATGGGGGGTGGGGGGAGGGGTCCACATTAGGCGGACCATCCTGTATAGAAAGGGACAACATAAGATTCCAAAATTATTGCCTTATATTTAGGAAATTTTACATTTTATAATCGATGTTATTCGTGGTCAGTTAGCATCTAACGTAATGAGGCACTATACAAGAACACGCCACGATGAAATCGATACTTTTTTCAGTACCACTTGTATCATTCTGGTTGACTTATTTCACCTAATTATTACATATGACATCAATAAAGTAGCGCTCTTTTAACACCTGTGCATCAGCTACACTATAGAAACTGGCTCGTATATTCCAAATAATTTAAACTTATTCAAAATATTTCTCCCTTTTTTATGAGTACATCACTTCTTAGTAATTTGCTTAATAACTGATTCTGTGAGTACAATAACAATGTACTCTAATATACGGTATTATCCTCGATTAAAACTTCATCACTGCTGGAAAAAAAAAACGCTGTGCTGTACGATCGCACACGAATATAGACTATTTTCGATATCACTCATAAGTAGAAGCGTAAATTTTCATCGATTAAGGCAGAAAAGTAAAATTCGTGATGTTATTTTCTTGCCATTAACGCAGGAGTAATGTCATTAGGAAAAAACTGCAATTATAAAGTTTCAAGAGATCTAAAATAGGACATTTTTGTCGCCTATAAAAATAATGATTTTATTATGCTGTGGGATGTGTTTATACTTGCTGTGTACATGTACAACTTTATAATTGAATAGCTTCATATAAATGAATTTTCACGTATCTAGGTAAGGAAAATAAAAACGATTGTGTTGTGTGCGTACGTAAAAGAGGAAGTAAAGGAGAAAGCACAGAAAGAAAGAAGAGGAAAATCAAGGTTAAAATGCCATGCGAAAGAATGTACGTGAGAGACTAGCAGGGAAATTGCACGCGCTGAAGATGAAAGGGAAACCGCGGCAAGGAAGACTAGAGACTGATGGTTGAAAGAGAGTAAAAAGTGCGTAAAGAAGAGAGGAGTGACTTAGCAGACAGCAGCAGTGTAGGAAGAAAGGCTAGCGTAGAGTATTCTCTGCAAGACTTGGAGTTCCTGCGTGTACAGTTTCCGGCCAGAAAATGGCGACTGCGAATGTTGATGTTTCTTCAAAGCGCCTCCAAAATGATGCTCCTAAAAGCTTTCTTGAAAAGATACGGAATACATATTTCGGCTGATTGCTTTCTTGAATACCTTGGAGAAATTTTTCTGTTCGTAAATTTGGCTGCAGAAGTGTAAATAAATTATCATACACAACACAGGCGCTATTGAAAATCCCAGCAAATGTGTCAAGAAAAACAATTGGAAAACATGTGGCTTATTTTTTCCAACTATCCGCAGATGATTGTGATTCTAGCTAAGCCATTTTTATTCAAAATATTACAAATTACTAATAAGGTGCAACGCTGTGTAGATGGATAACGTGGCAATGAAAACAAATATCTGTCACTATTGCAAAACCTAAAGATATTATTATTTCATTATAGTAAATAATTGGCCTTGTCTATAATTCTAATTAAATTTGGTTTTGCAGAACTTAATAATTATTCAGGGCTGGTTTAAAATTCATTCGACTGTGAAGTCCTCGGAAATGGTGGTGTTAAGAGAAATAACTGAAGGTGGCCTTTTAACTATCATAAGTATGTTGACTAATAGTTCGTTCTTAAATAGCAATGCCTCTTCTGCTTCACGAAATTTAATGCAGTCTAAATGAGCCTGCACCAGTTCTTTCTAAAACGTATGTTGATGAGCATCGGGAGTTTTGCAGTGGAAGATCTCATTAACTTAAACAGTAAGTAGCCAATTAGCGTCTCATACATGCAATAAAATACTGGTTTTGACTCCAGTTTCAAAGGCTTACACCGCCGTCGTATATCACTTTAAATCGTAGGTCTACGTGATTATGATTCAATTTTTTTCCCCGTGATATACGTGTAGGCAAAGTTTGATTGTTTTAGTAAATTGTGCCATGTATATATTTGCGATAAAATATATTTAATGTTGCCCTCATAGAAATTATATCTATAAAGTTTGACAGCCGACCTCCCGTGGCGCAGTCGGTTGATGGGCTGCCGATATGGGATGCGGGAGGTTCTGGGTTCGAATCCCGGGCAAGGCAGGTTAGTCAGTAAGCCGTCTCCTGCTAAGCTTTCAAGCATAAAACCTGGGGACGTTAAAAAGCCCTTTACAATTACAATTAAGTTTGACATTTTAAAATAAATGTCAACTGAAACGTTAATCTCTTGGGTCAATATCGCCGTGAAAGCGGTGAGATTTATGCCCCGACATTCCATTCCTCATTCCTCTCAGACCGCCGTCGTATCAGCGGGCATGCGTCGAGGGCATGGGACATTATTTACGAGCCTTAATGCCCGAGCTGATGGTGCTCGTGACGAAAAATAATGGTGCTTGGCGGGCCGGAAGTATGTTATCGACGCTCCCATGAACACCGTCGAACCGCAAAGTCCCCCCCCCAGCCTTCCCCCCCCCCCCCCCCCCCCTTCCACACGCCTTTTCCGCTTACCGCCCAATTTGGAGCTTTCCTTCCTCCCTCTTCAGACGCCATAATCGCGCTCGAGGCGTCCGAGAAACTGATGACGTCACCCGGGTTGACGTAAAGTGCCCACTCCAGCTGGCGCCCAGTCCGCGAATATTTATGGGCGCGTGGCGTCGCCTTAGCTGAGAGGCAGGGCTGCGCCCGTACACGTCTTTATTCCACAAACTGCGTCTTTTCGTCTAACGCCATAAAGTACACAGTAGAAAACTTTCTGTTTCTTACAAACAATACTTGGTAAACCACTGCAGATGCCGAAGCTATCTTTGGAACCAGTTAGTACATAATTTCTTGTACAAATACATAAAATCTTTACAGTGTACATTGGGATTTTCAAATTATTATTCAGTGTAATATTTGTTCTTTTTAACATTAATTTATTCTGGTGTATACTTGTATTGGTTGTGCTTTAAGGGACTTAACTTGCTTGTGCAAGAAGATTATTTCTACATCGACATTCGTCTGACGTGGAAAGACGCTCCAGTTTTTATAACGTTACTATTTCCGATTTTCTCTCAACGAAAACGAAAGCAAAGGTTTTCTGCTTGAAACACAGATATTAAACTTTCTTTCTCGCTACCGGAAATATTGTATCGATATAAAAATCTGAGTGGAAACGCTAATTTCTGACTTTATCATGAGCTAGTTAAAAGACATTTAAAGCATAACGGCACACTTCAACATGATTCTACTGTGAGTGACGGAAGAGATTAACATGGAGGTCTTCAGAACTAATGAGGGTGACTGAGGCGAGTATGTAGCAGCGCCGGAAAAAAGGGCGGGGGAAACGGGAGATCCCCGATAAAACCAGCCGTTCCGCGGCATCGTCCGCCACGATTCCCACAAGCGAAAATCCAGGAGTGACCCGGCCGTGTATTGAACCTGGTTCGCCTTGGTGGGAGGCGAGCAGTCTAACCACTCAGCCACCGTGGCCCCATAGTTATACTGTGAATAACTTTAAATCAGCTATACAGTATTTTATGAGATGATATAACCCAGAACACTAGTTAGTGTATACCGTGGTATTATTCTAAATTGCTAGACACACGTAATATGAATAGAAGAATTTAGCCGGCACCCGTAGGTCTCATGCGTGCTTTATCAGACAAGGATAACGCGTTTTGTCACGTCACTTGACAGTGAACCATACAAGTGACATTCACAGTTTCGTATACTAAGTGACTTGCAGGCTCCAACTGGTGGCCACTTCAAATGAATCATGACGAATAACTACACAAACGAGGAGCATGTGGATTTTCTGTTAATTTATTTAGAAACTAGTAAATATTAAAGGGTGGCGCAGCAATGTGTGCAGGGGGTATTTTCCAAATAGGTAGCAACCAGCACACGCCATATTCGCAAGACTGTAGCTATTTATGCGTGAAACTGTTAGCTAAACTTTTTCAAACCGAAAATATTGTAACGGCGTCCCAGGTCGGAAGTCGCGGGGATGGTTCCAGACCGGAACAGAAATGCAGTGTTAATGGGCGGCACAGTGGAACAGGAGAACAAACAGAGCCACCGAGGTGGAGGAATCTAAGACATCGGCGTGAATAAAAAGACGCGGACACACGAAATCGAGGTCTTACGTCTTCCGGCTGCCAGAGCCAGCAACCCCAGGAGCCTGTGAGGGCGGCGCCTCATACGAGAACTGTCTCCATGACAACCAATCAGTAGTGAGTACATAACCCCTCTTGAGTGTGAGAAGGGGCGCAGTTGTTAGACGCATGATATTTCTTATTCAGGCCGTTATTAATGTGTAAATTAAGTAACTGCATCTATTTTATTGCCCAACCACTTGTGTGCTTATTCTTGAAATAAAGTTAAACAGCTAGTAGAGTGAAAGACTTGTAAAGCCGATATTATCAAATCAGGATGCTCATTGAGTTTACGCCCCTACCCCTAAAAGTATCTCCACATTCTTTGTACAATGTTGTCTGTATGTAGGCAAGGCAGTATCAATATGAGCTACATGTAAACTCCGTATAACAGTATGAGAAGTTCTTCACGAATATGATTCTGTAGCTCCGGTCTGTTTAGCTATGTGTGCTCGCAGTAACCTAAACATGATGACGACTTCGGCAACTTCTTCCTGCGTATGAAGTTTAAATAATATTTTTATGTGGTACAGTTGTAGTAGCTATATACGTAAAATGTTAGTTAACCACTTCTATTTTGAACACATCAACAGCCTACAAATGCGTTAAAATGATCGGTTTGGTGGATGTAAACATTAAAAATGTCATGGTAGAGACCAAATAATATTTCAATTGTAATGAATAAAAATTTGATTATCTGGAATAAACAGATACGTCAAGTATTACAGAATTTTTGGCAGCAACAAAATCAGCTTATTTCAGTATCGATATTCATTTGATTGGCTGTAGGGTAATGGGGTCACTTCACTGCCTTCTTTCGAATCCACAGCTCTAATTTACGTTTGTAATTTATTTTATATTTACGATGATAATAGTGTTGGTTAGTTGGTTAGTGTATTTATTGAAGCATGGTAAGGGAACAAATAGTCCCAATGAAACAATTTCAGCATAGTAGGCCCTACAGAAAAGTAAACATAGGAATCGTGAACATATTAGACGTAAATATCATACATAAAATACAATGTGACAAGTAAAATATACTTACTTACCTTATAATAACCCGTGGTCAACGTTGTTAAGGTGTATCATTCGGGTGCAAGTGTCGTGGGTTCGAATTTCGATACTGCTTTCACATTTATTAACAACAGAAATGGCCATCCAAATTTTTAATTGCGCCAACCAAATGATGTAGGTCTGGGGGAACTAATATTAAAAAAAGTATTTTAGCAACAAAATTTTTAACTGGCCACATAGAAATAGAGAATTTGGTCACGCCGCAGTAATTATGTTTTATTCAACAAAATAATTATCTGATTTTATGACGAGGGGCATGAGAAGACCAACAGAACGTGTTCCGCTCAACCGAGTAGGAACGGCGGAAACTGCCGTACGCTCAGCAGTTTTGGATTATAATCTATCTGTGTTCTTGTCCGGTTGTGCAGCATTGCAAACAGAGTGTACAAGTTTTGTAAAGCAAATAGTTCGACTGACTTTCTCCAAATTCGCATCTTAAAAATGAAATATTTTTGCCACTTACTGAATTAATCTCATAACAACAACATTTGTACGTTTCAACTTTGGGTAGGCGTAATACCCGCATTCCTTGTCAACTTCTTGCGCTACAGATTTATCTTCTGTCCACCGCTTTTGAAACCAGTTTACTCTATGAGCGCTTTGTTAATTCTGCCAAAGTAACCTTAACTTCGTGTAAACTGTCGCGATCCGAATTTAAGCAGTCGCACTGAGTATATCTCCATGCAGTGGAGAGGTTTTGGGAGGCTATTAACCGTGAGGAAACGGGATATCCCCGAGAAAACCCGCTGATCAGTGGCATCAACCAGCACGATTCCCACACGCGAAAGTCCGGGAGCCAAACCCAAATGGAACCCGGTTCGCCCAAGTGGGAGGCGAGTAGTCTAGCCACTACACAATCGTGGCCCCGAGGATATTTTCGTCATATCATCGTGTCGCGCTCGTCGGAGCTGCGTCTCAGTACTCACGTGGAGTTGGGAGGAGCTGTGTGTTGAGGCAAGCCACTCTTAGCGAAGCCGACAGGACTGGAGCCGAGCATCGCCGCACTGCAAAGCAGGCGCGCCAGAACCTGCCTGCTGCAGCGAACATCTGGTTCCAATAGGCCGTGCTACGTCCTGCGCCATTCATTAAATATCATGTAGACTGGTATTCATTTTATGATAACCTCAACATCGGCTCAAAGCTTGCCAAAAAAAATGCGTAACAAATTCACGTTTTTCGTAAACGATTTGGAGTTTGTATACGTTGGGTTTTAACCTCAGTTCCGCAACAGAGTAATAATCTGTACATACACACCGATGAAATGACGTTGTAGTTCTTAAGACGTGGGCGTACCCATTCGCTGATTGGCTGCGTGTCTTTAGATTGACTGACTTCCTCATGCTGCGAAAGTTCCTTTGCGGGATGGCTTCATAAACTAAATATGAGGTAGACACACAGCAAAAAAAAATTGAGGTAAAATTCTCTTACATGTAAGGGAAGCAACCTCTTGATGTAAGGTAAAATTACCTGTCAAATGTGGAGTAAATTTACATAATAAGTAAAATACTATTACCTGAACGTATGAAAAAGTACCTGACAAAAGTGGGGGGAAATCTCATACAATAAAGGTAATATTAACAATATATATTTCAAATTACTGTTAATTTCTTTTATTAGTTATATTATCTGACGAAGAGTAACCGAAACATAAACTCTACAATACTCGATACTTACTGTTGGGTGGGCGCGAACCGTGGACCTCCATCACTTTGAGCCGATGCGCTATTCATTACACCGCGACATCATAGCAACAAGAAAAAATATTAGTGTGTTAAATAAATGTTTCATCCGCCCGTCCTCCTACTTAGTTGTTGAGACAATGCTGAAGAGATACACGCGTCGGAATGAAATTTTCCTATTCCTTTATGGGATTTTCCACCGCTATGTAAGTGAATTTTACTCCAGAGTGCGGTAATTTTACCTTACACGTAAAGAAAACTATGTTTCCTACACAAGTTTTCAAATATTACCTTACACTTGTCCGGTAATTTTACCATTATTTTTTACAATGCAGATCTCTCTGGCTGCGCCAACCAGTCTGCGTGTTCCAGCAGTGAACTGAATTCTTCCAACACGTCTATAATCCATTCACGGTTACTTCCGACTTGTCTTAAGCCTTGTTAAAACCTACTTCCAGGGTATTCCTTCGCTTCATTAAAAAAACCTTGAAAAAATGTCATCAAAGGAACAACGCACCGGATTCGTGAGCATGCAATGTAATAATATTTCGTATAAGAACTATTTATTACTAGACGTTACATATTTCTCACTGTCTTTATGCATGTTATTTATAAATGAGATATGGATATTTATAGATAAAATATAAGTGAATTTCACTTTAAACAAAAAGAAAGATACTTTTACTATATCACAATTATGAAACTCTTGTGATACATTACATATTTAGGAAGCAACTAACCAAGTCGTACACGGGATGTTTTTTCAAATGTTTGATTAAAAAGTGTGAAGAGACTGCGATTAGACTATAGCAAAAACTGAATGAATTGTATTTGAGGTTAAAACACTGATTGGTGAACAAGGGCTTTGAGATATTTGTATACTTCCTCCAACCAATTTTTAATGCAGTACGATTAATTCAAATTAGCAAAAGTATTTTATTTCATATACAAGTGCCTGTCTTTTGAAAATTGACAATGCGACTTCGAGAGTGGTGTTCTTTTGGGGTAGGTCAGTGCTTGTAACATGCGCAGAAGACGAATGAGCGGTCTACCTCATCTTTAGTCCATGGCTGACGTACGTCATTCGGAGAAGTTGCTGTTCAGCGTCGCCATCTACCTGGCTCGTGCTCTCAAGTCTGTGGTACAAGCGGCTATCACACCTCTGTATTCCTAAGCATTCTGTGATTCCAAGCTTTTGTAATAAATAAATAAACTAAAGGAGTACGGTATTGGGACACAGAAAAGTGACATACGCATTTGATTCTAAGCGGTGTGTACCAGTGGCTGGGCAGCGCGTGACGAGGTCTCGGTTCAGAATGGGCCGCGATCAACGAGAGACATCTGCGTGCGTCAGCTCGCGTCCGCGGTGAACATGTCGTAGAGTGCCTTTGCCAAACTAAACAGTTATTAGTCTTTGTGTCACAACAATTAACTGCGGCCCTATTCACTAACTTGAGCTAGCATACGACAGTCAACGTAATAGTCTTTATCATAAAGAGAGCCATAACAATGGTTACTCGTAGGCGTCTTTATGTGGTATTCTGTCAAATGTGCACGTTTGGCAATGCAGTGGGCTGTGGTCTGAAATCAATGATCTGCTTGTTGAATGATTCATTTTCCGTTATCACAAAATGTACTGTGTCACAGATTTGTTATTATAGTGAATTTTTAACTGTAAGAATAATTTATTTCTTAATACATTTTCGAATAACACTTCTAAAACAATTTTTCTTCTCTCTATGAGCCCAGTTCAATTTAATCATCACGAGATAGCAGCACTACCGCGTGTCCGAATCCGTCACTTCGTAGTTACGTTAAAGCGAGAGTATCACTATCGAATTACAAAATATGCTCCTTAAAAGTATTCCATGCACCTTTTATTTGTGTGAAATTATAACAATATAATATTTCTCATGTTTAGGGCATTTTAAGACGTTTCGTTTTATGTAAGACGTATTTGTAAAATAAACCTAAATACTTCGGCCATTTTTTCCACTTTCATTCTTAAAAACACGTGGTTGACTGATCATTAGTTGAAGACAGCCACAAGGCATTCGAAAGACCATCGTGGAGACGTATTGAGTTACAGAGTACTATTTTGCCTTGTAAATATAGTTAAGCGGTAAATGTTTTTATATAAAGACGTAGGGGAAAGTAGCCGATTGCGTACCGCCTCCTCAATCGCACCACCTCCGTATTTTAGGAAATGTGATTACCACTGCGCTCTTGTGGCTACAAGATGAACTTGTTGTAGTCCTCGGCCAGTCCAAAGAATAACGTGAGTGTGGAACCAATGTTTCATATGTTTGTTTTGTTTGATGACGAGTTGCCTAAGTCGTACCACGTCGTAGTTTCACAAATCGTACCGGTACGGTTTAGGATACTACTACAAGGCAAGTTACAATGAAACCCGTTTATTGCTGACTGTATGTGTAAACACTTTGAACAATCTAAATAATCTTTTGTATAGTTTTATGCAGTGATCTCATTTTATTACAAACTTCAGTATAGGTTCCGCATTGAATCTATGCATTATTAAAGGAACATTTTTCTTAATGGTCGTACATCAACATCCTAGGACAATGGGTTTCATCTGAACACGCCTTACATTTGCCAAGTTCCATATTTCCCACGTGCAAAAGTATTTAATATTCACCGTAAATAAAAGATTACTAAAACACATGTCCGTTGTGTGTTACAGAATGACGAAAAGGAAATGTGGAGCTTGGACTGGAATGGAGATGGCAATGGCTCTTGCGTCGTATAGAAACGGGGACATGGGTTTTAATGAATGCTGTCGACAATATACAACATTCCAAAGCCAACATTGAAAAGGCACTTAGACAGGAAGAATGTTGTAGCTAACGAATCCGTAAAACCCATAGACCGTACCACCACCCTTCCACCCGAAGTAGAGCAAGTACTCGTTGATCATATTTTAAGCTTAGAAGAGCTTCTGTTTAGGGTAACAATCACCGATGTCAGGAAGTTAGCATTCCAAATTGCAGAGCGCAATGAAATACCACACAGCTTCAACAGATTGACATAAATGGCAGGGAAGAAATGGTTTTATGTCTTTAAAGCCCGTCTTAAGGAATTAGCGCTACGTGAGCCCGAGTCCACTTCCATGGCAATGCAAAGGGGTTCAACAAGAAGAATGTGTTAGGATTTTTTTATATCCTGGAAAGAGTTATAGATGAAAACAAATTTGATGCTTCTCGTGTGTTCAATGTGGATGAGACAGGTTTCAGCACTGTACAAAAAAGATGCCATAAAGTGTTGGCTATGAAAGGAAAGCGTCAGGTGGGAGCTATTGCAAGTGGGGAAAGCGAGGTCAATAAAACGATAGTGTGTTGTACTAGTGCGTCGGGGATGTATGTTCCACCTATGATAATATTTAGACGCATAAGAACGATGCATGAGCTGCAGGTTGGTGTCCCTACTGGAGGTATTGTTAACATATCGGAAACAGGGTACATTAACAGTGATCTTTTTGTAAAATGGTTACAACATTTTATTGCTGTCATCAAACCAAACATCGATAACAAGGTTGTCTTAATTTTAGATGCTCATCGACACATTCGAAGAATGTAGAAGCTTTGGAACTTGCAAGAGTCGATGGCGTCCTAATGTTGCAGTTGCCTGCCCACACAACTCATCGGCTACAGCCTCTGGACAGGTCCTTCTTCAAGCCATTAGAAACTTATTACACCCAGGCAGTTGAAAAATGGCTTCGAACAAATCCCGGTTTGTGTGTTACCCAGTATCAGGTTACCCAACTTGTAGCAGAGGCCTGTATAAGGGCAGCAACTATTCAGAACGCCATTAACGGATTTCGTGCTTGTAGATTCTGGTCGGTAGATCGTAATATTTTTAACGAATCCGACTTTTTAGCAGCTGCAAATCTGGAAGAAAACGAATGCCACTCCGATGAAAATGATGGATATGCCTTCTTGTAAACCTACAGAAAACATCAGCGATCTAAAAGGTAGTGAAATAATTAGCCGTAATGATAGGCCTAGTCAGCAGGAGATGATCTCGAAGTTGAATGTTTCTATTAAAGCTATTTCTCCGCTTCCAACATGCCCCAAACATGTGTTCACACCAGCAAGGCGGGGAGCTCAACGTGCTGTTGTACTGACAAGCAGTCCGTACAAACGTGATTAGATGGCTGCAAAAGATAGAAGAAGGAAGACGACCAGCAAAGTAGATAGTAAATGTACAAAAAGGAAGGGACGTTCTGCATGTGCAAATAAGCGTTTAAGAACAACTGCAGACAACAATGCACCTTCTACTTCGTTCGCATCCAATGTAACCATAGAACATGTGCAAGACGATTGGTTTTGTTCAATATGTGAGGAAAATGTAGAAAATATGGTGCAATGTTTACAGTGTCACACCTGGATACATGAAACCTGCGCAGGGGTTAAATCAGGCCTGAAACGTTTTATTTGTGTTACATGTAAATTATTTGTTTGTTTTACGTAGGGTGAAGTATGTACTTGTATACACTTACACATCATTATAGCTGTTTCCATGGACAACATTTAATATTAGACTATTTCTGTTTGTAGCAGAACGATTTACGATACTAGTGGTACTATTTTGGATACTGGTTTCCTACATCCTACCGATTGCAGTCTTACACTAACAAATTTTTCTTGGTCGCTATTTCAGCTAACTAGACATATTAATGTAGATATGTATGCATATATGTATACTGCTTCGTACTAAATCAATATTGGAGAGCAGTACATTTAAGATTGGCCCAAATTAATGCAATAATGTAAAATATGGCACTCCTTAGGCAACCTTCCCTAAAGAGTTAGGGAATAGGGCTCCTGGTTTTATTCCTAGAAAACTTTTAAAACTACTTTGCTTTGGCTAAAATAAGCTCATTGTCTACTATAATTAGCACATCGTTTACTAAAATAAGTGAATCGTTATTCGTTAAAAATGCGGGTCACATTTCTTACAAAACATGTCTAAAAACATTCTTTGGCCATGTACTCATCGATTCATGTTTAACGGACTGTAATCATACCAACAATTATAACTGTCATAAAATAACCCTAAAATTTCATTAATTATATTATAAAGACGCATGTTTGCAAGTACACATGCATTTACAAGACACAAATGTTTAACAATGCTATTAATTGTTGAATGTATATACTGTATATATAGCTTTATGTATTTATCTGTATTTTTACAATTTAGTGGACGATAAAATTGGTTTCTCCAAATTTCCTTAAATCACTGTTATTTCATTCCAGAATACTATCACACTACACAAAGGGTCATGCATTTCCAAGACATGAATTGTTATCGACAATATCAACTATTGAATGTGTACTCTGAACTTTATTTTGGTATGTATTTTTATTGTGACTATTTTCTTGAGGGGATTAGGATTTAGCTTCAAATGCCCTTAAAAATACATTAATTTTATTCCTATGCATTTTCTTTATATCACAAGCTAACTTTTCTCAATATAAATTGTATATTATTAATATTGCAAATAGAGTTGTTTTCTTCTAATCTCATTCTTTGTCTAAAGTGTGAAGTCTTCAGTAAACAGAAACAAGGCCCTATTGAACATACTAATCCAATGAATAAGTATAAAATACTTTGAATAAGATGCTTAACACTGGAAATAGTATTATAGGCAGATTAAAAAAAATTTAACACTTTGTTTAGTTGCTGGGCAAACGTATTTCGGACTGTGTGTAGTCAAATGCAATGGTAAATAAAGAATAATTAAAATGCACGGTCTTTCATGGCATTATGTAGTATTAATTTTGCTGATTTTTTCCGATTGCCTTTGTTTAATTCTTTTTTCGCTACCAGTGTTTATGCCTGGTGCCTTTATTTACGTATTATTTATTGTACATCAAAATATCAATAATCTCATGATTTTGATGCTAAGCAGAAAATACAAAATATAAAGTTTATGCGAAAGAGATCATCATTATTTTTAAATGTTTTATTTTTTTGCTGAGAGAGTGAATATTTTTATATCGAAAAAAATACATGCTCTTTATTTGCATCTTCTTCAATATAAAAATATAACTATACAAATAATTAGAAAATAGCAATCGTACGACAGTAACATACTGTGAAATGCATCATGGCGACGAATTTGACGTTTCGTCAGTGTTAGTGTAACGTAATTCATGAGACCGAAACGGAATAATTCATTGTAAGGAGCGGCACGTCCCTCCAAACGTTTTCCGTGTTTACATTCCCGCACTTGGTATGCGAATGACTGCATCAAACACCTCCAGTTCATTCCCTTGGGAGAAATGGACACTTTGATGCCTTTTGGTGATTGAAAGTGAATTTGAAATAAGTGGTATCTAGACACTTTAACAAGTGCCCTGCTCCCCGAGTTGACAGCTTCTTAGAAACGGAAATACTTCACAGTGGTGCGTCATAAAACGTAACAGTAGATGCTACCATGCACGTTTCGCGCACACGAACAACTTGAAACATTTACTTGGCTCAAGCAGTCCTGAATCATTCCTCCTTGGGAAAAAATTTAGGTATAATCTGACCAAATCAAATACTTTGAAATTCAAATTTTCAATTATTTCCCTACAAGGCTATAGTGTTCAAACGCCGGGAAAATTTGGTAGATTTGAATTCTCAAATTTTAATGTATATTTTTAATGAAAGATACAGAAATTCAAATTTCTCATTTAAAACTTTGTCTTCTTGTGCAACTATGTTTCCATTGCTTAATAGAACGTTAAATTGGTTAAAGTTGACGAAATGTTATGAAGAAGTCTAGATAAAAGTTATTAAAAGAATATTTCACAGAGAGGAATGATCTTTTTGAGCGAACATTACTCTGGGGTACTTATTTTGATATTGACGGTTATAAGCTAAGAGTTTGGACTGTTATTTCTAGTACTTCAGCACTACTACTGCAGACTTCCTGCTAAAAATTTTGTGTACTTTCAGTAGGAAATGACTGCTTATGATATCACTTTCCTCTCGGTGTGTATGTATTTGTCTGTGTGTGTCCCTAACAGATTTTGAATGCTTGAAACAATTTCGCCGAACTCGGTGAAAGTATAGTGCTTGGTAACGATATCCGTCTTTTACAGTTTTCGATCACGCAGGGTGTTTTTTTTCTTTTCAAAATCGCGACCATTTACGTATTAATGGTCCTCTGTTATATCTCGGAAACCATTCAACCGATTTAAACTAAATTATTGTTTGTTGAGAGTACATCGTGTAAGCATCAAATTCTGCGATCTATACTGTTGTTGGTCCACTAGTTTGTAAGGCAGCGCCTCTAATGAAACATGAAGTGACTGATATAATTTATAAGTTTCCTTCCGTCGCAAAAAATGGTCTAACGTTGTGAGAATATTATTAATGTTACTACTTCAGTAATTTTTTTTATTATCTGGGAACCGTCAGTAAGTAATATTGCTGTTAATGTAATATAATGTTAGGCTATTAATAATAATGTAATATTAAGTACTGTGGAACAACATTATATCCTTACTGTTCTATTATAATAAAAGGTGCTGTTTATGCTGCGGAAAACCCATTGCGACGAAGCACAAATAAATTACGTAACTCTAAATCAAAATTGACAGCATTTTATTATATTCTTATAGAACGTTGCTGTTTCAAAAATTCATTACTGGAGGGAATAGATGCAGGTTTCATTTACACCAAATTAATATAATGTAATTATAAAACTTTAACTTGTACAATTTGTATACAACCTACATTTAGCTTAAGTTTACATTTACAGCACACGTATTTTAAATCAATTACTTCGAGATCACCAAAATGTATTCAAATATGAAGGGTTTGGAGGGCAGTAATCTAGATCCATGAAATCCTTCAATCCAATAAATGATATTAAAAATACTATATAAATAGATACGGCGGAAGGCAGTTAAAGTGACCATCTAATGCTCCCACCGTTAAAAATTGATATTAGTAAAACCAAGACAACACATTTAAACGAATGCCTTAGCAAGTGAGTCATGGGAACGGAAAAACCACTTTAAAATTATTAAACGTGGGCGGCGCACCAGGGACAATAACGACATGTTAACACAAGAGGCAGAGCAGACGCACCCCATAATTAAAACATAACATAGTTTAGAAGGGTAACCAGAAACCAAATTTAGAAATACGACGCAGCTACTGCACACTTAAGCAACTATGCACACATGCCACACAAAAATTCATAACCATTAAAAATCTACCCCAAAACACACTAATACTTAGCACGTCTCACCGCAATTTACCCCATCGCGCTGAGTAACGACTAGATGTCGTCTATCGAGATCAGCTTAGCATAATTCTTGTAGAAATGCAGCACGAGCAAGCGAAGTGAAGTGCAGTCGGCGCAGGACAGAACAGTGACGTAACTTGGTCGCGCCAGGCCTTAAATCAAAGACTGCCGCCAATCACAGAATAAGACGCACGCGTAGGGGAAGGGCAAAACGGGGAGAGGGAGTCCAAGGAGAACGGTTGAGGCGTTCCGAGCGCGAGCAAGAAGTACGCTACTGACCGCAGATAAAGAGGATGCTCGCAAAAGTGACGGATACGACGTATACGGTGTAACCCCCACCCCACAGTCTGTGCACTGGTGACTGGTCTCTCTTCCTTAGTCCACGTCGATAACAAACGCAAACTATTTATAGAAGATACAAATATGAAGAAACTCAAACTCAAAAGGCAGACTTGGAACAGTAGAATAGAGTGTTCTCAGACATTTAATAGATTCGTAGGAAAGGTAACAACTTTTTAAGTCAACGTCCAGTAGCATCAATTCAAGCAAAGAAACAACCAGCTCCATTATCAAGTCGGTCTCCGGAGACGGTGGGCATGCTTGAGAGCCAGCCAGACATCTCAACTTCTTGAGATCTAGTTTCTTCTCGTGCACTGCAAACTGCTACGCACAGCTGTCGAGCAAGTTGCCGCAGGTGATACCAACAGGGGCACAACCTCCCAATCCAGCAGTCTAACACGACGTCCAGGCAGTTGGCATCAGTGAAGCGAGGCGAACTCAGCACGGCTCGGTCGGAGGGCGAGAACAGAACATTAACAGGGAATTCGAAAAGAGAAAGACAAGAAAACCAAAGGAACAAGGATTGTGGTATACACGTGCGTTAACACATTTTTACAAGCACAACAGCTGAGCCATAGAATATACAAACAATAAACTATAAACTACGCAGCACAAAGGCCTTTAACTGAGACACATGAGCTTTACAAAAAAAATCAAATATAGTTGGGCAAAACAAGACACAGTATTAGGGCAGAAAAACTTATAGATTTTAAACTGCCCAAAAATTGGGGAATTAGCTTCCCCGTCAACTCCTTCTATAAGTCTGCTTAAACATAGTTCTCGCACAGGACTAGGTCCCATACTTTGCATGTTACTGGCTATCTACCCTGGTCCGTTTTGGCAATAATCTGCAGCTTGGCAGCCTCGAGCCTGCGATGGACCTGCTCCAGCAAGCGATCACGGTCTGCATCGCCAAGGGGAGGCGGAAAAGAAGGGATGTTCCAAATATTTAACAAGGGATAACCAAGTTGATGACCTAGGAAAGGGAGAGAAATATCGTCAAACAGACTTTCAATTTCCTATTGAACCTTTCCACTTGGTTCCCTTTTGAATAATACACTGGAGGTGAAATGCTTTACTGTCCAGAGAAAACACATATTCTTAAAAACGTTAGACGTGAAATATTTATCATTATCAGTTACTATTTCTACAGGAGTACTAAAAACCAAATCTGATCTGTGAAAGCTGTAACAATAGCAGAAGCCTTCATGTTATGGAGCGGTAACAAAATTACAAACTTGGTGAAGGTTTCTAACAAAATCAAAATCCATAAATTACGATTTTTAGATCGTATCAATAGTCCAAAAATATCTAAGAGGACTACACTCCAGGGACACTGTGGCACATGCTTCACCGCCTGGCTCACATTAGTTGGCTGCACCTCTTTACATTTCTGTCACAGCTCACAAGATCTTACAAATTCAGAAACATCGCTCTTTAAAGTCGGCCAAGGAAACTGAACAGCTATCTTATTAAAGGTTTAATTCTCACCCAAATGCCCGCAAAAACAGAATCATGAAAATATGAAAGCATCATAAGCCTTAATAACTCCAGAACCACAATCTTACGTGCTCGGCCAATTTTTTCCTGAAAAATATAGACTACCTTTCACTTCTACATACGGAAGCACTACTCCCGCACTCAGATACGTTCTCACCTGTGTACAGAACGTATCGCTCGCTTGAGACTGATGCAACTTAACGAAACATTCGGGAAAGGCCTGTATAATATTTAAAGATGCTTCAATATCACGATCAATTTCCACCTCAACGTCTACAGGATCGTACATTCTCGGCAGAGCATCGGAAACTTGGTTGTCGGAGCCACGAACGTGAAATAATTCGAAACGGAAACGCGTTAAACGCAAAACCCATTTACCCAGTTTTCCTAACTGCTGCGGATGGTTCAAATCCCAGCTGAGCGCTTGATTATCGGTTTAGTGATCGCATTCATCGTGTTCTACATAGGAAAGCGAATTTTTCCAAACCATGGATATAAGTCAATGCTTCCTTTTCGTAAATTTCTAATTTACATTCAGATTCAGTAAGATTGCGGCTTGCAAATGCTATAGGAGCCAAACCTAAATCTGCCCTTCGACTCAGTACAGCCTCTAAAGCCATCGACAACGCGTTGACCTGCATGACGAACCGACGGGAAAAGTCCGGTAAATGTAACACCGGATGGGAAGACATCTTCTGCTTTAAGATGGTGAACGCTGTCTCTTGCTCCTGGCTCCAGATAAACTCTATTCCCATTCTGATTTAATGAGTTCAGGGCGCTTTTAGTTCCGAAAAATATTTAATAATCTGGGAGTAGTAAACAAATAAGGCCTAAAATTTTCTGAACTCCATTTAAAGTTCTTGGGCGAAGGAAATTAAAAACAGTAGCAACTCGATCGTGATCAATCATTAGTCGCCCTTCACAAGTAAGTAACCTAAAACTTAACCTTACTTGAACCCAAAGTTACTTTATCGGTATTAACCATCAACCCTTCTTCGCGCGTTTTTTTTAATACTCGGTGCTGCTGTAAAAGGTGGGACTCCGTATCATAACTTTACACTATAATGTCGTCCACATAATTATAGACAAACTTGAATCTAAATTCAGACAACACAAAGTCCAATGCCCTAGACAGGGCTTGGTTCCCGATGTTGAGCCAATGGGGATGCGTGTGAATTCGAACTGACTCAAAGGAGTACTAAAGGCGGTAGACTTTATGTAAGAGGGATCAAGTAAACGTTGGTGGAAATTGTTACTTAAATCCAGGACAGAAAATACACGGGCTTTACCTAAATGCTGAAGAAAACAATCAATCATCGGCAACGGAAATGGATCCTTGGGGATTTGTTTGTTTACTAACAAATAATTAACAACCAGCCGATATTTGTCATTATCTTTTTTACGCACTAGAAAACCAGGCAAACAATAATCATAATTTGAAGGAACAATAACACCTGCTACTAACAATTTATATATAATTTCTCTCAACGCCTGCAACTTAGGTGTAGGGCATTTAAAATGGCGATCACGTACTGGAATATCGTCGTTGAGGAATAATTTATACGGAAGAATATCGCATTTCCCTATTTTAGGGCTGATGACGTTACTACACTCTTTGCCCAACTGATCCAACTGACTACTATAATCCTAGGAAAAACAATTTTCCTCGTCGTGGAATGATGAAAAATTGTCATAAATAACTTCCACCTGAAGCGCAATCCTGATATTCGGAGAGAAGCTGAAGGATAAATAGTATTCGTCAAGATTAACAGACGCCCTTGTCTGCCCTAAAATCTCAAGGCTTAATACCACATCATGATTGAGGCTTGCATTATGGAGATAAAGTTCGGATTATCAACAACGGATGTAATCGTTTGCGATGTTATATGAATGATAGCGTTTAGTAGCCTGTAATATTTACATGGCCGTCATTCAAAAATAATGAGTGTCTGAGCCACTTTAAACGTGTAAGTTTACATGGCCTACCCTAGCGATACTTGTGTAAAGAACTTGGCGGAAATCCGGTTGTTTGGTTCCCGAGATATAGCATAAAAACTTTATTTTCTTATTTGTTACTTTCTTATTAAATTACATAAAAACAAGCTTCTATACACGATGTTTTTATCAGATATGACAAATTTATCTTAACTGTTTATATGGTCACCATTTTGTAAATAACTTACTGACCTCCTTATAACTTGTTAAGTCTCATGTGCATCTGTAGCACTACTGAAGTGTAGAATTTGGTGGAGATCAGTTGAATAGTTGCGGAAATATGACAAAATGTTCAACTTTCCCAATTTGGCACTATTTTACAAAAACGCTAGCAAAATAGCAAGGAATAAGGTCATTGTGCATTTGGTCATTGCAACATCGTTCCGGTCAGTTGAGCAGAATGTGCGATTTCCGCTCTCCACCGTGCCAAGAGCGAGCCGTGACTTTATGGAGAGGATTGGAGTAGAACCACCGTCGCCATGGGACAACTGTCATGGCGTACGACGTACTGTCGCCAAGCACACGAAGTGATGTATCCCTCGTGTCACTACCGCGCGGCCTGAACTGTACTAGTTCAGGCCGCGCGGTGGTGGCGATATCCTGATACAGTATGTGGACTGTTTGTGCGGGGTGAAATGCCTCTCTCCCTCCCTGGTAAATGTGCCATTACTTTTCCACGGGCAAACGATGCAGGGAACTGCTGGCAGAGTATGTGCGCCCAATTCTGGCCCTACAGGACCCTGTAGGAAACCTGTACCTACAGCAAGATAATGCACCAGGCGACCGCTCCTGAATTGTGAACAGTGGTTGGTTCAACACTCTACTGAATTGAAGTTTCTTGCCTGTCCCCCAGGGTAACCCCGAACCCAATTCTATTGAGCACGTCAGCGATACTTTGTGTACTGTAGAGAGGTTTGTGTGCGTTCGTGGATCCTGCTCCGGTGTATCTCCGTGTCATTGTGGGAGACTGCAAGGTGGTCATGGAGTCTTGTGGAGTCCACGCCACGTCTCATCGCCACCGTCATCAGGGCGAAAGAGGGTGCTAGACATTACTGGGTGGATGTCTCTAATTCAACTACTCATCAGTGTATATGTACGTATAAAACACATATATACACACACATCATAAAGAAAACTATCGATTTCCTTGTACTGATTCTCGAAACAGAATAGCTACTAACAACCATTCACCTTACCTCTATGTACGGCATCCTGCAAGACTAGCCTCAAATTGTCAAATCAAGCAATTTCTATCACATTTAGCATAATTTTTTTTTTAAATCCTGGAATATTTTTGTCTCAATATTGGCCATGCTGCAAAAGATGAAAAATAAAGTTAATTTTTATTATATTGGCGTTGTTTAATCTAGAGTATCTAGAAACGCTGTTATCTCATTTAGATTGCCAACCTCGTAATTTAGAACATATAGATAAAACTGAATCTGTAATGTAATCGGCCAAAACTTCTTCGTTACATGAAACTGCGCCCGAAATATGCTTGTATTTCCAGTAAGATCCAGCAGCCTGGAGTGTGATTATTTATTGAGAATACCGAATTACTGAGGAGCTTCGATACATTATTGAATACAGTGGACTGCGAAGTTGAGTCTACAGTTTAGTGAACTCGAAATAATATTTGCTAGCAAGATGCCTGAAGTACTGCGCGCAGGCAGATATACGAAGTAAATATTTCCTATTCGCAACCGGACTTTAGACGTTACGCGCACTCTGGCTTTCTCAAACTGAAATTCAAAATGAACGATAAAAATTCAATGACAAAATTAACACCCACTATAAATTTTGTTAGATCACAAAAACAAACCAAAATAACAGTTAAAGAATTACAGTACTTGATTTCCGGGTTTATAACTTATGTGTTTATTATTGAACTGACTAATATTCTTATATAGACTTATGGTATTCTTTCTTGTTAATGCTGAGCGTATTCAATCATTTCTACTATACAGTGATTCTCGTTTCGTTTGGTTAAACTCTATAAGTCGCAGAAAATGAATGGGCAGTTTAAAAAAAATGGTTCAGCTAATATTTTGGAGTCATCAGTGTCCTATTGCAACACTTAAATTATACTGCATCAGTTTCCGCAATACCTAGTTATGATACAGTGTTAAAGTACAGGATATTTATTAGGTGTCCGCTACGCATGCATATTCACCCGTATTATACGTTTAATGTTTATTTCGTTACCTAATTTACTAGAACGTCTACAGCGGATATTCACAGCAAGTATTCGTGCATTCTACGTATATCATTATTCATGCAGTGTGGCCAAACATAGCTCCACGTAATTTCGCAGTCCGTGGGAACATCGGGTAAATGAGTTATACGGGAACATATTGTGAATTTCGTGATTAAATTATATTACTAAATGAGCAACATAACATCAACTAATGAACTTTTCACGTCGTGCACTGTATCAACCCGCAAAAAAATAAACTGATTTAATGTAACCTCTGTAATTCGAGTAATTTTCTAAATCTACGATGAAATATTCGCAGGGGATATACTGTATTTGTATGAAAGAAGCGTTAACAGTATCATTCAATTTTCTCACAGTAAACTCTAATTCCGAAATTGAAAAGTGCAAAAATAAATAATTAAAATTATTTACTTAAAATTCACTTGAAATAATACTATTATTAAATATTACATTAGGGTTCGTAAATAGAGAAACTTTTGAAACCTGCTTAACGGGGCATTTTTTACTAAGATAAATAAAATATTATAATTCTTTTTTAGAAATTAAGTAGTTAGATTTGTCTGCAAACATAAAAACTACATTAAATAGGACAACTATGCCTTCAGACCCTGTTTACAGCTAGATCGAAGTGTTTTGGAGACGCACTTGAAAACTAGGATCCAATAAACTACCCTCAATAATATAATAAGTTTATCGCGTGTTTTTTTGGTCGCAAGCTTGATAATCTTGGCAATACGTATAGAGCTTTCCGTAACCCGCAATTGTCCCCGTTTGGGGCTAAAATTCAACACTGCTCCTCGTAGACACAGGATTGATATAAGCCCAAAGAGCGGTGTGTTCGTCTAGCTAACCCGTCAATTAAATTAGGTACCCTGACGTTAGTGCCTTATGAAACCATACTAATACGTTCTCTTAGAAAGACGCGATGTCCGGTAGGTGTGCTATTCTCACCTTTACTGCCTATTCAGAAGAATATTGAGTCTGTGCTGGCTAGCTCTCACTGTTCCCATCCATCACTGGGGGAGTATTTTCCTCCATGTCTCGTCTGGCATGCAGAATTTGAACAATCGCCACTACAGCAGTCTGAAGTGATCTCTCATCAGATGTAATCTCTGTAGAGCACAGCCCAGTCGTCCCGTGGTAATACTTAACTTTTAATGCCAGTAAAGGGTTGCAGTCGCCTAAACTGACTGCTCAGTACCTTGGCCTTAGAATTTCCGTGCACTCAAATTCATGTTTCAGCTCTGTCAAAAGTAGAAACGGCATTTGTTAAGGCAGTCACTAAAATCAAATGACAGTAGCTCAATAGCTTATTAACTATAAAATTTTTTCTTAAAAACAAAGAACGAATATAAAATTTTATGCTTTTGAGCTGTACTTTCTCCTATTAACTTTTAAATTATTTCTTAAAAACAAAGAATGAATATTTAATTTTATGTTGTTGAGCAGTATTTTCTTCTAGTAAACAATAAAATTATTTCTTAAAAATAAAGAATGAAATTTAAATTTTTTTCGCTACAAAGCTTAACAAATTACTTCTTTAAAATATCGAGTGATTACAAGACCTCTGTAGCTACATACTATAGTAATATTTAGCTAGTACCACACATTTTTAATGACTGGCGGTATTGCATCCTTGAAGTATGGCGTTATTGTATACAAATGTACTAAATTAATATCTGTCTATGTAACACTCTTTCACAAAATAAAAAAAAATTATATATAGTACATATCTTTGAGGTTAAGTCAAAATCTTTATATCCAAAACGTATGACGCGTACAAACGTAACATTCTTAATATAAACCGAATAATTTGAAGACAATGTAAATTTCTACTCACTCGGATGAACGGTATACAGCAAGGATGTGGTTTCATATGTGCTGTCCAAATAACGGTGTGACCTACTTACACAAAGTTTGTACCTCAACTGAAGCCTCGTAAAGGGAGGGCGAAAACTACCTGGGGCAGGTAGTTGGGGATGCGTGCAAAACTATATATACACATAAACAAAAAAAAATGGTGTTATTGTATACCTTTACCCATAAGGAAACGGCATTCTGTTTCAGCAGTGTGTACTGTATTTATCGACTGTGTGGCGACGCGATACTAAGCAGTCTGCCGCTGGGCGTGGCAGGTATGCCTGTCCAGGACCACACACAGCTATGAACTATGTTGAGAGGCGATACTCCCGCTTCTCCTGCGCATAGCATTTATTTTGAGCTGCAAATTGTAAACATATCACGCTTTTACTGATAGCTAGAGATGATGGAAAATCGCGAAAATTTTTGGAGCCAACTCCTGTAACACTCTAACTAGTTTATTCTTTCATGATTGTATTAACAAGGTTTTCAGTCGACTAATTTGTTTGCAGACCAATTATGAACGTGCTGCCTCATAGTATCAGAATACTCATTGACCCAGTGAAATGGGGTAGTAGCTTCATACATGCATGGCAGCCAATAAGGAAAGAAAACTGTCGGACATGCGTCGGTGCGTTGAATCCTAGCAAACAGCCAACTTTTCCCACGATAAACCGTCATCTCTACTAATAACATGAAAATCGTTCGTCGAAGAATGTAGGCCCAATGAAAATTTATTTTTGTTGTTTATAAGTGCAGAATTTTTTTAGGGCGCCATCTGGTAGTAGGCATTTTGCGTGTCTGCGGCCTATGAGCTGCATTTCCGTTTGGTTTGCCAAATAGCCTGTACCGTAAGTTTCACACCTTAAGGGACCCGTCTACCTGTCACTTGAACTTCGTCGCAGAGTGTTGGAAATCCACGTTTGTCCACGGAGTTATTAAGGCCGGGGACACACGGGCGTTGCTTTTGCGTTGAAAGCGCGTAGAACGTGCGATAGGGAAAGCACGCGTCAAACGCAACGCTGTTTTGTAGGACACACGGCGTTAGAGTTGCCTGTCAGAGCTTTGAGTGATTAAATTTTGCAACCTGTACCTACATTTTGAGGCTTGCAATATTTTTGTCAAATAAATACGGGCGGTTCAGAACCACATGTGTAAAATTATAGTCAGTATAAACATGTTACGATGTAACGATACTTTGATCAGAATATATCCAATTGAAATTATTTTAAAGTTCTTCTAATTTTTATAAAATAATCGATGTAAACGAAGTGTGTAATGTATGTCCTTGGCCATTTCCGACTTTAAATATCAGTACAAAATTGCCAACAATGCACTATCGCAAACAAATTTCTATTACATTGATGTTCATTTATATAGTTTTTTAATTTCCAATTCCTTACAATAATATTGATAACATACAATTATTTGTGTGTTCCATTTACGTTTAATTACATAGTGATACATAATGTATTTTGTATCTTAAAAGGCTTAATTAACTTCCGCCGGTGTTGTACCTGAAGGCTTATCAGGGGACGGCTTACAAACTAACTTATGGCCCAACTTAAACTAACAGACATGTTTTACCTAGAATTCAAACCCATAAACTCCCACACCGCAGACTGGCGGCACACCAATCGACTGCGCCACGAGAAATTTGCAATAGACAATGTCATGGGGTACTTTCCCACTTTGCACGATGTGATCGAGAATCAAAAAAACCGTTATCGCCATGGATGGGAGAAAGGCGATCTAGCCGTAGGTCCGACCGTGGCACAATAAACTTAATCTATGTTATTGCAATATTTGTCACAGTAATAATGTAGCTCAACTTGACATTTTTCTCTATGTCCGGTTTACCAACAAATTCCTCGCCAAACAGCACTTCGCAAACGTCCATTCAGCAGTGTGTATTTTTATTTCTGTCTCTATTATCCTCTCAACCCACATCGCAAACAAATGGTCTTTTTTGGACCTCACAAATAAACAGTTCGACATCCATTGCCAACTAGA
This sequence comes from Dryococelus australis, assembly GCA_029891345.1. Classification (NCBI taxonomy): domain Eukaryota; kingdom Metazoa; phylum Arthropoda; class Insecta; order Phasmatodea; family Phasmatidae; genus Dryococelus; species Dryococelus australis. The sequence goes on along the minus strand of CM056993.1, from coordinate 258,315,014 downwards.
ACGCGCCGCTCTTGTACTGAATGTGGACAAGAGCAGTTCTCGGAACGTGTTGCTGCTCGGCGCTCCCCTGCCGCTGCCATACTCTGAAGAACGCAACACAACGCTATGCGGTGAGCTGTGTTAGGTAAACCCACGTGAGTTCTACATACAACTGTGTAAATATGTTCTCCTAGACCCAGTATACCTATCGCTATGCTGCTAGTTGCAGCGCCTGGGACCTAACACGCGTTGGGTGCAGCTCATATAATCGCGAACAGCCTATACTCCACGTGGTAAAAGCAAGTGAAATGACGTGGGTAGTTACTTTTAAGGCACCTGCCTGCATAGCGCCTGAACTAAATTGCAGTCTGTTTGAAAGACACGTTTCTAAACGAAACTATTTTCCGTGCGCCCAATGTACCGATCAACGACTACTATAAACAGGTCACGCACTTCACAAACACCTTTCCAAAGCACTCCAATAAGGCTATGAAAGGTTCTTTGAAAGCAGTGGCTTTAGATCAAAACACACGCCTCACATACAAAATTACTCATGGGCCCTGCACCGAACCTTCTTACGGACTTTTCACAGACTTCGTAGCTTACAATAAAAGCCTGTGACTTTGTTATTTAGAAGTGATCAGTGTATTTAGTACACTGCACAATTACCCCAGGGAGATTAATGCAATCAAATTACTAAAACCAATCCGAATAAAGAGTGTTTAAAAACGTAGCGAATTATTTTACAAATTATATGTTCATATTTGACAGTTACAATATTTCCAATAAAATCCGTATCACACATTCATACAGTCACACTTTGACTCAGTCCCCACTTCACCATTCGGTAATGTTGTTGAGTTCTCGAAGCGCTGTTGTGTACAGTAGCCCCCTACTCGTCGCCTACCTCTGCCTCTCGTCCGTCCGCACGGCGCAACCTCTCGTCTGCCGTCGTCTCGCATCCTCCACCCTCCTCTGTCCTTTCATCTGACGTCACACGCTCCTCCAAACTTTCCGCCTGTGGGAATCGTGCCAGACGATACCGTTGGTCGGTGGGTTTTCTCGGGGATCTTCCGTTGCCCCGCCCTTTCATTCCGGCACTGCTCCATACACTCTTCGCTTCACCCTCATTGGCTCTTAAGACCTCGCTGTTAGGCTGTTTGTTGCCTGGTTGAGAATTCCGTTAATTTCGTATAGGGAAATATATGATTACGAAATTAGGTTTTTTAAAGCCATTTTTGAAGATTAAACTTGAAACAAATACCCAAGTGTGAGAAATGATACTCTCAATCGCTGTATTGTGGCTAATATAACATTTTTTTCTCAATATCTTTTTATTTAATTATTAAATTTTTTCTGATTGTTCCAGGAAGCATGCTATACATTAATGTTACAAAAGGCTTTGATACCAAAAAAGCACGAATTTTTGATCGAAAAAGTCTTTGGTGTTATGTATCGATATTTAACAGGGACGCCGAAAAAGAAACGAATTTCATTAACGCGTATTTCCGTAATCCAAATTTTCAACGAGGCAACGGCCTTAAGAGCCGGCCAAATCTCTCCACTGACTGGAGAGGGCGTATAGAGTGCGCCCTAGCTGAGCTCGAGTGGCCGCCAGGCTGCTCGCATTGTGACACACAGTGGCTGTGCTGTGACAATGGCCGCCATTGTGGCGCGCGCCGTACCTGCTGCTGCGGACAAGGGCTATTCGTCCTGGGGAATGGCCAGCGAGGCGGCGGCGCTGCCAATAGCTGCGGCCGACCACAGTCATGCCTCATTCCCCGCCGTCACAACTCCCCCCCCCCCCCCCCCCATTCGCAATCACGGGGGGTGGCACATTCTGCTCCTCGCCAGACCTAGGAGGGACTTTACTGCACTTTCCGCCACATTTGTAAGCGAACTTTCCACTGCCTCGTGAGCACGGAGCCTGTAAACAATAGTGCAACAATAGTGACTAGTCAATTAGAGGCAAACCAAGCATGCGATGTGTAGTCCCTACTATATATTGCCCATTCACGTTACTTCCTACTTTTCTGAAGTCCTGCTAAAGTTCTACTTCCAGCGTATTCCTCCGCCTCATGCTAACAAAGTGAGTAGGTGAAGAGATTTGGACGATTCTTAAGGGTCCTATGTACTTAAACGTTATCTGTGAAACCGTTGCTTGCGCCTAATCGCGTGTCTTGCTAAATAAATGTTCTGGAAATACGAAGTTTTGCCAGAAAGAGCAAAAAACTATTGTCTATGCCGCTATTTTTTACTTTTATCATATTAAGTGTGTTAATGGAGGAAAAAAATCGTGAAATTGGTGGAATATCGCATTTTTAAAGCTCGCTTATGAAGTTTGCGGTAAGAGAAAAGTACGATTATACGCAGGTGGTGTGATCTGTGAACTTTCATCGCGTGAAATAAAACCCCACAGTTACATATATATTTTACACAGTAAAGTGTTAGGACAGAAACACTGCACGCCTTGCGCGTAGGAGCGATGAAGCGCTAGGCGTGCGTGTTAGAGTCGCCCGTATCGCTCCCTCGCTTCTTGACTTTCGACGCGCAGATACATAGTCCTCTTAACATCGAGACCTTGAGAGCCGCTGAGAGTGAAGCGAGGTGAGCGTGGAGCAGCGCAGGAATGAAAGGGCGGGGTAAACGGGAGATCCCCGAGGAAACCCGCCGAGCAGCGGCGTCGTCCGGCATGATTCCCACATGTGAAAATCCGGGAGTGATCCGGCCGGGGAATGAACCCGGTTCGCCTTATTTGGAGGCGAGCAGGCTATCCGCTCAGACACCGCAGCCCCTAACAGTTTGGGATACGGAAAATATCCGCTGCTAGGTACGCAGTGTTTCAAAAGGTAATTTTTAATTAAAATTACAAACAACGAACACAATGTTATATTTCATTGATGATTACTGCAATTATCGTGTTTTCTAACGTTTAAAAAAGAGAAATTTTTTTACGAATGTGACACTAGCGTTTATTATGTAGTGGCGAAAATGTTTCGTTCCCAAACTTTTAAAACTGATCTTGCCAACATGTAGTACGCGTAACCGCAATGGAAACTAGAAAATAACACGAGCAAATGGACAGCCAGCGCACCGCACTCGTATGAACCCACTTTAATAATATGTTGCATGAGAACTACTGTATTTCTTACTAGGTCTTACCAACACACCTATTTTATCCTTGTTTTATTCATATTAATTATAATTTAAATATAATCTGTAGATAAATTTCAGTTAAATTTCCATTTATGTAAAAATAATATGCTTTTATCTTAAAGTATAAAACGCCTGTGATACATTCAGACATATTTAGGAAACAACCAAAAAAAGTCATACATGGGGTGAATTTTCAAAATTTTTATTTAAAAAGTGTGAAGAAACCGCGAGTGGACTATATAAATTGATCTGGAAACATTTTGTGATATATATGAAAGCTAATCATACCGGGCTTTCACTCGTATTAGTTTCCACTTCCTACGATAGAGAGCGATATACACATTCGAACGCAACATCCACCACGTCTCGCTGTTGTAACATCGACGGATGACAGATAGGTCGTTCGCGACGGTCGCAGTGTGCCACGCCGCCGAACGTTTGTCGCATAATTGTAAAGAGGCATCTACTTGGCGTCTCACTTGGGAGCGTCTGTCGAACAGCGGGCCGTGGGATACACTTGATTTGTGTCCGTCAAGTGTTTTATAAGACATCCTTAGGAGCACCCGATTATCGCGAAAAGATTTACTGTCAAGATGTAGCAGGGGTAAGGGTAGAGCCCCGTTCAGACCACGCGCTTGATTTCTGAGTGCGTGTGTCTCAGAACCTCTGTGGAAGAGGGGGCAGGGATGTGCGGACGTGTCAGGTTTCGGCTTAGGATCTGGCCAACGGTCGCATTAATCCTGGTCTCCTTACGGTGAAAGGACGTGATTGCTCTTCCCAGCCTATTGGGAGGCCTAAGCGCGGTAAAGCCCTAGGGCTAAAAGAGCTGCGACAAAACAGAAAGGTGCAATGACTGAGAAGTCTTACTGTATGTGTCAAGATGTAGCATATTTCGAAACACATTTTGACTCCAGTCCACTTGCGCGATTGGTTGGTTTCAACTGCTACGTTTATTAGCTGCCCGCCCACGAATCACAGACGTTCATTTCCTTAGTAACGTAGTTCTCATCGGCTCAGTCAAATACTACACTGTCTACAACGAGCGCACGCGGCCAATAACGGAAGTAAATATGCAGGTGTGCAAGTAGGGTATCAAAATGTAGCTTCCGTGAAACTCTTTCCGCGAAAATCAGGTAGCCCTAGCGATCCTCCTCGCCTGTGTCAGATGAGATGAGAGTGGCCCGACACAAATCCCTAGCTCAGTGGAAACGACTGGTTGGGCACGGTCTCGGAGCCTACAGTGAATATGTGGTAGCATATTCTCGTTGGCTGCGCAGCACCATTCTCTGTGTCCCAACATTCTACTGCTTCTGACAACACGACTGTCATAAACTACGTGCATAAGATTTGAGTTTCTATCATTTGCTCTGTTTTAAAAGTACTGAGCAAAGGTATTTTGGTTTTACCTACGGTTATAATTTATAAACATAAATAAATTGAATATTACTTAAATATTCATGTCGTGTTAAAGCATTATTTTCTTTAATACGTCAACTTTTTAACCTAACTATTCCATGAAATAGCTGACTACGTTCTATAGAGTTTTTCTTTAAAGAATGATCATACACGAAAAAAAACCCACGAATATAAAGGAGATGGCTTGCATATAAACTTATTAACTGTGGGGGAATTTATCAATTGAAACTGTCGCTTAACCAGTGTCAAACGATATATGTGAACTGGATGTGGAAACGTGATATCCAAATCATACAGTTATATAAAAACCTTTGTAAACGGCCTGTAGACTACAGTTCTCTGTGCACACGTGCATCGGTCTGTTGTTCGTTTGGCAGCGTTATTTGCCGAAACCTATATTCCTGTCAGGCTTCATAGCGCTCAAAAAAAAATTAACATTTTAAAAATCTGTTTTAATCAAAACCCAGTGCATATCGTTCTCCATTTTAACTAAAGTGTTACTTTGCTGCATATTCCAGCATGTTTACAACGTCTATGCTCAGAAAAAAAATTTTCAAAGTTTATATTGTTATACAATTTTTGCAGTGTTTTTAATTTTTGATAGCTTTCATTTTGGAAACGAATTTATTATTCTTATGAATGATAAATTATTGAATCACATCAGTACGTTTACATTATAGTATGTTTTAAATGCACCACACACATGTTAGTTCACATATACTCACACGCACGCACGCTTTCGCCTTACGAACGCAAAACCCTCATTCACAAAGCTTTAAAAAAAATTTATATTACATAGATATCAACATCACGTACCACTGGATGTTTCCATAACGACCTTTTAATCAGCAGGCCGATGTTTCACCACTTGACAAGGTCAATATTTTTTATGAAGAGTCCTTGCATACCAAATACGTAGCAAATTTTCAGACTTATAGGTAAACAAGAATGAAAAGCAAATACTTTATTTTTAATTTGACAGGGCAACACGAATGGAAAGCAAATACGTTTGGCAATAATTTCATGTGCAAACATTTTATAGGCCTTTTACAAGAATGGCTGCTAACAGTATGTCGAAACGGGTTTAAAAAAAAATCAAAAACCTTTTATAAATGTAATTATTAATGACATTTTGAGCCATGTCGTGTGTCTCACGTAGACAAACAAAATTAGGAAGATCTTTTATCGCACTCGTGGCACAGTACTGCAAAATATTTTAACAGTTATTTTGGTGATGAAACATTGAATAACAGGGGGGCGGGTACACCGACGTTCATAGAGACTGAATAACAACTGCATAACACGCCCATCACTCCAAGGAAAGCAAGCCAAGCTAAACGAATTTAGTGACTCTAAATAATCTGGTTGCGTACTCCGGCAAAAGAGTCATCTTTAAAAACTTGTTAGTGTGATGCTAGCCAGACACCGTCAATAAATTCTGTTCAAGTGATCATTTAGAGACACGTTCTACTCAAGGGCATCAGATCGCTCGCTATTCAACGACTGAATACACAGGCATCAAAGGCTGACGCCACTCCATGATATTTCTGTTTGTTGCTAATTTTACTCTCTTTTTTATATTTATTGATGGTAAATACGTCAAGTAGCTAACAGGAAGTCTAGAAGGTAAAGACTTAAAAGTTAAATAATATTATTATTTTTTATGAATAAGCTATTGCGTGCATATTTAACTCGTATTTCAGAAGCAGGACGTCTCACAAAGTTAGTTGACACAAAACTAACTACAACGTAGGAAAGCTGTACATAATGTTCAGGCAAAAAAGTTTCCCATCGCAAACTTCAGCTATTTTTTTTTTCAGACATCGAATTTAAGGTTGACGTAACTAGAGTCGGTAGGGTATCGATATTTTAATACCAAAAATAAGTGCAGAGATCCGGGCGACTCTTAACTAGGAGGTATTGGGATACGTTATCAGGCACGATTTCCACATTCGAAAATGTGGGAGGGAAAACCCCGGGAATCGAACGTGCTTCGACTTGGTGGGAGGTGAGCGCTCTAACCGCAACACCAACGCGGCAACTTAAAGATAAGTGAATACAGTTATTACATGTTCAGTTATCATCTCTCTGTGCGTTATATTGGTATACTATATTGTTATACATGTTTTTATTATTATTTTTTGACACAGTGGAATTTGCGGATGTAATTAAATATGCGCAGAAAAATTTAACTGTCCTTGATACAAGATGATCCAGAATTACTGGTTCATAATATGAAGTAGAAATCCAAGCAAACGTTTGTAACGTTTACTTACGAAAGATAGACGACTCGTGTGAATCTCAGACACTTTGCTTCCTGCTGAAAGTTAATGTATTTAAATTAAACGTTTTTATTAATTAATTACTGTTAGCAAACCTTTTGGTTGAGGACTTTTGAGGCGGATTATATGGACCGTGACGTTTGCAGTTCGAATTATAGTTAAACCTTCAGGCGTTTTTCTGTTTCTATTTGTATTTTTAAGTAAAAGAGTTGGTTTTGGTAAACCCCCCCCCCCCCCCAATCCCTAGATTAGCTGTCAGATAAATATGAATAATAAATATCAATTAATTATTGCTCATAACGTATCCATGGACCGTTAAGGAAACAAGGTTTACATTTTTCCACTAAAATCGATTTGACGTAACTTATTTGGTATAAGTTACACATATAAACATTTGCCAATATTTGAAATGTTATTTTTGTTCTGATTTTCGTCACATTCTCATCGCAGCATAGCTTAATTAATTTGTAAAATATATAATTTTTACTGATGTAATCTAATCCTCTACATTTCAGTTGCTACTGCGAATACTTCTATTATATTTCGCCTTAAATATTCTTTCGTGTATCAACTGTGGTGAGCCTAATTATCACGAGCTTTATTTAATGTTGCAATAAAATGCATCAAAATTCTGGTGAAACATTCTTCATTAGAAGAGGAAAAAACAATTATATATACACAGTTCTGGAAACGCCTTTCTATCCCAACTTTTCGGAGAAAAGCTAGGTACATGCAGTCACTCGAATGACTGTTTGTAATGTAGGTCTCCCCATAATAACTTTTAAACCCGACAACAGAATTTCACCAAACTGAGCCCTCATAAAGTATTTGGTAATGACGTCTTTCTTTTGTAGTTTTCTTTCACGCTGGCTACTTATTTTCAAAATCGTTGCAATTTTATAACATAGGGCACTATGTTATAACTCAATAATTATTTAACCGATTTAAATCAACATTTGGTAAGATTATAGTGCACGATATAAACGTTAAAATTAGCGAGCTATTATAATTTCGGAAGATAGTGCAAATTGATGCAATAAAGCTTTTCCGAATATATCTCGAGAACTATTTAACCTGTTATGCAAAATTTGATATACAGTAACATGCATGTTTTAAGCACTGAATTTAGAAGCCGATAATGTTATTAGTCAGTCATTTTGGAAGATAGTGCAAAATGAAAAAATAATCTTTTCCATTATATGTTGAGAACCATGTAACCTATTTAAACCAAATCTGGTACATTGACAGTGCACGAAGAAAGCATTTAATTGATAAACCGATGCTGATATTAGTGCACTGTGTTGGAAAATAGTGCAAATTAAAAAATTAAGCTTTACATTATATCTCGAGAACCATTTAACTATATTTAACCAAATTTGGTACATATGCAGTGCATCATCTAAGCATTGAAACTATAAAGTGATAATGCTATTAACTCCCCGTTTTGGGAAATAGTGCAAAGTGAAAATTAAAGCGCGCATGTTACATCTGAGTAACTAAACAACTAATTCCTGCCATTTTTGGCATATGCAATAATATTGTAGACCATGTTCGTATATCCAATTTAAAGGAATAATACAGCTATTTTCAAAATGGTGGCAATATTGATATTTTAGTTTCACTTGCAATATCTACAATACTGTTTGACTAGTTCTGACCAAAATTGTTATGCTGAAAGTAGCCGAACTGTTACAGGCATCAAATGTGTCAAGACATAGAATCTTTCGTCTGTCATTTTGTAAGATAGCGCCACATGAAAAATAGATTTTTCATGTCATATCTTCGAAACACTCAACCGATTCTTACTAAATTTGACACGCTAGTATTACTACAGTACGTCATGTAAATTGACATGTTTTAGTGGTTAAGACATTATTTTCAAAATTATGTCTACATAAACATTACTATGCTATATCTACGAAACCATGTATGCCCTAAACAATCCCAACTTAATTTATATGCTGGTTGTATCTATGAAAGCATCAAATAAGCTTATAAATAAACTCATTTGTCAGACATTTTGGAATATAGCACTATATGAAAGATTAAGCTATTGTGTACCATCTCGGGAAACAAATAACCGAGACTCGCCGAATTCATGTTACATGTTATACTTCTGTAGTCCATCTAAATTTATTTTACTGAAGGAGGTAGTTCCATATTTTCAAAATAACAGCAATATAAATATATAGGCTAATAAGCCATATCCCGAAAAACTTCAATCGACTATAATATGTAGCAGTATAGGCCTATAATGATAAAGTTTTCAAAACCTTGAAGCTAAGACCTGACAAGATCTCTCCACTTTACTATATACCAAACGTATAATGTGCCAATACACTAATGAAAATAGCACCACATGAGAAACTAGAGCTTTTATGTCATATTCGCACCAAACTTTGCACTTAAGTAGTGCTAGAGTAGGCCATGCTTTAAGTGTCTGGCTTTATTTGCAGTATGACAGTCATATAAGTAATTTATATAAGTTCGTCATGTCTATTAAACATTTTAACCGCTTTCAATTAAACTTAGTATGCTGAGAGAAGCCATTTAATTAAATATGCTTATATATTCAGTATTTCGCCGACTTTTTGTAAGATAGTACCATCTAATACGCACCAAATTTCTCACACATTTTCTATAGTGGACCCTGTAAACTTACATAATTTAAGTGAGTCAGATATAAAAAAAAATGGCTTAATATAAATTAATTTGATAAATAAAAACATGTGTATTAAATAATTTAATCAAATTCAAACAAACTATTTAAATTGACATTATCTATTAGACGCAACAGATATGCCAATACGGGAGCTGTGTTTAGACCTTTTTGTACCATAGCACAAAATGAGAAACTTAGGTTTTTAAGTCATTATCACAACCTGAAGTATTCATACCCAATATGCAGACTAGTAGTGCTACTGTAGACCATGTAAACTTACATGATCTTATTGATTCACACACTTGTTTTTAAAATGTATATATTTGAAGTTGGTAAACACAGTCAACCAAAATTTCAGACTTACTACTACCGAAGTTGATGCTCCATATCATATCACTGTGATGTAGTTGATGCGCAATCAACTTACGATACTAGGAGTTCTGTGTTCAAGTCCCGGGAAAGGCACGTGTATATTTGTAATTGTCCACTAATATGGCGTCTGTTTCTAATTATATCTGTAATTATAAGTGTAGTTATCAACGAGACGTCAAGACCATACTACCATGTATATATATATATATATATATATATATATATATATATATATATATATTTAACTTCATTAAAATTATTTGCTTCCATGTAGAGGAAAGTAGGGTCATTAGATATATCGATAATTTCTTGTTATTTATAATTCCCATTTCATTACGCTGTACAGCGCACGAGCTGTAGTGCCTGCACAGCTATCCCATGTATATTAGAGCCTGCACAGCTATCCCATGTATATTATAGCCTGCACAGCTGTCCCATGCATATTAGAGCCTGCACAGCTACTTCGTGCATATTAGAGCCTGCACAGCTATCCCGTGCATATTAGAGCCTGCACATATATCCCGTGCATATTAGAGTCTGCACAGCCATTCCGTGTATAATACAGCCTGTACAGCTATCTCAAGCATATTAGAGCCTGCACAGTTATCCCATGCATATTAGAGTCTGCACAGCTATACCGTGCATATCAGAGCCTGCACAGCTACCTCGTGCATATAAGAACGTGCACAACTACCCCGTGCATATTAGAGCCTGCGCAGCTATTCCATGCATATTAGAGCCTGCACAGCTATCCCGTGCATATTAGAGCCTGCACAGCAAAACACGTAGCATTAGAAATATAGAAATACAATACAAAATGGCTTACTTCAGGATATGTATTACTGGATAAAAAATCGTACAAGTAATGTAAAAAAATCTACTACCAGCAGTTTTGGAATAATCGAAGTCTTGAGAATGTAATAGTTTCCATGGAGATATTTTTCGAAGAGATCAATTTTTTCTGAGAAAAAAAAACCCAGCAACATTGACGTTTTGGCAATATCAGAAATCATATCCCTACGCTATTTCTGATGATTGTGCTAACTGAAGACGGAGCCGCCAATATTACACTTGAGCAAGCCACAAACAGGATAGGGTGAGACCCTCGATAAGACGCGCCCATCCTGAACCAACTTCTGAAACCATTCACGGGGCCGACTCAGACAAAGCGGTGATGTTTGACGTGGCGGCAGATGGTGGGGCAGCGGCTCTCGATGTGCGCGAGACTGACCATGTCATGCCGCGCCGAACGACTTGTCCGACACGGCCAACCTCCCCCGGACCCGGACCATCCCACACCTTACAATCGACCTAGTGGCGTGATTGTCCGGACACTCTAACGAGCTCTAAGCGACACCTGACCCTTCGCCCGGACCGCAGCCGTGACAACACTTCATTAGACGCCGCTGACCTCGACGAAGGGAGGCTGGACAGGCAGGCAGCCTCGTAGGACGCTGTGGTGGAGCCAACATCAGTCGACGGCCGCACGACTGTAGCCAGTGTTGCCAGATGGGCAAAATGGTATTTTGGTACCACGCGCCGGAAAATGCTGGTATTCTCCATTAAATTATGGTACTCAAATTAAAAAGAAGGGCTCCGCCCCTGTTCTTCCGTTATTATAATTACGTTCCAAGTAATATAAGCATAATTTTCAAACTGCAAAAAAAAAAAAAATTGGAGTTTTGGATTGCTAGTGGTTAGATTTTATATATGTACATTCTTTTAGGGTGAACAGAGATTATTTACTGGTACCCAATTCACAAAATTAAAATTCTAATTCATATCAAAAATTCTCATTTAGAGACTAAAAATATGTAAATAGCTTTTTAAAAATATCTATAACAGTATAGTCTTATTAAACATTATGTATGCCTACAAATTACATGTACAAAATACTTTTCAGCAGTTTTGAAACAAAATTATTTTTATATAACAACATAATTTAAACAATACTTTTGCTACATCGGCAAATTTTTGCGACCAACAAAAATCTTTTATATCTACGTACCAGAATGAGAAAAGTCTGGTACCTGGTACCGAGAGAGGAAATCTGGTACCAATGCCAGAATTCTGGTACGTATGGCAATACTGACTGGATCTCGTGTTGATTATCCCGGTGCCTCTTACAATCTGCCAACTTCTGCTCGCGACATTCTCACAAGTTTAATGACTGGTTTTTGTTTTGTAACTCCAGAATGAATGAAAACCTCCAAATGCTTTAAGGCCCATACACAATTGGAGACTTATGCATTTGACTTTATATTCCCCTTCCTTTGACGATACCACCAATACACAATACAATTGTAAAGTCAAGAGTTCAGACAATTGAAAATCGGTTTTGTTTTGCGCACTTTGTAAAGATGGTTATCTTGTTATGCAAATTATTATTATTGTAATTTTCAGGAATGTTTTTAAAATAAGCTTGAATATTTATATTAAAATTTCATCTCAAAACACAAGTAAAGACACTTGTTTACTTTATTCAAAATATAAATGCATGTATTTCCTCTTCAGATTATATTTGTTTGCCATTTATTAAATTCAGACGAGCTTGGTTATATATACCGGGATGAAAATTGCCCTATAATGAAATAACACTCCCCAGCAAACACAATATGTCGGCAAAGTGTCAGCAAATTGTCGGCCCGATACCTATACTGTCGGCAACTGTCATATCAATGCCAGAAGACAGCCAACTAACAACGGCGTGATGTCTTTTTTAAGACATAATGTATTTTTTTAGGGTTACAGATGGATATCACCGAAAATATGTCGGCATGATATCACAGAGCAAACATGTTGCAAGCATCTTAGAAATGTTTCTGGGCCGATACACTTACAAAATCTTTGTCTTTTCGATAAGCTGGCCATTATCTTATTTATACCGGTCCGATAACGTTTTCCAGACAATCTTTATCACAATAAAGATATAAATATGATGTATTTTTGCTGACAAACTTTTGGAAAGTGTTGTGAATAGGCATGATGTTAGTTAGCTGTTAATTGCATGCTTTCTTTTTTGAGACTGTGTGTTAACTGTTAACATGTTTTTTTTCGTAATTATTTATGTGTCACGTGGTAGCCCATGGCATTTGTTGACTTTGCAATTTTTTTTCATTGGTACAATCATCCGACAGATATGTTAAAAACTAACAAAAATTATGTTCTTTGCATCCTCTGAAGAAATTATTCTTAAATAATCTGTGTTTTAAAATTATTTGTTATATTCTCAAGAAATTTATATATTCCTTTATAATAATATGTGTCAGGATGTAATTTAAATTACTGGAGCGTATCAACAACTTACCCTGTTGTGTATAGGTTAGCAAGCTGGACTGTCAACTCGAGGGTCTAAGGTAAGGTGCGAGTCCAGCACTCGTCACGCAAAATATTTTCATATCATTAAATGTGGTGAGAAGTAAATGAAATGAATATATGTAAAGAGGAAACTATTATTACTGAAATTTTCAATCTAAAAGTTAAGGTTTTTTTATACTGCTTATTTCTGGACATCATACCGCCTTAGGCCCGGCATCGTAACAACTAGCCGTCGCAGGCCCGGCATCGTAACAACTAGCCGTCGCAGGTCCGACATTGTTGGCCAACAGTCAGCCGCCAGTCCATATTTCTATCGGGCCGCGTCCGGCATAAGACAGAGAGCCGGTATCGGCTAACTTTTACCGGCCCGATTCTGGCCTGTATTTTCCATGTTTGCTGGGCCATTCCCCATAAGCTGTGTAACATTTTCAGCAAAAGCTGCTTGACTTTGACTTTAAATTTTGACTTTCCGAAATCGTAAATTCAAGAGATGCTTGACGCTACCTTTGACAGTACCGTTGTGTTAAGTTCCATAAGAAAAAACATGTTGGATCATAAAGTCTATTGATAAAGTTTTCAATTGTGAAGCGCCTTTAGACTAACATCACAGTATTATATTATAATAGTACATGTGAGGTTGATGGATTCAAAATATGTTGTATTTTCACTCGGTATATTTGAAATAAGTTATGGCTGTGGTGGCAAACATTAAATAAAGAAATTTTACCGTTCTAATGTTGTTTATTCGAGCCACTTAAATAATAATTGCACACTACACCATTACTTCAAATATTAAAAAGTAGCACGAGCCAGCTGTGTTAATGAGCAACACTAAAACGTACTATATAAACTGAAGTAATTTCGTAGGGTCCTACTTGACTTTCATTTGAATCATATATCAACACACTAAGTTCGTGTACTGTTGTGGTTGAGTAGTAGTAGTAGTAGTAATAGTTGCCGACTATGAAACCGAAACCAAATATTTTAATATAATTTAATTATTGAATTAGTTTTTGTGCAGTGGTAAACACCCACACCACCAATTTTTTTCTTAACAACTTTTGGTAACTTGAAAATATGTACATAAAATACTAGTAGGAAAATTACGGCAATGTCCCATGAATTCACAAGAGGTTTTGTGAAATCTACGTTGTCTTTTATTAATAAAATTTAAGGTTTCGTAATTTAACGAAGATTTCTGGACAATTGTTTTTTTTTACCAATAATTCTGTTGCGTTATTTCATATTTTTTTTTCTTAATGTGCATATAATTTAGCATGAAATGTATTTGGGGAAACTTTGATAAGGCGAAACCACATTTATTTTTCTTAGTATAAATTCTGTAGATATACATCCTGCGTTAATTAGTTAATCTAGTAAAAATATCAAAATCGAAAACCAAATATACATTCTAATTTTCTTAAAGTATCAGTAAAAAATACAAACAGTCAAAATCCCAGCTTTTGCACCTATAATGAATAAGAAAACATATTTGTTAATAGAAAATATGTTCAGAGTAAAGAATATACTTAACATTTCTATTAATAGCAGATCATGTACTGGTTGGGTTAAAAGATTTGGCGGAAATCGATCTTAACGACGTAGTTGAAACGGCCATGACCTTTCTACCTGCAAGAATCAAAAATGGGAATTAGTGTTGTCCGTTTCGGTCCAGTAAAAATTATACAACTCGTAGCTGAATATTAATATTTCAAATAAACAAACACAAAATGATTACGTCCCCCAATTTATAAGCCAGAATCGTTGAGTTAAAAAAGATATTACTGTAATCAATAACATTATTTCATAACATAGCAACAATAGGCCTATGGGGATATGTTTACCTTTATGCTATATAAGTTATCTGTGGCCGTTTCGTAAGCCCACCGCGTGGGAAGTTGTAAACACAACAGCGCACGCCGCTGTAATTCAGAGGCAAAGCTGGAATTGCTTATTACATCGCAGCAGCGACCGAAGCCTAGCGAGAGGCGGATTATTGCAGACGCAGCGTGATAACCACAGTGACGTGTTTGGCGTAACCGAAATTATTAGCCGGGGCGATTGCAGCGTGTCCATGGTATTACGGCGTGTGCATTTTAGTGGCCATTTATAACCCCGCTAGCTATTATGCAGATTCATCAACTACGTAACGGGCACATCTTAAATTGGGAGCCGTTGTCATGAATGTATTGACGTACGCTAATAGCAAACGACGAGTCGTATTTCGCTTTGGACAGTTTTACGCACGCGTGATCACAACAATACTGTTATTGCGGAGCATAATTGTTTTCCTGCCTATACTTAATAAAAAAGCTTAATGTACTTATTGGTTTTCACACTGGCTTTTAAATTCTCTCCAAACGAGTGACCAGATATCTATGTAATTTAAGAATGGTATTGAAAGTAATTTTGACATTTTGAAGAGCCTGAGGCTAATAGGGGGGGGGGGGTATATTACTTACTAAGGTAGGAATAAACATATTTATGGCTTGTTCAGGCCCAACGCAACTTTAAATACTCGGTAGCCACGGATGCCATGCACCTGTTGTGTTACTGTGCGCTGAGAGAGAGGTTTATTACACTCAACAAAATACTTTTTTTATATATGTCCAATAAAATATTTAGTAGTTCCAACAAAATATTTTATTGAATAAATAAACCCTGAAAAGTCACAAAATTGTGACTGAATAAGCGAATGAATAAACATACCATCTGTGCTTGGCCAAAAAGGGAATTAGAATTTAAACAAAATATTTGGTTGAATCAACTATATTTTAGCTTCGGCGCCCATTTGATTGCCTTCTTTTGAAAATACAGCTCCAGGATTTTTTTTTCTAATTTTTGTGACCATTCGGGTAGTTTCTGATGCTTAACAATGGTACAAACCTCAAAAACAAAAAAACAAGTTCAACAGGAAACCGAAAAGAAAAAGTGTAAAGTGAGTGAGTGAAGAGATTTTTGTGGCTCTTAACATCGAGGTCTTGAGAGCCGACGTGGGTAAAGTGTGGTGAGTATGGAGCAGCGCCGGAATGAAAGGGCGCGGGGGAGGGGAGCTCCCCGAGAAAACCCGCCGATCAGCGTTATTGTGCTGCACGATTCCCACATGCGAAAACCCGTAAGTGACCCCGCCGGGAATCGAGCCCGGTTCGCCGAAGGGGGAGGCAAATAGTCTAACTATTACACCACCACGGCCCCACAAAAATTGTAAAACTGGATGTGTTTATTTACGTTCGTTGCCCCCGTATTTGGATATTATTTATTTATATACATGCGCGTTTCGTTAGTAGTCCCAGTAAGTGACGCTGCTATCTGATAGCGTGCCAGCACAAGTGATCACGGTTCCAAATTAGGTCATAGTAACAATTTGTATAACAACCTTAACTGTTAGTGACCCTACGTAGAGCTAATACAAATATTTAGTTGCACAAGTTAAGTCTTACAGTTTGCGGCAACCACGTACCAATAACAATATAATTTGTTTTCAATAACAAAGTATTTCATTGTCCCTATACGAACAATTCATTTGGTTGTGACAAACAAACCTCGTTTTATACAACAAAACCCATTTCTCATTGAGAAATGTGTTGGCGCCCAAATTGAAGGTTCTAGGAGCTGAGAAAATAACTTGCATTTTTCACGGAGGCTTATTGTGTGTGAACTCACATTTTACAAAACTGAGTGGGTTTGAGTAATTAGCTTTCGACCACGAGAAAATATATGTTTATTTTATGCGAAGGCCGAACGAAACGCTGTAGTGTCTAGACGGGTTTACACATCTGAACATCCAGCAAAGGCCGGCATTTAAATGGCAAACAAGTGTAGGTACGTATCTGAGTTTCGTATTTATATGCTGTTCACGGTAAAATGAGCACTTTTGAAAGCCCTGATTAGTATCTACTTGTATAAACGTTGTGTGTTGTACCGCCTTGTGTAAAATTAACATTACTATGGGCCTCATCACTTTATTCATACGTCAGCCAAGTGAAACTATGAAAACATTAGGTAAGTAAATACTGTACAAATCTACTTATTTTTACACTTCGATACTTAAAAAAAAAAAAACAGAAATGAAGAGAAATAATATAAGTTATGACAAATGGTTACCTAACAATTCTTATTCGACGTTAATATATGGAACTACTTTTCGCTATATCGTTACCAACTTTACTGGGCACAAGTTTCTCAGTGCGCCCGTTAAAATATATGCATGTAGGGGCAGTGACTTTTTTGTGAGGTGGATTTCAAAGTGCTTACTTTATCGTGAACAGACTTTAAATAAATTTACCGCCGGCTTGCCACTCCACGAGTAAAAGTTTTCCGTTGAAATCTCTTGCTTGAAAAAGAATCTAATCCATTCTGTCGAAGACACATGAAAAGGGCATCACTTGCTGAAAGGATTACTTTTCTGACAGCGATTATTGGGAAATACATTTCAAAAGTACGCAGTTCTGTGAAGAAATAGTTGTCTCAATAAATATCCCAGACTGGAGAAATAATGCAGCATTTATAAAAGATGTGAAACTATCGGGAAAACCTACATTAGTCTCTGAATTCAATTCCCTGCTTTGAATAAGTTAATTTAAGTTTTTCTCCTGAGATATTTATATTGCGAACATATTAGAGTAACGATCCATACCATTACCGTTAATGATCGTGAACTCTGTTTCATAAATATCAGTCGAGTTTCGACAGATTTATCAAATAATAATCTGCTCTCGCATTCATTTGTCTCACTTTTATAGCTGCATTCGATACTTACTAAAGAACTTTCATATATTTTTTGTGATCCTGCGTATACTTTAATTCATTCGGTAGTTTGCTTTGTTTTATTATAACAAACAATATTTCATTACTTATTTTATCATCTCTTCTGTACATTTATTGTATTGGTAGGATACCCAGCAATATTTATTGTTATTGTCAGTTTGTTTTAATTTTAACTCACGAAATAGACCTATGTAATTATTAACAATTCATGATAAATTCTCAATTGTAACACTGATTCTAATCTGGAAATATAGGACAGTGAGATAAAATTAGTGGCTCATGTGTTAAACTATGATGCACTTCTGGAAGTGCGACCCTATTTCCGGAAATAAATCTATCAAACCTTACAAGACGTGACAATATCTTCCGTGTCTATGAGTCAAGAACAACCGCTTACATACATTACCATGGAACTGAGGCAGTAACTACAGAGTAAATGAGTACACAGGCTTGAAATGGCGAGGGACCGCGGTGGCTCAGTGGTTAGGCTGATCGCCTTCCACCAAGACGAACCGAGCTCAATCCCCGGCTGGGTCGCTCCCAGATTTTTGCAAGTGAACGTCGTGCCGGACGATGCAGCTGGTAAGCGGGTTTTCTTGGGGATCTCATGTTTCCCCCTCTCTAGAATTTCGGCGCTGCTCCATTCTCACCTCATTTCACCTCATCGCTCTCGAGCCTCGTGTTAAGAGCCGCCCAAATCTCTGTGTGAATCGCCCATAACGTCTACTGAGATAAACCTCAATAAGTAACTCAGTTTAACTAAATCAGACACTAAACGTATACACTTGCACTGACGCAATTGCTTACGTGGCGTATACGAGAGAGCTGACGTGGTACATAATATTATGGAGTAAAACGAAATCTTAAATGGAAGCAAAATCATATTGAAGACACGGTGATGAAGTAGGTGGAGTCTCAGCGCATCTCAGGCGAGTCATCCCAGGCGGTGATATGCAGTCTCTGGCGTCCTCTGCTGAAGTCCGGCGTCCTCAGGCCGTGCATGGCATAATAAAGTAACATGAGTGTAGTGGGGAGAAGTCTCCCTCCACCAAGAAGTCGCGCATGAGCAGTCTCCCGCCAATGAGAAGTCAGGGCGTGGAAAGTCGTCAGCCAATAAGAGAACAAGGTTAGGGCGTCAGCCAATAAACTGAGACTTTGCACACGACCCGAAAGTGTGATATTGAAATCATGTGACGGGAAAATAACGCATGATACAGCGCGTGATTCAGGAGTCATGGGACTGAAATATCTAGAAAAACAGGACGTGTTTCACGTTCAAAAGTGGTTAGTATCACGATCACGCGATGCTGAACTCACCGCAGGCAGTAACACAGCGGATACAGCGTTCTGCTGCAGGAACAGCAGAACTTGATAAGTTGCGAAAAATACTTCATAAAAATGTTCTCTCCCTGCTTTGGAAAGCTGGCGGAATGCCCGCGCACTACATCACGCTCTCATTTAGAAAAGTTTTGTTCGGGCTGAGCAAAACTGTAGAAAAATATTTGGCTGAGGCTATATGTGAGTCAGTCATCAAAGTGATGCTGGTTGAAGTATAGAGTCTGGGAGCGAAACTGCTCTATCAGAAAATAACAGGATGTGAACTCGCCAGCAACGGAAATTCAGGTTACCGGTCGACTAGACGGTAGTAACCATCGGCATAGCAGCGACGTTGAGACAGGATTATTCTTTTCTTGAAACTTTATGAAATTACTTCTATACACATAGTCAACTGAATCATTAAAAGTTAATAAAAAGGCAATTAAGTTAATCATTATTCCATCAAATAACTTTAAACGTAATTTAACTTAAAATGGAGAGTTCCATGTCACCTTCCTCATTATTTAAATTCGCCTTTGTAATTTTTCAAAGTGAAGCTGAAATATAACACATACATAATATTCATATTGGGCACTCATTAAACATCAACAGTTATTACAAATATTTATTAAAGCTCTGTCTTGCATGCCAAATAGTTTTGACATCAATTATTTGTAATATTCATGGTATAATTGAACAAAGGAAATATCATATTAATGATTATATATTCATAACACAATGTATTTTGTGTTCACTGATCAAACATGAATGTCTCTTGTTATCATTAATTAAGCTTAAAATAGTTAAAAGTGTCTTCATACTTGAGTTAAGTTATCAACATATTAGAAAAATAAAAAATATCAATAATTATATTAAAATCAAAAAATTGAATTAACACATTAGGACATTTTATGTTCTTTGCTCTTTGGAATATCGGATTCCTAGTGTAATATTGCTTGCTGTAGCACACAATTCTTCAAAATCACGCTCACTGTACTCTGTTTTTCTCTGACTCTACTTTACTTTTCAATACTAATACTCAATCACTTCGACGTATTATAGAATTTTTAAAGCAAGTAGTGGTTGTCATCATCGATGTCGGCTGTGGGGCTGGACCTGTGCTCGAAACAGCACACATCTCTATGGCATCTGCTTGATCCTCGGGAAGTTGGACATGCGCTGTGGTCTTCGATACCTTCCGACGTGGGAGGTAGGCGCGTGAAAACCTGGCCAGTGTCTCACACATGCGCCGTTTCAGGAACCGGATGACGAGTACCAGATATCCCATCATAACGAACCCCACCAAGAAGTGACTGTAGTGTTCCATGTGGTGACTCATAATCTTTCTATCTTTCAAATCGTGAATGTTCGACATGAGATGATTCAACTCTAAAATCTTCTTCTGTATTTAACTCAGACAGACTAAAATTTAAGTCGGTTTTCATGGATGCAAAGAACACTTGCTCACTATTCGTTAATAAGGACGTAACTGGAGATAATTTGACTTCATTAACTTTATACTTAATATGTGTTACTTTGTTACTGTCAGGTAACTGAATTTTCTCATTAATTATCAGGCAACTGCTTACTTGGGACATGACTCACTGAGCCGAGATCCACTCCTCCACCTGCGTGCTTCACTCTTTTCGTACGTACATATTTTAGTAACTTTCATCTTTCCCGGTACTGAATAAATCCAACTATCACCATCTACTTATAAAATAAACACTGGTATGAATGAATTACTTAGAACTTCTCTTTTACATAATATAGGATCGTAACTAGATTGTGACAATATTACATTCACTAGACAATTCGGAACCTTTATGGAAAACGTCGGGACGTTAGCTGGACAAACTATATTATTTCCGCCTTTATATTGACTCAAGTCTGCTTCAGACATTAACGCATAAAACTACCTGTTCTCTTACAATCCGATATAAGGTGCATCTGGTACTATCTGAACGTATCTTTCTAAATGTCATTCAAACGCGGGAAAATGGTGAGCTCTATATATTGTGAAATACCTATTCGCAAATCAAAGGAAACTCAAGCATTAAATGTATACTATCAACTGTAGCAAGTGCATGTACCGTTGTTACTTCGTAGTAATTGTAAACCTAATATAAATCAGTTCCTGCTATAAAGTTTTGTCCGAGGGTAGTTAAGAGCAATGCCTTGAATAATTTCTGACAAATTTCCTGGAGTCAATAACGAAGTGGGCAACCTACCAGTCGCTTTGATATCTAACACCATTTTTATTTTCATTACCTCTTGTTTATAGGTTTGAAGAGTTAATTCTAATTCTCTTAGCAAACTACTGTATGCAATCGCTTCACCTAAATTATTAATAGTTAATCTGTGATTTCTTTCAATCACTGAGGTTGTGAAAGTGTTCCAAGCAGTCATGTGGTTCAAAGTTTTTATTACTTTCCCTAACTCTTTTGCTAAAATGCCTACGTCTTTCGAGTTTTTCTCTACTTTGGCATTCATCCCTTTTACGAAAGTTGACACTGTTGCTCTACTATATGAATCAATTTTTCTTGTCTCATCCCCAACTCACTAGTGACTTGGTGAATATGAACATAATCGTCATTCGTAAGTGAATCGAACAAAATTTTCAGAATAATTCCACCTGTATCTATCAAAACTTCTCTTTTCACGAGACGATTTTCTGGGTAATATCAAAGTTAATTCATTTACTTCCTCCTCTAATTGTGCAATTAACCTATCAAGAACAGCTAGCTCTTAATGTGGTTTTTTCAAACTATTGGTTTCCAGAAAACATCATCCCTTTAATTATGTTCAGATGGTTCCTAAGTTCCTGATTAATACTCTCCAGTTTTCTTATGGGTATGTCTAGCACTATTGTCCATCTGTCTTCTGTTAATACAACATATATTTCTTGGACTAGGATCACGCCAGCACCTATGATGTGATCTGCAATGCAAACTAATATACCTCCTATTTAGTTTTTCGTATTGAACTCGTAATTGCCATTAAATCCTAGGTTACATTATACTCTGAGGCTATGCATCGTTTATTTCTGATTCCTCCTTTTCCACTGAGGGGTTTCTTACTCTTGAACGCAAATTTTACCCGACATTATGTTCACCTATTTTCTCACTATTTTTTTTCTTTTAAATAACGCGACGGTTCCCAAACGTCGTCAGTTTCTACATTATCATAACACTCACTATATTCGAGGGTGCTGTCGTTCTGAGGGCATTCAACACATATTTATTCTACTTCACATATATCTACTAATTCTGTTGTATCTACTAAAATTGGGCGTGACTTTAAGCCTATATTTTCTTCAATATTTCCCTCACTTAATTCATTATCACTGTCACTATCGTAATACTTCTGAACTGATTCTACTTCATCAATAATCTGCGGGGCATTTTCCCTATACATTGTGTCTTTGCCTAAACATGAGCTCCTTGGCTCTGTGGAATTCTTAGACAACTTTATTCTATCACAGTGCACAGTAACTTTTCTCTTGTCTAATAATACTTCAAATGTGATTGAGCTCAGTTTTTTCAAAACTTTATGAGGTCCAGACCAAAACTTATGAAACTTAGATACTCTACCTTTCTTAACACTTGGTGTGTGTAGATACACATATTCACCTACCTCAATATCTGGTGATTTTTAATTCTTATCATAATACTTTATTCTCAAAAGCTACTTTATTCCTTCCGCTAGCTACTTCGTTGTGTTTCTTTTAACTTGTTACTCAAAATTTCTACGTGTTCCCTGGCTGCCATATCTCCCTTTGACACATTAGGTTGATTACTCAGCTCACCTAAAGGGGATGGAGTAACTTCTTTCCCATACAACAAATAATGTGGTCTATAACCCGGCACTAAATGTGGAACCGTCCTGTATGCGTGCACTGCATATGGCAAATACTCTTCCCAATTATTACTGTATTCATCTACGTAATGATATATCATGTCCGCTAGGGTTCGATGAAGTCTCTCAATATGTCCATTACATTGTGGTCTGATGCGAGTTGTTTGTAACTTCATTATTTTTAACACTTTGCACGTCTATAGCATTAACCTAGACACAAAAATTCTCCCTTGATCTCTCAGCAGGCTTTGTGGACACCCATGCCTTAAAATAATCTGCTGTACAAAATACTTCGCTACTGTCTCTGCAGTTTGATTGGGGATTGGTATCGCTTCACAATACCTTGTGAAATAATCAATAAATGTAAACACATATTTATTCCCCCCTCTCGCTCATCGGCAAGGGACCTTAAATATCTAGAGATACCAACTGAAACGGGGAATTTACTTGTGGTAAAGAACCTAATGGTGCATTCGTCATTTTCGTACTTTTTCTCCTAAGAAAATCATTATCGCACCTCACAATATATTCGTCTACATCTTTATTCAATGTTGGCCACCAGTATAATGATTTGAGGAGGTTCTGGGTCCGCCTCACTTCTTGGTGAGCAGTAAATTGAGTTACATGGTGATGACTAATTGCTCTGGTCACGAGCGACTTTGGAACAACTACTAAACTTTTGTCCTCTTCTCTTTTATATAGGATTCCTTCCCTATCAATAAATAAATTTCCCTTATCTGCTTTATTAATTATATTTCTACATGTTTCGTCTTCCCTTTGTTCTTTCTTAACTATTTCTCTAGTTAACTCTTCCGAATTTATCGAATTTACCATTCGTGACAATCAATCTTCATTCACGTGTTTCTTGCCCGGTTTATGGATCACTTCAAAATCAAACTCTGCCAACGAAGTGACCATCAAGTGAGTCTCGAACTAGGGTCTTTACAATTCAATGATCATCTCAGTTCAGCATTATCTGTAATAATGTTAAATTTACGCCCATATAAATACGCTCTGAACTATTTTGTGGCAAAAACTAAGGCACACAATTCTTTCTCTGTTGTACTGTAATTCCTTTCTGCTGAATTTAACTGTCTACTGGCATAGGCGATTGGTTTTTCGTGCCCGTTCCTCATTTGATACAGGAAAGCGCCTACAGAATAATTACTAGCATCTGTACTCACAATAAACGGTTGTGAAATATCTGGATACATAAGAATTGGATATGAACTTAATTTTTCTCTTATCATTTTAAAAGTATCTTCCTGTTCTGTTCCCCAATTAAATGGTTCATCTTTCTTAGTTAGTTGCGTCAATGATCTCGCTATATCCTCCAAATTAGGTACAAATTTCTTATAATACTGAAATGAACAAACCACTGAGCGAACTTGTGTGACATTTTTAGGTCTGGGAGTTCTTTAATTGCGTGTAGATTTTTCTGATTTGGTTCTACGCCTTTTGAACTTACAACATGCCCTAAATATTCTACACAGTCTTGTAAAAATGAACACTTACTAGGCTGAATTCGCAAATTAGCCTCCTCTAATCATTCCAAGACTTTACTCATGCTCTCGGCATGTTCTTTCATAGTACTACTAAATATTATAATGTCGTCAAGATATACTAAACACTACTCACCTAACAAACCTGTTAGAACATAATTCTCCATTAACCTCTCAAATGTTGCTGGGGCATTACACAGTCGAAACAGGAGTCTATTAAATTCACATTTCCCCATGAATGTAGAAAAACTCGTTTTCTCTTTATTACTTTCTTCTAACTCAATTTGGAAATAGCCACTCGCTAAGTCCAACGTTGAAAAATATTTAGACCCGGGCGAGGAATCTAACGTTTCTGTGACATTCGAAATAGGATAAGGAACCTGCTTTGTAACCTTATTAAGCGGACAGTAATCTATACTAAATCTCATATTAAAAAAACCATATTTGTTTTTCTGTTTCACAACTACTACGGAAAACTGCCAAAGTGGTTTACTCTCAGAAATAATATTTTTATCAAGTATGTCATTTATTTGCTCTGAAATTACTGGTTTCAATGCATGCGGCACTCTGTATGGACTCTGTTTTATTGGCCTGGCCACTCCCGTATCTATATTATACTTTAATAAATTCGTTCACCCGAAATTCGAACTACATTCTAGTTGAAATATATATGCAAATTTCGTTAATACTGGGAACATTATACTAAAATCACTCTTTCTCAAGTGTTTCAATTTATCTCTGACAATTTTCTGTGCCTTCATAAATTCATCTTTTGGTGGTGTTGGTAAAACTTCAACCTTCTGCTTCACTGATTTATTACTATTTGCCGTGTGGGTTTCAAAACTAGTCACTAAACAATTTGGCTCATTTAATATATTTATTCTCTCCATTCGATGATTTACATATATTTTCCGTGCGAGTCTTACAACTCTGACTACCTTGAGTATGTACATAATTGGGCTCATTTACTCTTAATCTACATGAATAATCTGACATCGGTACCGATCTTACATTTTCGCATCTACTGTCAAATTTAACTTCTCTGTTCCTACTACTTTCATGACTTTCACTACTTATATAATTTCGCTGATCACTTAAACAATTTATATGACATTTCAGTTTACTATTACATTTTAAATCATCATGACAGGACTCGGGGTATTCTTTTGGAATCGGACCTGCCTCTGCTCGGTATATGCTATCTCGGCGGATTTTGGGGACACAACGACAAAATTTGTCCTGTTCCGTGACCTTGCTAACTAATTCACTCACTTTATGGCTTACACAACTCGAGGGAATTACTGCTTTGGTGCCTGGAGCGAACACTTTTTATCTTTATTTCTAGGGATATCTGCGAGGATTTTCTCCCATGGTTCTATCTGTGGCGACACTTAATCTCTTTGTTGCAACCCAGTACTTATACAACTTCTCTCGGATATTCGGGGTACACTATTTACGCATAGTACTCCAGCAACATCACTGACAAGGGTGGCAAATCATATTTCCGTACCCTTTGGCTTGATGAGCATCTCATTAGTAATGTTCACGATTTTTGTCACTGTCCTTACTGATTTTACTAACGCTCTGTGAGGTTATCCTGTATGTAATGGCTTTTGCCAACACATGTAGGACGAGGTCCTTGTCTCAACTGCCTCCTGAACGTAGGTGTTTTAAGTTGGAAAACAGCTGAGAGCCTCCCAATGACGTCAATAAAGGGATTAAGGTTGGTTCCAGTGGAAAGGTTTGAAAATTATTCGTTGCCTTGGTTTTTATATCAAAATATAACCATTTATATAGTTTTTCCCCAAAATTTTACAATCAATAAATGTTATATAAAATATAGTTTGCCCGCTGATTACGTTTAGTATAAAAAGGTATCAAAAATAATTATGTTTATAACTTCCCCCAAAATCTACATTTTCACAAGATTACATCTTTTTCCAGCTAGTATATGCAGGTTACATATAATTATTTTGCTTTAAACCATACTTAATGAAAATGGGAGAAACCCCTCCCCCCTTTTTTTAAATGTTGACTGAACAGTAGTTCCTGCCCAAGAAAACTCCGTGCTGTCTCCCCGAATCTGGGCGAGACACTTGTATTTATATTTTATTTGAAATTGTCTAGAACATTACAAAATGATCTTCACTCCGTCGATATCCAGAAGTCCTGGAATGGCACCCTGGTGGTACGTGGCGGGCTGGCAGGCGTCACGTGGTCATGGTGACGTACGAGGGAGGGGAAGGCAGTCATATATTTCGTGGGTGGCAGCGACCACGCTGCGCCCATACTAGCAGACCACCAGGCCTGCCCAGCGGACGTGAGGCATGGAACTCGTCAAACACCCCCCCCCCCCCCCATCGCAGTGAAGGTAAGCCGGCCAAAACGGCCAACATTTTCTCGACTTCAAATGGCACCGTCGGTTTGACTTTCGTTCGATGTGGAGGGATAGCCGTCACAAGGTTTCCCTGAACCTACACTGTGAAGTTTCCTTGAGCCTTCAAATAACTCTTGATCCACTCGGTCAGTGGTCCTCTCGACATTACTGCCTACTTCACATGTCGCACCTGCATCTTCCACGCGACTAGGACTCCATATCCTCTTGCCCCCTTTGACGTGATCGCGATGAGGAAAGAAACACTGGGACGCATCCCTTTCACCCGAAACAAAGGGGATATCACACTGGTCACTCACCCTCATAAGTGCATTATTTTCAACTACACAGGTACCGTGACGGTCGTTCACCCCGTCCTCAAGATTCGTCTCACTGAATCTATTACATGTCCCTATAGAATCTATAGCCATACTGCTTCAACAATACACCTCGCTCTCTGGGAGGCTCTTACCGATAAGAATTAAGTTGCATGTTGCCCTTGCCACACGGATGCCCGGTACATTCGTCAATGTCGGTTCGATAAGAAGCAATTTCGAGTCAGTATCCCAACCCGCTGTGTGCAAAGCAACATCTATCACTATTTTCGACTTTGGTGGTAGAATCGTGTTCTGTATAATTTTCACTTCATTATATTGACTACTATTCACATTTCCGGATCTAAATTCAGAGTTGGCCAGGCTCTCACTTTGTTTCCATTGCTCTTCCTCAATTATGCAAGTAAAAGAATTATAGTTATCTAATCAATCGTATCTTTGGGATATATAACGTATGTTCTTTCAAGTCGAGTCTGGCATCATAATAATGGAGAAAAGGGGTTCCAAGCATTCCCTCGAAAGGAAGCTCTGATGCGCACACAAGGAACCAATATGGGTAACATAGACCATTTACCCATAATTCTACATCCTGGGTATCTGCGATCTGGAGAGAGTCTCCAGTTATGCCTTTCGCTCCTAACTGAAATTCGTCGATAATATTCCTACTAATGCTAGGTCTAACGAGAGATACATCGGATCCTGTGTCAATTAAGAACAAGTAAGACTGGTCCTCAACAAGAACTGATACTATGGTCTTTTCCCCCTACAACTGTAATTACCACCGTGTGGTGTCCGGGGCGGCTGACGCTCGGCTTCTCGCGTTTGAGTGATTGCCACTTACATTCTCGCCAGTTTCTCTAATGCCGTGCCCTACGTTCCTAGGTACTTGGGCTCGTTGTGGGGTTCCAAAACTTCGGTATTCCCTAATCACGTGTCCAAAACATCCACAGTTGAAACATTTAATATTACAGTTATTGTCGTGTTCTTGTCTGTAACTCATGTTCTTGGGAGAAACACTTGCTCCCGATAAACTCTTTCTACTGTTACTGCTATTGGACGAACCACGGTAACATGAGTTAGAACCGCTTCCAAAACCTCTATTAGAGGAAGTATTTTCGCCACTTTTCGCGTTACCCTGTGCCACTCTTGTTTGCTGGGAGACTGCGTTATATACTTTTCTCCTCCTAAAAGGATCCTCAAATTTTGTTTTGCGTTCTTGATGCGCCTTTGTAACCTCTAATGCTATAGCCATACATTCAGCTTCGTCCATGGTTTGTGGTATCTTGATCCTCAACTGCTGACCTACATTACCTTGTAACCCGTCAGTAAAAGCTGCTAATAACCTCTTTCCAGCTTCATGATTCAAAATTTCCTATTTCTCTGGGTCATCTAAATGCTGAACTGTTTTCTCACACAATTTACGACATCTTCTATCTGCAAAAGTCTGCACATCCTCATTATGTATCTACCTGACATTGTGCAGCATGTAATAATGAAATTGAAATGGCTGATTTTCCTTGAATCTGTCATGTAACTCATCCTTCAACATTTTTAATGTTATGTCCTCTATTAATCTTGGACATGTCGCAACAAAACACGACGCTAAATGTTAAAATGTTATTTTCGCTCATTTTACTTTGTCTTTATCTGAAAGATTTCCTAGGCTAGCTGCGCTTTCTACGCTTTCTAGAAAGTCGTGTACCGGCAACGAGCCTTTTTAGCCAGTCAATTTCTCGACTAATGAAATAACTGCCAAATCTTTCAATTGAGCTGGTACTTGAGCTTGTGGTGGTATCGCGGGAGCTGCTTGACGAACTGAACTTTACTTCAGAACCACTCTCGTGATGGGGTCGTTTGAATTGTAACGCGTATAATCCGTCTGCCGGCGAATCACGGAAGGTCAGTATCGGAGGAACTTAATTCAGAATGTAACAGACTGTCCTCACACAAGGGGAAACTGCCAATAGTCAAATAAGACCGCAAGTGTGCACATACGATATTGAAGTCTATCTTCCTTATAAATCTTTTCTGGAAAAAAACATGTGGCTCTAGTTATCAGGCTCGTTGCCGAACGGCATCGAAAAATTGTGTAGCAGTGACGTCGATGTGCTGGAGTGTGCGGCTAGTGATCGTGGTATAAGTTGTTGTATTAGAGATGTCCGAAGAATCGTAGCCTGCTACTTTCTCACAGATATTTTATTTCCGCTGTATATCTCTGTTACAATGTCATTGCAATATCTGTGACTATGGCAAGTTGTATACTGGGCACATGTTCACATGTTCGTGATACTTGCTTCGCCTGTCACAGTTCATTTCAGTCGCCTGTGACATGTCACACACAAAGAAACGAAGCCACAGCGTCACAACTAGCCGAGCCTTCTGAAAGAGTGTGCGTGTTTCCCAACTGATGGCGACTGCGTGGATTTAAACGAACTATTTATTGAGAGAGACCCGGAAATATCGCGAAGCCATTGGAGGACAAGTTAAACTTCAAAAACATATGCATTTGAATTTCTTTTTCCGATGGTCCGCAGTTTGTAAGACACGCCCTTGACGAATGTAAGCCAATAACTCACCTGTAAGGAAACAAGGATGGAATCTCGTGTTACCTGATCCTGGGTAAAACTGGAACATCATCCAACAAATAACTAACTGGGGCTCGAATACGTAAAGGTTTGTGGAGTCTATCTTGTTACCATATCATTCCGCGAAATTTCCGAGGATCTATTCATTGAGCATCCAAAGCTTCTGTTCAAAGCTGTAATAATTATCTTCGTGCGAATAACTATAATTCCTTTTTATTTGGTTTGCTCTACCCTACGGTTTTATTATACAAAACAAAGTAGTGTATGCAGTACAATGTTGTATTACAGGTAATACTTTTATGTTAGTTTTCTTTGTACAAGATATATGCACAGAAAATGCTAAATTTTTTAAAAGACGAAATTTTTAACAATCTGAGTTAAATATTGTGTGTCCCACTTTTCAGTCACTGAGGAAACAATACCAGGGAATACAATAAGATCTCAATGATAGGGGCAACAAACACTAAGAATATTAGGCCTCTGCTGTAAAAGACATATTTGTAGTTAATTCATACTCCAATACTGATTTTTTCAAGTCAATATTGCTAATACTCTTTAAAGACATGCGACGTATTTGCGTTTTTTTTTTATCGCAGTGACAATAATGAAGATATTCATTTGTCACAGTCGCAGTGTGGTCACAGACTTAAAGATATCGGTTAAGCCGGTTAAGCTCATCACTACTAGTATGTGATTAAGGAAAAAATCATGAATGGTGTTTTGTATAAAGGAGATCATACACCTCTAAAAACCCGGTTGGTAATATCTTCTCCATTCCTTTTGGAAATAGCTTCTGTCGCCCTATGTTGGTATCAAACTTTGCAACACTGCGTTCTAAGCAATTTTTAAGGATACGTGTGAATCGCTACGTCTAAATTAACAATAAAGTTCGTCTTGTCGGAATACTCTCAGGTGAACCGTTTGCGAGATAATTCATGTTGAACATTCGAAACAGAACGTGTGTTGCATACCAGGTCAGCCAACTACATAACAGAGTAGGGAAGGCAATTTATACGAGGATTTTTTTCAGGTGCGCGTGGCTCCCTTAGTAATCACTTGACGAGAAAAGTGTTACTTACATCTTAGTATTATATTTTCGTCAGGAATTAACTCCCGAAATTTGTCCCCATATTCTTTATGCACGAAGGAGTAGTGACATTTTTCAAAGGCTGATTTCAACAGTGCCCAGTCAACCGTGAACGGTTATACGATGGATAGAGATAATGGGAAATAGCGAAAAAAAATTTGAGTCAACATATCGTCTATAATACTATAACTAGTTTATTCTCCCATTATTGGATGCGCCAGGTTTTGTCTCGGCTAAGTTGTTTGCAAACCAATGACGAACGTCTGCCTCATAGTATCAGAATCCTCATTGGCCCAGCGAAATGGAGTAGTAGCTTCATATATGTATGACCTCCATTAAGTAAAGAAAAGTGTCGGACATGTGTACAGTACGTTGGATTCTTGCAAACAGTCGACTTTTCCCGGCGATAAACCATCCTCTCTAACCATGGATTGGTAGACTGAAAGCTGGGTTGTCGCCTCGGGACGAAACATGGACGGTAGTTGTTTGAGGCTGCTGGTGAAGACAGGCGCCCGTGGTGTCGGCCGAGGATGATTGGATGATTCCTCGCGGGAAGGGCAGCTCGAGGGTCCGGCGTGGGAAAGACAGGGGGCAGACGAGCGTGTTAATGATGACCGACAGCTCTGCTGGCGACAGCAAGCAGCCCCATCTTCCGTCGCAGATCACGCGACTGCAGCCTGCATGGCGACACACACAAAATATAGTACGTTCACGGTTACTTCCAACTTTCATGCACAACTGCTAAAGTTCTACTTCCAGGATATTCCTTCGCCCATGCAAACAATCCTTAACCAACTCCAGAGAATTACACCAAAGGGACAGTGCATCGCATTCGTATGCACTCAGTGCCATAATATTTTGTATGATAACTATTTCTTACTGGCCATTTCCAGCACAATCATTTTCTCCCTGTTTCTATTCACGTTAAAGCCAGTAACACACGGGCATCTTTCTTGTACAAGAAGGTGTACACCTTTGATGTTCAAAAGGTGCACGAGAAGGCGAAAACCCTCTTGTATGCTAGTCTCATGCACATACTATACACATAGTACTAATAGATGAATGTTGCAGCATGCCTCGAGAGTCTGATCTGAAGGTTCTTTTTTTGGGGTTATAGGAGTGATTTTTGCATTGACAGTAGTATCGGCTGTTAAAAACAAACTATGGAGACGACGTAGATGGTGGATAAGTAACATACATAGCCTGTTGAACGATGAACTTCGTAGTGAAGACCCAAAGTACTTCAAAAATTATCTACAAATAGATATAAAACCAAACGAATCACACACGATTATCCGTTTTCTACTCTCTCTGTGCGGCAACTACATAAAAACGTATACAATGCAAATGTAAACAAACTATGTGCCACTTTTATTTTCACCACAATACAAAAAGATTTTACAAGCCAAAGAAATCACTAATACATAATTAAAATCTGTTTTCTACCCTCAAATTAACAATTCAAGCATTAATAAATGTCCGGGAACTACATACATATATACAAACGCAAATACAAACAAACAACTTGTTCAAGAAGGTGTACGGAAGATAGGGCCGTCTCTAAACGATTCTAGCTAGCATGCAAGCCCTTGTATGCTAGCATGCAAGCCCTTGTATGCTAGCATGCAAGCCCTTGTATGCTAGCATGCAAGCCCTTGCATGCTAGCTACTAGTATACGAGTTAGCCAGTCATACGATGCTAGTTGACTTGCACGAAAAGGTGCACACCTTCTTGTACACGAAAGATGCCCGTGTGTTACTGGCTTAATTGTAAATGAAATAATGTAATTAGAAACCTGAAAAATTCGCGAGTTCAATGACCAGCAGGCTAGACTCTACAGTCTCATGTACAGGTATGAGGATATTAACTGCACATTGGTTGTCTGTTGTCACAGTGGAAGGCAACGATGTGGACCAATGGCAAAAGTTATATAAACACACGTGTTTTGAATTCTAGCTTGTCTCAAAATGAATCCGCTAATTCTTCAGGTCTCTAAATATAATGTATAAATGGAATATAGATAGAAAATAAATTCAACCCAAAATAACTTGAGTTTAGTGATTTGGGCGGTTCTTAACATAGACGTCTTGAGAGGCGATGAGGGTAAAGCGAGGTGGGTATGGAGCGGCGCCGGAATGCAAGAGCGGGAGAAACGAGAGATCCTCGAGAAAACCCGCGGACCAGCAGCTTCGTCCGGCATGTATCCCACATGCAAAAAATCCGGGGAGGAGGGGGGTGGACCCGTCGGGAATAGAGCCTGGTTCGCCTTGGTGGGAGGCGAATAGTTTAACCACTTCATTACCGCTGCCTTTTCAAAAATTACGTATTTTAAATATTAACAAAGTTTTCAACCAACAAATGTTTATTACTGATTCCCTTTTGACGGAGTGCCTCGCCATGGTGAAGGCTTCTACTGGTTTTTGAAACCAAGATATAGGATGGTGTTGAACTTAAAGTAAAAACTTTTTGATTATTCTTTTGGGAAAAAAGATACAAACTAGATTGCGACCTAACGTGAATTCTAACCCTTCGAGGAGTATGCACGTATATAGACGGCGAAGCGTTATATGGACGTTTATTTATTCTTGAAGACGAAATTACACTTTTATAGTTCTACTGTTTCACTGGGCTTTATCTTAATTCAAGTAAAACATTGTAACTAGACATCTCAGTTTGTAAGAATATAAAACTATAATTTTGAATAATTTCTAAAATGAATACGATGGATAGTAAAGCCTGTTACATCTGCCGCGATATATTGATGGGTACACAGTGAACGTGCGACTTCATTGGCCGACGACCAGCCAATGATAAGCGTTGCAAGGTGTGTAAGTATGTGCGGTGTAGCCAGGGCCAATAGGACGATAGTATGTGTAAATACAGTGGCCAACACAACTGATGTTGCTGTAGTGGAGAATATAGGCAGATCACTTTAACATTGTCTTCAGTGCCAGTTAAGTTTTGCCGTCCACAAAGGGTTAAGGGGCTATCTACTTGCAACTGTTTTTCACGTTAAAGACCGAGAAGCGTGGAAGCGATAAGGTCGACAATGCCACACGCATAAAGAGCGCGTGTAGTGTTCTCGCAGTGCTGCACGTCCCTATAGGATTTTAAGCGGTAACCTTGACCTTTCGCTGGTGGAAAGTCTGTAGCGAAATTCAATGCAGGGCCCATTACTGGCTTCGCAGAAATTCTCCCACAATTTATTATGCTAAAGAAAGTGTGAAAATGTCGCCTTTGTCCATGTCGAAGAGCTTCAAAATAGGATGTGTTCAAAGTAGTATTCTGTCCTATTCTGAAGTGGCATGTGTGCAAACAGGCCGTGTACAAGCAAAATAGTTTGTTTTAAAAATCTGTATTACACCATTAACTACGTAAGATAGAGCGCGGTGTAAGCCTTATTTGATATCTGTCATCTGTGAACATTTCACATGTAATTAATTTCATCCGTCCTAATGAAATCAAAGGGTGTCATATTATTAAGCAACAAAATTATTTTAGCCGTGGATCAGTGGCGTGCGGTGAACTATTGCATGGTAATCTGGCGTTAGCTGTGTGCTGTACCCTGTTACTTGCTAGTTTACACTTCTACCACAAGAACGTAGCTCGGTAGCTGACGCCAAAGGACGAGTGTAATGGGTCCGTTGCTGATCGCTTGTGAGTGGTCGGAGTACATTCAGTATCCCTATAGGTTTTCCGGTGGTTATTGGCTCCTGCTGCTTGCACCGAGAATGTACAGTAGTGAGCATGAACCAGCTTACCTTGCAACAGTTCACGACACGCCACAGACGTGGATGTATGTATATTGTTATGAATGTAATAAACTTGTGGACATTAAAGGAGCTCAAAACTTTGCGTTGGTGTATGTAACACGGTCTGGCGAACGGTTCTTAAGCAAGCATAGTGTTTTCTGCCATTTTGCATACAAATAATTTTAGCTCCCAATTTTCAAGTGTGTGGCTGTCCGTTAATATAATATTACTAATATGTTGTATGCCGTGTAATGGATTATACCCAGGGACACCCGATTTTCGCGAAAAGATTTCAGGACCAATTGTATTTCACAGCACTTTAGCTCGTATCCACTTCTTTGTTGGATGATCACCGGGTCATGCGTCCTAGGTGTCAGCTCGCGTATCACACACACACACACACACACACACTACAGGAGTGAACTAATTATGATCGGCCAGACAAGTAAGAAAATGTTTCCTCACAAAGACATGCGACCAGTAAGGAAAAGAATACTGTTGATGTACATGTAGTCTATTGAAAGCTAACATGCGTGTAAATCATCTCGCGAATTCGGGTGTCCCTAATCATACCTCAGTTTCCATAACAAATAATCTCACAAAATGTGTATCTTACCTGGAGTTCAGGATCATATTGGATATGACCTAGGGAAGTGTATCCTTTATATTAGTCCTTCTCAAATCTGTTAGTAAGTATTTTGCCAGAATTACATTTGCCTTTTGAACTATTTTATATTAAGTTAATTCGCCATTTTCATAGCTGCACAAGACGTTATGACAAAAAAAAATGTAGGAGGAGAAAGCTGTTAAAATTAATATTTTTTATAGTTTTGTTTAATACTGCCTGTCACGAAAATGCCTCAAGTCTCTAAGTGTGCTGCAGTTAAGCAGTGCGTGCTAGCTGTGATATATAATGTTTTATGATTACAGAAAGCGATGTGGGACAGGCACTTTCTATTTCTATGCTTTCAAAAATTTTTTTGGTAGCATTAACTTACGAAATTGTAAAAGAGTGAGCCTATTAATTTATAATTTTTTGCACTCAATAAGTATTTCAGGACATCAATTTTAATTAACATATTTTTACGGCAACAATGATATGGCGTGTAGTACTACAAAAATTACATGGATGTTTCGAAATAAGTTTAAGTGGCTTTTCGTTTTATGATGTTTTAAATGTTACTTAGATATGACCTAAGCTGATAATGTAACATTAAATTTGTTTTCTATCAAGGTAATTGAAAATCACAACAAAAAATACCAACATTTCAAGTTGTGTTAAACCGAGTTTCGTGTTCCAGAGATTTTACATGGAACAAACTGTAACGAGGCAGTCCTTTTGAAAAACACTAACTTTTACTTTACAAATTACACAATTGATGAACTTTGACAGTAGGTACTCTTCGTGTCTTAATTTGATGGAATTAATTTAGGTGGTTTGTAAAATATTATCAAAGAAAAACATAATTTAGATGGCGATGTTTTAAAAATGGAGGACCAATGCTACAAATAACGGTTACCTCCAACTTTTCTGAAGCCCTGCCAAAGTTCTGCTTGCAGGATATTCACGTAAAGCCTAGCCAAGTATAGAAAATTACACAGCATTTGTGCGCACTCAGTGTAATCATATATTGCATAATAACTATTCCCCACTTGGAATTACCAACACATGTTTCATCTCAGTGTTTATGTTCATAATAATAAACGGAATGTTATAATTTTGTAAATAAAATATAAATAAAAGTTTAAATTGATAAAAAATATCGTATTTTTACATTAACAAAATTATAAAACGCTTGTGATACAGGGCATATTTAGGAAATAGACAGGATGATTATTTAAAGGTTAAATTCAATAAGTGTGGATAAGATGCTAATTGGCTACATGTTGCTCACAAAGGACTGCTTGAACTCAAAGTAAGGGTTGAAATACGTCACATTACGACGTGGCATACTTACTTAAAATATGTATAGGACCTTTGTTTTGAAAACAAGTATTTCATGTTTTTAAATCCTGCAATATTTGGGACAGCCTAAGATAGCAGTCAGTGTATGCCAAATGTGGTAGAGATTGACTGACATGTTAGAGAGGTACGATATAAAAATATATTAATTTAGTTGGCTCCAGTTTACGAAATGCTGTAGTTGGCAAGAGTGACTGTAAATAAACGCATGCAATGCTCGCGATTGATACCGCCGGCTTAGAATGTTTGGTTGATATCGATCTAATAGTTGAATGAATAAAGTTTTATATCCTCAAATATTTGTATAGCCACCATTTTAATAATTGTTTTATATACTAAAGCCACACGTTCAAGGTAACATACCGTAACTGTACTTGTATGCGAAACATAACGTGTGAAACGGGTGAGTGATTCCCAATACATGATGTTAGAGCGTTATGTTTTATATAGAAGTACCTTCCAAAATGGCTGACAAAAAAAAGGATACATGTTTCTGGATTCAATGATAGTGGTGTGAAGTGTCAACACGCCAATTTTGGTTCAAATAGATGGAACAATTCCTCCCGCATAACGTAACGCCGAAAATTAAAAACTCGCCCCTGTTTTGCTGGGTGCTTTCTTCTGACGTCATTAACATTTTCAACACTCGGCGAAATGACATCGGGAAATTATCGCTCACAACAAACTATGTGGTTTGATTGGGCGTTGCTGATTGCTTCTGCCGTGTCTTCTGTTCCCTTGTGCACTGAGAGCTCATCAGGTGCGGTGATGGGCAGTTGTCACGTACTCATCCTCTACGTTAAATGACGTGGAAGTAGTCACCTCCACCTATCACATCAGCGCACAGAATAAACTGTGTTTTTTTCTTAATTTATCTAATTAATACACGTATATTATGTACGAGCTGTTTTTTTTCAGCGTTACAGTATGGTATACTTTTGAGGGGCTGGTATTTATTTTTATGCTGCTTTCTTTCTGGACTTCATAATAAAATAGATTATATGAATGTGTAATGCCCGGTTGCACCAACATCTTCCCCGATCTGAGAACGAATGATCCTAGTTCGGAATCAGGATCCAGTTTGATCATAGTCCCAATGTAAAAGTTTGCATCAACGAAATTTCATGCTTCTGGATCTCCAATTCGTCGATCTTGGTTCCAAAGTGAGAGATCGAGATTAAATATGAGACAAATTTTGCTATTGGTTCGTAATATATGACGTCATGGAAGTAGGCGTATTCTTCACTATAGATAGAACTAGATGTGCGATCTTTTGTCTGTTTCAAGTGAATTATTGTTGTACGGATTTTGCTGAATAATATCCAAGTGCGTATAATGTTATTTTAATTTCCCAACAAAACAATCGAACTTAGTTATATCTGTTGGCGTATTTTCAAACTACATTTGTCGACGATGGCTGCTGATCTCGGATCGAGATTTCGAATCGCCAATTTCGGCGGTTCGAAATGAACTTCATCTCGATCTCCAGACCAGCTCTCAACTGGAATGGAGCAGCAGTTTTCTCTGTCTATCTTAGATCCGATCTCGGATCGAGTTTCCAACCACGGTGGTACAACCGGGAATAAGTGTTACCAGGCACTGTGAATATTCTGAGTATGTTGAAATTGATTGCACAGACAGTAAGATCTACCTGCCGCTCATAAGTCTATGATTCCTTCGGAATGGAGGCTATAATGTAATTCCCTCGCCGGAATACAGTAATGTCATGAACTAGTTAAAAATATTTATGTTACTACACAAAAATTTTCAATTTAAATATTTATACGGTTAAATCTTTTTATAATTTTGTATTCTAAATGCATCCCTTAAATGTTGTAAAATATATGTTTCTAAACACGTAGTCTTAAAATAAATGAAGAAGCTTGGAAATTTCTTCTGCAGTTTGAGAGTCTGAGTGACTGAGACACAGCATCAAAGTAATGTTATCGTGGCAATGAAACGTGCATCTAATGTCTTAGGAGATTTACGCACAGGTAACGCAATAAAGGAGTCGGCGGAGCAAGCAATATGGGATTAGAAACTGTGACGTCAACACAATTTTGATGTCCCAATAAGTTTAAACGCCTGTTGTACGGCCAGAAAACATTTATTGAAAACGTTGGATGATAATAATAAAGGCCACTAATAGGACGCATAATTTCGTAAATATATTACTTTTGTGTTTTGATACGTTTTGATATTTCCTGCAATTTCTTCTAGTAGAGGAAGTGGGTGAATTTGGTCTTCTTTGCCATAACAAAAGCAATTCTCTTCCTTCCCCCTTTTTAACCACATTTATATTACATGCGTACGGTATATAAGTTTCGATCTACATTTTCGCACCACTATGCAATGTAGGAGGGTTGAAATGAGAAAGGGGCCCGCGGTGGCTGATCGGTTAGCCTGTCCGTCTCCCACCAAGGCGAACCGGGCGGCTCAATCCCCGGCTGGGCAACTCCCGAATTTTCGCAAGTGGGAATCGTGCCAGACTATGCCGCTGGTCGGCGGGTTATCTCGGGGATTTCCCATTCCCTCGCCCCTTCATTCGGGCGATGCTCCATAGTCACTTCAATCACGCTCATCAGCTCTCAAGACTTCACTGTTAAGAGCCGCCCATATCTCTTCACTCACTGAAATGAGAAAAATTATTTACCCGGTCGTCGTTTAAGAAAGCATCGATATTTTTTTAAATATAACAATTTAAGAATCTCTAAAGCAGCTGTTTCATTCAAAAAAATATACTTGAAGAGCCGAAATATTTGGAAAAGCGAAATAAGACTGGAATGGCTTCGTGCCTTGTGAGCGGACAGCAAAATGAAATATTACGCCAACAGATGCAGCACAGTAAGTCTATATTTTTGTTGTTATCAAGAAAGGGTAAGCGAAGTATAATTTCGCGTGTTTTTCAATAACGTTGTTTACAAATATTGATTTTTACAAATACTTTTAACGAATGTAACAATCATTTTCTGAGCAATTTGAGCAAGAATAAATTAATTCCAGTAGATGCTCGGCGAGCATGTGATTATTGGCCCGACTCCTGCAAGAAGTGTACCTAAGTATAGGCTGTTCACGGTAAAGTGAGCGCTTTTGATGCCCTAGTTACTGTTCTATTTCCCCCTTATTTTACTATTTCGCCACCTTTATAAATACACATTGTCATGTAAGTAATAAAAACTGTGTGTAGATTCCACCGAACTCGAAAGTTAACGGCCTAGGCTAATATCAAATATTTATTGACTATTATTCAGAATGAAAGGGCTTTCAAAAGTGCTCACTTTACCGTGAACAGCCTATAACTGAATATACAGGTGAAAGGTGGTCCTGTAAAAAGCGCAGTTTTGTTTCTCTTTTCCAAAAACATCCGCCACCACGCTGTCAAAACACTCGACCGCCTAACGACACGTGTACACACTCACGCGCGCGCTCAATTTTTTTTTATCTTATGCCGCCGGATGTTTTTCAATAATTCACCGTCGTCGGCAAGGCACACACACACACAACCACGCGTGTGCGTTCCGTAAAGCCGGCGTGAATTATGTATCCATCCGAGCGTGCATTATTCAAGCACGCACTTTCTGTGCCTGGGTCGGTGTGGGCGCGAAGCCGTGAGAAGGGAGATTGGTGGGTGGGGTTGGTGGGGTAAGGGGGAGGATTGCGTCAGGGCGCGATTGTATAGCCCAGCCCTTTGCCGGCGCCGCAGAGTAGATAAGTAGACAGTGGTGGTGATAGCGTTTCCTTTGATCTTGCAGTACCCATCCGTCGATTGGCCGTGTGAGGCTCCGGGAACTGGCCTCGTATCTGATAGCCACTGCATGCTGCGAAAAGGTTCGCCATTGGCTGCCACTGCCGGCTAGCGAGTAAAGTTACCAGGTGCTGACAGGTGAATGGCGTTCCCTCGTTTTGCTGGCCGGAGACGCCATTTTGCTGGCGTGTGCAAGTGGCGATTTCACGTGTGTATTCTCTAGTGCTCTGTGCCGGCGACGCAAGCGACTGTGGGTATTTTCGCCAGTGGCGGCGCTCGGCATCGTTGCCTGGGGGATCAACACGCTGCGCTCATAAACACTGCAAGTATAGGCTGTCCACAGTAAAGTGAAAACTTTTCAGGCCTTAGTTATTTTTTCCTTCGAGCCATTTCATTCGTTTGATTGTCTTTTAAAATAAATATTGTCATATAAGTAATACACATACTGCGTATTTTCCAACGCACACGAAATTTAACGTCTAGTGGTGCAATAAAACGTATTTATCGAATATTATTATTCCAAATGAAAGGGCTTTCAGAAGTGCGCACTTTGCCGTGAATAGCCTATATATACGTTTACACAATAGTTCTGGTATCAGTTTTCAGGGAAGCAACTCAAGATTTTACACGAAATATACAAACTCTTGAGTAGGGAATTTCGGGCGCTACTTAATAGGGAGGTCTCGAGAGCCGATGAGGGTGAGGCGAGGTCAGTATGGAGCAGTGCCGGAATGAAAGGGCGGGGAGAATGGGAGATTCCTGAGGAAACCCGCTGGCCAGCGGCGACGCCCGGTCCGATTCGTACTTGCGAAAGTCAGAGGATGCGACATGGTAGGGAATTGAACTCAGTTCACGTTGGTGGGGGGTGGGCGCTCTAGCCGCTCCACTACAATGGCCCCATTATACTGAAGAGATTGTCTTCTATGTAGCAGAAACTGACTCCTCTGCTGCCAGGAATGCTTTAGTCAAGAATATATAGGTACGAAGCCAGAAAATTCCGTGAAGGAATCTAGTCAATTAAAACAGGACAGCAAGCAAAATGCTTGTATCCTGTCGTGCCCTGTTAAACTGTTGTGTTTTTGTGCGCTTCTTTGTTCTGTTGGCCTATTTTGTTCCTACTTATTTTGCTAGTGTTGTCCTAACATTGTCAGCAGGTTTCTTGCCTGTGTTTGTGTTATGTGTTATCTGTTGGTCATGTTTTTCGTAGTTAGTTTCTGTTCTGTTTTTTGACTCTATTCCCTCTTGGAATTTTCCAGTGTTGTATACATATTTATTGTCCATAGTTTGCTTGTCTTTTTTAAGTATTTTTTTCGTGCTCAGTCCAGTTTTCTCCACGACAGACATCTGCATCGCAATACTGAATGTCCAAAAATCTCCATGTTGTCAAGTTTAGTGGGTGTTAGGTTATAGGCTGGCTTCAGCTGTATAGTTGCTTGAGTTGTAATGGATAATTGTGCTTGGTGTGGTTGAAGTGAATTTTTCTTTGGTTATGGGCGGTGGGTGTGGTGAGTGGTCTCGTATGACTTGGGTTATAATGGTCGTTATCGTAGTATAGTAACTAATATATATTCGGCTGGTGTCGACCAGTAGAGCAGAAAGTATCAACAGTAAGTAATTTCGGTAAGGCCAGCATGGATTGAATTATGGTGGTATGCTCAAGTTATGTTATGAACGATGAATATATTTCCTCTGGTGTTGGTCGGTAGAACAGAATATGTGGCGAAGGGTTCTGGCTGGATGCTTGCTAGTGTAAACTGCAATGAGCTGCGTATAAGCAAATTATATTAACCATGTGAAAAGTGAGTATGCCGATGCAAAGTCACTACGTGAATGGTGTGGAAAATTTAAGGATGCTGTTTTTACGTTTCTAGTCTAAAGTATGTGTGTGTGTATATATATGATATAAATAAAAAGTCCTTAATGTCTCGCTGGTGTTGTATTCTGCCTACTCCCTCTGATATAGAGAATACGTTGGTGCTTGGTTTATTGACATTTACATACATTTAATAAAAACCGAGTAGGATAGTTATGCATACAAAACATTCGAGATAATGAATAATTGACATCGTTTAGTATTTAGTCTTGAAGAGAGGAGACCTGAAATGTAATTGAGTAAACTATTTGCTGTAGGGTACTTTAAGTACAATTTAAGTACAACTTAAATAAATGAATAATTAAATAAATTTCGAAAATTAAATAATAAATATAGAATTTTTATTTAATATTAAACATATGCCATAGGGAAACCAGTCTGTTATAAACAGATCTTATTTAAAAAAAAGCACTATGAAGCAAATAATTTAAGCGTGTCACTATGCTTATAAAAGGATTAAAGAAATAAATTCCCAGGGTTAGAAATTATGCTTTCAAAACTGAATTTCACGAGACTGTCTGCCTCCTAAGAGTTCGCTAATTATATTCACCGGTGACTATAAATATTCGTTTGCTTACAGCCCGACTTGCCACATAATTATTTAAAAATAATAAATAAACTCATTCAATGCGGGTATATGCACATATGATTCAGAACCAGAATGAAAAAAGTAACCAGATGTTTAATATAGTACATCGCTCGCCTTTAAATAAACTAAACTAAAACAACTTCAAAATATTAGTTTCAATAAGCCATACTTATACTGATTGGAAAAATATACAAAAAACATTACTTAATTTTTTTTACTTATGGGGATGCAGCTTTTTCTTTTAAGCACATAGTTAGAACTTTTAAGCATTGCTGCTTGCGTGGGCAGACTGTCGCCGAGTGGGCAACCTTCCCGATTCCCAACAACAGGTTTCGGGCTCGAGTCCTGTAAGTACATGATTTCTTTTCTTTTTTTAAATGTTAGAAGCTGTCATGGCAAAGTGTGAGATTTATATAATTTACATTTTTTTAACTGATTGTATATTAAAAATACATTGTATTGCTTTTTTTTTAGGTTTCGGCATTTTTCCAAACGGTAATTGAAACCAGTTTTAATAAAATAATTGTAATTATTTATAAATGCATCGATTCCAGATGTGTGATCGACCGCGGCCGCACAGCAGCGCGAGTGGCCACGGTCATTGCCCCCTCCCCCTCTCTATCCTATACGGTGCCTACCTACGGTCGCCAGCACACTTCGCATATCACAACACGTGCGCCTGCCTCGCAGGCCTGTCGCACGTGCGTGCGCGATTACAGGCTAGGCGACTTTATTTTACTACTGCAGTAAAACCTAATTGAATAAAGCAAATATAAAACATAATTGATTTTTAAAGAAATATTTATTGAATTGATATATAAAGTCTTAAAATTCTAATAGTTTTTGCGAAGTCCTAACTGGAATGCATTATAAAATAATTTTTTAAAATAACTTCTCATTTATGGAAAATTTCACCTTTACAACAGTAAATAAATATACACACTGGCGATTCGCGCACTCTAGCAACCGATGGAGGTTCTACGTTGACGTTTTCATAAAGTCACTCTCTTTACTCTTAAGTGATTCCTCTCTTTAAGAGTTGTAATAATAGCAATTTTCATAGATCATGCTCATTTTCTCTCAGGGTCAACCGCAATTC
Organism: Dryococelus australis; assembly: GCA_029891345.1. Lineage (NCBI taxonomy): Eukaryota > Metazoa > Arthropoda > Insecta > Phasmatodea > Phasmatidae > Dryococelus > Dryococelus australis. Next base: position 258,270,982 of record CM056993.1, on the reverse strand, counting down.
AATTCAATTTCAGATTAACATTTCTCGGAAGGTTTGTACACACCACCATACAATTCTATAAGAATATAATTTAAAAAAATTTAATGTTACTGAAATTTAAATATTTCTTATAGCACCTTCCGGAAGTTTTACCGCCTTACTGAAGATCGTACCTGCCTTACTAAAGATCGTACATGCCTTACAGAAGATCGTACCTGCCTTACTAAAGATCGTACATGCTTTACTGAAGATCGTACCTGCCTTACTGTAGATCATGCCTGCCTTACTGAAGGTCGTACTTGCTTTACTGAATATCGTACCTTAAAATTTGCTGCCATAGTTTGTCGCCGTGCTGGTCAGTTCCCCCGATGTTTCCGTTTGGGAAGTCGAGAGTGAATATGTCTGTATCTGGGCGGCTTCGTACAATAGACTCCAGTCGGCCGCTCCAAGGGAAACTTTGTCTGTTAGCAAGTGAACTTTTCCCCCCAGGTGCTGACAACACTTTGTGAAGAAACGCACTGGTCAAACACACGCGACAAGTTACTTGCCACCCGCTCAACAACATAAAACTACTTTAGAAATGCGAAAAAGAAAGTTTATCTCGACTTGTCCACGACTGTGAAAAGTTGTTATTAAGGCTGCCGCCTGCACGCAGGCGCTTTCTTTCGCGCTTGAGGTCGATATGCGCAGGAGCAATAAAGGCGACATTGCCTTACGTATCAAGTACGCCATCGCCACTAAGCGCAAGGTTCTGAGCTCTATTATTTTATTGGTGAAAAGTCTGTAGAAAGGTTCAGTGCAAGGCCCTTCGGTAGTTTTTTTTTATGAATCCGACGCGTACATTTTGAAATACAACAATTTTAAAAATCCGTTCTTAGTTACTTTGGAGTACTCAAAATGGTGTTTATAATTCGTATGTCATCTTGAAGGTACTCAGTAGCTCTCGTCTGAAGTGTGTGTTCTTCTCGTATACCAGCACACTGGACACACACTAAGCAGTTGCGCAGAGAAACGTGAATTACTAACAACACACTGCAACGCAGTCCAAGCACCAGTTATGCGTTCTCAACGAGGCTGACGCACTGGTAAGCTGCTGATATTACCACTGCCAAACGTGAACCGTAAGAGTGTGTATGGTATAGCGTGCGTATATCAGCCGAGCTGTTACAATCACAGCATCTTAACATTCAACTGTTTACTTTCCTACACATATTACATCTCTTGACTTCAGCTTAAGTCGGCACAATGTTCACTTAAATTAAGATATTTGATATGCTGGTTGCTAGTACATTATTTTTTATTAATGTCTAACGCAATAACAATGCCGGATGTTTGGAATATCAGTGCCTTTACAAACTCCAGATATATTTTCTTTGGACCGATTTTAATACAAAAACCCTATTCACTTATACCCGGAAAAGTGTTTTTATATTGTTTGATTGTATTCAAAGTTGCTGCCTGGAGAACATGACTGTGCGATCATGTTTGTAGGACAAGTCGCATAGCACTTAGGCGCGCAGTACTTAGTTATTACACACGCAGCATCTCGCGCGGACTTTATATGCAGCTTCTCCACGCATTTTACGCCTCTACTTCGAACACAATTAAATTATACAAAATACTTTTCCGGGTATGAGTGTACACGGGTTTTGTATTACAATTGGTCCAAAGAAACTATGTCTGGAGTTTGGACAGGCACAGAGTTTCCGAACAACCTGTACACTCACATTATGCTGCATTTTTCCCCCATAAAAGCAGATGCTTGAGCGAGATTAAAACCAAATGTAAACAAACGGTTACTTCAATGTTTGAAATACGTGAATTCGATAGTTGTTTTGGCAGTTATTGGGCTGCCTTTCCGCAGTTGCGCAGAATATCAAAATCAGTCTCGACCTCATTATTTAGTAAGTTGTGTGATCCCGTGCTCTTGGATGTGGTTGGCTGTTATATTAGTATATTTTAGAGGTCCGCTTATATTCTTCGTAAAGCTCATTTTAATGTCCTTCGAGCCATAACTGTTAATTTACTGGCGTAACTCTCAATTTACATTAATTAACACCGATTCATGTATGAAAACAGCAGAAGTCGTTTAATTTTGAACACGAAATAATTTTAATAAGAAGTTACTAACTAGTACCTCATTTAATTAATCGCATATTGACATTACTGTAGATAGGCTGGTCAGATGGCACGTTGGCTGTTTTCTAAATTATTAAATGGTTGCCAAAATGCGGTTTTATGCGTGTCGCTCTCATAATAGCAAGATACCTGTACATTTTCATACACTGATCTCGGGTAAGCAAAGGCAGAACAGTTAAGCATATATGTAGATTTGTATTGATGTCGCGTTTTGCTCGCACTTCATCAGACTGCTGGATATCTCAAAGCTAATTGAAAAATCGCGCGCAAAAAAAAAAAAAAAAAAAAAACCAATTAGACCTAGGACCTATGTTCACGTGTAGTCCAGTCAAGAAAATAATTGGATTTTCACTGTGGTAGGAGACAGTAAACAAATCATAACGATGCGAATTTTCATTAGTTGAGGAGTCCGGCGCTAATGATGACGAATTCGCTGATTGCCCCCGCCCTTTTATAATAATCAAAGAAAAAGGTTCAACTATTTAAATAAAACTAAAAAATTCATTTGTACCTTGGGAAATACGAATCCGGTAAATGGTTTCCAAAATGGCGACCCTGTGAAATTTTAGCTGTGGTCATACATTTGTAACAAACGCATTATATTCTATTAAGAATGACGCGCAGAGATGATTTATTGAACCCCGAGAGCTTAAAATTAAAAACATAGTTATTTATACACATTGGATAATTGTAATTACTCCTTGCTGATATATTTGCAGTAACTGTGTTTCCTCTAAAAGTACAAATGAATACGTTTACATTAATAAATACTATATTCCTTTGATTCATCCGTTTTGTAGTGCAAAGTGTACAAATATATTATTTGCATGTAGGGACAGTTTCACTATATAAATCTACAATTCAGGAAACACATACAGGCTACTAGGAAACTCCTCTTACAAACTTCTAGTACTGTAGAGGGGACTGAGTAGACTATCTTTTGAATAGGAACCCATGTCCGGAAACGTACAGTTTCCATACTACAACCATTTCAAGTCAAAGGGTCTCGTCGGTGCAGTGGTGCAGGAATCACGTTCAGAAATGATCACGTGGTGCAAAATTGGCTGGACGTAAAAGGTGTACCCTTTGGAGATGGTATGGATGTAGTTGTTGTTCATGCAGAATATCCCAGACTATGCTGGGAGCAACACCCATTGCACGCGCAACTGATCGTATACTTTTTCACAGGCTCTGTTCAACGTGATGCAGTACAGCCTCCTCCAATTCGGGAGTGCGGCGTCTCTTTGGAGCACCACAGTCGTTCCTGCAGGTGGTGAGGGTACGTTGTTCTCGCGGCAGTTGTGTAACTGGCAAAAAGGGTATAAGATGGCGTCGCACGTTGTGGATAACGCTCTTGATACAGCCGACGAGCTGCTCTTCCATTACCTTCAGCTGTGCCATACACGAGGATCATGTCTGTGTATTCCGCAAACGTGTACTCTACCATAATAATCAGAAACGCAATGACTCGTGAATGGGGCTCGAGGCAGGGTAGACGTCACGTGCCATCAGGTGATCGTCTGACGTAATGTACTGCCTACCCAGTTGCATACCAACACAGGAAAATCCACGATATTGCTCTTTCCCTCAGTGGAAGTGGTACACCTGATTAGAAATGGCTGTAGCATGGTAACTGTACGTTTACGGACATGAGTTCCTGTTCAAAAGATCGTCTATTCAGTCCCCTTTACAAGTCCTAGAAATTTGTAAGGGGAATTTCCGAGCATTCTGAATTTGTGAAGTTACTGCTACCTAATCGATGATTTACAACCTTTTTTCCTTGAGTAGGGAAACATAAATTTCCTTTCATGACTATGTTACTATATTGGTGTTTCTGTTTGTTCGTGGGTCCTATTCGATTAAAGGTCAGGTATATTTTACCACATTTATTTTTGAAAAAAGTTTTGAAACTTTTTTCGATAACCATAAGTAGAAAATTGTTAAAAACCTTCTGTAGCAAAATAGTTTCGAAAGACTTGACACAGAGTAGCTAGGAGTACAGAGGTGAAATAGTCTCTCATTCCGTGAACTGCAGGGGCACATGCGAGCAACATGTCAATCAGCGCCTGGCAACTTACTCTGGCAGCTCAGCCAATAGGGAGTCTCCCGCAACACGCGCTAGCCAGTCAGACACGAGGCAGGCCCGTTCTCCGTGTCTCTAGCAGCCAATCAGAGAACGGGCACACCGACACGTCAAAGGAATCGCCAATTAGTACAGTCCCTGTGTACGTATCTACTGTGCGGTTCAGTTGCAGCTCTTCCTGCCTGATGCACGGTGATCACATCGCCAAGTTGAGGCTGGCGTTATTTGGAGTTCACTGTTTCATTCAAACGACCAACGTCACGTTTCCAGGTAGCAGGATGAGTGCATCAAGTGAACATTTGTGAGGAGATAAAGAAGCGATGGGACTGGAACCAGGAGAGAATGCCACTTAAAGGAAAATAAACCACTAAATTTTGACTGGAACATTGTTATTCATTATGCAGGGACATGCAAAATTCGCGTTATGTTGTGGCTGCAGACTGAACTCCAAGAAGATGCATGCTCGTTTGACTTCTGCCATTAGTCTATAACCTGTTTTAGCACGTTGCTAGGACGCTTTCAGACAATAGTAATGGCTAAATGATTGAGCAGCCAATCACCAATGAAGTGGTCATACAGGTAATGACACTTTATAGTTGGCAGTAGCCAGTGTCATCACGAATTACACTTAGCTGTAATATGAAAGTGAAGTCTAGCATGTTACTAAATAATAACGCGAAATTTGTAGGTCTCTAATTAGATGCAAAAGTTTGCTTTCTAATAGTGCGTCTGTCGAAAACCATCACAACCACCTTGCCATATAATTTTCTATCCCTTTACAACAAACTACTTACTGAGAAAGTAATTTGCAAGTATTGGCAATTACTTAATACTGATATCTGGAGATTCACAAGATTATTGTAGGAAGTACTTAACGTCTCGTCGACAATGTGGTCGTCAGCGCCGGAGCAAATCGCTTAGAGAATCAGAGCAGGCAAGGAATCTTCCATATTAAAGAAGCAACTAAGAAGTCGCCTATAGTAATTTTGGAAAACAATGAATAACCGTAATCGGGTTGACTGGACAGAAATTTGAAGTCAGCTACTCCCGAGTGCGCGTACAGAGACTTACCACTGCGGCCTCTCGCTTACTACCTTTATTCATTGGGGCCACGGTGGCTGAGCGGTTAGACTGCTCACCTCCCACCAAGACGAACCGGGTTCAATCCCCGGCCGGTTCACTCCGGATTTTCGCAATTGCGAATCGTGCCAGACGATGCCGTTGCTCGCCTGGTATTCTCAGGGCTGTCTCATCCCCCCCCCCCCCCGCCCTTTCATTTCGGCGCTGCTCCATACTCACCTTACTTCACCCTCTTCAGTTCTCTAGTCCCCGATGTTAAAAGCCGCCGAAATATTTTCACTCACATTTATTCACCGTCCTTTAGTGCTTGTACGACAATTACGAAACCAGAAACGGTGTTATTTTACCGTACGATGAGTGAATATCTTTACTGATGATAATTGTTTTCCGGACAGCAGTTTCGTTACGTGAGACAACACGGGAAGTTAATTTTGTATACGTGGTTTGCAAGTGCAGTGTTTCTGCGTTTGAAATTTCCATGGGGATTTTGATGAACGCATAGGTTAGACTTGTGCATACTGTACGAGTAACACTCACTTATAAAAACAAGTGTGTTGCTAAGAGAGTAATATTTTGTGCATTTTACAGCCAACTTTCTTATATCGCGTATACAAACAAGTTTTCTAAAGAAGAATTGTCAACGCTACAGACATTTGTTAACTTTAGGCTATTGCTTTCTTCACAAACTTTATAGATATATGTTATAAAGTTTCCTTTTCTAAAACTATTACAAGAAAGTTTATATTTTCCTTTTACCCTAGTTTTGTAAATTTGTAAAATGGATACATGATTTGATATACTTGAACTTTCTTGTAACAATTCTTACGAAGTGTTCCTTTTTAAACAAGCATGCATTTAAGTAGAAATGATTACAAATAAAGCCGGGCTGGTGAAGGGATATAAGCGAGTAGATAGTCATTGTTCTAGTACGTAGTGAGGTACGAGTTATCAAGATTGCTTGTCTGATACTCTTACCTCAACTTACGTGTTCATCAGGCGATCTGTCGTGTTGGCAAACTACACGCGAGTGATTGGCTCACAGGTGACAGGTAAACAACTGTCGTGTCAGTTTGTTAACCGAGGGACGTATCAGGATAACAGCGCATTTATATTTTTCTCATAAACAGTGAGACAAACATTATGAAACACATTGCTTTTGACACAAGTTATAAATAACGACCCTTTGTAGACTTATTTATAATTACCCGTGGAGAATCATACAGCATTCAAAAACACACTGTAAAATTTTTGTTGTAATTTTACAACAATTCCCAAGGACATCCTGTGTATAACTGCAAATAGTTTTCTTGTAAAACAGCAAAATATGTATGATAGGCTTGTATTATAACTTACATTATTGATAAGTGGACATAAAATACTTATTTCCTACTTGAAAACAAATGCGATGAATTAATAATAGAGAATATGGAAAACATTATTTTAAAATATGTTACACGAAAAAAAAGTTACACCTTGCCAGCACGGAGATAAGAACTCACGTACTTTGCATAATAGGCTGTTCACGGTAAACTGAGCACTTTTTAAGGCCCTCCCAAAAAGCTTTATCCACTAATAAATATATCTTATTGCAGCCTCAGGCATTAAATTTTTAGAATGGTGACACTTAACCACTGCATTTATTGGTCACATTGCAATGCTTATAGTTAAAAACAGCAGGGAGATGGAGATTGGTTGAAAGGAAAACTTCTAAAAAGTGTTCACTTAACCGTGAACAGCTTTAATTACCCTTACACCCTTGACAATTAGACCGACTTGACTTACAGACTTCCCAAATAGTTTTGCATTGAATATAACAGTAAATAAGTACAAAATATTAATTAACTTAATCCATTAAGAAAAACGCATTTATTTAAATGTTAAGAGTTCTGCACTCTAAACTTGAAACTGAGAATTCAACCAAATCAGTGAAAACAGTGAAAATTGATTAATAAAGTGGCTGAATTTCACTGATTTATTTGTGATTCCCATTGAATGTCAAGAATTCTATTGCTATAAGCCACTTGCTCCCAGTTAATTTGCTTGATTTGCCGGTCAGCAGTAGCTTATCAACTGACTTCCAAAGAATGTTATTTCACAGATTGATATGAATGATTCGGAATTTGAGAGCGTGTAGATATGAAACATTAACACTTAGTGAGTGATAGAGGGGCGTGTTTTTGAAATAGTCGTCGTTTTATTATAACTGAGTTGTTTTAAGCGCGTTGCGTTGTTCACAAGTTGCAATACTTTTCCTTTTGTACGCAGCTACACTTTAACTAGTTTTTGCACAAAGAGCTATCGGCTATAAGGGTTTACGTTGTTCAATGTCCACCATTTTGCCTGAGTTCGTGAATACGGGTCAGTACAGTACAAATATTTCTTGCAGTATATCATAAACATGGCTCTTGTAGTTTTACAAACGAGTGATTTTACAAGAGAAATTTTTCTACTGTTACTAACAATTTCTCAGTATAAATTACAATTTTTTTTGCTGTGCGTGATTTAGAATTTTTCATTTACCATAAGAATCCAGAGCAAAGGACTGACGATAGTTCAGTGAAATAATTAATAAATTTGGCCCGCTTGGTGAAAGATATGCGAGTTATAGACGTTCCTATTTCATGTTATAGCTGGTTGCAGTGAATGTGCAACATTTTATGGCAATCCAGCTGAAATAATCGCAGTAGGAGCATAGTACCAGTGAGGTTTATTTCAAAGTATCCAGAATAGTCGTGGAATAAATGGTGCACCGGTGTAGTTTAACAGATGCGTAATGAATACTGATGCGGAATACTGATGCGGAATACTGATCGCTCTTCGGTAACGTTGTCTCTCTAGATTGACAGTTATTTTTGAAGCCCCGGTGTCGTATGAGAAATTAATAAGTGCAATTTGTCACAGTGAAAACATCCAATTGTAAATAGTTTTCTCGTATTAGTCTTGCTATGATCACACAAGTACACTTCTAATGTCATCATTCGAATGACCACATACATCGGCGTTATTAATAGTTACTTGCGTGGTATGAAAATTAACTGATGTCCCATTAAATGATACGTCCACTTTTATACAAAAGTAAATGACTTGCTTTGAGTAATGTCATGTGTTGAAAGTTAACAAAGTTGACTAAACTATGCAGAAGCTGACAATTGGGAAATCAAGGTGAAAAAATAACGCGGTTAGTTTTATTTATTTACACTTCTTCTGGTTATGATTTTTGCCCGCGTTCACGTCGCTTCCCAAACACAGAATATACAAGTATTCAGAGACGAAGTGGCATAGTGGTTACTTGTGAGAACGTACCCGTGCTCTGGTGGGCTGCGTGAGGCTCTGGGAACTGGCCTCGTGTGTCTGATTGGCCACCGCATGCTGCCAATTGGCTAGTAGCTAGTAGGTTACCAAGAGCTGACTTTCGAACGACGTCATACACACAATAATGTTCTTGCAACAAAAATTGTTGTAGTAAAACTAATAATGTTGTGACAAAGATAATAAAGTTAACCATTTACAAAGTCTCATATTACTATAATGCAAATATACTGTTGACGTGTTAACATTAGCAAAGTCTCTAAGAAATGTTGCCGCAACCAAAAGTTGCATTACGGTAAAAATAACAGGAAGTACAAAATATTTTGTGTCACTGCTACTTTAAAGAAATTTCCAACCGACACAAGTTTCCACTGACTTGACGTTGCAAAATGGTGGAAAGTAGTGAGTAGCGATAACCTCGTAAAATTAAACCACTGTATTTACATTTTAAAGCTTTGTAGGATAACTAAACATAGCTTAGACCAGCCCTCGAGCTTTGCTTAACAATTTGCGTCTGCTAATCGTGCATTCATTTAGAGCATGAAGTATCTCCACGTAACGAAAGAGAGCAGCAGTTTGTAGTTATGTTCAACTAAATGCCCAGATAGAGTCGTCATGGTTAGACATGTTGAGATAGAGGAGTAGGTAGCGCGTCCGGCTCCGTGAACGTCAAGCACTCAAGGGGCGGGCCCGGTAGTACTTGTTTTCGTTTCCTTGGAAATATTTACTTTTGAGACAAAATAATTCTACTTAATTTATTTGACAACGGAATATTTTTTTTCAAAGCAAAGAAAACTTAAGAAATTTTTTACAGAAATGTTTAACACGTTGTATTGCCGCAACATAAACACCGCCTGAATGTTGACAGAACAGTAAAGATGTAATGTTCTTACAAACTTTTTTAATGTTACATTGACATTAATAGTTTAACAGTATGTTACATTAACAGCAACATTAGTAACTGACGGCTCACAGATAACAAAAAAATTGCTGTTGTATTGACGTTAGTACTATTTACTGTCACGATATTAGACTCTTATCTGTGCAACATTTCGCTGGCAAATGAAGCAGTTTAGCTGACGTCTGTGGCTGAATGTTGGCTGCTGTTTCACTTCTGTACTCTGACATATTTGTTAAAATTATTATGTTTCTTATACGTTTGTTTATGGCTTAAGATTATTAAGGTATTCATTAATAAAATCTCTCAAGAAAAAAGTTTTATATTTATGTCGTATGGTTTCGTACATTTGATGTTAATTGAGAACGGAACTCACCGAGTCGTTCTAAGGCATGACGTGAACAGTCGCCTGTCCAGCCAGCCTCCTCAGTACAGCAAGAAAGTGATGCCTTGCCGTGCACTTACGTACACATTCCTTACAGTATCATACAATTAACATTCAACGTATAACATGATCAGGCGTTCTGTGTTACGGAAAGCAAGTAATCGAATATCTCTGCATCTACGTTGTTTTGAAATAAAATTCACGTCCCACAAGGGAAAATCGTGATTGATTTTCTCACGTCCGTTGTTTAAGTCACAGACAAAATTTAAGCAAGTGTTTTTCTTTGCGGACAACTGAGCACTTTTGAAATACCTGCTAAGTATCTGCTCCTCTGCCAGTTTTGTATTAGTTTCGCGATATGGGTAAAACTAACCTTGTAGACAACTCACTTTAGTCACACTTCGACCGAGTTAACAATAAGCGACATACCGACATTACGTCAGAGCTGGACGGAATTTCACGTTATATTTTATTCAGTGTTCTAAAAAAACCTGGCGAAATCTACCCTACTAGTGTGTTAGTTGACTGTTAGAAAATCCCTAAAACGGCCAATAATTCTTATAATTCCCAATAATTGTTAAAATTGATTATTTTATATTTGACATTATTTAAATTTATGCAATAGAAAAAAAAGTATTTAAATACAAGGGGATCGTTAATTTGGCGTCAAGTTAATTTATTTTTTACTACAGTAGGGAAATACGTACGAATTTTTTTAAATGTAGTTTTTACATTTTTTGCACGCCCAGACGAGCTCGATACGACGGAAAGTAGAAATAGAACCTTCTTTTGTCGGGCTGTCGTGGCTGGGATTTTGTCGGACGGACGTCACTGTAACTTTGCGTTTTATTCGCTGCTACTCCGATTTCTTCGTATTGAGGTTGTTGTGTCGGGTTCGTCGGAGTATTGTACATCCAGCATTATACGTATAAAACAAACTGATACTGAATTATGTAACTTCAGCGTCCATAAATTTATATTGTTAATTTGAGTTAAAACGCGAAACTACATTTCCTCGTTTGCCCCCTACTTAACACAGGGTATTTATCTAAATGCTTACGTCAAAATGAATGCTGTTATTGCAGAAACTTTATTCAAAAATTGATTATTAAAGTGCTCAATAAACCACGAACAACAGATAAAATGTTGTATTATGCTTATTATAAAGTAGTTCTTGCAGCGGATTCACACGCTCGCAGATCATGCGAAACGGACAGAGCAGGTAGCAGCCAATCAGAAAGCTTGTTGCCGCTTCTACGATTCGTGTTGTATGCGCGGAACATAGGCGAGTCAGCGTTCAAGAAATTCATTCTCTATGCATATGTTTTGAAGATAACTTGTTCAAACAACAACGTACTCAACGCAACTTTCTTAGAGAATACTTGCTCCCACATAAAAAAAATTAAAAACAATTATTCAGGCATTACGTTATATTTAGTAAAATTCAAATACCAATGTAAAATTTAAGGAAACATATATAAAACGTAGAAATTGATTCTTAACGAGTCAACATTCTTTAAGAAATAACAAGAATAATAATATTTGTTTGAAATGAATTGGAAGATTTTGTTAACATAATGGTAATGTGATACGATTTTTATGGAGAAATGGTGACGTATTATATAATTCCGTATTTAGTTTTTTGTATGTAGTGAATCATTACGAAATTACCCATTCGCCACCAGACTTGTTTTTAGCTGGAAGCTGTATAGAAGTAAACATAAAATATATGCGTGGAAATAAAAATTACCATAATTTGGAATAATAATAATAATTGGTGTTTTTGGTCATAATTATATACTTCAGATAATTTTTTTGTCCAGTTATAACTTTGTTTACAGTTACAGTATTATACTTTAAATAATTAATGCCGGGTTTGTAATTAAAAAAATACACTCCGGTCGTTTTAGAATTCTATAAAATAAACATATTTGTTTTTAACAATTACATTAAAAAAATGCATTTCCCAGTCAAAATTATAACGTGTTTTTACAGCTTGTAAACAAGTAACGGTTGATAGCAACTGATTTGAACCCTACGAAATCAGATATTACTTAACCCTTTAATGTTATCGTTTATTTTTCCTTGCAAGTATTGCAAAAAAAAAAAAAAAAAAAAAAAAAAACAATCTCGTGAAAAGAAATTACGAATTTCTGGCAACAATGGACACTCTGGAACCTCTTATGGCAAAAGAAGCTGTCAAATGTAAGACAGGCAGTTGACGTAGTAGCAGTAGCAAGTAGCAGTTACCAGGTAAAGGCACTGCCTTTATTGCTGCTAGTTTCTGATGTTGCAAGGAAACGACCATGGCGTCGCCTACCTTGCAACATATGTCACACGTTCGCGAGTACACTCGGGATAATAAGTTGAGCAGTTGATACCAAATAACAAAATTTTAATTTGGAACACCACACTCAAAGAATATAATCTAGGCTGATGTATAGATGGTTATCAAAATAATGGAAAATGCAGGATTTGTGCAGCAGCTCGCGTCGGGCTCTGGGATTGCAGAAACAGGTTGTTCAATATGTTGACTTATTTCTGACTTCACTAGGTGATATCAGTCCAGCGAATCATAGATAATGGCGTGGTGTAGCTTAAAGTAAATCGGTAATTTAATAATAACAATTATATTGAACTCCTCGGTATCATCGTAAAGTTGCTTGTTGTGAAGAGATGTATTTAACGTATTGTAGATGACTTGAGTAATTGTATTAAACTAATTGACGTAGTGAAATAATATTGTGTCGCCTACCATTCTTGACTTACGCACCCAGAGTTGTTTAGTTAAATCCTAAGGCGAAATCACAACACTAACAAACGTTTTGCAGTTGGTCTCCTGAAGGTCTTACTTCTATTCTGTCCCTCTGTGTTATCTTCTCTACGTATTAATCTGGTTTTCTACGAGACCCACCGCAATTATTCGTTTGATCATACTCTCTGTAGCACTTTGTTAGATACGTGTAATGGGGATGGGGATGCGGAGTAGACAGTATAAATGGAGAGGAACCGAGGGGTAAATACGGAATTCATCTAATATCACAAAGGGAGACGAGATTGGTTATCGGTAGAGACTTGGAAATTCCGGAGATTAATTCGGCAATAAGCTATATTCCACAATCATTTGTGTACTCAAATTTCAATCACCTGCCAATTTGCTGTAGCTCCAGTGAAACCCCAGAGCAGGTAGCATGGTATTTTGTTCATGTTTTTCTTGCGCTGTAGTCCAGTGGAAACAAAAGCTTAAATGTAAATGTGACTGAAGTTTAACTTATCCTCCAATGGATTCGCGAAAGTTTCCGGTATCATGTTAAGTGTTATATTTAGATATGGTAAGGGAACTGAAGATTTAATTGATGACAAGTACATAAGGTGTGCACCGGCCCGCCCTCTTGGTGTTCTGGGACCGCCGCGTCGCCCTGGAGAGACCATCGTCGACTGACTCCACTACTCGTCGTCTCGGTGTCCATCACACTTCGCGTTCACGCCCACCTTCCCCGGTATACTCGATTCCTATTGGTTCTTCCTTGTAGCCTAAGAGGGATTTCTGACGCCAGATGTTAAATTGTCGAAAGTGCCACTAGGTCAGCCTACGTTGAAGCTGTTAAGTTTATGTTTCCAACAGTTTACGAAATTTGTTTTGATTACATCCACTGGCCGCACTTCCACCTCAACCAGCGTCGCTCTTACTATTGCAATCATAAGAAACCGTTAATAGTTTTGTAAGCTACACACCTTGTCAGGTAAATTACCGAATCTTGCATCAGCGGCTCCCGGTATATCATGTCATATTTTGTATAGGCTGACCAAGGAGAATCAAACAGTTTAGAAATAAATATATGAAAAGTAAATAACTGTCCATAAGTACGTATACTTGACAGTACCCAGCAAACACGGAAAAAACCGGGCCAGAATCGGGCCGGTAAAAGCTAGCTGACAAAATCTGGCCAGCCGATACCGGCCCGCTGTCTTATGTCGGAAGTGGCCCGATGGAAATATGGACTGGCGGCTGACTGATGGCCAACAGTGTCAGGCCTGCGACAGCTGGATGTCGCTACAATGACGGGTCTGCGACGGCTGGATGTCTCTACGATGCCGGGCCTGCGACGGCTGGATGTCGCTAAGATTCCGGGCCTGCGACGGCTGGATGTCGGTACTAAACTAACATCTTGCCTATTTAAAACACTTTAATAGTATAGAAATGCCGGTTCGAGCGCAGTCCGCGACCGTCAGAAAACCAACAGCAAATTGAATGCCCAAACCATAAGGAAACCATCAGAAAAAATTACCGTTTGTTTTCCTGATTCAAAACACCAGCTGCCGATTCGAGCTCAGCCGCAAAAAAAAAAGTGACTGCAAAAGTTGCGTTTGAGGCATCCGCAAAAAGTGACTGCAAAAAGTTATATTTGAGGCATCCGCAAAAAGTGACTGCTAAAGTTGTGTTAGACTGCAACCGCAAAAAGTTGCGTTTGGGTGCATCCGCAAAAAGTGACTACAAAAAGTTACAAAGAGCGGCTCAAGAAAATTGAATACACAAAAAAATGTATTGACCGGAGTCCAACAATTTAAGAAACCTTCCGAACTTTCAATCGGACAGACCTATCCCATAGGCCATGCTGAAATATCTGATACACTGTATGGACACAAAGTGGTAATTACTTCTGGCAATTTTAAAGTAACCTTGCCAGACAGATATCTTCAGATTTTCAGCGAAAAGTTTTAGATGATGTTAATCGTGGAGGTATAAATTTTGCATATGATGGCATGAGGATTGTGGCATTAAACAAAGGCATTCTATTTCGTTTTATTAAAGCGTCAACGAGTTGCAGGTACTGCCATTATGGTATTTAACAGCTCGCGAGCCGTTAAACACTTTAATCCCAAAACGCGCAACTCACGTCTTCCCTAACGGTGTGGTTGTACCAACGCGAACCGACAAAGTCAGACACGCAGAATGTAATGTTTGACTGCCTTTTCTCTTTACCTCCCCAAAATTCGTGCTCGTGCCTGCAGAGTTCAACTAGGCCATCTCTTTACGTAGTGATACTCTGGATGAGTGCATGTGTAGTACAAGTGCGGTTGCTGCTGGGCAGTTTCGTGCGCGACTGCCATTAGCGACGTGTTCGTGATAAAGATACTAGTTAGGTGGTCGCCAAACATTTCGTACACGTACACTCTCACAATGTATCCGCAGAAAAGTGCATGGGTGGTAGTTCACGACTGCTTCTCGAAGACATAAAGAACGTACACTGTATCGCGAGCGATTTTTGTGTAGACGAAAGTTGGTGCCTGAGAGACGGAGTGTACGCGACAGACGATCCCATGGCGCATTTAGATACACGCCATGCAACTTATGTTTCGTCACTTCTCCCTGGTCGCGGATGCTACGGCGCAAACAAGCATTACGTATACCATATCGATGATGTATACTCTCTCACGTCGAGTGAATCGCTGAGAATTGCGCAAGCACAGTTGACAATCAAGCAGCACATAATGGTACACGGACCTGTTGTCGGTGGGTTTCTTATGCTCGACAACTTCCCATCGGTTAATTTTACAATAGTGGGTTCGGGTATATACTTTGACAATGCGCTCTACGACATGGACGCGCAAACTGTAACGTTACAGAAAAAGAGCGAGTGCCACATATTGGGGTCTCACTCGACCGTCATTATAGGGTGGGGGGTTGAACGTAACGGACAGTACGAAACAGTCATGGCCGATGTGCCATACTGGTTTTGTAGAAACAGTTATGGCATAGAGTGGGGCAATCCAGCAGCTCAAGAAAATTTGAATGCGTAAAAAATAAAATATTGTCCATAATAAATGAGCGCAAATAAACATCAAACGATGTCTAATATGATGACGACCATGGCAATTAAAAAGGTTAACGCAACTCGTAATGTTTGGAAAGAATATAAGTTTAAGAAAGGCGTCTTTGCGGAATAAAAGAAGAAATCTAAAGAGAAGTATGTCAAGCGTGACACTTGTAAACACTTTTACAAACCGTCTCTCATAAGAAGTCATCTTAAAAGTAGATTGCACAATGGTCTTACACCAATACGTAATAAATCACATGAAACAACAAATGCATGGGAAATTTTTAAAGTGCCACAAAACATATATCAAAACAGAAGTTCCCACGAGAGAAACAAGTGAAATGTTAAACGTGTAGCCACTATTACAAACCGTCTCTCATAAGAAGTCACTTGAGAAGTAAAATTCATAAGTACACACCCATATTGAGTGTAGAAGAAATCGAAACAGCATTTCAAAGTAGGATCAAGACCTATGCTGTAATGAATGTGAATATATACAAAGACCCAAAGCATTTCCTAAATGATGTAAAAGAAGCTGTCATAGGGCCAATTAGTAAGCATTCAAAATCATTCAAAGTGAACATGAAATTCTTCACTGAGTGCAAAAGGGGAATTGGTGCGAATATTGAATATGTAGAAAGCTCCTTTAAAATAAAAAACGAAATTATAATGAAATTGGCTAATCTGGAAGAATATTATATCAACAGTATATCGAAAATCATAGCTGAGATGGGGGCATTCGAAGCAAAGGGATCTCAGTGGGCACTCAACAGAATATTTAAACTAGAAGTGAAAATAAATAAATATGTACCATTCAAGGGCAGTTCTTATGTTGATCTCCAAGAAAAAATCAAAACTAAGCAGGCTGTAATTATTGTTAAGAACGATGGTCAAATATGTTTTTTGTGGTCTGTTCTATCTGCATTGTATCAGTAAAAAAAAACCCCCCAAAGAGTGAATAAATACGAAGCTTACGAACATGAGTTTGATGATGCACTTAAGGGTTCGGAATTTCCAATGAAATTGGATAGCATACCAACTTCGGGAAGAGAAGTGGAATTTCTATTAATATATACGCATACGAAGAAGAAGATGGTGGTAAGAAATATATAATTTTCCCATTAAAAACAACAAAAAATAAGACGGATAAGCACATAAACGTAAGCTATATCAAAGACGAAAAGAACTACCACTACTGCTGGGTAAAAAGTCTTTCGAGACTTGTCGCATTACAAGTAACGAAAAATGACCACAAAATATATGCGATAGATGTTTGCAACATTTATACTCTGTAAATAAGCTAAAAGATCACGAACAAGACTGCCGAGATCACGATGGTTGGAGTTGAACTGCCATCTAAAGGAAAAAATTACATATTAAGATTGCAAAACCAAAATCATTCTTTGAGAGATCCGTTTGTGATATATGCCGATTTTGAATGTTTGTTGACTAGAATCGAAACTTACCAACCAAACCCGAGGAATGTTACACGAAACGATACCAAAAATACGAGCCTATTAGCTTCTGTTACTGTGTAAAATACGAACATGGGTACTATAAACTGCCAGTAACTTATGCAGGACCTTATACTTCTACTGTTTTCGTTAAAATGCTAATGCAAGGAGCAAAGTCTATTGGTGATATATACACAAATGAAAAACCAATTCTTGAACTAACTCAGAAAGAACAAATTGTTTATGATACAGCTACCCATTGTCATATATGTGAAAAGCCTTTGAATGGTGATTCTGTGAGAGATCATGATCATCTTACGGGGAAATTTAGGGGAGCTGCACAAAGAGATTGTAACTTATCGTATAGAAATCCATGTTTTGTCCCAGTGCTTATACACAATCTATCTGCCTATGACACTCATTTATTCATAAGAAATCTTGGCATCGATGAAAATAAGATTGATCTAATTCCCAACAACGAATAAAAATATATTTCTCTTACGAAGCATGTATGTGGAAGTGTTAAACCTTATATTCATTGACTCATTTAAATTTATGGCTAGTAGTATCGATAAACTCTCTAGCAACCTTTCCAGAAGCCAATTCCGAGAAACGTGTATGCATTTTTCCAATGAACTTCTTGACTTTGTTACAAGAAAAAGTGTTTACCCATATGACTACATTGATAGTGCTGAAAAAATTTTGCGAGGCATCGCTTCCATCCGAAGATGCATTTTAGAACAAACTCAATACATGTGGCATTACAGACGAAGATTTGCTAATTTGCGAGAGAGGTGTGGGAAAAATTCAACATAAAATCTGTTAGAGAGTACACAGAACTCTAAAAAAAATCTGATGTGTTGATATTGTCTGGTATAATGGAAAAATTTAGAGATGTGTGTCTCTAAACATATAAGCTAGATCCAGCATGGTATTTTACAGCTCCAGGGTTAGCGTGGGATGCTATGCTCAAACACACTAAAATAGAACTAGAATTATTTATTGATTATGGCATGGTTTTGATGATAGAAAAAGGTGTTCATGGTGGAATTTCACAATGTTGTAAGCGATATGCTAAAGCAAATAATAAATACATGAATGCTTCTGACAGCACACAGGAAATCTTTTATCTTACATATCTGGATGCCAATAACTTATATGGATGGGCTATGAGTCAGTATTTGCCCTATGGCGGGTTTAAGTGGGTAAATACAAATACAGATGTAACAAAAATAGAAGCTGATGCTAGCAAAGGTTATATATTGGAAGTTGATTTGGAATACCCACATGAACTATACAATCTTCACAAAGATCTGCCATTGGCACCAGAGAATACAATACCAGAACGTTCAAAAAACCCCAAACTCTTGACTAGTCTTAATGGTAAAGAGCAATATGTATTACATTATGTATATCTTAAGCAATATCTATCTCTCGATGAAGTTGAAAAAGATCCATAGAGTTCTGGAGTTTGATCAATCAGATTGGCTCAAGTCTTATATTGATCTAAACACAAATATGCGCACAAAGTCTACAAATGACTTTGAAAACGATTTCTTCAAGCTAATGAACAATTCCGTTTTTGGGAAAACAATGGAGAATATTAGAAACAGAGTGGATATATGGCTGTGCATAATTTCTAAGCAAATGGATAAACTAGTCGCTAAACTAAACTTTAAAGATAGGACTATATTTACTAGCTCTTTGGTTGCAGTTCATATGAATAAAACACAAACTGTGCTTTAACAACCCATTTATGTTGGGATAAGTATACTCGATCTATCGAAAGTCTTAATGTATGATTTTCACTATAATATAATGAAGCCAAAGTATGGGGAAAATATTGAACTATGCTACCAAAATACTCATTCGTACATCTATTATATAAAACCACCAGACTTCTACAGTGACATGAAAGAAATGGTTGAACATTTTGATGCTTCTGACTATAGAAAGGATAATCCATATGGCATACTGTTAGTTAGCAAAAAGATTATTGGCAAAATGAAAGATGAATGTAATGGTAAAATAATGAAAGAACATATTGGTTTGAAATCGAAAATGTATGCAATAAATGTGGAGGGTGGTGTAAATAAAAGAGCAAAGGGTGTGAAAAACGTTGTAGTCAGAAATGAGATTAGTTTTGGCGACTACAAAAAGTGTTTGTATGGTAAAAATGTGTTGTACAAAATTATGAATCTTATTAGAAGTAAGAAACATGAACTCTATACGATTGAGATGAGGAAAAAAGTATTAAGCCCTGAAGATGATAAAAGATTTATTCTTAAAGATCGCATTAATGCCCTACTATATGGACACTACAAACTTGCAAAAGAGTGATACTATGAAAGAGCAGCTGCCCAGCACAAGCCGCCAAATCGCTGATATCGTTTGCGAGTCGTGCATGAGTTTAAAGGAAAGCATATGTATAATCAAGTGCAATCACTCATCGATATCGTAAATGGCAAACTCGTCTACGATAACAGAGAGCAACTTGTCATCATCGACGAAGATAACAGTCCATGGTTGAAAGTGAAAGACGTTGTGCAAATAGAAACCAGGCAATCATACTAAACGTCGACGGTGGCGATAGAGACATCCTTCAAAACTTGCGTATACAAAGCGGTCTGTACGACAGATACCCTTTGTAATCCCACGTGGTTTTCATCAACAAATTTCGCTTCCAAAAAGGGCGAGGCTAAGACAATAAATCATGCGCTGCTGCCTACTGGTGATATCGGTGGTAACCAATACTTTGTCAAAAGCATGTAGTATGCATCAATGTGTTGCCTCATCGCTGATGTACTCATAAAATTGTTTGCGACAGACATCGAGTAGTGTTTTGAGATTACATCTCGTCTCGAAATTGTTAGTATATCACGTGTAAAACTGTAAGAGTTTAAGAAAATGCAATCGCTCATCGACGTCGTAAACGGCAAGCTCGTCTACGACCATAGAGAAGTGTACGTGATGATCATTGATACGGTCTGTAATCCGTGGTTCAAGGCGCGAGACATTGCACTTATAATTGAGAACAACAATCCAAAACATTTTATATAATAAATGAAGCAACAAAAAATCGTAAACAATAAAGAGAAGAATATAGAGAAAAGAAGACAGTTAATTGCAAAATTTTAAAACTTTTAGAAAATTTCGCCAAGGTGACTATGTTCAAAATAAAAAACACGATCAACCATTGATAGATGCGATACAAGATATGAGGCAAAAAATTGGACACATACCAATGTAAGTAAGAACTTAATTAAAGAACTTGTTAAAGTTGCTGTTAAGAATTTAGACTACCCACAGACACCAACAGAAACATCTTTTGAAAGAAAACTGTTTATAAAACAGACACCGATGAACGCTATGGCGATGAACGCTATAACGATGGCGTTAAATGCATTGACGATGGCAATGAATGCTATGGCGATGAACTCTATGATGATGGCGTTAAACGCATTGACGATGACGATGAACGCTATGACGAAGCGTTGGGGCGTTTGGAAACTGATATCCTACAGTTAACTAACTACAAAACAACATTTATTGATAAGAAAGTGGCCAATTTCATAATTGATTGCAAATACGATATTTTTGGGCTAAAGGCCGATAAATTTAAATTGTATATTGGTGATAGCGAAGTAACATTCATCAATGAGAAATTTACTGTAAAAGGCCGAACATACACTGCAACCGATGGTTTGATGAAATTACTAACTAGTAAGAAAGTAACAGAAAGCGACTACACTGGCAACCGACTATCCTAGCAGATACGAACGCAGATTTTCAAAACAATGATCCAAACTTGGGAACGCCAAAATCGAGTAAAGGGAATAAATGGAAAATTATTGTAAAACCTATTTACGATTCGATTTAAAAAAAACGTCCTTCGCCTAAAAAGAGGAAAGGTATAGAGAAATATATAGGCTACCCCAAATAATTCATATGGATGGATGATGTTAGGATGCTTATTGATCGACTTCTCGTCATTTATGGTGAAGAGAATGCTGGAAATGATAACTATTACACTGAAAAGTTGGAATAATGAATATGCTCAACAGCAAGTTTAGTGACTTTGTTGTGAATAATCCAAAAGGTATACCATATCTGATACGAATGTTAAACACAATACCACATACTTTTTGGGAGTCGGAGAATCACGGAAAAGGGTTACTCAATGACATAATAAATTCGCTACCTTTTGAGTTGCCTACACCCGGTTATCAGTACTTAGGTCAGGGGTGCCAGACTGAAAGAGAGAATTGAGCGTGGTGATAAACCCATTAATCCACTAGATGCGGCTGCAATAGAACATGATATAGCTTATCATCAACATAAAGATACAGCTGAAAGACATGTAGCTGACAAAGAACTAGGAAAGAAAGCGTTCAAAAGATTAAGTTCAGATGCTGGTCTCAATGAGAGATTGTGGGCTGGTGTTACTGGATCTGCGATGCATATTAAATGTAAGCTTGGCTGGGGAATTAATATAAAATGATAAAATATTTGTTATAATAAATGAAAGTAAGAAACATTGTATTTCAAGTTCCTAACGAGGAGTTGAAGGGTTTGAATATTGATTCTTTCCTAACAAAAGACCAACTGGATCGTAAAAACAAGACACTAAAGGAGGACAAAGGGATGGCTATCACAATTTCAGTTCCACGGCTTAAGAAAATGTCCAAAGAAATGAAAACTGGAAATGGTTTGACAGTTCACAAGGGTTGATTTTTACCCTTCATTTTCGCAGCATTGGGAGCTCTAGGAGCGTTATCTGGCGGTGCATCATCTATCTCTACATCAGCAATTAATGCCAAGAAGAAAAACCAAGAATTGGAATAACAATGCAGACAATATTTAGCTATGGAGTAATACGGCAAGGGATTGAAGAAAGTTAAGTTGGGTAATAATGTAAAAAAAATAATAATAACTCCACTCAGTAACATTGATATTGATCAAATGGTTAAAAAATTAAACATTAAAAATTTTTGGCGTGTATTTATAATCGATGAGCTACTTAACACGCCACTCGATAATGAATGTGGGAGTGTTAATCTAGAAATTTTGACAAACCCTGGTTCACACTGGGTATGCTATTGGAAAAAAAGGAAACAACAAATATTATTTTGATTCATTTGGCGGAAATCCACCGCGACAATTAATAGCATATCTCGGAAGTAATATTTTTTATAACGATAATAGAATTCAAAATTTCAATCAAGTAACTTGTGGTCATTTGTGTGTAATTGTGCTAAATCTCTTTTCACATAATTTTGAATTTCCAAAAATTATTTCACTATTAACAAACAATGGACATATGCGGAAACGCATTAATGAGATCTTGGATTGAAGATCAAATTAAAGAACGCATGAACAATGATGAGAAGATCAGCCCTAATGATTTTGTTTCCAACACACAGTTAAACGACTTTATAACCACACTGTCAAGCAACAAAAGATCATTGGATAAAGCCTATCTTACTTACTTGGAAGTAGATAATAATATAGATTTTGAATAAAAAAGACTAAGACATGTGGGAGATCCTATTGCACCGATGGATGCAGTTAATTTAGAGTACTATCAGAAAAACAGAATTAACATTATACGTTTAGTTGGGAAATACAATTGAAAAGAAAAAATATTTTACTTTGATAACCGAATAGAATATTATTTTACGAGAGATGGAACCAAAGTTGAAACAATAATAAAACCAGAGAAATATAAAAGTATTATCAACTGTTATCATGAACGGAAAAAAATTGACATGTATAAAACTTTTAAAGTACACCCTGATGATATATTTTATAGTACCTAAAGCCCACCATGTACCCGAAGGTACAATTGTGTTTATTGAAATAGTTATGGTATATGAATATGTTTATAAAGGTGATATTATGTTGGTATTTAATGGAAGGGTTTCCATTAAAAACAAAACTTACAATCTAAGAAATTAAAAATCCTTTAATTTTATTACGGTACTTGCCATTATTTAACTTACGAGTTATATCTATTGTAACAAAACCATATTCATTATTCCAACATTTTGAACAAGTCTCCCTAAGTTTCTCAAATGACATATCACCACCAACAAAATCACTATGAATATGTTTAAGATTTGTATCGTCTTGTCTGAATATGCAAGGAAAATTAGCATTGTCTCTTATAAGCTGCTTAGGTACTTTTGAGTATTTCTGAGCTAAATAGTAGCAATCAATATCTTTATGTCTACCGCGAGTAAAGTAATCACTTACCATATTTTAATTTTCAAGTATGATATCATCGAAAACAACTACAGACTCTTTATGACCTTCATTTACGTCAAACATTTCTTTATTTGATGGAAAGAAGTATTGGTTCATTAAATAATTTTGATGCTACATCTATATCTTTCTTTTAATTTATATATTTTGGTTGGTCCAGACTTTTTGAACACACATAGAGAGTACCAAAGTCCAACCATCCCTGAGCATATATAAAATTCTATCATAAGTGTAATAAAATCTATCATAAGTGTAGTTTTCCCACAGTTACTAGGGCCCACAATCAAACACCTAATATTATTAGGGAATAATTCTCCATGACGTTTTGCCGATACAGTCTTGTCTGGTATTCTTATTTTAATATCCCAGTCTACATGTTTCTTGCTCATTTAATAATAGATTTTTTTAAATAATGTAATAAATGAGTATAGTATTCAAATTAACTGATATCAAATCAGTGTTGAAGAAGCGACTACACTACCCTTTAGAGATAGAGGGACACTCATTGGCTTTAGTTCAGTTGTTATACTACTTATCTAACGCATAACATTATCTCTGGGAGAAATAATCTATATTTTGTGGGTCATAATGATACGGAATCAGTAATTGATGTTCTTGTTGGCCAATGTAGCTTAAAAGATCTTGAAAAAACTATAAAAGCAATTTTTTCAGTTAGTATAGATTCAATGGACGGGAAAGAAAATGACATATCTTTCGAGCTGGATAAAATAACAGAGTGAACGTAAAATGTACGCTTAAATTACAGTTTGGAAAACGGGGTTCAATAGGAAAACTTTTGGGTTTCGTAGAAAATAAAACTCTAAAAGCAAATGTGGATCATTATGGTGATACAATCCCAAAATTTGCTCTATTTGAAACAATAAATATACACTGTAATATAGTAAATGGTATGATATTAAAACATGATGAAGATAACCATAGAGAAACTAGCATAATTGCCACTTTTAAATCAAGAACAACAGTTGGATTTGGCGTCACGGTGTGTTACGAACCAGCTTATCAATTATTTTTCCCAGTGCAAACAAATCAAGTTAATGAAATAATAGTTGAAATTAAGGATGAAAAAGGTAAGTTAATTAAATTTGATTTGCCTGAAAGAACAGTGATATTAGAGATGGCGCCGTAGTTAATGCGTCGAATTTGGAGATGTGTATCTAAATTTTTTATTAGACTATGTTGTAGCACATAAGCGAAGTCAGATCGATACTTGTGTTTTTTTATGATTGGATAACCATTAAAACTTTATAGAGATATGAGCACAAATAAAAATCAACTGATGTCTAATACGGCGATCGTTTACTCTTTAAAAAACCGAATAGAATGCCTTTGTTTAACGCCACAATCCTCCATTCCATCAAATAAAAAATGTATTCCTCCATTTACACCATCTAAAACTTTTTCGCTGAAAATCCGAAGATATCTGTCTGGCAAGGTTACTTTAAAATTGCCAGAAGTAATTACTAATTTGTGTCCATACCGTGTATCAGATATTTCAGCATGGTCTATGGGATAGGTCTGTCCGATTGAAAGTTCGGAAAGTTTCTTAAATTGTTGTTCATACATTTAGCAACTGATCCATTGTTTATTATGGACTATATATATATATATATATATATATATATATATATATATATATATATATATATATATATATATATATATATATATATATATATATATATATATATATATATATATTGCAGTCACTTTTTGCGGATGCCCCAAACGCAACTTTTGCAGTTACTTTTTGCGGATGCACTCTAACGCAACTTTTTGCGGCTCCGCTCGAATCGGCAGCTGATGTTTTGTAATGGCTCGTGCATTCAATTTGCTGTTGGTTTTCTGATGGTTGGGGAGCTGCTCCCAAACTCAACTTTTTGCAGTCACTTTTTGCGGTTGCACTCTAACGCAACTTTTGCAGTCATTTTTTTTTGCGGCTGCGCTCGAATCGGCACCTGGTGTTTTGGATCAGGAAAACAAACTGTAATTTTTTCTGATGGTTTCCTGATGGTTTGGGCATTCAATTTGCTGTTAGTTTTCTGATGGTCGCGGGCTGCGCTCGAACCGGCATTTCTATAATATTCACTTTCCAAATGTTTATCGGCAAAAAGACATATTTATATATTTATTGCGATAAAGAGCCTTATCTCGAAAACATTACCGGCCAGAATAAATAAGATAACAACCGGCTTACTGAAAAAACAAAGATGCTGTATGGGAATCGGTCCAGAAACATTTTTAAGATACTTGCTACATGTTTGCTCTGCGATGTCATGCCGACATATTTTCGGTGATATCCATCTGTTATCCTAAAAAATACGGCGGTTCATTGTCTTTTTTCTAACGGCAGGCATTCTGTCTCAAAAAAGACATCATGCCGTTAACAGCTAGCTAACATCTCGCCTATTCAAAACACTTTCCAAAAGTTTGTCGGCAAAAAGACAACATATTTATATCTTTATTGTGATAAAGAGTCTTGTCTCGAAAACGTTACCGGGCCGGAATAAATAAGATATTGGCCAGGTTACCGACAAGACAAAGATGAAATATGGGAATCGGCCCAAAAACATTTTTAAAATGCTTGCAACATGTTTGCTATGCGATATTATGCCGAAATATTTTCGGTGATATCCATGTGCTATATTAAAAAAATACATCGGGCCATTGTTTTTTTTTCAAACGGCTTACAATTTTTCTCAAATAAGACATCACGCCGTTGTCAGCTAACTATCTTGTGGCATTGAAACGACAGTTGCCGACAGTACAGGTATCGGCCAACTATTTGCCGTCACTTTGCCGACAGGTTGTGTTTGCTGGGTACACACTGAAATGCAGGATCCTAGCTAATATGGCTGCATACTTATAAAAATAATTATCAATACTTGACCTCGTACTGCCAATATAAAGATTACATTTCTGGAAACTGAAGTAAGTATAATCTATTTTATACATATGTGAATATGAATATGTGAATTAGTTCCTTATTTACATTCCCAACAATTCAACGTTCTTACATAGGTGGTGCATGAATAAAGCCATCAGTCCGATGCCAATATCGTAGAGTAGATACGTACGCAGAGACGAAACGGCGCGGGGCCACGATGGCTGAGCGGTTAGCTTGCTTGCCTCCCACGTGAGAACCGGGTTCAACTCACGGCAGGGTCACTCCCGGATTTTTGCATGTGGGAGTCATCGTGGCAGACGATTCCACTGGTCGGCGGGTTTTTTCTTGGGGATCTCCCGTCCCCCCTGCCCTTTCATTTCGACACTGCTACATAATCACTGCAATCACCCTCATCGGCTCTCAAGACATCGTTGTTAAGAGCCGCCCAAATCTCCTCGCATACGAAACGGCTTACCGGTCTTTTTGACGTAGGCGCACCCATTTTCTGATTGGCCACGCGAGCGGGGGAATAGGTCATGCGTCTGATTGGCTACTGCTTTATGCCAAATGTTCCCTATTGGTTGAGCAGCTGACTAGGCAAATAGGTTAGAAGAGGCTGATTGACGAACGACGTTTCCATTGACGCCATTTTGCTGTCGTGTGCGGGCGGTTTGGTTCCGTGGTATAAACCAGCTGTACCACCTCTGTCAACTTCGATATGGAAATTCGTGCAATAAAATATTGCAGAATGTCAGAAGCTACATTAAACTTCTAATGTTTCAGTTAAAACCGCAAGTGTGGCTACAATAGTTATTATAGTTGATAAAAGTATCTGGCTTGTATCATGTGCAGCCACGGAAGCGCCCGAAACTTTCTCTCCTCTCTTGCAAAACAATAGATTTGATTTCTGACACACAATTACCATATTTTTTTACTACCATATTAATAGAAACCTAATGAATTCCAAACATGAAAATTAAAGGTCTGCAATTAAAAAAAACCTGCAATTAAATATTACATTTTGTTACTCAAAATAAAAAGAGTAAATAAAAAAAGCACTGCTGTGCATTTTATTAACACGAATAATGAGCTCGGTATGGACTGAGATAGTGAAATACATGGTGAGCGAATGTTTTATTTGGGAGCGAGGAATTTATATTAACACTCGGATATACAAATAAAACTGTAACTATAAGTTTAAAAGATACGTCCTGTTGTACACATTTTCTTGCGACTATTTAACCTATTTTGACTTACGCCTGACATATAGTCGAATGCTTGAAATAACTTTAACTTAACCTCCCGACGCAAAGGGATGATGAATGTACCCGCCTAAATTAGCAAACGGGAAGCTGAAATGGAAATGGTATTAGCTCCAGTTATGAGATCCTAACGTTGACTTTCCTATATCAGCATCCACACATCGAAATTAGGAAGGGTCTTAATCGGCTCAATGAGGACTCAGATTTCGATTGGAAAACATTTATAAAAAAAAAAACACATTGCTAGTGCAGACGGCCAGAATCGAATTCAGACCTGCCGAATGTGGGTCAGACACGATATCGTATGCATGACAAAACTCATTGGCACTACTCGGTGTAAATGCAAGAAAATGTGATTGAAGAATGTAATTTAAAAATTGGTGAGCAAAACCACGTATAGACCTCCAGGTGTGTTTGTGATGAAATCGTGGCAAACTAAATACTTTTGAAAGCCCTGCTTAAAAACTACTTATTTGCACATTCTGTATTCTTACATCATTTACATTGCCATGTGACTGTTCACATTGTTCACGCGTCACTCAAGTGAAAACGTGAAATTATTTGAAAGGAAAACCTTTTACAAATTTGCTAATTCTTTCACTTATGGGGGCCTATGTATTAAAAAGACACAAAGGGACATAATTGATTTCAGTTTTCACCAATGTTCAACTAAAACTTTTAATTTAACATTAAGACGTGAAACTACTTTATCTGAGTAGTTACCAACCTTGGACGCATGAAAGTTGGTTTAGCCGCTAAACTACGCCCAATTTAAGGACAGTGACATGTTTCAAAGGTTTCTTTCAAAAGTGCTCAGATAATTGTGAACAGCATATACTCCACGTGATAAAACAAAGCGAAATAACATTGCAGTTCTTTTAAGGTTCCTGCCTGCATAACGCCTGAACTGATTACAGTCTGTTTTAAATGCAAGTTTTTTAACGGAACTATTATTCGTGCGTTCACTGTACTGATCAACGAGAACACACACTTCAGATGAGGGCTGTCGAGTGCTTCTAAAACGTCACGCATGTTAGATACACCATCTCAGAGCACTCCAATAATGCAATGAACGGCTTATACAAAGACATGTATCTCGGGATATACGCGCCACATACATGCAAAACTACTCAAAGGCCCGGCATTGACACTTCCTACAGTCTTTCCACCAATAAAGTAACTGGGTCACCGCTTGAAGTTCCGTAGGTACACGCAGTGCGACTAACACTACACGCCAGTTCAGAGCCTTGCGCTTAGAGGCGATGGCGCACTTGTTGCGCATGGCAGTGTCGTCCTTATCTCTCCCGGGCTCCTCGTCCTCACGCGGCACACAGCTGGGGCCCGTTTCACAAAACTGCATGTTCAAAACTTATTAGTTACAAGTTACAAGTGCTACTATCTACAAGTATTTGTAAATTCCATTTCACGAACAGCAATAGTATCTAGATGAACTTGTAATTCGTGTTTACTGAAAAATTTCGGTTTACTAGTAATTACTAGTTCTTTATACAAGTCTGCTTTGTTTATTTTAAGTGTAAACAAAACGCCAAAATCGAATGAACATTAATTGACTGCAATTGACACGGTCAGAAAAGCTAAAGATATCTTATTCGGTACTTTTTCAGATACTTTAACGAAGCCCAACAAATTATAAATGGAAGAATATTCGAGACAGTGCTATGGCTTTTGCCCATAAATTTCAGGAAAGAAATGTAACAGACAAAGAGATACATTTTAATCATATTTTGAAAAGAATTATATTACTAAGTATTGAAAAAGTACTTTTTTGCAACAACGTTAGAGTTTTATATTACATGCGTCATCAAATATCTACAATACTTTTAGCTGATATGATCGAAACAAACATTCACGTACCATGTCAGACACTTATTTTCAATATGGCGTCTATCTAGTTATTTTATCATATTATGCTATACCTTCGAAACCATTCAATAAATTCCAACTTAACTTTGTAAGCTGGGAGTATATACAATTAATATCAAATATGTTTACACGAAGTATCTTTTGTCCGCTATTTTTGAGATAGCGTCACATGAAAAATAGCTTTTACATTGTATCTCAAAATCTACTCAACCAGTTTTCGCTAAATTTGGCACGAAATAAATACTATAATAAGCCAGGTAAATATTAGGCACTGATTTTAAAATAGCAGCCATAAAACTATTTTAAGTTTATTTTGTTTAGCTACCACACTGTTTGACCAACTTCAACGAAGTTTTGTATGGTCGCAGTATCTATTACACGCTTCATATAAGCCAAAAAACAACCAATTTTGTCCGTTATTTTGTAGCATAGGGCTACGAGTATTAATAAAATATTTGTTTAATACCTCGGGAAACAATTCAGTGTTTTCTACTAAATATGTCACACAAGTAGTACTGCGGTAAGTAATGTTAACTGGCATGTTTGAGGTATGTCAGGCATATATTTTCGAAATAGCGGCCATATAGTTATTTTAGTATTATATGTTAAATCGTCCAGACCGTGTAATTCAGTCTTATAAAACTCTCTACACTGGCTCTATATGTTATAACCATCATATCTGTCCACATCGCAATGGCTTTTGTTCACCATTTTGTAAAATAGTATCTCATGTAAAATTAAATTTCGCTGTATCTCCACAAACCGCCCGATTTATACCAAATTTGGCAAGCAAGTAGCACTGTCGCAGTATATGTAATATGATAAACTTTGAGAGGGTCAGACAAGCAGATTTTCAAAATGGTCACTACATAAATATTTTATCTCCAAATTTTTTATATACGAAACAGCGAAAAAAAATTTCTAAATTTGAATTTGTGTGCTGACAGTATCACATATATCCATTAAAATATTATGTACAAAGTCTCATTCATCCGCCATTTTGGAAGATATTCCCACATGAAATAATATACCAATTGTTACTTATCTCGGAAAACAATCAAACTATTTTTTTTTTTTTTTTTTTTTTTTTTTTTTTTCCAAATTTGGCGAAGAAGTTATACTATGTTAGGCCATATTATTTTGTGTTTTAGGTGTGTAAGTTTCTTTATTTTCTGAAGGGCATTTGTACAGAGCTTTTAGCTAAGTGTGTTATATCTACAAAATTATGCACATATTTAAATTTAACTTTGTATATTGTACCTTTGACAAAAAATGGAACGACCTATATATAAGTTACATTTATGAAGATCGTCACGTAAACAATGGATGTTTTATGCAATATCTCGAGGATCAATCAAGAGATTTATAGCAAAATTCCACAAAGTATTACTACAGTAGAGTATGTAAATTAAAATGTGTTATGTGCGGCAGGAATAGTTTATTGGGGTTTTATATAAATAATTTCGATAAAATAGTTATATCTATGAAACGTTTCAACAAAATTCAACCAAATTTTGTATACAAACAGTATTAATTAGAAGCATTATTTATGCATAGAGACATCCTCTCCTGCCGTATTTTTTTGCAAACTAGTATCAGGTGACAAAAATGAACATTTTGCCATATTTCCGGAATAATTAAACTAATTTCCACAAAATTTTGCACGTGTGAAAAAAGTCCATGTAAATTTACATGACTTAAATGGCATCAGTTACTGATTTCCAAATTGATAGACATTAATATTTTGATATATTTGGCATATCTATTTAACAATTCAATAAAATTCACCCAAACTTTTTATACTGACATTATGTATTAGACGCATAGTATAAACAACGTTTTTGGACTGTTTTGTTAGATTAAGGAAATAAGGCTTTTATACCTTATATTGGGTACAAATCAACCGATTTCCACCAAGTTTTTCACACAGGTAGCGTTACGGTAGGCCATGACAATTTATGTGATTTTAGTGGCTTAGCCACCTATTTTCTAAATGACGGCAGTGTAAATATTTCAGGTGAGTGAACCCTATTATTCATAACATTAGACTGACATCCGAAGTTGATTCTCCGAATCCTACCTCCTTGATGTAGTTGATTGCAAATAGCTCAATTTTACGAGTTTTTCTGAATTCAAATCCCGGGTGAGTAACTCGTGTATTTTAATTGTCTATGTACTGTTTCACATATTTCTGGTTTCATCTCTAATGATATTTATGTCAATGAGACGTTATCGCCTACCTACCATCTAAGATTTTATGAATTTCACTAAAATTTTATTTGCGCCCATGTAGAATAATGTTGCCTCATTAGTTATCAGTAACTTCTTGTTAACTTTGTGGCACCTATATTTTCTTGGGAAATGGTCGAATTTTTTGGAGTTATGGCTTTTGGTACATTCAAATAAGTGTGGTTTTATAAGAATTCTTTTTTCATTTGGTGGAGTGGAATCGTCAGAATGAACTGTCGTTTGTAGTTATTAATAGTGTATTGACAAATAATAATTTGTTATAAAGGAGTATGAATACTATCCAAAAACGAGGTTTCCATCTTTTTTTTTTTTTTTTTGCAGTAACTCTGAAGAAGCTATAGAATTTGATCCTTTTTCGAATCTCCTTAATATCTGGCTGGCAAAATTACCTCGTTTTTTACGTACATAGTAAATAATATTATTGCTCGTATAAAAATTCTTGGAAAGAAGTCGATAAGAAATAAAAACGTCACAGCTAAAACTGTGTTAGAACAAAGTTTTCAACAGTGTGTAATGCAAATTTATGCAGGTACTGCTTATTTTAACATATATTGTGGACTTCTTGTTCATAACAAATTTTTATATTTCATATATGCCAGTGTTGTATACAGTCTATTCGCAGTTTCTTCAATTTTGTTTTAAAATCTAACCTTTTAAATATTACCCCATGTATGACGTGTTTGGTTATTTCCAAAATAGGCCTACATGTATCACAAGGGTTTTATATTTTTGTTAATGTAAAAGAACTGGGTTGAATTTAACTGTTACTTATATTTTACTTATAAATTACAATTTTGTATTTATAATCAATAGGAATTATAACAGTGAGAAAAAAAGGTGAGTTGGTAATACTTAGTAAGAAGTAGTTCCATTGTAAAATATTATTACACTGAGCGCGCGCGAATACAGTGCGTTGTCCCTTTGGTGTAATTTTTGTAGTTTCTGTTAAACTTTGTTTGCAAGAGGCGGAAAAATACCCTGGAAGTAGAACTTAAGCAGAGTCTCAGAAAGGTTTGAAGTAACCTTGAATGGATTATATACAAAAATGTGTTATGGCCTGAGAAACCAAGCTACATGTCGCTGAGACAAACTTTCCAGTACAACACAGAAATATATTATAGGCTCAAATTATCAATTTCTGGATCTTGACGCCATCTGTTAGAGGGAAGTCTACACTTCATCCTAATAGGAAAACAGGAACACCAACACACAAAGATTATATAAACTCACTATTTAAATGAGCTCCTGCAATTTAATTGAAACCTTACCTGATGTCACCAACGCTGAAATACCATAACGACAAGAGGCTGGAGATGTGATCTTTTTTATTAAAAGATTCAGAGTTACGTATCCAATGGGCATGAACAAAAAACAGAAAGATGTTTTTGAGGACATGTGGCATGGTTTCTCAGGTCACATCACAAATATTTACTTGTAGTTTTAAAATATCCTTTCCAGCATATGTATGTATAAGTGTATATACCAGAGGCGACTGTGCTGATGGGTGTAGGTTGTTCACAATAAAATGAGCACTTCTGAAAGCCCTGCTTAGTATCTATATGTATGCACGTTGTGTATTCTTCCGCCTTATGTCAACCTAGCATAGCCATGGGCCTCACCTCTTCATGAATACGTCGGTCAAGTGAAACTGTGAAATTATTGTAAAAGTAAATATTTTACAAATGTACCAATTTTAATGCTCGAGCACAAAAAAAATATAAATAAGTAAATAATCACAAATGGTTACCTAACACTTTTTATTCCACGCTAATATATGGAACTACTTTCCATTCCGTGTTACTAACTTTACTGGATGCGTGCCACTTAGTATGCTTGTTAAAATATACGCAAGCAGGGGCAGTAACTTTTTTCTAATGTTCATTTCAATAGTGCTCACTTTATCGTGAACAGCCTTTACCTTCTTAGTGAGAGAGTGAGTGGTAGTGCCACGCTACACCGTTGTGCCGCACACACTTCCCTCTTTGTGCAGGCCCAGAGAAGTCCCCACCCTCGTGGGACCTCTGCGGAGCACGACTCACCTCTCTGTGACTTCGGCGCTTGTCCGCTTGACTTACAACCCTGCAGATCACGACTGCACAACTCCCTGCGAGGGTAGCGATCAAAGGACCGGCGACGAGTGTTTCTCACTTTTATTTTTCTCATATTTCAGAAACTTTAAAAAACTTTTTTTGCGTGGCGAGACATTTTCCAGGGGCTCTTTATTTAATTTTAAAGGTGCGCGTTTCTTACACTAATTATCTGTTTATCATTTATTATGGTTAGTTAACAGCCTCCGTATGTAGGGGCCGAGGTACTGTAGTGGTTAGACTGCCTGCCTCCCACCTTGGCAAACCGGGTTCAATTACCGGTGGGGTCGCTCCTGGATTTTCGCACGTGGTAATCGTGCCGGACGATGCCGCTGGTTGGCGGATTTTCTTCGGGGATCTCCCGTTTCCCCGCCCTTTCATTCCGGCGCTGCTCCATACTCACCTCACCCTCATCGGTTCTCAAGACATCGCACAAGTGTCTTCAATCTGCATATTGGGCGAACTGGAGCCGCACACTCCAGCCATGCGTCGGAAACTCGTTGGCCAATCAGCGCCTGGTAATCCATTTGTCAGCCAGCAGCTAAACCAATGGAATATTTCGCATAATGCAGCAGCCAATCAAACACGCAGAAAACCAAATAATGCGTATGTTCTCATCAAAGGGACGCGCATGCCAATTCGCATC
Source organism: Dryococelus australis (assembly GCA_029891345.1). Taxonomy (NCBI): domain Eukaryota; kingdom Metazoa; phylum Arthropoda; class Insecta; order Phasmatodea; family Phasmatidae; genus Dryococelus; species Dryococelus australis. The sequence goes on along the minus strand of CM056993.1, from coordinate 258,236,538 downwards.
TGTGTATCTAACTACTCTGTCGCTGAATTTAGCATTATTTGACGTTTTCTACGTTGCTTTTCTCATGATTCAGTAATTTTACTTGCTGTCTTTCAGCAGTTTAGGTATATTTTTTAATGTGGTTTTGTAATTTATCTCGCAGCTGTTGTGTATTAATATCCTACCAATGTAGGGGATGATAGTACCACAACTGTCCGCAGATTTCAGGTCTTGGTTAAAGAAAACATCATTCGCAGAATGACTTTTTCATCTCAAGTAGGTTTCATTATTTCCCTGTAGAACCATTTGAAATAGCGATTTTCATGGGTGTCTACCTACCTTCCTTTCAAGTTAATGTAACATATTGTTCGTATTGTACCAGTATTTCAGGATTATCCTGTAGATGCGCTTCCCACGACTTTATCGCAGAGAATCCGCACGAAGTCATTTGTATCACCGAAGCGTTTTTTTTCTTAGTTGGTTAGTTGGTTAGCTCGGAAAATATGGGCGTATTTTTAATATGCCCATACATGCTGTCTTTCATTTTAGAATTACTAAATTATTTGCATACACTTTTCTATAATGGCGCTAAGGAATGTGTGGAAGCGTATAATACTTTGCGAACTGATACTTGAAAACGTTTCTCACATGTATGCGCGTTTTCATGAAATTAAATAATTTTTTTTCTATATAGGCACTCTGGCATTAGACCAACGGAAAGCAGAAAGCAATTTACGCAAAATATGTGAAAACATAATTTTATTAATGTGACTGTGCGCAAGGTAAAATTATGCTCTGGCACTAGAGTTGCGGTAATTTGAGTGCTTATATTATTCATAACAACAAAGACGCTCGAGCATGGGCAATCTTAGTGTAGGAGACAGAGAAGTTGTATTCCGGGAAGGAATAGGTCCAGGTACATTTAATACATAAACAGTTCTCAAATTACTATATATTTGCTTAAAAGCTACCAAGCTGGAAAACTTCCGGTTAGGGCTTAATGCGCCTGGCCGCCTGTGACTTGAGCTGTATTGCAGAGTGAAATACAAGTTATTCCACGAAACTATTTAAAGTCCTTTAAATAGGCTCATATGAGGGAAGAACACACACACACTTCTCACGATGCCTGTTGAGTTCTTTCAAGACATCACGCAGAATAGAAACACAAATTTCGGAGTACTGGAACAAAGCTAAAAACAGCTTTTTCAGTGCTCTGTATATCAAAATATACGCGTCAGATGCATAAAAAAAAAAACATATATTTATAATGTCCCTGCATTGAACTTTTAAGTAATACAATTAGAATGTCCCTTAGATACGCTCAGCGCGACGAGAAGACTGCACGCTAGTTCAGAGCCTCGCACGTAGAGGCGATGGTGCGCTTGATGCACGTTGTAATTTAGCCCTTATCACTCCCGCGTTTCTCGGCTACATCGATATTTTTTCCGGCGTGTCGGCGTATTTTTTACGCCATGTAAGTGACCTTCGTTTGAGTTTACTTTTCGCCCATTCGTTTATTATGAAAAGTTTACAATTCCATTCACATGTGCCTTTTATTAGCATTTTCCCAAGATCTTATGACAAAGTGACATCGTGTAAACTCAGGGTCAGCAGCAGGCAGACATGAATATTTATTAATCCTAAACGTATTTCTCCTGTGATGTTGACAAAACCTGCATGTGCATATCTACTCTCTCTTCTTGCGTCTTGCTGCTTAACTTATACCACAAGAACATTAGTTCATAAATGTCACAGGTGAGTACATAAACATTAAGGTATTTCACGCTTACATAAAAACTTTCAAACGAGACCTGTTGATTTTTTGTAGATCAGGGCTGTTGAGTGATTTCAAGACGTCACCCACATTAGAAACACCAATTAATAGCATTCCAAAAAGACTAAAAACTGCTTCTTCGATGCGTTGTACTTCAGAATATACGCGTCATAGACATACAAAACCACTCAGTATTTATTTTGCATATTTCCGCTACAAGTAGCAATAAATTCTACTGTATCGTCCAGACCATTGTGATTTATTTCACTGATATTTTAGACCATGTGTATATATATATATATATATATATATATATATATATATATATTACTATTAATCAATAATTTTTGTATATAAGGGTCTGTGATACTTACAATCAAGCCCATGAGAAGACGTTAATACACGGAAATAAGTACTGTTTTCTTTGACATTACTTTAAATATATGCCCATCATTTTTTATGTTGGAATATAATGCAATAAAGGACAAGAATTGCATCAAAGGCTGAGTTGAAAAATGTTAATAAATTACGAACCATCTGTGATAACATTTTTTCACCACTCTTCTTAGACCTGATAAACACAAGCCAGAACCATCTTCTTCATTCGTTACACGTGTAGCTTTTTACATATTCTGAGCGGTTAGACTGCTTGTCTCCCGCCAAGGCGAATTGAACTCGATCGCAGGATGGGTCACTCCCAGATATTCGCAAGTGGGAATCTAGTGCCGGACGATGCCGTTGGTCGCCTCATTTTCTCGGGGGTTTCCCCCGCTCTTGCATTTTGGCCTGGCCCCACTTTCATCTCATTTCACACTCGTCGACTCTCATGAATTCGTTAAATCTTTCAACTCAACTCATCTCACCATATTCTTTGTAAAAATTAGCTATAGTTTTGTGATTACAACTATTCAAATGTGGACTAAAACAAGGGACATCAAATGTGTTACTGATAGTACCGTATTAAGATATACATTGAAAATAGTTTATATTATAGTATATATTATGTATTGTATGCATTATATATAACGTATGCATAATATAGGATCATATATATTATATATAATATGTAATATGTATATTTGTATATGTATATAATGTGTATTATACATAATATACATTATATTTAATATATATTATATATTATACATAATATATAATACATTATACATAATAAATTATATATTAAACGTATTATACATAATATATTATATATTAAATTTAAAAAGTATGTGTTACAGAAATATTTCTCACCTATGGGGGACCGACACAACCTCAGTTGCATGTAATTGCCTAGAAAACTATACTCATTCTCATCCTACTCATTCCTACGTCGAGAGAGAAAATATGTTATTTTCACACACTTTAGAGAGAGCAGGTGACCTCGCGATGTAATATTAAGAGTGAGCAGTATCTGAAATGCGAGCCATAAGAAGCAATGTTAATATTAATGTAGGTTTCTCGAATTTTTAAATGTACAAATTTAATGAGAGTTACAGTATCATGTCGCATTTGATGCAAAGAAATGAACTACACGTTTTAAGTCTCAATTTTAATGTTGTGATATTTTATTATAAAGACGTAATTTTGAGGTGTGCAATTATTTTGACACTGCCCAAAAATCGTGCTCAGCTGCCTCTTGTAGTAAACGTATAAGCGACTATTTTATGCTGTTCTAATGAATACATTCAATAATTTTTATTGCGATATATCACAAATTGGTACTACGAACAGTGTCAGCGAAATTATTAATATTTGTTAACAAATGTTAGCTATTTCAGTAGCTTCTGGAGATAGTGTGTTTTCGAACCACGATAAGGCACCTTAGCTGCAGACCTTATCTGCTGCTATCCTCACTGGCGACCCCAACTAGTCGGACAGGGGTGGGGAAGGGGTAGTATTGCTTACAGGAGGAAGCTAACTGTCCAGTTCTTCAGAAATCTTTCTGTTTAGGAACAGGTCTTCGTTCTTTCTGTAAACTGCAATCACAAGCACTTGTATATTTGTGTTGCCATTTATTTTTTCCGCATTAGCAGATCCAATTACTCCATTGTAAAGAAAACATTACGAATAGGGAAATCACTACCGAATAATTTATTGAGATTTTTTTACATAAGATACTCTCTCTCTCTCTCTCTCTCTGTCTGTCTGACGTAGAGGACTTCTAATTATAATTGAGCGTGACCGAATTCAGGGCCCCTCCGTCTATAAATTAAAAGGAAAAATCGCTATGTCCTTGTGATTAAATCGGGCATCGCCTCTCGGGAATAAACGACTTCAAAACCCAAAATGTTCACTCCGTAATTATTTAATAAATAGCAAATATGCACGTTATAATTGATCAGCATTGTATTTACTCATGTAATATTTATGTTCTTGTAAGTAATAAGCCAGCAAATTAATACGACTATCCGTATTCAGTTTCTTAATACTAATTCAGTGAGCCATATCTATGTAAGTTTTTCATATGTGTATCATATCAAGTTCTTGCCATATCATTTGGTTACTGAAATATGAAGTAAACAAACACATTGACATAAATAATTTGATTTATGTTTTCAGAAATGATATATCCAAATTAATACGCTACAATACATGGGATAGAAGTAGATATGATGGTAGTTCGAATCACTATGTTATGAATAAGTAGTTAATCACACCATTAATACTATATTTCTTAAAGTCGGAAAAAAGGCGGATGTAAGTTGGGTGAAGTATAGGCGAAATTATTTGAAAAAGCTGTTGAAGACGCCGACATTTCAAAAAATCAATTTTAAAAAATTTCTCGCTACATGTTAATTATGCCAACAAATGTGTATTCACACATTGATAATTGGATTTTCCTTTGTTAATCCAAGTATTGTAAGAACAATACGACATTAACGTTTAATGGTAAAATCTGTAAGACCCTAATATTTACGAAATATTATTAATTTTTACTCCATTTTGGTGAGCATAAGCAGATCGCGGAAAATACGACTTACTGGCAGCTTGGTTTCGAAGTATATGTTTATATCTGGAGTTTGACTTTTTTTTAACTTTTCACACTGCCTCCTCAATTCTTGAAAACTATATTTTAGATAGCTTGCACAATATATTTATCAAGCCAAAAAAGAAAATCAGAAAAAGAATGCTAGAGAAAGACTGGAACACAGCCAAAGTTACTTGAACAAACAACTTCCAGGATAACACTGACCACATGCCACAATATGCATGCAATTATTTACGCACGTGTTTCCTACGTATAACACAATAACGTAGAGATTTTTTCGGCCTATATAGCATGAGATATAATTATGAGTTAAAATTAATTTTTATGCCTAGACATGAAAAATTCAGTTTTAAGAAATCGTACTGCAAAATAAGTTACCAGGTAATAAGTTCAGTAGAAGGTTGAGAAATATTGGTCCTTTAGTCAAAGCATTGTTTGTTGTCCATGATCGTTCACATATCAACACAAACACTGAGTAAGCGCATGTGATATTTATGGCGGACATTGCAGTGAAAATTTCGAGGTACACACTGTTTCCTAATTGTAGTTCATTGCTGCAACATATGTTCCATTGAATATTGGTAACCTATGTCTCGACTCACTGCTACAAGAACCCCAGAAGTTTTTACGTATACCTCATGTAATTTTGTAAGCACGCGTGATAACATATATTTTGCAATTCAAGAACTCTTCCCCGGAATTTTTCCCCCCCACTATTCTAAACTTGACAAGAAACCGTACAATATGTAGAAAAAAATATAATTGTAATATTTGTATCTATCTTGCCTAACTCTGTTAGAACTTTTCGTGATGAAACTGTCGTATAGATTGAACAAAAATAGCTGAATGGAAACTAAAAATTAATTGTACGAAAACATTATCTGTTCTGTGGATCTTAACCAGTGATTTAGTTAGGGGTGTGAAGTGGGGGCAGGAGCCCAAAGTTTAGTAACAAATTAATTATGGCCTTGCATCAATCGCTATGGTAATATTTTGGACTTAGTACTTGCATGTTCATTGTATAAAATGTGGCGATGTAATACCTCAGTAAATACTAACCAGATATGCACAACGATGTAACTTATGTCCTCCATCAGTCGTACTGTTCGTTCTGAGCGTCGTAACCCAATCAATCTTGATTTCATGTATACTTTCGAATCAAAGGACGCCATCCCGACTGGTTACCTGCTTGCCTTGTGGTTGCGCTGAAATGGCTAGCCGGTGATCTTGGACGCCTGATCCAACCACCTGATTGGAGCTCTTCCGCGAGGTCCTTAACTTCTAGTTTGCCTTCTAGGATAGTTTTATCCAGATTGTCATCGTAACTCATCTAGGAAACAGGAAAAAATTTAACTTCGAACTACCACTATTGGGAACACGAGGGTCTGGTTTCTCCCACCAGTAAGAGGCGTCAATCATCTGACCCTAGTCTAGGACACTCAGTGCAAAATAATACTAACGATCATTCACTTTCTCCATACTTCGTTGGGAATGATCGTGGTTATCCCGTCGATGTAGGCTCGCTCTTTATAATCACATGCAATACGAATAAACACACAGAGTAGGTGTTCGCTCTAGGCTTTCTAATTTGTATGCAGGACAAGTTATATAAAATAGAAAATGTAAATGTTGTATTAGTTTCCAAGCATAGGATTTCCTGCTGGATGGGTACGTAGTAAACAAAAGAGATCTCTACAAAGGTATTTTTTTTAAATAAAAATGTAATATCGATGTTTAATTTTAAAATTTTAAAGTTTCACCCAAACGGTTGCAAAAAAGTTTAGAAAATTATATAAGAAATCTATTATGGTTTTTGGATTGGCCTCTAAAACAACGTTTGTTAACCGCGAGTACGAGGAAAAACTAGAAATATTTTGTTTAACTACTGTGGTTTTTGGATTGGCCTCTAAAACAACGTTTGTTAACCGCGAGTACGAGGAAAAACTAGAAATATTTTGTTTGACTACTGCGGTTTTTGGATTGGCCTCTAAAACAACGTTTGTTAACCGCGAGTACGAGGAAAAACTAGAAATATTTTGTTTGACTACTGCGGTTATTGTATAAAAGTTCTCATTAATAGTGTGCATCGTCATTATCCCCAAATTAAAAACCCCTTAACGTACATTTATGTTCTGATTCATTACAGAAACACAAACTACACTCACGTCATCTAATATTCCCGCGAGAGAAAAATAAATATTTTGTTATTTCATGAGTGGTGTGCTTTTATCCAAAAGCACTATATGTGAGACTTTTTCACCCCACGCATATCTGCCACTTGTTATTCTACCACATTTCATTCAGTCTAGAAAAACTGACGAGCGTGTGTGTGCGTGCGTGTGTATTGTGGTGACCAGGTAATGGATGTTTCATGTTGCGTTATGATAACGCCGAAGCAATTAAAATTTATGAGGCAATTTTCACGTGGCAAAATTCAACTTTAAATTCGTCGCGGTAACTAATTAAGAGTGTCCCTTAGCTACGGCCACATACATCATCTGTACATGCCCGTGGGTTTTCGCTGCTTTGTATTCACGTGAGGCTACATAAATTATTCACGGCTGATGATAATAACGATGGAAGTTTTACTGTAATTCTTTGTAACAATTTTAGTTAAATATCCCCGTATTTATCTTCAATACAGTTTTCAGCCACATGATTAATAAACAAAATGAGAGGATTCGTAAACAAAAACCCCAATTGCCATTTATTTAATGAGTTGAGTTAAGCAAACTCAAAATCCCCTTTCTTTGTTGCGTAAGAATAGTACAGCTACGCGAGGCAATGTCTTCCTGTGTTCGTGACAAGCGGATCCGGCCTAGCTCCAGCTTTCTTCCATGTTTGAGGTCGAGAGGTGCAGGCGTGATAAGGGCGACATTGCCGCGATATGGGCGAAATTGCCTCGCGCATCAAGTATGCCATCGCCACTAAGCGCAAGGCTCTCAAGTGACGTGCAGTGTTATCGTCGCACTGCCCGTACCTATGGGGCTTTCAGCAGTGATCCTGTTCTTCTATTGGTGGAAAGTCTTTAGAAAGGTTCAATGCGGAGCCCTTGAGTAATTTCGTATCGTATCTGATCCGTATATTTTGAGATACGACGCTTTGAAGAAACAGTTTTTTAGCCATTTGGAGTAATTGAAATATGGTAGTTGAAATTTGCGTAACATCTTAAAAGTACTGAACAGCCCTCGTCTGAAGTAAGTGTTATTTTCGTAGATCAGCACATAGACGCACGCTTAACAGCATCGCAGAGAAACGAGAATTACTAACAACACGTTGCAACGCAGCTCAAGAGCGAGCTAGGCGAGAGCCTTGAGGTAGAATGAGATGTGATCCCAGTGGAGCACAGCATCCGACTACACAGCACTGCAGAACTTCACTCTATCTAAATATTGTCAGAGAAGGACGACTTGTACGCATACGAAATGAGCATGTGGTTATATATTTTTTTAACACTGTAAAATATTTTGCTATAATTTACTGTTTTAAACGCGTTAAAAATAAATCAATTAAAATGTAAATACAATAACAATTTAAGGGTTTTTCAATTCCAAATGCTTCAAACAGCACAATTCTCAAGGTCACCTTTCGTCTAGTGGAGCAATAGTAATAAATGCTTTAGTTTTATGTAAGAAAATATTAACACTTATGTTAAGAAATAATTTTAGTAATTGCCTTTGTATACATTAATTTTGTTTATGAAAATGATAACTTTGAGGCTGAAATGGATATGCATAAATTCATACTATTGAAATATCCCTAAACACTACTACCTATTTTTTATTACGTTCAGTAACTGAGATAATTTTTCTTGACGAAGGTTTTTTATGTGCTTTCTAAAGCATCCATTATGGAAATACGATATAAATTTATATATAAAAAACCTTTTATTAATTTTTCAAAATATCAAAAAGTACTTTTCATTCAAATGTTTTACAATGATACATATTCTATGCATTCTTATATCATAAGCAATATTCCGGTTTATTGGAAATTTCTTCACACTTGACTCAAACCTTTGAAAAATCACCCAATCTCTAGTGAGTGATGCCTCGGCTGAGCAGAAAGCACGAAAACAGTCCCGAGAGAAGCTCTAGCTGCTGCATGGCTGTACGCTAGACATCACTGCAAATAATCCTATTATATAATAGGACGATCTCTGTATGTCTGTTTGTAGGCCTTTAATACTTCTAAGTCCCTTGAAACTCAACAAATACTCTTCAAATTTTGCAGAGTGAATCCCCAGGATCAAATACACGTCAAGTTCATAACTTTTGACCCTAAAAACTTATTTTTTAATTACTTTTTTCCTATGAAAGTTTTGTATTAATGCATTGAGATTATAGCATAGAGATATGAAGGTAATGGAATATCACTTTTGTTTACTTTATATGTCTCGCTTCAGTATTGAGTTAATTTCTAAGTGGGGCCTTAGTGGCTCAGTGGATAGAGAGATTCCAAGTGGGGCCGCAGTGGCTCAGTGGATATAGCGATTCCAAGTGGGGCCACAGTGGCCAAGTGGATAAAGAAATATCAAATGGGGCCGCAGTGGCCCAGTGGATATATATATATATATATATATATATATATATATATATATATATATATATATATTATATATATATATATATATATCAAATGGGACCTTAGTGGCTCAGTGAATTGAGAGATTCCAAGTGGGGCTGCAGTGACTCCGTGGATAGAGCGATTCCAAGTGGGGCCGCAGTGATTTAGTGGATAGAACTATATCCAATGTTGAGTTATTTTCACATCATTTTTTTCAGTCTTAGATTGACAACAAAAAATTGTAACATCGTAACTGTTCTAGGCACGTGACAACACTAAAAAAAAAAAATAATGTTACGCGCTGGACCCCTAGTTATGTGTATAGACGACCCCGTTGTGCTCAACCTGTCGCAACAATACATGTGAAGAAGATCACAGCTGGGTTTACAAAACTAAATAACCATAACAACCAGCTGTAAAGGAATCTCTAAACATCAATAATAAAATGAAGAGAACAACAGGAAATGTGAGTCCAGTAGACATCAGGATAATACAGAGTAAAAGCAACAAACTATGAGCAGACTCCGCCTCGAGTGCACAGCGGCAGCTAATCAGAAATCATTACAACACACACTCACACGTGAAGGGACACGAAATGTGGACTGTACTGCGAGAGAGGAGATCGCCGCAGTGGAAGAGTCTCCAGGGGAGAGAACGCGACTAGATGAGCAGCCTGTGGTGATCTGGGCAGAGGGTCCAGTGTGCGAGACTGGGTGAGTTCCTCACTAAGTCATGTTGACTCTCCTTAAAAATTACCTTTCCTTTATTTCCTTCTTCCTGTGGCCTTATAGCTTGAAGGCTTGTATTACTTACTAGATTTCCTGTGCTACTTCGCACGCATGACATTTTGGATTTGGAATCGCTCTTGGAAAGGAAAGGAGGATAGCCCATGGACAAAAAAGAAATGAGAAATAACGGAACTTTTTTTTAACAATGCTTTTTTTATGCAGCAATCCTAAGAAAAGCTTAATTCAGTACGCACGTACATCCCTCATCATAATATTTTCGGAACCGTTTGAGATATCTCGTTGAAACAAAAACTAAGTTGGCCCTGGGGTTATATATATATATATATATATATATATATATATATATATATATATATATATATATATATATATATATATATATATATATATATATATATATAGTGTAATTTGATGCCAATACGTTCAGTGGTTTTTGAGTTAAATCCGGTCGGACAAATGGACACGAAAAAAAAACATTAGATATGGCTTAGTAATCACTTATACTGTATGAAAAAATAATTAAAAGTAGAAAATTCGTATAACCCAGACAGACACTTCTATTTTATTTGGTTATATTGATTACGTCTGTTACGATTGTTATAGGCTATGCACGGTGAAGTGAGCACTTTTGAGGCCCTAATTACTTTTTTCTTTCAACCATTTCTTATCCTTTATCTACACTTTAATAAATATGGCCATGTAAGTAATAAACAGTGTGTGAATATTCCACCGCAGTCGGAAGTTAACGCCCAAGGCTAAAATGAAATATATTTATTGACTATTATTCTAAATGAGAGGGCTTTCTAAAGTGCTCACTTTAACGTGAGCAGCCTATAAATAAATACCTCACTTAACCCTTTTATATGAACTCCTTCACTCGTTATAATTTTCTTTACTACTGCTATGCATCCCATTCCTTGTTCTTATTCCCGTAGGAGTTTTAACAGAACAAATGGCGGAGGCAGTGGTGGACAGAGGCGTATTCTCAGCTGCAGTAGCATTTTCCTGTACAGTGCGCAGCGACGCCCGCCGAGTGCTTACAGCATGTCGCACAGCTTGGCAAATGCTTGTCGAATGCGCCGTCGGGGTATGCTAAGTGTTCAGGAAACTAGGCTCTGTGGTGTCTTGCAGCTATGAGTGATGTCCTCTAGTGGCACATCCGCGCAAGTAAATACAAAAGGGACACATTGTGTGGCTATGACACTACTATGTGGCAACTCTCGTTGTACTCACGCGATCCGTTCAGTTTTATATTTATTTTTTTGCGAATAAATGTTTGTGTATTTATTAATATTGTAAGTTCTCTTTATTATCTTCTTTGAAAATGATTTGTACCAACTAGGCAATGGAATAAAATTGTATCTTATTTTTATGAATTAAGAATTTTGTGTATGTATGGGTCTATATATATTAGTGTATATTGAATATATAAATAATATTTATGTATATGATATAATATTTCTTGGCTTGGCGTTAAGATGGTCATCTCTGAGTATCTTACGCTAAGTTCTTAACATCAACCTATGAGAAAGTGAAACGTCATAAAAAATGCTATAATCAAGATAGTCCACTTATGGGTGCAAAAAATTCCTGTGCGAGCAATTATTATTTCTCTCTCTCTCTCTCTCTCCTCTCTCTCTCTCTCTCTCTCTCTCTCTCTCTCTATCTCTTTCTCTTTACATGTATATACACATATGTGTATATGTACATATATATTCATGTATATATAAGTTATTTATATTTACACAAATACATACGTACACACAAACTCGACAACCACCCACACAATTTTAACATGATGACTACTTAATTCATGAGTCAAAGATGGATTTTGTTGCACTCTCGGACAGTGTATATAGCGGAAAGCTGGATTTATGGTATTATAATATGCGGAACGAATATCTTTGTACTATTCATTTGTCGCGTATGTACGTGATATTTTCAAACTGAAAATAAGTTTAAGAAAGTATATTAGAAACAAGTTCAAAATGTTCCTCGCTTAATAAATATCTTCCGTACAGTCATGGTATGATTGTAATTTTGTTTGCCAGGGATCGACATAGTTTGTAGGTAAACGGAAATTATCGTGAAACTGTAAATAGTCGGTTTAAATGTCTGGAATTGCTACGGAATTATTCCATGCTAAACACCGAAGGTATTCAGATTAAATAATCTTTGTGATTAAATTCTCTTTTGCATTAGCTTCCAGAGACAGAGAAACGTGCTTCGAGTCTGTAACGTTGCAATGGCGCCATTGAGCTTGTCTTTCGAATCCGCCGATCTCATCCATGAGATCGAAAACTAGAATAAATATTTATTTCTATCTTATTCATTGAGAAAAAATGAATGTTTATTTACGAAGCGTCAACTGATGCTTATATTTCAGGCATATATTTATTAATTATTTATCAACACATTCCGGCCAATATGTTTGTAGCGTTCTACCCATTCAAGGAGCAACACTGTCATATAATTACGGCCCATTATAGATGCACACATAATTATTTTCAAACGAAATTAATAAGCTATTTGTAATTTAATAATAAATCAGATAATGTGTAGTTGATTTGTTTATACCACATTACGGGAGCTAATGCGAAACATGTTTTTCTGATGGTTAATTTGAAAACATTCATACGGCAAGAAAATATTTTTATCACATAATCCAGTAGTGTTTTGTAGCGTTTTTATTTTAAATGGAAACAATTTCGTGGTCACGCACGGCACCTATTGTAATTATTACTTTGCAATAATAACTGTGGAGGGGGCCATACACAAGTTTGCAAATTCTATGAATTGTAACATCGAGCCAGAATGCAATGCATAAATATCGACAGCAAATTGGAGATAGTTCATTCACAGTTACTTCCGACTTTTATGAAGCCCTGTGTAAGTGCTACTTCCAGGATATCCCTCCGCCTCGTGCAAACAAAATCTTAACCGAATCAGCAATTAACACCAGAAGGACAACGCACCGTAGTCGTGCGTGCTCACTGCAATAATATTTTGTAACGTATTTGTTACTAGGCATTGTCAACACACCTATTTTCTCACTGGTTTTATTCATATAGATTTTTAATTAAATTCTATGATTAATAAATAAAACATAAATGAGATTTTAATTGAATAAAAAATAAGTACTTTAATGTTACTACCAGTATAAAACGTTTGTGATAGATGGCATATCTCAGAAACGACCAAACATGTCATACTTACGGAGATTTTTCGAAGGTTCGATTCAGAAAGCGTGAAGAAATCGCGAGCAGACCATAGAGCAACAGAAAATATGGGTAGAGCAGACGGACGTCTAGAGATTACTTTGAAACTAGCAGCAATGTATAAGCAGACCCAGTGCACAACGGAAGGCAATCAGGAATCATTAGGGCGGCAAACATGTGCAGGGGCGCAAGTAGTGGACAGGACAGGGAGGCAGAGGACCGGGTCAGTCGGCGAGTGTCCAGGGACGTGGGCGGCTACCTTGCCAGGAGACGACAGACTTTCCTCCCTCTGGGCGGCCAGTCCAAAGTGTGAGACCGGGTGAGTTCCTTTTATTGACATGCTCCTCTGACTAAACTGTCTCCTTCTTAATCGTGTTCTCCCGTTGGCTCCATAGTGGAAGGTACTGCAGTAAAGTGAGTACTCAATGACATGCCAATGTTAATGGGATAACAGTAGGTAAAGGTGATAGTTGGCGATGCCAACTCATTGTTACGTCTTGGCAATGCCCCGATATGTAACAGTTGCGCTCTGATATCCCGTGAGTGAGTGTGTGCTGGTCATGGCGTTATATTGAAAACCTCCGTGGACTTCACGTACTCCCACAGCGATAGGACATTCCAACAGGATAACACACCGTGTCATCGGGCCCAAGTTGTCCTGAATTGACTACAGGAGCATTCTGGAGGGATTCAGCGATTGTTGTGGCGACCTCGTTAGCCAGATATCAACCCCGTCGAGGAAAAGAGGAAATTTTTGACTTGGGCAGTACTTACGAAGTAACTATAAAACCCGACGTTATGGAAACTATGGAAAGTATTTCATTGTACCCGTGGCATATGAAGCAAACAAGTTGGCTTGTCAGCTGCAACCAATTGTATTGCCCAGGAGGGAAAGGCGATGTCCTTGTTGGTGCTAAACGTTGTTCGCTTTAAAGTAAGCACTTTTGAAATCAACCATAGAAAAAAGTCCCTGCCCCTGCCTGCATATCTATTAACGAGCGCACTGTGTGATATGCGCCCAGTAAAGTTGGTAACGAGGGATGGAAAATAGTCCCATATCTTAACGTCAAATAAATAGTGTCGCGTAACCATTTGTGCAAACTGAAATTATTTATTTTCTTCTCTGTTTTTTTTTTTTTATGCATCTAAGTATAAGAAAGAGCAGATTTGTAACATAATTAGTTTTCTAATAATTCCACAGTTTTACATGACCGACACATAAATGACGTAATGAGACCCATGACAATGTTAATTTTTATATAATGCGAAGGAATACACAACGTGCGTGCAAGTAGATCTTAAGCAGGTCTTTTAAAAGTGCTCAGTTTACCGTAAACAGCCTATAGCTTGAGGTCTTTCACAGCGCCGACCATGATTCCACTTGTTCTGCAACATGTCAGAGGTGAAAGAGTTTACTTGGGATAATTCGTTAAGGGGTAAGTATCAATAGTATTAATATGTGTCTCTTGGTACTCAACAGTCCTGCAGGAATTAAAGTGCAAGAATGTGATCCCAGGCAACGCAGGCAGAGCTGCCGGGACAACGCCCAACAGCGATATTTTCCTGTTGTGTTCGGCTTGCTACACTTTACGGTCGACCACACGCTCTCACCGCTATAGCTTATTATTTATAACTCGTTGCTCGCTTCGTGTAGTTGCCGCGCGGTCGGGCAGATTCTCGCAGCACTCGTTTACCGCTGCTGAAAATTTTATTGCTCGGACAACGTTCCCCATCTACGTGGTCGGCTCCGCGCGCGATTATAACGAGTGAAGAATTTGTACATGGAGGCCCGATTTCGGATCAGCTTTACAGCGGAACAGAAACTAAACTCCTAATTTTTCTCTCAGCCAAATTTTAGTTTTTAACCCTGTTAAATTACTTTCGTTAAAATAGTATGTTGCTTTCTTCAAGGCGACCTCGCGCTATGAGATTAGGTTATTTTGTAAATGGTTTCTCCTTGTGGTCACTTTAAAATGGTACCAAAAAATATATCCGATAAGTGATTGTCATTTTGTTCTCAGGTGATTTATAATTAGCGTACAGTAAAATTTTAAAAAGTTTGCCTTTATGTATCCATGCTTAAATACTTGAGTTTTACAATCTAAGGGTGTTATTTATCCACCCGTCAGTGACAGATGACTGGCAGGACACGCTCTACGAAGTACGTCTATATCCCATACGGTATCTTCATACTTTCTGAACAAAACCTTTGTGAAACCACCCAATGGATGACATGTTTGGTTGTTTTGTATAGAAATAATTTAGTAAATGCGAATTATACTCCGGTTTACATTAACGTACTGTCTTTTTCCATAAACAAAACATGCACTTATTTTTGTGCATAAAATATATTTGTTTCGTAGTCAATGTGAATTACAAAGAGCAAGTAAAGGGAATGTAATGGCTAGTAGGAAATAGCTTTTACGTGAAATATTATTAAACCTAATATTTTTGACATTTGTAAGACATACTTGTCTAAATGCCATTCTTAGTTTTTCAGGAATGCAATGTTGAAAACAATTTTTACACTTAAAAATCTTTTATTTATTATTATTTGTCCAGCGCACAAATACGGTTCGTGAGTTTCTCCTTTGCATTTTATTCCAGACTTCTTTATTGTTCGTGTACGTGTAGTGGAATGATACGTAGTAAGTAGCGAAGCAAATACAAACACTCTATATATAGTCCATTCGCGGTATCTTAACTCTTTCGGAATCGAAAACCTTTAAAAAATCACATCGTGCATGGCTGGATAAATTAGTTTTTCCTAAATATGTCACGTATGACAAGCGTTTTATAGAGGTTGAGTCCTTCAAAAGAGGGAATACAGTCCAGTGTGACAACAAAATATCTAGAGTAGGTGCTGGAAGTGGCGGACACTTCCAGCACCTACTCTACATGTCACACTGGACTGTATCTCCTCATTCCCTCGCTCCGTTACACACATGTCCCGCGGGGCCTTTTTTAAACGACTCGCCCTGTACTTCTCTTGACATTCAAGTATCCTATATTTGTAAAAATTGAATTTTCATGTAATCATTAAAATTATTGTAAAATTTAAGACAAGGTGTAGTAAGAAATAGTTCTCGTGTAAAATGCTTAAGTAAGTGCACATAAATGTGGTGCGTTGTCCATTTGGTGTAATTTTCTATACTTATAGTTAAAGATTTGTTAGAATGAGGGGAAGGAATAGACCGAAAGTAGAACTTCAGCAGGACTTCAGAAAAGTTTGAAGTAACCGCGAGTAGACTCTACGTAACAGAGACGGTGTAGCGAAAATGACGACGTTGTGCGTCGCTAAGGAGGCGAAAAGAAAATATTTGCGGTGTCGCTAGAGTAGTTAGAGCACACGCGCGCTGTCGTCTCCGACATCATGAGGCGTGGTTGCAAGGCCATTAAACTGGAGTGTTTGTGCCGAGCGTAGTGGAATACACCCCTCCACACCCTCTGCTCACAGCAAGTGAGATATTGCCCGCAGACCACCCCCCCCCCCCTTTCCCTAACCAAACACTTAGCGGCCAGCTCGGTAGACGACGTGACATGCTGGTCTCTAGCCGCGTACTGTGTTCCCGCCCTTCGGACTGTCCTCCCTCCAACCACAGACAAGTCTCCATTTTAGTGTCGTCATTATGGTCTCACGGCTAATACTGATGACGTCTCCGTACATCCATGTTACTTTCATTTTAAGTCGGTGTAGCTGTTGCGAACAAATTTTTTTATCATTGAGTGTTATTTCTTAACTGTACAGCTACGAAAATATATTAAAAAATGTGGATTTTATTTTGTTATTTACGTCGTTACCATTTGACAGTATTTCAAGTTTTACACTATGTTAGAAGATAGCATGAAATTTTGAAGATCATAACACGTGTTTTCAGAAACTGAACAAGACATCTAGGACCATGGGAGCAAGCAGAAAGCGACAAGTTGGAGGAGGCATTTACTCTCCCCGGAAAACTGGATTTTTTTTCTATCAAATGTCTGAGATCTATTACAACAATCGTTTTTAAATATTTTGTGTTGGTAATAATTTTCGTAACTAAGCGAAATAACGATTTTTGAAAATAATAAATTGCTCATTAACGACGTAACTACGAACTGCAAGTCTGTTCTGGCAAGAGTAACCGAATTCTTCGTCTTTTTCCGTAATATTAGTTTGGTAACGATTTGTGTTTTTTATTTAATGTTATGTTGATATATTGTAACGTTATGTTATATATTGTTCAAAATAAGCTTATTTAACCATATAACCCGTTATGGATGTTTTTGCATTTATTTTGCGTAAAACCCAGTTGCAATTCTCTCACTCCTCTAAACGACATTTATTCTAGTCTATGTCATCTGCCCATTGGAATTATCAGGGAAATGAGCAACTAAAGGACATTACATTTAAAGCACTAAAGAGACTATGACTTTGATATTATTTTACTATTGTTACAGATATTTGCAGACCTCAGCAGTAACTATGTTTAACTTAAAAAGAAAAAAAAAACAAATATTCATAAACGGTTTAACTAGGGACAACTGCCTAGTAGCATAAAGCAACTCCTTTCACCATGACGACGGCAGAGATGTGGAGCCGCCTGGACTCTACAAGGCAGTGGAAGCTGCCGTGAGACATGCCTGGTCCATGATCTCTTCACAGCCTCCCACTGATGAGGTCTGGAGTACCTAGAAAGCTATAGTCCGTGGAGTGTTCGTCTGACCACGCGGTCACAATTCGGAAGCGATTGGCCGGTGTATTTCCTTGCTGAAGGTACAGGTTCCCTTCAGGGTACTGCAGGTGAAGACATGGGTGCATGTGCTCTGGCAACAGGTCCCTTTATCGTTAGCCTATGAGAGACGATGGCACGTCTACCAGATGACCTTATCCATCTCATGTAAACAGTCCATACGAGGATAACGCAACCATCGTCGTGAACTGTACCCTGTTGGCACGAGGAAACTATAGCTCCGTGTGCCTGGAGAGGCACTCGTATCCTGCTAAAGGCTGTTCACCTTAAAGTGAGCACTTTTGAAATCAACCTCAGAAAAACGCCTCTGCTCCTGCCTGCATATGTTTTAACGGGCACATTGAGTGGCATGCGCCCGGCAAAGTTGGCAATGATGGATGGAAAGTAGTTCCATATGTTAACGTCGTATAAAAAGTGTTAGGTAACCATTTGTGATAATTTAAATTATATCTTACGCTTTCTGTTCTTTTTAACGCCTCAGTGTGTAAAAATTATTTGATTTATAAAATTTTTACTTTTCTAATAATTTCACAGTTTAACTTGACCGACACATGAATACAGTGATGAGGCCCGGGGCAATTTTAATTTCACATAAGATGGAAGAATACACAACGTGCATGCAATTAGATGTTATGCAGAGCTTTCAAAAGTGCTAATTTTCTGCGAACAGCCTATATCAGGGTGTACTAACGTGTATCTCAAATAATCCGTCCAAATGACCTGTTTTCATACGTCGAGGGTGCAATGACGGTGTTCCCGCACCCACGTTCATCATGGAGCCTCGTGACTGCGGTTAGCGGAGGTGCCCCCCCCCCCTTACAGGGCGGTGACTTCTGTATCTAATAGAAAGGAAATGGTTGTAGATTGTATGGATTCTGACAAGTCGTTGTGGTCCAGAATTGAATTGGCAAGTGATCAGCGGCGCTGTGGCCTGTATCCGATACCGAGCTACCCGACGGCGATCCCTATCGACTCTACCTGCGGTGGTTGCACCCGAGCCCATTCACTCACAGTACGCACACGACACGGTGGCCTGTGGAACTCCCAGTTTCTGCACGACGTTGGAGATGTAATGCCACTTCGTTAAAGGTCTGGAGACATCGAAGTGGCGCGTGGCTGTGCGCTGACGGGGCGACCACAGCGCCACTTCGCCAACACGGCTGGTGTGTTGTCTGATTCAACTGCTCGTGAGGTTGATATTCAGTTGGGTAGTTATCAGAAGCAATGAAACTTCGTCACGTAAATGAACGAAGGAAAAAACATTTTAAAACCAATGTTTTTACTTATCCCGAACGCATAGGCGTAATATTACATAATACTTTGTAGGTGATACATCTGTGGCGATATTGTCATTACTTTGAAATAAGATTAACCACGATTTCATTTTCGAACCAACCACCGCGTTACATATTTTTTTCCGTTATTTAAAATTAACTTTTTGTGTTTCACATTTCGAGATTCTTGTGCACCGTAAGAAGCGTATTCCTTTAAACAGGGAAATTATTATTTTGAAGTTTTAAATTGAATAAATATTTTGCTTGCCTAAGAATTTAGATACTTTAAAGTTACAAAATTCGACAGTTATAGAGAAATATACCTTTAAAATTAGTTTCCCAAGAACTCAGTGCCAACAATAATTGTGTGTTTTTTATTTAATAAAATAGTATAAAAGTATATGGAAAAAATATTTTATGTACTTTAATATTTCGGAACGAACCCTTACGTTATCAACATTTTCAGACCCGATTTAATGTATTGTTCGAGGTGTTGCAAGTAAGAAGTTTTCTGATGCAACTGTACTTTAGGTTGACGCAACGCTGGTGTATCGTCACCACAACAAGTGAGCTGCAGGCTTTGTGTTGGGGTGAACCTAGGAGAGTAAGGCCGTTTACAAAAACAGTAACCCACAGTGAAGATAACTAGGCTTTGACCCTCGCTCGCATTGTAGAGTAACTGGAGAAAATAACCTTCCTGTGTTTTATATATTTTGTGTACACTGAGAGTTATTGCGACAGACTAAATGTTACACAGAATCTAATTTAATAATATATCTCAATATAGCACGTGATAGAAACGTGGTAGCTGAATTTATATTAACTTGGTTAGAATGACATTAATGTCTAGGAGCACTACTCTAACACGGATATGGTAAATTCCGTTATTGGGGCTGGCACCTGCCGTTTAGAAAGCGAATATTGACTCTCGCCTTGAAGAGCGTGGTAAGGGCAGCGGACGGGCGAGGAGTGGTCGAGGTAATTGACGACGTCGTCTCCCTAGCAGCCGGCGACACCCAGCAGGCGTCGCCCGGTATCGACGGCACAGACAGACAGAACCCCGTGGAGCGCTCGCAATTTCCGGACCGCCGCGCCGCCGACGACCACGCGTCCACATGCCGCGGAAATGAATCGTAAGGACGGCGTCCCGCCGTGCCGGCCAGTGAAGAGAGCTGTCTTCAAGGACCTCTGTTCTCTCCCTCGCCCCTCTACACGCCTT
Organism: Dryococelus australis; assembly: GCA_029891345.1. NCBI lineage: Eukaryota > Metazoa > Arthropoda > Insecta > Phasmatodea > Phasmatidae > Dryococelus > Dryococelus australis. Next base: position 258,216,037 of record CM056993.1, on the reverse strand, counting down.
TCAGGGTCCCTCGCGAACTTCCCAGGACACGATCGAAAGGAGCACGCGAGAAATGGAGTTCTGGCAATGGTAGTTTGCTTCGTGTTTTCTAGTGGCATGTCGTAACTTTTATTTTTACAGGGTAAGCAATATAATAGCTCCACATCTCTGAGTGTTTTAGATGACATTTGCTAGTGTCGAGCTGTGGTTCCAGTTTCAATTTCTACTAACAAACGCAACTTCCAACTTTGCTTACCCTCTACGTGTATTTGCCGTTTTATAATACCTAACATTAGTTATAAAAACGGAAACGAAATGAATGTAATAATAATTAAACTTAATATTATTTAGAGAGCATATTACAAATTATAAGAAAACTCCCGTTTTCCCGTACACTTTCATCCATTTTCCAAGGAAATTAGGACTGGAGCACGCAAACAGAATGACTGCTTACCCTGCCGAAGGAACGCGGCAGGGTAACTCGCTTGCGAGTTCGATTAATCGCTAGTCGCTCCAGTTTGTGGAAATAAATACTAGATGGCAGCACTATGCGTGTGTAGTACCTGAGTTACGAAAACTCTGTTTCTCGAATCGGAAACGGGAAACTCTGAATTAAATGTGTTTAAATTTAAAGTTAAGTCGAAAACTATAAAAGGTCAAACATTTCCAATATGTATAGGGTAGGCATTGCTTGCCTTTTTTCTATGGAATAAACACCACTGGTGCTTTCACGGTTCGTCTTTAAGATCGCGTAGCACAGGAAACACGCCACCTGGAGAGGCGTGATGAAGTACGAGAGAAAAATAGGTGACTTAGTGTACAAAGTGTGTACATTATGCACGTATGGGTAATTTTTCGTCTGTACTGCTACTGCACACTGCGGAGCTCCACGACCAATCATCTTACTTGAGCGTAAATGATTCGAAACCGTCTTACTGGTCATCTGGGTCACAATTAATCCGTATTACTGTAGCCGAACATATAGCCTACAGCTCATTGGTTGTGACAATGGAACAAATGTTCTATCGACTTAAGTACAGCACGCATCACAAAAGTTTTTGTTTGCAACACATGAAGCCGTCAATTAAATTGGGTCTGAAAGCGTTAAAAACTAATTTGAATTTTCAATTTCAATGTTAATCATGTACCTTACACCATAATAAATGTGTATAGAGTATCGCTGCGCGTGTATATTTCAACAAATTATTGCAAAGAATACTTTTTTTTTGGGCAGGGGGAGGGTGACTGGGCCATGGGCCTCGAAATGTTGAGAACCCTCATATACTACGTGCTTAAGGCAAATGTTTCATACGATGAATTGGACACTTATTCAGGATGTCCCAGTATGAAATGTCATTATACCGGCCAAGTGAAAGGAGCGGCTTTTTAAGCAAAATAGTTAATATACCTATATGCCATATCCTAAAAGGTTTCTAGCATATAGCTACTTCAATAATTACCTTTTACAGTATGGAGTGTGCAACAGTTTTAAATACATTTTTGAAAATATTCCCGTCCACTGCAATGCAGTGTTCTTGTTTCATGAGAAAATCTTGTGTTCTGCGTATTTGGTTGTACGATAGTATCCAAAATGTGAGCTGTCAGTTCATCACGTATAGCAACCTTTCGTTTGTACACTCCGCTCTTCATTCAATACCATCAGGGGTTATGTCTGGAGACCGTGTCGGCCAGTTAATGTGACCACCACGACCAGTCCAACGATTAGGGGACATACTGTCGAGAAGTCGTGGCACAAGTCTCGTAGAGTGCTGAGAAGCAGTCGTGGAAGTACATAGTCACCCGTGTGTCTGAAGGAACGTCTTCTTGTTCATATAATGCATGCCATCCAAAACAACCGTGTCTTGTCATTCGAAGACGTTAAATAACGGAACCAAGCACTCTTAAGGAATTGCAAATATACCACACCACCAGTGTATGCCCAATACGTACAGTGAGAAAGAACGGGTGGCAAAGTATTTTACCATACATCCATGGTAGCGTTCCTACATTTTCTCAGAAAACGGTCAAATGCATAGGAAAGTTACCAACTATATATTGTAGCGGTACTAAACATCCCTATATTTGCAGCTTGATGTATGGTGGTATTTCCATACATTGTATAGGTTATAAACTTCCATTGCAGTTGAGGTTGACAACAATATTTTTTTTTACAGTGTATGATAACTTGGGAACTTACAACTTTTACTTAATATATTGTAGACTGTGGAAAACACTCGATGTTCTCAAACTCGACGTGTTCTTCGACAACAGTAGGCGCTGTAAATATAAAAAACACAACATACAACACGCTGTAAACATTCAACAAATCTGCGCACTCAGTATGGCATATTGAACACACAATGCTACGTTCAAGACGGGCGGCTGCATCACTTCTACATTACACAACACGCAAACAAGAATTGACAAACTTCGCATCCGGCAGGCTGATAGAGGGGGGGGGGGTGGAGGGGGAGGAGATCGTATTGCGTTCTGTATGGCGGAGGAGAGTGACGTCACGAGAGCTGGGAGGGTCAGAATGCATTGCAGAGTGGAGTTGAGAGATTTGGACTACTCTTAACACCGAGGTCTTGAGAGCCGATGAGGGTGAAGCGAAATAAGCATGGAGCAGCGCTGGAATGAAAGGGCGGGGTAAAAGAGATATCCCCGGGAAAACCCGCTAACGTGCGGCATCATGCTGCATGATTCCCACATGCGAAAAACCTGGAGCGACCCTACCGGGAATTGAACCCGGTACGTCTAGGTGGGAGGCGAGAATTATAACCACACGAAAAGCGTTACCCGCCAAGTTTAAAACGTGTGTTCATTAAAGTAGTTCTACGTTAGAAAACATTTTGGTTTGGACACAAATGTGTGTGAATATTTTTGCTTAAAACGACGTGTTCTTCTACCTCACAGAATAATGAACTTTCCTCCTGGGATAATATGTATTTATAAACAATTAATTACAAAGTATTGGGGAAGGGCGCGTCCTCATACGATCAACATGGGCCTCAAGGTCATGAGAACCCGTGATTTGACACATACTGAAGACAAAGGTTACATCGTAGGAAATTAACAGTCACAAATATTTTGTACCGAGGCTGAAGATGATGGGCCTTCCTCATTATTGCAGACCTTAAAATATTTTACAATATTTCCGGTGCTCAGACATTCTTAGAAAAGTTGAAGGTTGAACTTGAGCATCACAATTACGGTACCCTCGCAACGATTGTGCTCTAGCTCATTGGCGGTTATTGCAACCGCAGACACGTTCTGTGTAACAGCGAAATTTTTACGTAGAATTAATAATACATATTCTTCAAAGTGTGCCTTGATCAAGATTCTGCTGGAAGATTGTAAATTTAATTAGAAAGTTTTCGGAATATTTTTGCTTGAAATATTCCCGAACGAAAGACGTTTCTGCAGTGTTGACTTGAACGTGGTTTGACTTCTTGTTCTAGACGCGAGTATGCGCACGCGCACACGCACGCACACACGCAAAAACGCAGGTATTCATAAGTGTTATGCATACGTTGTGTAATCGCTTAAAAAATATTCAAGAGCAAGTATGCAGGTGTGGCTGCAGTGGCCCTCTGGCTTTATGCTTCTTGCCTGCCGTAAGTTTACATGTCTTCAGCCAACTGTTGGGTCAGATATTGGCCACTTAGGCCAGCTATTTTCCACTTGTAGCACACTTGGAAGTGGTTTGCTATGCATTTTCAAAGCCGAAAAATAATTATGTTTCACCCAAACAAAACTTATTTATTAACTATATTCATATACAGTGTCTTCAGTACTATTTCACAATAGTAAATTTCGGCGAAGAACACGGAATCGAATTCACGAATCTTGTGTTCGCAGTGTAGAAGTCTAGCAACTGCTCTACCATGCACAGTATTCCAGTAAAATTTCTTAAGAAAATCTGAATACTTTCTACACATACAAGTTGCATTATTAGCTTTTCTGTAAACACAATTAATTTTAGTATCACAGGTCAAAACTGGGATTTGTGTGTCCTGTTTAAATGGCTAGTATTTTATTTTCGAGCTACTTTCAGGTAGAATTAAAAATGCAAAATAACGAATTATTACGTGTTATGCTTTGCAGGTTTCCAGTCTATTTCTTTTTTTTTCATATTCCTAGCAATGTTACATGAATTTTACTTCATATATGCATAAATAAAAAATTCAAGTAAATTCACATATGCTATGCTATTTGCTATTGCACAACAACAGATAGCTGGCATGCTACAAATGGCCCATGAAGTTATCAGTAATATGTCACCAGCAGTAACAGTTGGCATGCAATGAATGGCAAATAATCCTGTTAGCAACAGTTTACATGCCACAAAATGCCTGTAAATATGCTGTTATGTGCCCAGCAGTATGCAACAGTTGGCATGCCATACGTGGCCAATCAGCGTGCTAATAATACATCCACGGCAGTAACAGTTGGTATACCACGAGCGGCCTACAAGTTTGCTGCTTGTGTGTCTCCAGCAGTAAACAACAGTTGGCATGTCGTTAAATGCCCGTTAACTTGCTGCTAATATTTTCTCAGCAGTAAATAACAGCCAATATTTCGTTTACCGTCTGCTTGTGGGGCGTCTGTTCAATTCTGTATGTCGTTGTGAGAGCATTGGTCCATTTTACGATTACTTATAAAACAGGCAATGCCACTTTTCTTTATATGACCTGATTGCCAGCCATATAAAAAATGCTGACAGTCATAAATGCGAACGTTTGCTACCACTGCTAACATTTCACCAACTGTCAACTGCTTGTTGTTTGCTACTTGGGAAGTGAACTGTCTCTGTTGATAAATTTGAACTAAAATTCAAAACTTATTTTTCATCAATATATTTTTTTAGTGCGTAAATACGAAAACTTTGTAAAAAAAAATGTGTTATATATAAACAGCTTCTCTCTTCTCGCGGCTTGATTAGCAAACCAGTCGTTCTCAGTTTGAAATTTGATGGGACCTCCATGATTATAGTGGAATTGCGAACATCTTGGTAAGTAGTATAAGAATGCAGGTACAGTGACAATGTATTTTTTTTTAAGGGGATCATTGCAGCTGTGAGGTTGGGGAGCTTCGACTTTACTCGGAAGTGCTTGGCAGTCTTCGGTGGACCTTGTGGGGGAGGGGGTTGTTGCATCTACTTACTTCGGCTCGACTCCAAAGTGCTCGGTAATCTTCGGCGGGCCTGCGTAGTCATCTATATACTTCGGCTCTACTCAGAATTACTCGGCAGTCTTCGTTGGACCTGCGAGGGGGAAGGGGGAGCATTCATATACTTCGGTATGACTCGGAAGTATTCGGCAGTTTTCGGTGGGCCTGGGGAGCCATCTGCATACTTCGCCTCAACCCGGAAGTGGTCCAAGCTTCACAGCCACATTGTTCCTGTTTAAAATACGTTACTATTATAACTTTGGTAACTTAATCGGAGTTCGTAACCTGAGCCATGCCTAGGTGTGCAGGTTGTCGACCTGGTGATGTGCGACCGTGGACAAATACGCTGGAGAACCGTGGGGGCAGAGGCGATTTCCCTGGGGTGGGTAATAACTCTCCGAGGTCCCAGGACACTCGTGACCTATTATGTGACCGCTGCGAGGACCCGCCTCACTCCTCCTCCCTCTCTCCATGTGTTGTAATATTGATGTTATTGTTAGCGCAGCCATGAGGATGTCGAGCAGCTCCCCTCAGGGAGCTGTGGGAACCTCACTGTCCACATCCTCCAGAGCCAAGGTCAACATTTGTAGTTCGGCGCTCTTCAGGATGGATCACTCCAGTTAGAGATTATCCTTGACCTCGGTCCCAGCATTGCTATATTCTACTTGTGGCGAAGTTAAACACTTTTTAAAGATCTTCTTATGTATTTTTCAATACAAATGGCTGTCCATGGCATAGTGAGCGATTTTGAAATCAATCTTTCAAAAATGTCACTGCTCATACCTGCATATATTTTAATGTGGTGCACGCAGTGTTTGGTATGCACTCAATAAAATTGGCAACGACTGGGGTTGAATGAAAAGTGCTAGCAAAACATTAGTTGATATTGAAATTATTTCGTTTTTTATCTCTTTATTTAAAATAACATTTTTAATGTAAGAATTAGCAAATTGCAAAAAATTTACATTTGTAACAATTTCACAGTTTTAGGTGATCGACGCATTAATAAAGTTATCAAGCCTATTCCAATATTAAATTTACATATGGCAGTGCAATACAATGTAATCCGAGAATTATATCGTAAGCAGGTGTTTCGAAAGTGCTCAGTTTACCGTAAACAGCATATAGATTGTAGAGTGTAGCTCGAGGTATGCTGATTTGAGAATTTCTATGAAAGTATCTCAATTTACTGAGTATTCTTCCGCACTACCCAGCGAGTGGGCTCTTTTGTGTTCTTCTCACTCTCTTCATTTCGCATGTCGCTCCCTTTTTTTTGGTAAACAAACACAACACATTATGAAAAACATGGATAATTAAAATGACAGTAATCAAAATAACACTTACAAACTACCATCTACCTTGCTTCAGATCATTCGGTATAGACATTGTCAAATTATACGTTATTTAACAATTAGGTTAAAACATACAACGTATGACCTATTGTGCTTTTAAAGGATAAAACACACCCCTGATAATTGGGAATTAGGATTGGTTATTTGGAAAATATCAGAAACTACGTCGTCAGATGAAACAATATATTCGTGAATAGTGTATGGCTGATTTACTATCTGCCATGTGTACACATTATTGAGAAATAATGATCGATGAACAAAGAAATAAAGTTTTGTGGGTTGATGACTTGGCATTCCATAATTGAGTAATGACGGGCAACGTTACTACCAGCCAGACGTCCACAGATGGCAATTTAGGCTGACACTAATGTTTCTCTCTCCCCATAGTCGTGTTATGTCATGTATCTGATTATGTTTCTTCCTCATTTTGAATAATTTCACAAAATCGACACCTTTAGTTCAGGATAATTCTGTATTTTCAGACATAGCTTGATGCAAAAACTTCATATTTTCGTATGTTTTTCTCCTATCCCTAAGCGAGTTTCGCCTGTTACTTTAGAAACATATTAATAATATATTGAGGCTGATAAAATGTTGGTTTTATAGCGCACGTTAACGGGTTTGAACCGTATTAGGATTATGTGCATGTCACTATAAAACTGGAACATTTTGATAATAATTCTCTCCATACCATCGACTTAGTGAGTATATAATTCAAGAATAAAATGTTTAGAACAACAATCAATGATTGGCATAGCACGAAAATATGATCTTTAACTCAATGACTAAATGAGTGGATGGTAGATTTGTAGGTACAATTATATTTTCCAGGAACAGCTGCAAACTTAAGTATGTGTAAGCTTAAAGTTTATGAGTAAACTTTCAATATGAGCTTAGAAGATTCTATGTCGTCTAAGAAGTTATCCAATTTCCGAAAGAAATTTGAATGTGTATTCATAGGCGTTTGTGCTATAGTTAAGTAGTTGCTGTATATATTACAGAAGAAATTAAATCCTGATATAAGATTTCTATATACCTTTGGGTGGTAAACTCGACTAGAATTTGCTACAGTAAACGAAATATATCGTAATTGCTTTATTAATTATAAACGCCTTTGCCTACAGATGAAAATATGTAGTATATGCAATAAATATTTATGATTTACCATTATCAGTATACAGTAAATTAATTAACATGGTTTATGTGTCATTTGAATAACAAGAACGTTGGTGAATATTTATTTATGGACACCTCTCACTCACTAATAAATGTAATTAATGTTTAATAGCCCCCAAATAAATTTTAATAATTTCATATGCACGAGACACTTTTAGTTTTATCATCGAAGATAATTACATTTCCAGTTCTAAACGATTTTCCAACAAATGTTTTGAAACAAATTAAAACAAAAGGTGACTATACTTCGATATAGTATGACGTATTATGTCGTGTCAGAAATTTAACTTTTTTATGTAATAATTTCTCCCATTTTTGCCACGAGCTTCATGACATTCATATTGAATATAAGATGAACACTTTCTCATTGCCACAAAAATTCGCAAACCAAAAAGGAAGTACTGGATTCGAAACATATCAGAGCACCATTGAATTAGGACAGTTTTCCGATCACCTGCGGCCCTGAAGAAGCGAACATTTAGAACCTCGTTAGAAGGCGCCGGGCCTAGAAACATGCGTCGATACGAACGGAGTGGCTGTTGAAGCAAGCCACTCCGAAGGTAGAGGAAGTGTTGGAATATGTAGTTTTATAACTCCTGGGAATAATTTGCTGTGTACACATCACTTATTCAACCAGCGTAATTTTTCCACTGACACTTTTTTTTTTTTTTTTTTTCTGGGTGGAGCCATTTTCACTGCGAATCAGTGGTTTTCCGTTGAAACTGGTTCCTTGGTACTCAATCAGGAAAGTAAACTAACAAAAGCTGCATGATGCCGCTTTGCATTAAACCACCCTTGTATTACTGCCAGAGGAGAACGAAACCACGTGAGATGTCTCCAACAGACCATCGTGCCAATGGGACCTGTTTTGCTATAAGGCATGGCCTGAATTGTAGATCTCATTTGTAGTCCCGCATTACTCTGACAGTGTGGTCATCCACTCTCAAAGAAATGCCTGATTCGTCACTTGAGACTAAACGTCACCAGTCAGTAGTATTGCACATTCATCTCTGCTACTGGGTGTCTCGTAGAGGCTTCTAAAAGAGGTGCAATGTTCTAGTGAGTGAGTGAAGAAATCTGTGCGGCTCTTAACAGCGAGGTCTTGATAGCCGAAGAGGGAAAAATGAGGTGAAAGTGGAGCAGCGCTGGGATGCAAGGGCGGGGGAAACGGGAGATCTCAGAGAAAACCTGCCTAATAGTGGCATCGTCCGGCACGATTCTCACGTGTGAAAATCAGGAAGCGACTTTGCTGGGAATCGAACCAGGATTGCGTAAGTGGGTGGAGAGTAGTCTAACTACTACACCACCGCGGCCCCTTATGCCAGTAGCATGAAGAAATAGCACAATTATTTTGGTCCTGATGACAAAACGTTATACAGATTACTAGTAAAGTTCCGAGAAAACATTATGTTTATTACAACGCCTGAAAATCTCTATTTAAACGTGATTGGAAAGCTTAGTGCACGGGGTATGAAGTTATTGGGCCCACCTAGCTGCAACATGAGGCGGGACGTAAACAAGAGAAGGTAATTTCATGAGATTCGCCACATGAGCTCGTCTTGCACGCGTGCCTCATCCCTCGAGGTGTTGCCTGCGGGGTCTGCAAGAACGAGCGAGATAGAGAAGCTGTATTTCCGCGACGAAAAACAAAGACCTCGTGTGCCGCGGGGGTAAGATAAACACGTTGGGTTCTGAGGGGGTGAGTGAGGGGGAGGACACGTAACGGGCTAACAAGACCGCGCGAGACCCAATCAGAGCCGCGGAGGAGAAAAAACACGGCCACTTGGGCTGGCAAACAGCGCCCCCTGAATACTGAGAGCCCCGTAATTGGGTTGGAAGACGCCCCTCTTCCTCCACCACCCCCCTCCTTTACACCAACAACATCCACAGAATTTTGTGCATGCGTCAACACATCTCCGGACAAATATTTCTGTTTATTGCGTCGCTCCGGCTGGGGTTGTTTCTTCTTTTTGTCTTTGCCTTTGTCCCACAAGAGATGGGACGCCCGCTTATACTGCGAGCTACGTTGTAGTCGCGGTGGCTGAGTGGTTAGTCTGCACGCCGCCCACCAAGGCGAACAGGGTTCAATCACCGGCCGGGTCACTCCCGGATTTTCGCATTGCGAGAATCGTTCCGGACGATGCCGCTGGTCGTCGAGTTTTCTCCGGGATCTCCCGCTTCCCCCGCCCTTGCATTCCGACACTGCTCCATTCTCACCTCAGTTCACCGTCATCGGTTTTCAAGACCTCGTTGTTAAGGGCCGTTCAGATTTCTCAGCTCAACCCAACCGCGCACGCCAGCAAAATTGCATCACTGACTGGCAACAAGGCGGAACCCCAGGCCAAAGATGGGGTGGAACACTTATTCTTCTTTTGCGCGTGTACCCAACATTGACCTACCTCAAAGTCACGGGATGAACTATGATGAAACTTGTTTTTTCTATTTTATGTTTTAAATGACAAACGCTGTAATGTTAAAAAAAAATTTGAATTTAATTAAACGTCATAAAGAATTGGTTAGAGGAAGTATACATACAGCACGAAGCACTTGTTTACTATAGTAGCGCCGCTGTAACTTAGGACATGGGAGCTCTGCCAATGTCGTGTCACTTCTCCCAGGGAAAAGAAACGAGTGAAAGACAATGGTACGGCAAGTGGGAAGGAGTGCCTGCAGCTTTGTCTTCCCGTTTGCCAGCTACTCGTGGTTGGTGCTTTGCAAGTCGTTCTGCCTCTCTCTTTCACTAAGGTAGGCGGAGCCATCCACGTTCTTAGGCCGACGCGACTATAATAAATGTTCTTATCTCAAATCCAACCCAGGCCATTTTTGTTAGTCGTGTAGGCATGAAAGCAATTCAGTGTTGGGACACGAAGACTGGTTGTGCGCAGTCAGCGAGGTAGGTCTACCTCATTTTCAGGCCGTGTCTCAATTTAAAGAATACTCTCTCTCAGAGAGAGCACTCCTTCGCACAACCTGGCGAGAGCACTGCTTCGCGCTCTCTCATGCTTTCGCTCTGGGAATTGAGACAACCACTCTCTCGTTTCTCTCAGACGTAAGGCAAACAGCTGATCCCAAAAGGTGGGAAATTATGTTAAGCTATAATCGAGGTGGTAGCTATTGTAAAAAGCAATTTACATATGTTCAAAATAATTAGCAAATAACTATAGCACTGCCAGAATAATCATCAGCGCATAAAATATTATTATTTTGGTGTTCTATTTTACCGTCATGTTACAGCAAAGTGGCAAGAAAAAAACGAGACTTGGTCAGAAATCTGTATTTATATTTTTATAAATACAAGTTGCGTATGTAATTCTGCTGCTTAAAACAGTTGAAATGATTCACTTACAGTCAAAATGCAACGTGGTTTTGGCCCATAAAGTTATTATAACCTTCTTCAGACAAGGGAATATTAAAATAAATATGGCGCCTGCGAGAGAGCGCCAGTGAGTATACAACTTCGTGCTCTCTCTGCGCTCTCGCTCTTTCGCGCTCTCCCCGGCGAATTGAGACGACCAGAGAGTGTTCTCTCTGACGTCATAATGACGTCGTCGCGAGAGCGAGAGCACGAGAGAGCGCTCTCTGGGCCAATTGAGACACGGCCTCAGTCTATGGGCGGAACGTCCCTACGCACCAGCGGCAGCCCAGCCAACGGGGAACATTCCGCAGCATGCGGTAGCCAATCAGACGCGAGGTCATTTCCCGGAGCCTCGCGCAGCCAATCACAGAATGGGTGCGCCCATATCGAAGGATCCCGCAACACGCCGTTTCGCCTCGTGTACTTACCTACTCTGTGCCTTTGTATAGTGTAGATGCGTCGCCTTTATTGCGCGCAGAAAAGCCGAAGGCGATGATGGGACGTCTGTGCAATCACAGATTCCGAGCAGCCCAAGTCCCGAACCAGAAGGTCGTGAGTTCGATTCCGGCGAATTCACTCTGGGTGGTTTCTTCTACGTGATTTTCTGTTTTTATTCCAGACCAAAAGCGATGTTGTTCTATACGCGACTTCCGGATTCCCACTAATTTATAGTAATTACTGCCGGCAGAAAACAAATCCTTGCTTACCGATAGTAACGAAATCCACACATTATTTTTTTCACCAGAGTTAATAAATTTCTGGTTAACATTGAAAGATAAGGTAGTGGCATTTTCTACTGTACAAACCACGATAGCCAGCATCCCAGGGAACACCGCAAGATGGCTTCAAGCAACAAGAAACAGAGGCCAGAGGTGTTGGACAGCAGTTAAATTTTTCGATAAATTAGAGTAAAAGTGAAAACATTACACTGCAGTGTGAGAACCGAATGAGTTCTTAGGAATGATTTCGTTTTGCGAGGTTCGGCAATTGTAGTGAATGCTTATTGACATGTTTGGCGGTCATTTTGGCACCAAAACGGAGGACGCGAACACGACATGCGTGTTAAATTTTGATTTGTTAATTACCTACCAATGGGCCAAGCTTCAAAATTTTATAAATTATTTCTCACAGATGGTAAAAAAAAAAAGATGTAATTTGGCTGGACTTCCAAGGCGTGACTGCGACAAAAAGATTGCGGACATCACAAATACCGGGGGTTGAAGTGGGGCCTTGGCTGACTCAGCTAGCCGATCACCGCCTGCTCGTGGCACCTTCAGATTTACTCGCGCGCCTTCCTGGGCACTCTCCCCCCTCCCCCCACCACTTCTCCCTGCAAGGACTACACTTACTTTTATCACTCTTCTATCATCCCCATATCACCTCACGGCAATGTATGCTCGCGAGGAGTGTAAGCGGTGGTGTTGGTGGAGTCTCAGTCACCAACGGTTAGCCACACAGCGAACCACGATATAGCACAGAGTAGATAACACACACAGAATTGGAATGTACTGCCGCTTCCTATGACGCAGTCATGCCAATTCGCTGATTGTGTCTGATTGCCTACTGCCTGATGCCAGAGGTTTCCTACTGGTGGTGCCGCCATTTTGCGAGTAACCTATCAGGCGCTGAGTGTGGAACAGTGTTTCGACATTTTGTCAGCCAGTGATGCCATTTTACTGGCCTGTGTGGCTGCATTTCGCTGTACAAGTGGCTGTTTCACATCTGTATCGTCATGTGCTCTGTGGTCAGTGTTTGGGCTTCACATCGCAGGGTAATGCACAGTGTGTTTTCATCACCAGACGCAGGCTCTGCATCATATGAGCGTGACACCACACAATAATTAACCATGTGAGGAGTACGCACATATATATATATATGAAAACAAAACTCACACTTTTGTAGTTGTACTATTTCGCTTAACTTCTTCGGAATTTAATTAAACAATTACAGCTAGTCAACATTTAAGTTAGTAACGATCAAAGTTATTTTTATAATTTCTCAAGTGTTACACATGTCGCGACACATTAATTGGTACCCAGTCTACGTGCGACTTCACTGGCCTACGGCTAGCCAATAATAAACGTCGTAGAGTACAGTAGGCTTGTCCGTTGTAGTCAGGACCAATTGGACGATGATAAGTTGAAATACAGAGAACAACACAACTTGTATTGCGGCGGTGGAGAATATACGCAGCTTACTTCATCCTTGCCCTCGGTGATATAGTCAGAGACCCGGAAATTTCGCGGATATATTCGGCATCAAGCTTGACTCCACAATCCTTTGTGTACTCCAGCTTCAGTCAGCTGTCCATTGGCTGTTGCTCCAGATTAACACCAGAACAGGTAGCACGGTATTTGGTCCTTGCTTCCCTTGCAGGTTCGTGGTTGGTCGAAAGTCGTCCGGGACGTGTTTAACGCACTATGCTCTAATGGAAACAGAAAATTAAATGTACACGTGATTGAATTTTAACTTATCCTCCAAAGATTTCGCAAAATTTCTCGGCTACTTCCAATTTTTCTAAGGCCGTATTAAAGTTCAGCTTCCAGAGACATGCACCACATTCCTGTGCACTCAAGTGTAATACTATTTTGCACATGGACTATTTCTCAAAAGGCAGTACCAACACACATATTTTCCCCACTGTTTTTATTCATATTAATAATAAATGAAATGTTATAATTTACAAATAAAATATAAATGTAAATTATGTTTAACCAAAAACAAGGTAACTACATGTATGTTCTTTTAGGTCAACACAAGCATAAAGCGTCTGTAATACATAACATAGTTAGAAAACAGGCAAGCAAGAATCACATGGGGTGGTTTATCAAAGGTTTGTTTCAAACAGTGTGAGGAAACGGCGAAAAGCATATATAGGCTGTTCACGGTTTAGTGCGAACTTTTGAGGCCCTTAGTACTTTTTTCCTATCAGCCATTTGTCTATCCTTCCGTCAAATTTTTAAACAAATATTGCCATGCAAGTGATAGACACAGTGTATATATTTCATCGGACTCGAAAGTCGACGTCTAAGGCTACAGTAAATTATATTTTTTGACAAATATTCCAAATGAGAGGGTTTCAAAACGTGCTCACTTTACCGCGAATGGAGTATAGTAAATTTGTGCCACCATCAAAGCATTAAGAACACGCAAGTGATTCTACTCCTCTTACAGTACATTGGGCTCCAGCTGCATACTCCAGCAACAACTATACACGCCATTCACAAGTCATCAGTATCTGACACAATCCAAGCAGCCTACAACCCAGCAGATATCGCAGCACGCGGCTGTAGGCAATCAGAGATGAGGGGCCCGTCTGTCTACCTGGCGTTTCAACCGCGTCGCATACACACTTTGAAATACACGTTTTCCCACGAAATGATTAACGCATTGAGGTCTTCACGCATCTACTGACACTTAATAGTAATTAGAAGTGTGTCATCTACATCCACTACTGCAAGAACACCGATTCTGTTGGAGTCTGTGTTAGAACTCACCATCGTCCTATTGGTCCATACCACACCGGACAAAACACTTTACTTTGCAGCGTTCATAATGGGGCAGCAGCTTTCGTACCCCTTAGCGAAGAGATTATTCTGACTGTTTGGCATGACTGCTCACAGGTCATTGTGGTCCAGTATTCAATTGGCAAGTCATCTGCTGCACTAGAGCCTTTTACCCGCTGTTATCCACCGAGCCGACCAAATGTGCTGAAGTATTGTTTCATCCCCCGTGTTCCACTGTTACTCAGACTGTCAGTATAAGTCTAATTCAACTGATAATGAGTGTATTGTAATTGTCATGGAATTGTGGATATACGGAGAGGGAAACCTTATTGGCATTTAATTAAAATGAATATCAAAACAGACACGTTGCATGCTTCGTAAAATCCCTTCGATGCAGTGGTATGAAAGATAATAGAGTATATTACTTTAGAAAAAAAACGTCAAAATTATAATTATTTACAATTCTTTACATAATTATAAACCTATAGTACGTGTTATAGCGTTCATCTCAAATCATTGCGTCTGAAGGACTTGAATTATATAAAGACATTTTTCTGTGCTTTGGAGTTATATCGCGAGAAAATATTGGTTCGTCTCTTAATAGTGTTTTGAACCACATAACACGCCAAGTTGTTATTACGTCGTCTTTTGATGCTAAATAATATATTATGCTAAAACCAGTGGGTTATGAATACTGAAATGCTGATTCTGCTTATTCTTATGTCGTCATACCACTACATCCGACGGGCTGTGTTTTTATATTTACTAATCTATGGACCTTTTTCACGCGTACAAAGATTTGTTTGAATTTTTACCTTCATATGGACATATCAGCGCCTTTGTTTACGATTTCGTGACTCGGTTAAAATGGAACTAACTAACTATACGTTAAATCCATTAAGAACATTTTAGAATGCTAAGTGTGCAGCATATCAGTCAGAAAGTTTCCTTAACAGTACGTTAACGTCCCCTTGAGTGGGTATTTCAGCACTTAAAAGTAGTTGTCAGCAACTTTTAGAATACATAATATTTATCACTAATGATATGGCGAAATACTTTTTGTATCCTCGTAGTACCTACATGTGAATACAAAGATATTTTCAAACACTGCGTCCTTTTGCTAATGTTACTTCCTTAAGTAAAAATAACGTGCATATTCAAATAAAGTGCACATCGCTATCTCGTAGCTTAACTTCTCTCCGGTTTCCTTATAGATATTCCGTTATGAAATAAAATGGTTATGTGCTATCATTCACTTTTCGTCGCATAAATGAATTATTTTTTAAAAGCGAATACCGTGAACAATGAATAGTTAATAGTATTTTTAAGCCAATGAATTAGACAAACAAAACTGTTTCTTGTACAGAAAGCAACTAATTAATTCCTTGCGATAACGATAAAGTGTAAATACGATAGCAGAACTTCTTTAGTTATACTACGCAAATGTCATTTTTACTAACCAGTGTTAGCGAGGTTTACTGAAGGCAGAAATGAATTCGTCAATACGTTCATTACAGAGCGCGGTCAGGAAATCGTTGGCTAAAGACCTAATTTAGATTCATTTCATCTTCCTCACTGGGACGTACTTTGGTAATTATAACTGGATCACTTCTACTGAATTGCTTTCCACATGGACAATGCTCCGCACGTTTGCGTACATTAAAAGATTCTCCCGGTAATATGTGTGTTTCAAAGCGGATTACAGAATCCAGGATGAATATGGATCCTAATGACCACAGATGAGTGCTTCGCGTTCATCAGCTAGGCTTACTCATCTCTCTCTCTCGCTCTCTCTTTCTTTCTCCCTCACTAGGGTTGCAAGCGCTTTACGAGAACTCAGATTGTGGTAGTTCGAAGATAACGTCATGATGTTTTCATTCACTCAAACTCCTATTGGGTTGTTCACGATAACTCTTCCTCACTACTTCACGTAGCATCGCTGTCGACCCCAATATAACACTGATGCTCATACTTAGCGAAATTTAAACAGGACAACCATGCATTACTTCCCACTATTTTGTTCGACTTCATTTCATAAGTGTAACCTGCATACAAAGTTATGCTTAGTATACCCAAGAACTATTTTCTGAAATGCATTCAAACCGAGAGCCTCTAGACGAAAACTAATTATCAGCTTTCCCCACAATAGCAGGATTATAAAAATAACCCGGAAGATAACTAACAGGAAATATTTTCAGGACTTGCCCACTAAATTAAAATTTTATTTGTTTATTTCAGGACTTACTTAACTCACCGGTGCACTTTGTATTATTTTGAAAACAAAATAGTTCTAGTTTGATGTTCGTCTAATGCATCACGGAGGATACTCGTAGCATGTCACTGACACTCTAAATCGGAATAAGTTAATTTTTGGTGATTGCCGGTTAAAACTGCTCCATCCGGAATCTGTAGAAAATATATCACTTATTGATCAGTTAAAAGAAATCCACTAATTTAAACAGCAGTAAATTAGTTATTTATAGTTGTTAAGAAATAAACGCCAGTATAAAAAGACAAAGCATTCCTATGTGATATTAGTTAGGCGTGATATAAGTTAGGGACGATTTAATTTGTCGCAAAAGTAAAATACTTTCTTTACCAAAAAAATGTTTGGAAGTGGTTGGGATCGAACCTCCGCCCAAAACGTAAGTCATGCAGCAGCTTACATGAGAAGCTATCCACTGTCCTATGTGCACGTTATGAGGAAGTACATATCTTTGCAAGGTTCGAAAGTCAATCTACGCCAAGTTTAGCTCAGATTCTGTGCTCTAAAAGATAACTATAGTGGTTCCAATTTATGAGGTTATCGATGTTATATAGTATCCGCCATTTTACAATGCAACAGATAAGAACTGTTATTTTTAGTGACAAATCGATCCGTAGTAATTTTACTAATTCGACAGTGAGATGTTTCAAGGAGAAACGTGGATTTTCACTGACAAAAATGTTGTGTTCTGTGAGTTGACAAATCAAATAATGAGTAAACGACAAATTTTGTAAAATACTGGATAGATGCCGCCATTCCACTATCTAATTAGTACAGTCATTAATTATCAATGCGTCTCGTCAATATAAAAGTTGAATTTTTCAAAATCTCATTGCGTTGTAAAATAACAGTTAAGAAAACACTGACAACATCGTTAAAGCCACTATATCTCTCTTTTAAACAGCAGAATCTGAACTAAACGTAACTTCGATTGACTTTCAAACCATACAAATATATGTACGCTCTCAGTAGATGTGTATATTTCAACAGCATGAAGTAATTTCTCATTACGGAACTTAAAGCTGTTCGCAATTGTACGATTGTGTTACTTTACAAAATGCAAAGCCGTACTTAACATAGTGGTAAAGTAGCACAGTTGTTAAGACGATAGTCAACACAGGCAGATGTATCTGTTGTAGATTTGATAATTTTGTTTTGCAACATAATTGCCCTTTATATATTTCACATCGTTATGAATTGTATTTTTTAATCTTGGTGCTTAGTAATTTATATACAATAAACAACTGATTTTCTACGGTTTGAATCAGTGGATTTCATTTAACTGAAGAGTTTAGTAGTTTTATTTTTTCTACTGATTCCGGATAGAACAGTTTCATCTGACAATCAGTAGATATAAACTGATTCCGATTTAGAGTGAACTAAATCTCATCGTTACACATTTCCTATCGTTTTATAAACAATCAGCATTATTACTTGAAGCAAAAAATCATATTTATGCTGTCACACTAATACTTCGATTAATACCGTGTCATAACTTTAATTTTAGTTATTACATTTATAGTAAATTTACTGACCATAATTTTCCCTTTGGCCCAGTGCTTTTTATATCACATGTAACGTTTGATTTCTTGTGACGATAAAATGTGCTGAGATTATTTATAAATAATACTATTTCTCAAGCCAGTATGGAGATGAATACTTACTATATTTTCAACTGGCATTACGGTAAATTTCCATGGAAAATGTGTTCCACTTCTCTTTGGTGCACCAAATACTAGACTCTCTTTATATTTTGAACAGCAACGAATATTTGTCAGAAAATATTCCTAATCTTTATTTATGACTTCGCGTTAATGTTTTATTATATCTTTATTAAATTGCACCAAGTGAAATCAGCGTTGTAAAACCTCTGTAGGTTTTATTAGTGAACGGATCCCTTTTCGTTAGAAATAATTTAGTCCACAAATCCCATATTAAAAACTAGTACGTGTATTTTAAAGAGGGAACTTGTCAAAACCCTTGGAGTCAGTTATTTCACTATTTACTGGTTCAGCTCGTAAGTGATATTATTAATCAACAGTGAATGTGTGTGTATGGGGCCGTTTAGGCACTGCACTGTAAAATGTTTTATCTTCTTTGTATTTACAAACACTGGCAAAACTGTTGCGAAAAGGATCTTTTGTATGAATACAAAAATATTTATACTAAGTAGAAGTACATGACATTTTTGTAATACTTCATATTAAAGTTTTCTTCTGATTTTTCAATGTTATGAAATGACAATAACGCATTTTGTTTTCTCCGCTAACAGATCTATAACAAATAAATCGTATAGAAGAGAAACTAAGGTATGTTATGAATATAATTTATAAGATATCGTTCTACCGTCAGCGACATCGAGACCACACATCCAAGGTACCCAGCGTTCTTACATTTGTTACGGAAAGAGTGAAATGCACAATAGAAAGGCGTGGAGAGATTTGGGAGGCTCGTAGCATCGAGATATTTAGAGCTGATGAGGACGAAGTGAGGTGAATATGGAGAGCGCCGGAATGCATGGGCAGGGGGAAACGGGAGCTCTCCGAGAAAACCTGCCAACAAGCGGCATCGTCCGGCACGACTCCCACGTGCGATAATCCGGGAGTGACCCCGCCGGAAATTGAACCCGGCTCGCCTTGGTGGGAGGCGACCAGTCTAGCCACTACACCACCGCGGCCCCGTCAATTGCGTAGTGAATTTCCCAAATTTTGTGTGGTAGATTGTATCAATTTAACAGCCTGATATCTGATATATATTCCACATTATGTATGGAGTAATAAATCTCGTTACAGTTAAGGAAGTTTGTTGAAAATGCCGACGCAGCGACGTTTATATTTAGGGACATGCGCTTTCTGCAAAAGAGTCACATGCAAGTTGCTAGAGGCTATTCACGGTAAACTGAGCATGTATGAAAGCCCTGCTTAAGATGTACTTGTATGCACGTTGTGCATTCTTGCATCTTATGTAAAATTAATATTGCCATGGGCCTCATCATTTTTTTCATGCGTCGGTCAAGTAAAATCGCGAAATTATTAGAAAAGTAAATATTTTACATATCTGCTCATGTGTACACTTAGATGAATTGAAAAAAAAATTAAGCGGAAGAATTATTTTAAGTTATCACAAATGGTTACCTAACACATTTTATTCGACGTTAAGACAATAGAGTAGAATAATTTGGGGGACTTCGCATAAATGATTACGGAGTAAGTGCCAGACGATGGTCGGCCACCATATTGTAACGTCACCCAACCGCCATGTTGGGTGTGGCCGACCATCACCAATGACATTGACCCCTGTGCAAATTACCTTGAATAATCTTGAACCCAAAAAATCTAAAAAAATCACAGAAAAAGTGGTAAAAATCAGAAAAATATTAAAAATGTATTAAAAAAAATTATCAAATTTTTTAAATTACATTTTCCAGATGTATCACCAACACCAACCATCATTGACCATTTCTTATTGTTTATTTAATTGGTTAATTACTTGCCTTCGCTAATTAGTCGGCAGGCCTCCACACCCTCCTCACTAGCAATACTCATTCCATCGAACGCAATCATCATTGTCTTTTTTTTTCGTTCGCCATTAGTTTTCATTTTCAACATCAAGGTGGAGTTATTTTCACAATTGACCCATCAGGCGAGTTGATGATTTAGCCACCAGGTGAGCGCGATATTTGAATATGTTTGTGAAGTATAGCTTGTGCTGTCGGCATCCTGTATATTGGATTATATTTTTAACATATAGAGGGAGTTAATTTCTCGATTTCAACAACACCAGGCGAGTTGCCGATTCAGCCACCAGGAGAGCTGTCGACACTCATATTTTTATAGGCATAGGAAAATCTCCAGTATTTATCCTATTTAAAAAATTATTAGCAATACACCTACATGAATGATGCGGGACTTTGACTACCTGCATAATTTATTAAATCTATATTTATTATTAAAAATTTTAAGTTCTTAATTTTTTAAAAGTATTTTATATTTGATTATATAATCGTAATATAGTATAATATTTTTAATTAAAATTATTATATTTGCGTGCCTTTCAAATTTTCGTTTTATTCTGGTAAATTAAGTTAACATAAAATTAACCATGCTTTTATTCACACGCATTTTATATTCAATTAATTTAATACAGCCGTTCATGAACTCGTTCATGAAAACGAAACATTATTACAATATTCTTATATATATATATATATATATATATATATATATATATATATATATATATATATATATATATATATATATATATATGTGCATCTCAATATATGTCACTTTGTTGTCTTTCATGCAACTCGCTATCCAGACTTGTGTTGTCCTTGTGCGATATTAGCGTGCCAAATATTACACCGACACATTGAGTAGGGCAGGATATTTAGGTAATTACACTTTTGAAGGCATGTACCGAAGTCACAAGAGAGGCAATTGTTCGTTCGGCTGCTTACGGTAACTGTCACACAAATATGACATGCGACAGGGATTTTTGGCACAATGAAAGCTTTCATGGCGCCGTACAGAGTAGCCGAAAGCAAATGTGTTATCACAAAAGTGACAGTGATGACTAAGTAGTGGTTCAGGCAAAGACTCGGTCGGAACTGTTGGAGATGTAGGTGCTGGAGCTAAAGAAGCAGGTAACGCCAGCAATGGTGTTTTAGGTACACCAGTCGAAAAGTTCGATGGTTCCATTAACGATTTCGTAGGCATCACAGCTGAAGAATTCGATGGCACCGTACCAATCTAAAACGATGGCACTGCACTGGTGAAAGTAGATGCTGCTAGTGAAGTAGACATCACTGCTGAAGAAGCCGATGGCGCTGGAAAAACTGAAGATATCTCACTCGAAGAAGAAATTGAAGACGAGAAACAATTGGCGGCAATATCCACTCCACCTCAACGTTAACTGGTCATGGATTACCTGGCGTAGAAGCTAACCGAGACGATATCCCTTTCATATTAGCCGTTGTCAAACTATGTCTCTCCTGTGAACACGCCTTGCTTATAACACCTATACGAGTATGCAAGCCCTATGACGTCATATTGAATTAGTACCAATCGTGTTACACCATTAATGCATTTTCGGATCTGTATCATCGAATCAGCGAGTTGCAACGTGATTGGGCTGGCCAATCACTTGCAGGCATTTTGACGTCGCATGCAGGCAGGTAGGCAGGCTGTTGTTATTATGTATACAAACAACACAATCAGACACTGTGGAAACTGATCCAGTTGAAGACATTTACTCGCAAGCATGACCCGACGACGAGGAAGCCAACCCAGACCACAAGTGCCCGATATGTATAGACCTCGACGAAGATTTGGAAAACTTCGTCAAAAAAAATTATGATAATATATCGTGTTCATGCGAACTTACTTTTTTGTAACGAAAATTGCATGAAATATATTACAATGTTCAATTATTTAGTTTGTAAAACTATATCACCATCAATCATATTGCCATCTCGTACAGTGACAAAGACGGGAAAACCACAGTTTGTACTTGTCTACCGCAGTGTCCATGGTAGCTCCTGGACCTCACAACTCAACATGCACAGGACGGAAATTATCGACACCCGAAATCAGTGGTCTAACATTATGTATGCAATAACACATATGTGCAAAAATTGCTAACTGTGGATAACTGACTATGTGAATGCCTTTCTGAAATAGAAAATAATATTATTTAGCAAATGATCAAAGAATTACGAATAACCAACGTAATACCCACGTTAGTTACGAGTTGGCTTTCTGTCATATTAGATTGGTGATCTGTAATATAC
Source organism: Dryococelus australis (assembly GCA_029891345.1). Taxonomy (NCBI): domain Eukaryota; kingdom Metazoa; phylum Arthropoda; class Insecta; order Phasmatodea; family Phasmatidae; genus Dryococelus; species Dryococelus australis. The sequence goes on along the minus strand of CM056993.1, from coordinate 258,193,440 downwards.
ACACAATAAAACAATGTAAAGCCAACAAATAGCATTTTGGTTTATGGATTAATATGGCATACGTTTGAAAGAAACAGAATTTAGGAAAGCGCGTAGAAAATCATACATTTTCATTGCCCCATTAAAGCAGGTTGAACATCATATCTCTTTTGGCAGTGAGTGTAAAAATGCGTGTTACCCCGAGTGACATTTTGACGTTGGGCTAACTTACTAACAGAGCCAGACGTTAAGCCAAGGTTGGGCCAAAACAACGTTTCTGTATGTTTACCAACCAGTTGCCAACAATAAGCCAACCGCGACCATCAAAATATAATTTAAATACAATGTGTTTATGTGTTTAGAAAACAAAACTAACGTTTAAGCAAACATGGAAAATTATGTTCTTTTTTCTCATCCCAATTTTCAATGGAGCATTTTTTTAAATATGTTGGTTACACAACTTTGCCCCAACTAACGAAAACTGACCAAACGCCAACTGTTTGGTTACCAACATTGTTCCTACATAAAATAAACTGAACATATATAATAGAAAAATGGTCAGTACCGTGAACAACATTTACATAACATACAATACAGGAAATAGGCATTGTTTTCATTAAGAATAACCATTCTCTAACTTCGACATTAAAGTGTTGGTTGTACAATGTTGGCCCAACATAAAAATTAATGCCAATTACTAATTGTATATCTACCAACTTGTTGCCAACATTCAGTCAACCTCGACCATCAAATTAAATTTGAAACAAAAACATTTATTTATAAAAACATCAATTTTAAGCAAACTTTAAAAGTTATTGTTTTTATACCAAAAATATTATTGAGCATTGTTAAAATATGTTAGTTTCTCAATGTTGGCCCAATTAAAAAAGGTATCATCACCAACTGTTTGGTTTCGAAAATTGTCCAAACATAAAACCAACTACACCTATTTCAAAGAAAAATTGGCAGTATCGTGAAAAACATTTATTCTTCATTAAGTGCAAGAAATGAGCGTTGTTTTAATTGAGAATATATATTCCCTAACTTTGACATAAAATGTTGGTTTTAGAACGTTGGCCCAACATAAATATACATATACATTACCATCAGTATGTCTACCAACTTGCTCCCAATTTTAGACAACAATTTGATGTTTTCAAAAATGCTCTTGCAACATGTGACATTCTTTGAATAGGGAGGTGTTTATGTATGTTTTTCTAACACATATCATTAAAATTTTCGAGTAAAAATTTTGGTTGGCATACTGCGTTGGGCCAACGTTGTATTTATGTATGTTTTATAACCCAACATATTGCCAAACTTTCCAACCATATGCCAACCGTTGAGCCAACGTATGTTGTTACTTGGGTAGTCCGCATATTTGTAGGGTTATTCAGAAATAGGGGATCCGAAAACATTGTGCATCGCTGTATGGGTACACAATTAGTTCCATTAGATAAATATTTCAGTTCGCTAAAAAAAATTAAAAAAATGTTAATGGAAAATGTTAGCTTGTTTGGCCAAACTGTAGGGCTTGTCAAGGACAACATGGTGGGGACGTGGACTTCGATGGAAGTTTTATTTGAAAAAATATATGTATTTCTATCAAAAGTTTGCTGGAAAACATACTACACGTAATGGTATACACTTGACACTGGTATCGAGTAGCCAGTAGGTACTACTTCAGGCACGCCCTTTCGTTGCCAGCACATAATAATCTACAACTTTCCTTAAGGCCCCCGCCTAGCTACCTGGTGCTGGAACACCGTTTTAGAGTTTCAAATACACGTTGTTTTCCCACGAAACTATTAAATGTGCGCTAAAAGTGCTGATCTACGGAAATTCCACACACTTCAGACGAAGGCTGTCGAGGGCTTACAAGACATCACACGCATTCGAAACACCATTTCAGAGCATTCGCAAACGCCTAAAAATGACTTTTTGAAATCTCTGTATCTGAAAATATACTCTTCAGATACATACAAAACTACTCTAGAGCCCTGCATTAAACCTTCGTACGGGTTTTCTACCAATAAAATAATATGGTCATCCCTGAAAGTTGCATAGTTACGAGGAGCGCAACGTGAACAATGCACGCCAGTTGAGAGCCTTCCACTTAGAGGTGATGGCGCACTTGATGCACATGCCAGTGTGGCCCTTATCGTTCCTGCGTTTTAAGCCCCAAACGTGGGGAAAAAAAACCTTAGCTAAGCGCAAGTCTTACGTTCAGTCGGTATATCTCGACTGTTATTGCCAAAGCGTACTCGGCAGCAAATGTGCCAATCCTTCTTCTGAAGCAGTAACACATTCAGGAAGTATAAAAGTATGTTGAGGGTGATAGGAAAATACCATAACTTTACGAAGATGTTCGATCATGATTCTCGACCAAGATAACAGCAGTTTAAGGACTATAAAATATTGTTAGGTTGGTTGTGCAGAATTACTGAAATGAATGATCAATTAAAAAATTCATATTTTATGTAGAAAATCCATTTTTATGAAAATATTTGCGCGAGAGCTTCTCACATTCGTTGTTTTCAACAACTTACATTGACTTTAAAAATAACTTTACTAAAAGATTACTGTAAATATTTTTTGACAGGAAGATATCGTAAATAAGAGTACAACTTTTAAATAACATAGTATCTATAACCGCAATTGTCTTATAAAATGCGTAACAGATATTGTAAATACTGTTTTGTTGAGTCGTTTGTTATCAACAATATCTGATTCAAATACATCAAATAATTCTCATAGAAAAAAGTTCATAAAATTACCTCACTCACGTTTGAATTAATTAATCTATTTGCAATAACATTTCCTAATGTCACAGTGGAATATTTTGTTTAGTACCAATTAAATGTTGTTCTTATTGCGAGCCCTACCGTTTGTCACGACAGTCTCTAGCTTCCAGTTCCCGTGCTGCTTCGGTAACGAACCTCATCTTCGAGCATAAACAAGCACCGCGTTCACAACACGACCCACATTAATAACTTGCGCATTGTGTCAGGCGCTTGTTTCGGAACACGTAACGAGCACGTTTGTCGGCGTGGAAGTAGTTTAGTTTAGCCGAGCCGGTGGCTCCGCGCGCTGCGTGATGAACGAGGAGAACAAATGACAAACCCTGCCCTGCGGTTCAGAGGGGCGCGTTCTTCAATCTAGTTAACGGCAGCGCCGAGTCGGGGGCGCGTTCAGTATTCAGTATTCCTGCGCGACGCCAGCGTTCTTCTCGCCTCTAGAGAAGTGCTCTGTAATTGGCGGAGTGGGACGTGAGAGACCGGCTTTTACAGGGCCCCGGGTGAAAAAAAAGGTGTAAGAGGGTTTGTTGGAAAGAGGTGTAGAAGTGGAGGGAAATGGGGGACAGTGTCCGAGAGGTCGGCGGCTGTCCAGTTTTCTTGCTAACTTGCAGTTCTGAAGTGGATTGGCCAATTTCCGGCCCGTCCCCCATTTGACACACCGACCCAGGCCTTCACCCCCACCACTGGCCCATCGTTTGGAAGCCAGCCGATAGGTTTCCGGGGCTCGTGCCGGTTGCCATCACCACTACCCCCTCTTTTTTTCACTTCCCCTACATCAACAAAACCGTTGTGTGACCAGAGAGCCGATCAACCCGCGTCGCAGACGGGGTTCACATCCTGCGTCGTTGAGTTGGGAGATTTGAGCGGATATTAACAGCGAGGAGTTGAGAGCTGATGATGGTGGAATGAGGCGAGAATGGAGAAGCGCCGGAATGAAAGAGCGGGGGAAACGGGAGATCGCCGAGAAAACTCGCCGACCAGCGGCATCGTCCGGCATGATGCCCAATAGCAAAAATCCGGGAGCGACTCCGCCGGGAATGAACCCGGTTTGCCTAGGTGGTAGGCGAGTAGTCTAGCCCCTACACCACCGCGGTCTCATTATATGGCCACTGTTACACAAACGCGCACTTCGTTGCAAAAAGAGCGTTCGCTTCGAGATGTCATCCATTCGGTCGGCATAAATCATATCGACTTAACGTGAAATAACCATTTTGCTACTGAACTTTGTCGATGCAATTTAAATCTGAGTTATGGAAACAGAATCAAAGTCTGCCCTCTCTCATTTTATAGGTGCACTATCGTTAGTTATCAAAATGTTTACGGAAACTACAACATGTATTTTTTAATATACAGGCCAGGTTTAAAAAAAAAAGTTTTGTGTAGGAAATCTGAAGGAAAATCTAAAGATTTATTGTAATAGATATGAACCTGCTACATCTCCATACGTTTGTGTAAAAATCAAGTCTACTATTTGGATTGGAATTGGATTGGAAAGGGCTTCTTAACATCCTCCGTCGTTATGTCTGAAGGGTTACTAGGCGACGGCATAGAAACCAACTTGTAACCTATAGGCTGTTCACAGTAAATTGAGCACTTTTGAAAGACCTGTTTAAGTTGTACTTGTATGCATTTTGTGTATTCTTCCGCCTTATGTAAAATTAACATTGGCATGGGCCTCATCACTTTATTCATGTGTCGGTAAAGTGAAACTGTGAAATTATTAGAAAAGTAAATATATTACAAATCTCATTTTTACACTTCGATACATAAAAAAAACTGAGAAAGCAAAATAAATAATTTAGGTTATCACAAATGTTTACCTAACACTTTTTATTCGACGTTAAGATACAGAATTACTTTCCATCCACCGTTACCAACTTTGCCGGACGAATGTCACTCGGTGCACCCATTAAAATATATGCAGGCAGGGGAAGTGATTTTTTTCTAAAGTCCATTTTAAAAGTGCTCACTTTATCGTGAACAGCCTTTAACTTAAACTAACACCCATGCGTTACCTGGGATTCGAACACAGAACCTTCCGCACCGCAGACAGACGTCGCACCAACCGACTGCACCACGGGAGGTCGTCGCAAATCTATTATAATGCAAAACATATAAAACACATAGGAAAAGGAAACTGCATACATTTTCTCATACATTCTTAAAAACATCTGTTTTTTATTTTGGTAATTTAAGTACAAATGTAAACTCTGGATCATAGAATAAACGTCTGGTACTTAGTATTATTGTAGGTTTGATTTTTTTATCCGATTTACATTAAACTTCTTCCCTTTTATATAACAATGCATGTTTTGTGGCTGGCTACGTCCAATACTTCTAAGGACGAGTATTGGTAATTATTGTTGCACCACTTTCGTTGACACATCTAGTAATCCCTGGATGGAGCTCATCTTCATTATGAAGTATTATGGATGCTTCATTTTGTGTACAGGTTGTAATACATATTATATTCCATGCTAATATTTTAAAGCTCACGCGTCATCTATGAATGCGCTGGTATCTGTGGAATCTTTAGTTTTGTGTTTTGCTTTTTCTTGACAAACCAGATTTTTCCCCGGTCATCATATCAGTGTGAGTTATATTAAAAGCTGCAGTATCATGATTAGCTTGAATGACGACTTCGGCGTGGGAAAATTTTTCTTTTAATCCTTTTTCTTGTGCCTGTACTAGTCTAGTGAGCAATTCTTGTTTGAAGAACGTCAAAGAAGTGTTCGTAATAGCGCATGTGCAATACATTTATATGATACGCTGTTATTACGGCTCAGTCTGGGTGGGAATAGTTCACATTTTTAAAATCATCCTCGTGGATTTAAATAACACGATTTGAAAATGGCAAATGAAAGTTGCTCCTTTTTATACTATAAACTTAATTGTGAAGAATAATAAAAAATAAAACAAGTGATAGGGAATAGTGCTTTCAAATTCATAGATTAATACAACAACAAATAACAATGTCTCATTTCATGTGCTACCTATTTACTGGAAGATTCAGTCTACTTTTCAGCAAAAAATATTCTACAGCAACTCATGTGCATTGATTGTAAACTGTGTGAAACAAACTCATCAAGATTGTATCTCTACTTATTTCTTTTCAAAGCCATGCGAAGCCATGTGCGATATCAGAATAATGCCTTCTAGAGAGACTTGAAACCGTGATTTTTATTTCTTAGCAAAGAAGTCAAAGGAGACGCAACATATCCTTCGTTCACGGTACACAATCTTTGAAAACCCACATCGTAAAAGTTGCCCAGTGTCTAACGCAGTACTTGACTACAGCTATAACCTGAGAAATATGGTAAGCAGGACCGGAGAGCGATGGAGTGTTGTGGTGTCTTCGTGCAGGTAACCGTGAAAGCTGTTTTGACCCTGACCATCAGAAATATTCTCCAAATGGACAACCTACACTTCTGGAACATCAGTCGAGCATCGGCACTGAAGGCTAACACCATGTCGCCAGAAACATATGGTGACTTAGATCACTTGGAATGGACTCTGGCAAAACGATTTCAGGTCCTCCTCACCGAAGAGTGCCATGTTTGCGTGGCAGTTGTTAGTTGTGTGGATATAGAGTGGTGAGTGTATGATGCACTCACCCATCAGTTCAGAAATGAGGCAGAGTTGTCATGTTTTAGACTGGTTGCATGAATGGATGTCTGACATAGATCACCGATGGCAGTGGCAATTTCAGAGCGGTGCATTAGTGCAACGGATCCTGGAGTCCATTGTTCAGCCTTTAGCTCCCAAGTTGAACTATTAACAAGCACAAATAAAATATAAATTGCACCAGTTATTCCATGCCCTGAAAATTTACCATGCCAGCTTATAAGTTTTTCAAAAGATGCAGATAAACAAAACCAATACTTTAGTTGAGAGAAAATTTCATACCTGAATCGTAATATTAACCCAAAAACATGCCTTTAATGTAATTTTTCGCAGTATGTATGTCACCTGCATGCAATTCATCTGTTTTGAAATGCAGTCCGAATATATGACTATTTTAGTGATGTGAAACAACAAATTCCCCAATGTTAATTTTCTAAAGGTGGTTATATATTGTTTTCTTGAACTTCTCATTTTGATTGTATGCTGTCATACTTGTAAAATATTACATATGTCATATTATTCAATATCAGTCACGAAGTCACACATAACACTGTATTTATAGCATTTTGCCATATATATTTTCATTACTATACATTTACAAATAATCTACTCATTATATCACGTGATCTATAATTATATTAGATACACAGGTATATACATATACGTGTGTGTGTGTGTGTGTGTGTGTGTAGTTTGAAGAAGCTATCTGCGAAGAGTGGGAGCCATAAAAATTCCCATAATAAGCCAAATTGCACCAGCAATGGTCCATCGATGTATCACTTCACATCCATCAGATGGTCTACAGATGGCTACCCATACTTTCACCAGCAATAAGTACATGTTATCTGCTGCCATTACTGGAATACTGTTGGTAAGCCATTTATGTGCCATTAGTACTTCACCTATTCTCAACCATCAGTTTCATTTCCATCAAAATTCCATCAGTGTACCATAAATGGCATGTCAAATGTCCTGGTACCAGCAGTTAATCATAGCAGGTCCAGTTGTGTAGACCAATAAGTTTTCTGAGCCAGCAGTAATCCAGCAATGTCATCAGTAAAACCACGGTTGGCCGTTTGTCTCTTGCTACGTGGGATGACTCTTCAGTCACTTTGATAAATTATGTTTGAGCGAAATTTTTCTGATGCGACGGAGAATGGTCTAAGCTGACTTAAGCGCCACTGCAGTTTCAAATTATAGTATTTTGTTTAATGATACTTCTGGAGTAAGCATAATACCCTACAGCAAAGTAGCTGACCGGATAAATTTTCACACATTTCACTATAACAAAACTACTTTCTTAGAAAACTTATTTTTAATAACTGAATACAACACGCTGAAGCATTAAAAACTGAATTTCAATTATAAATTAAATAAACTCCCTTTTGAAAGTATTTTGTGGCAGAAAAATACTAAGGGTTATAAATAGACACGTGTAAAATATTTCCACCATACTATACGATATAATAAAAACATCTTTTGAAATGGTTGAAACATGTTGCTGATGGCATTAACAACTTTCTCTGAAGCAATTAATTTTAAACTCAGAATCTTACAAATCTCCAGAAAAAAAGTTTCAATGCAATTTATTCGACACACTGGAATAATGCTTGTTCTTTAAAAATATCTTATACTTCCCTAATTGTACCTAGTTCTCAGCAGAGATTGGCGATACCTCAGTTTACTTTAAAGTGGGAAAAATAAATATTTTCTTTCGTGTACTGTCTCAGTAAAACCATTACCACTTATTTGCATTCAACTGCAAAGTCGTTATTAAATCATAATATCGTATCTCGACGATACTCAGGGACTGGAATCTTTCTTAGTCTTCTCCTGAGGTTATTGAGGTGTATCACATAGAACTCCATGTATCCCTAAAACTCCATTAATTTTAACTGTTACTACAGCAGAGTTGACAAACGTAATAGACCCAAAATATTTACGTAGTGATCATCTCATACCTCCTTATTAGCGAGTCATTACAAATAAATCAATAATGAAAATAACTTTAATCTTGTTTTAAAAATTTACATTTTTTTTGGATGAAATGATCCATTTCATGACATCAGTTTAGTGATAACATCAATCGAATATTGACTGCTCCTGTATATTGGTTGGTAATCATAATTATATAAAACATTTACGCACATTAAGTGTTGTACTGAGTAATATGTCCATGTAAATATTATGCTGGAGCTACCGAGCGAGGTGGCATCGCAGTGGTTCAACTTTGGACTCGCGCTCGGTGGGACCTGGGTTCGAATCCGGGTCCGCGCTGCCATCCTGGTTTCGGTTTTCCATGGTTTCCCGAGATCACTTCAGGCAAATGCTGGGATTGTTCTGTGGCAATTCCTACTGTGAAAAAAAAATGCTTAGTGGCTACTACAAAATGTTTTGTTGGTATACACACAGCAAAATAATTTTGTGTGAGTTAAAATATATTGTCACCAGCAAAAAATAAATTTCTAGAGGCCACACATGTTTAGTGATGACGACTGAATAATCTTGTGTTCACCACACACTAATTTGGCTGTGTGTGTACGAACAAACCATTTTGTAGCAGCCACTAAGTTTTTTTTTTCCCACTCTACCCGTTCCAGCATGCCTGAGCAACTCACACCATCTCTAATGACCTCGCTGTAAACGAGATGGTGCGCCCTGCCTATCTTATGCTGGAGCTAAGTTACGGTCTTATATATACAGGATGTTTCAGTAGAAGCGTGCAAAATTGAGACAGTGAATAGAGGCCGCATCAAGGAAGGATTTTAGATAGGGAACGTGTGGCACGGGAGGCCAACGAAAGGAGATATGGGTGTAAACTTGTGGGCGACTCATGTATATATGAGAGTTTCACGTATAGTCCATAAGATGGCTCTGTCGTCCCTACATTAACGCAGTGCGTGCGTGTATCAACGACAGTCGCAAAACTCATGGGATATTTGGACGGATGGTGCAGAATCTCGTACGCATTTGTGATGCTTGCGTTACCGTCACTGTAAGCCACAGACTGTTACGCTATCACCAATCCATCAATAGGGTGGTCCTGTACAGAACTACCTGTCAACATTGTACACACGCACTGTCAATAATCGACATTACGGAGACCTGTATTCGTGTTAGAAGTTTTTGAGTCCATAGCTCCATTCGCTGTATTCGCGGACCACACGTACCCAATCTTTAAACATTCCTTGGCGCGGCCTCTATTACAAGTTTCATTTTTGCATGCTTTTACTGAAACTTCTTGTACATACATCCAACCGCGGAGATAAGATTTTTTGTCGGTTCTGCCTGTGCCACATGCGCAGCCAGAGATTATTTCTTAACCTCTATGTAGGTGTAGTGTTATGGCTTGCGACACAATCAGGGAATTGTAAACCTGCCGACTTATGCCGTAAATATAGTGGCATTACTTGAGTGCATCTGATTATAGAAGTGTCCCTCGGGTACTGTGAATGTAATAACTGGGATGATTCTTAATGCGTATGGTTTTTATATAATTTTGTTTTGAAATTCGTGTATTTAGTCATTGAGTTTTTAGTTTTACGTGGACTTAATTTCATATCATTTTATATTTATTTTTCAGCTGCACTAGATGATTCTTTCCCATCAGAGGACGTTTTCGGTTGAAACATATTTTATCATAACGAATAATTGCAATAAAATATTAAGGTATAATTTTTGTTCCCTATTCTTCAGTATCATAATGTTATGTCAAGTAATCTGTTTCGAGTTTTCTTACACTTATCTCTGCAATAACAAGTATTTAACAGTACGAGACATTTCTTGGACGCTGAAATAAATTAAACGTTCCCATATTTTTAAAATTCTTATAAATACGTGTACATAATTTATTTATACATACAGGCTTTCAAATAGAAAACAAAATACTTGAAGGTTCATGTATAATGAGTAAAAAATTATATTTATGTAATGGATTTTTCTTCAACGGAATTATATATTGTCAATGCATACGAGTTTACGCAAATATTTTTACATAAATCTTTTGAACCAACTTGGGACTATGATTGCATGGAGGAAACCATAATGGGTTTTCTCCATGCAATCATAGTCCCAAGTCCATTTTTAACTGGAAGTCGTACTGACATCCTCTCACATAATCGGACAAAAAATCTGTCACAATTATAACCGTGTTTGTATTTCTCAAACATTATAACACCGTTATAACGCTCGTTTAGATCATGGAAGGCGAATTTCCCAACATCGGGAACAGCGCCCTTTGCAGTATCCTATTACACCATTTAGTCTTGCCCACACTAGACGGGCCCCAAATATATCACTGCTTCTTTGTGAATACGACCAATCATTATGCCACTCTACTACAGAGTTATACCAACACATAAATGTGTTTTTTATTATGCTCAAACAGCCTTCTCTGTAAGAGCGAACATATTCATAGTAACAATCTCAAATATCTATATTGTATTGTTTATGTCTCACGACAAACAAATCAACAAACTGAAACGTCTGGTCCGTCTTATCCAATGGCGAAGCTGATAGTTAAAATTCAGATCAGACAGACTTACATTGTGTAGATCGTTGAAATCTTCTTTCGTAATATACAACCTCCTCCCCTTCCATCCTTCTTGAAACTCGGCAAACAGTTATGGCCAGCATCCTGAGTCTGATTGGCTAGCAAGTTATTATAGAGCAAGAGGAAAATATTTATTTCTGCAGAAGAAAAATACACACACAAAAAAAAAGGTGGGGTGGGGGGCGAGATTAGTAAGTCAGATAAGTGGTGTAAATACAAAGCACAAGGGCATTGTTTTAAAAAGCCGGAGGGTTAGCTTGGTGTTGCTCCGAAGCAATAAAGAAGGTTGCGCGACGCTTGAACAAGCAACAGATTAGCCTTGGGCCGGGAGGTCTAACAAGGCTCGTGGCCCGGACTAGCCACGACCTCCAGGCCAACCCCCCACCCCACCTCGGAAAACTAAGATTTGTAGATGAAGTCATCCGCAAACCCCTTACAGGCTACTTACTAATGACCCACCTAACGGACTATCCTTTTTTAGCCCGGCCAATCAGAGTCAGGACGAAACACTAAAGTGGTCTATACAGCCAGTGCGTTTCCGCACGGAGGTCAGTGCAGTCCAGGAAAACACGAAGCTGATTATTCCGAACAAATTAATTAGATATTTTAACGGCCGCTTATTAACTCTTACGCTTTATGATGCGTTACGTATTGTTTGTCTGCATCTAAAACCGGCATGATTATCTGCGGCTTAGGCAGAATTTTAAAGTTGAACATAAGGCTACCGTATTATTATTTTAATAGTCGTTTTCCTCATGTAGATGAGAGGAGAAGGCAGTATATTTGCCTTCCTGGTAGTCGTTGAATGCAAGTTTTATTCATGACTGGGCGTTTTGAGGTGGGTTTAGTTCAGTTGAGAGATTTGGGCGGCTCTTAACAACGAGGTCTTGAGAGCCGATGAGGGTGAAATTAAGTGAGAATTGAGCAACACTTAAATGCAAAGAGATCGTGACCAGTTCTAGTTCCATTATTTTTAAAAGTTTTGAAATTTGTAGCGGAAGTTGTGATTTCGTACTTCTTACGAAACTAGTACTGTGTAGTAAATGTTAAATGTTGACTTTAGGGCGCTCCTTAATAAGAGCTGTGAAGTTTATATTCAATTGATGATTGAAATAATTAACTGGCAAATTTTCTGATATTTATCAAACAGGGCTTACGTAATATTTAAAAACAAACATGATTTTTTTTTATCGCCGATAATACAGTTTAACGTCTTCAGGTTTCTTCAGGTATTTTGATTTCTCACGAATCATGAGAGTTCCTAATTTCCAAAGTATGAGTTTTCATTATGTGCTTTACTATCTAGCCAACTTAAGTAAATAAACTTAATTTACATTTCCCGTTTTAGTGCCAGTAATAAAACCAGTTACATTTCCTACAGGAACAATCACGAAATACAGAAAAAATATTATTCCAAGAACAACTACTAAAAGTATTTATCAAATTGAGATCAAATAATTTATTTTAGTTATATACCATCTACATTCGAATAGTTTAGAGGCACCATTGAAATACATTCGGTTACTTAAATTCTACAAGTAAAAAAGAAAGAAGTTTTAAGTGACAGTTTTATTAGAAGAATCAAGTTCACAGTAAGTGATGCAAATCACTGACATTGTCAAGGAGTAACAAAGAAGGCACGTTCATACCATTAGTGTTCATGAACGCCTCATACTTCCATACTATTCACACCGTAGGGGTGTAACTGGTGGTGGTGTTGGAGTAATTACTACTGAATGTCAATGATATTAATCACAAGCGTGCATAATGAGCGAAGAAACAATGAAACCGAGGCACACCAAGAAAACAATTTCACTACAGGAAACACCAGATTATTCACTTAGAAATGTGACGAAGAAACATTCGTAGCACGTCTCACTTTTGCTTCAAATTGGTTATCCCGTGAAATGTCCTTACAGATCAGAAACTAGAACAAACTTGCATCAACGTAATATTTTACTTCTTACTGTAAGTGCCTAGAAGCGTGGGCTGAAATAACCAAACACTGAAACTAGAACAAACTTGCATCAACGTAATCTTTTACTTCTTACTGTAAGTGCCTAGAAGCGTGGGCTGAAATAACCAAACACTGAAACTAGAACAAACTTGCATCAACGTAATCTTTTACTTCTTACTGTAAGTGCCTAGAAGCGTGGGCTGAAATAACCAAACACTGAAACTAGAACAAACTTGCATCAACGTAATCTTTTACTTCTTACTGTAAGTGCCTAGAAGCGTGGGCTGAAATAACCAAACACTGAAACTAGAACAAACTTGCATCAACGTAATCTTTTACTTCTTACTGTAAGTGCCTAGAAGCGTGGGCTGAAATAACCAAACACTGAAACTAGAACAAACTTGCATCAACGTAATCTTTTACTTCTTACTGTAAGTGCCTAGAAGCGTGGGCTGAAATAACCAAACACTGAAACTAGAACAAACTTGCATCAACGTAATCTTTTACTTCTTACTGTAAGTGCCTAGAAGCGTGGGCTGAAATAACCAAACACTGAAACTAGAACAAACTTGCATCAACGTATTCTGTTACTTCTTACTGTAAGTGCCTAGAAGCGTGGGCTGAAATAACCAAACACTGAAAACTGTTGTGAAATGCATTTAGAAGTTTTCGCAGTAGAAAGTAGTAAGTGTGCGTTAATTACTGGTGTCGTATTTCATACACATACTTGCAATATAGAGCAGGTACTGAGCTTTATAATTATGACTCTACAGTCCCTATGAAAATGATAAGCGAGCAATTTGATAACCATTGTCTCACAATCAGGCACTGTACGTTCTGTTGTGAAGCGTTGAGCGTCTTTTACTTGCTAAAGATTTTCCACGCAGACGCGGTTGTTACAAAACTGCTCGAACTAAGTGCGACAGTGGCGTGTTATGAACTGTTGCAAGGTAAACTGGTGCATGCTCACCGCTGTACATTCTCGGTGCAAGCAGCAGGAGCCAATAACCACCGGGCAACCTATAGGGATACTGAATGTACTCCGACCACTCACAAGCGAGCAGCAAGGGTCCCATTACTCGCATCCTTTGGCGTCAACTGCCGATATACGTATTACTGGTGCAAATGTAAAGTAGCAAGCAACAGGGTACAGCACACAGCTTACGCCATCTTACCATGCAACACTTCACCAATTGCCACTGGGGTAGTTTTGACTAACGCAGTTTCTTATATCTGACCACTCCATTGCTGTTGTTTTCTTTTTTCTTATTACTGTGCAAGTTGCAGTCGTTCATTCGCGATATCTTCATACTTTTTAAATCAAACGTTTGAAAAATATCCATATGTATCATGTTTTTGGCTGTCTCCAACGACATCCCAGTGATGTTACGTATCTGATTGAAAACTGCGTAAGACAATTTTAATGTTACGATTCATCCATTGTAATAAGTTGGCCTGGGGGTGATACGGAGCTCTCTGAACCATTTTCCCTCCCCCCTCCCATATTAAATACAAATCTCTTAATTCCTGCATTATCTGTTACTACATACACGGGTGCGCCGAAAACACTTCATAACCTCTGCAAAACTGCCTTACAGATTTCTACTGCATTCATAGTGCGTAGCGGAAGAAATAAAAATAGACTTAGGCGTAGGTTCGATGTGCATGGACAACCGTCACAATTAGTCAAGTATCACAAGCTTTTATATTTCTTGAAAACAAAAATATCTTATTTTGGTCAAATGAAACATTTGCATAAGGGCATATCTTTTATCTGTAAATCGTATTTCACTTATAATTAGCATGAATAAAACATATATAAAAATAGGTGTGTGGATAACGTCTATAATGAAATAGGAATAATGCAATTATAATTAAACTGATTGCGAAAAAATACTGTGCATTGTCCGTTTGATGTAACGATCTAGACTTTTTTTTTCATGTGTAGCATAAGTTGTAATTGATAGAATATTGTACGTGTTGCACAACTGGTGGCCACTGTATAAATGTTGAGTTCAGACCTTAATAAAAGCTGCTTGGTTGTTATTCCTCTGCCTCAGAGGATTATCCTGAAAGGAGAACGGCTCCAGAAAAGGTGAAAGTAACCTTGAATGAACTATACTACAAAGGAAAGTTCATCAAATGGACCCGTTTTCTCAGTGTCACCTGATGGTATAAACTCCGATATCACTTCTGTTGGTGTCTATTAATATTAACTTGTTAGCTATTAGAATTGTTTAACTAGGCGTACAAAAAACGCAATGAACGATTTTCTCCTCCATAATGGTATATATATATATATATATATATATATATATATATATATATATATATATATATAGCCTATTAAAGAAAACATAACCTTTGTTATATATTTATTGATCATTATGTATGCGTCATGTAAATGACGAATAGAAGCGTATAATTTTACATCAAGTCTTTACTTAACATCTGTAAGACAAAAGCAAAGCTACTTCAGTTGACAAAATATTTTAATTTTCAGTTCACCGTAGTGCATAGAGATACATACAAAGGATCGCTGTTAATATAAATGTACATATGATGATTAGAATTCAATGTGAACTGCACGCATTTAAAGGCAGGATTTTTTTTTAAAACTACTATTGACTTCAGAACATATGTTCGAGCGTGAACCGACGGTACAACACTCACTATGAGTTATTTTGTGCGCTTGAGGTCGAGAAGCACACGTGCGAAAGGACGACAATGTAACGTGAAATAATTGTGTCGTCGCCTCTACGCACAGGGCTCTGAACTGAAGTGCAGTGTTTTATCGTGCTTCGTGTACCTACCATATGTAACTTCAAGCTGCGTTCCTATAACATTACTGTCTCTAAATGTGTAGCGAAGATCAGCGCTTGCCCGTTTAGTTCCTTGTTAAGTATCTTACCCGATATTGTCAGATACAGCGCTTTGAAAAAAAAAAAAACCGTTTTTTAACTATGGTGGAGTGATACGAACTGGTGTTTCTGAAGTCATCATGTCTTGAAAGTAATCGACAGGCATAGTCTGTTGTGTTTGTTAATCAGGTTTCACACGATGCAACATGAGTACCAAACTTACGCGAGATGCCGACTTTGCACGAGAATCTCTTGCACAAGTTTGTGTGCAAGGCACATCTTGCACGAAATGAGGAGATAGAGCAGGTCCTATTTTTCTCGTGCAATACGATGCAAGTTGCGATCCTATTGGTCCTTGTATGTTGGTCATGTGACCTGCTGTAAACTCAACCATAGAGTAAGAGGAAATCATAATCTGAGGTGTGCGAAAAGGAATACAGGGAAATGAAACATTGCTGGAAAATAATTTTAAAGCGTGGATTGAAGTTCAGACAGTTCGCTGAGAATAAAATAAAAACAATTATATTTTGGAGGGATAGCTTTGAAACAAATGCCTTGTTGAAGTAACTTCATATTTTGTATTGTTTAGCACTCAACAGGGCTATCAACTAATTTCGATGCGAGACAGTATTGATGTTATTTATCTGCTTGTGAACTCGTTTCGCAAGCAATTTAGTTGGCATTCTCGTACGAAATTTTGCATCGTGTGAAACCTGCTTTATAGTTTCCTTATAAATACTTAAATATCAAACACTTTGCAACTGAGTTCACGTGTCAGGCGTGGGTTTTGGGAAGAAGGGGGGTTAAACATGAAGCCAGGCAGAGCTTAGTTTGGCAGCAGAAGACGTTGACAAATGGGGCGTGTTACTTTCCAGCGGAAGCAACCAGCTCGAAAGTAAGTAAAAGCCTTTTCTACAACCAGCGCAGGGAAACGCAAGGGCTTGAAACGGTAAGTCACGGCCCGGGCTTGGTGTTTCGGGGCCGCAGATAATCTGACTGGCGTGTTTCTTGCTTGGACTCTCTAGACGCGTGGTACAGTCGACCTCGCGTTGTACCACGCAATCCTGCTAGCCTGCTTGCCTGCCTGCCTGGGGAAAATGATTAATTACCCTCTCTGGGGGAGTGTTGTCGTGTTCAGTTACGAGCCTCTCTCTCTCTCTCTCTCTCTCTCTCTCTCTCTCTCTCTCTCTCTCTCTCTAACGATGCTTTGAATTTCGCGGAGTTATTCCGTCTACGGAATTCCGCGTGGTCTCCCCCTCTCCGCTCCAACCCCTTATTCTCGAGCTTCACACCCCACCCCCGCCCCCTCGCCCTCTCACGACACCACGGGGCGAAGCTTTATCTCGTTACGTCACGACGCAAGTGCCACAGCATTTAGCTAATTTACTTGTTTGTGAATCTTCCCAACAGCCCGTCGGCAAACACCCACCGCCACTGTGCGGACCGATGCAAATCGTTATTTGCCCGCGAGTTGGCGTGGCTTGCGCTCGCAGTCATTTCCAGCTCAGCTAACTTGTTAATTAAGTTTTTTTAAATAATTAATTTTTACAAGTTAAAACCGTTCAAGGAGTTTCAGATGTGTACTTGGGAAACCAGAGCACGATTATTACATAGTAGGTAACTAGAGATTACGATGGATTTTTTTTTTTGCCGATGGAGTTATCCAACTGGCCCGGAGTTTTAAGAAGACGTCGTTCGTTTCCGTGTGTCTTGAACTGCGCAAGTCTGTTTATCACGCAAACCTTCGCGTCAGACTTCCCTGGCAATTAAAACTTTCTTTTTGTCATAGGAAAGTTATGGCTCGCGAGGAGCGGAATTCTAATTATTTCACTTTGATCAGCCCGCAAGGATGTGGGAGCAGAGGTTATGAAGAATTCGTTATTTATGCCATTTTTAATGGCTTTTAGTGGCAATCCAGAAACTTGGAAATTATGAACGACCCTTGCATCCTAATTTAGAACTGAGTTATAACTGAAATTCTTAGCGTTAATTCTCGTCCTATTCTTTCCCCTTCTTTTTTTTCTGGAAAATGATAAAGGCCGCCAGATTCAACAAAAAATTGGAAGCTTTCAGACAGGGTATTACGTGAGAGAAAATGTGGGTACAATTTAAGGATATATATACAAAAGAATTAAAGAAAATTTATGTTGATCATTTTATATTCTCGTCTCCTTTTTTAACCAAATTTAACAAAGTCCTGTAGGGCAGCAGACTATATCCTTATATTTATTAAGGTCCTTTTGAAAACAATACTTTCGCGAAGACCAGATACTTGAAGGGATTTTTTTTTATCTTTTTCGCTAATAAATTCTTTTTAGATATAATTTACTTTTCACAACCTACGAATAACGTGAAGAAAATAATGTCTTCGTTAATTTTCAGTGGAACCAGCATTGATTATTTCTAAAACTGTGCTCTCATTGTTGATAAATCGGACAAAACGAAACACTTTTGAAGACGGTTTCTTCTTGGAATGAGTAATAGGTGGGAAAACACTATTTAGGTTTTATCTGTTGTACTGTATTCAATTAGCAAAAACCGACAAAACTCAAGTCAGTGGTTTTGCAATATCCGTAGGATATTTGAGTCAAACTGGTTAACATAATTAGCTGGCGTAATTAAGGAAAAGTTGAAGGAAGGACATTTTAAATAAACTAAAGGTTTTACATTAAAAATGAGTGCTTTTCGTATTATGTAGGGCACGTAACATATTTTAGATTTTCATTAAAATGTAACGGAAGCTTTCCGACACTAAATATATGAACTCGCCTCTCTCTTCAATTAGTGCTATTTCTTTGATCCCCGTAAGAAAATAATAAGAGCATCAACAAAAATCAACAGTCAGGAGGTACAGCAACGGACAGTGATTCTCGGGCTTGTAAAAACCTTTTAAATTTTTGTTATATATTTCTGGGCAATATTTATTTTATAAAATATCACGGAAATCTGCAATATACAAAGTTAGGAAAAAAATTTAAATAATTTTTTTTTAACACCACGAAAAGGGCCATTAAAAATGCTGTCGTGGAAAAATTGGAAAATCAAAACGAAAGCAATATTAAATAAAATTACAGGAACAGATCAGTAAGGCAACGTAGAATATTAACTTTTTATAATATATTAATTTTCCCTTTTTTATAACCATACCACCTAAAAATATACATTAAAATGAAAAAAAAAAAAAAAAACAGTAATTCACTAAAACATTAAAAGTTGTGTACCTAACCCCTCCCCCTCTCACCATGTACGAAACAAAGTTCCCTTAAGAGTCTCTCTGTCTCTGCAGATCTACGGCAAAAACGTGTTTTACGTGAGTGAGCGAAGAGATTCTGGCAGCATTTAACAGCGAGGTCTTGAGGTGAGTATAGAGCGGCACCGGAATGAAGGAACGAGGGAAACGGGAGATCCCCGAGAAAACCCGCCAACCAATGGCATCGTCCGGCACGATTCCCACATGCGAAAGACCGGTGATCCGGCCGGGAATTGAACCCGGTTCGCCTTGATGGAAGGCGTGCAGGCTAACTGCTCAACCACTGCGGCTCCGTTTTGTATATGATCCAACAACGTGCTACACAAAGAATGTCTGGCAGGTCGGAGAATATATCCCTCGCTTCTACAGCATTGAAAGTGGTGTCTTCATGACGTCACGTATGCCACACATGCCAACAGTAGACCCCGGCAGAGGGTAAAGGAGGGGATGTAGCTATGCTTCAAGGAACATTACCCGGCTACAACGCTTACAACGCACAGCTAAATGTGACGTGCACGTAGGTCTCCGTCCCCACGTAGCACGTAGCACGTATCGTATCCCTCTAAGCAATTTATAATGTGTCGGTGTTTTCAAACCATTTCACAACTGTCACAAAACATGCACATCAAGTTCAGATGCGGAGGTACAGGAATGTCATATGACAATATATAATATCGCTTCATTTTAATTTGCCACATAAAATTCAACTGAGATATATTAAGATTTCATAAATAGATTGTGGAAAGTTTATGCAAATGAATAGCGTATAATTATTGCATTTCTTATAGCACTGTTATCCTATATATAATCTCCATATATAAACATATGTACTGAATTTTATACAAAGTGTCCATTATCGTCTACTGGAAGCTGTATATACTATTAGATACACTTTCCGCAACTAATAAACTGAATAATTTCTTACAAACCAAGAGCGATGAGTGATGAAGTTTCATTTAACTGAAGCAGACCAGTAAAACGAAAACTCAAAAAATTTATTTCATTTTTTTAAACTTAATCTTAATGGTACAACTTCGCTTTAAATGCCCATTGTTTTCCTCCACAGAAGTATTTACAGAAATTGCTAAAATAATAACATTACTGGGCATTTCTCAGTTGAACCGGAATATTTCCTGACCAAAAAAAATGTAAACTGGTGAATGAAATGAACTATTACGTTACTTTGCATACTCTACAAGAATGAGCTGCTTTGAAAATTTTTTACATACCATGCATTATACACGCATCTTTTTATATATAAGACATGTATTTTGCACATGTAAACACACATCTGTAAATACATATATACGTAGGTACGTACAGGTAATCATTTATTTCATGATATAGATCTTCTAACTTTTTGACAGAGCGAAACCATCGTGATCAATAAAACTGAGTCATTTCATTCTGTTTGCCTGGGCTCACAGAGATAAAATACACTTATGATGTATGCTTGAATCGTTTCTTTGTTATTGTTTGTTTATTGATAGTTAAATGAAAGGACATTGTTCTGCTTACCACTTTATTTAACTAAAATCATGGATTTTGAAGGGGATTAACGTAATATCTATTACAACGATTTAAAAACGCCACTAGTTGTAATAGCAACAGTCGTGTGGCCACTGGAATTGTTGCTGTGACTCGGTAGGTAGAATTATATTAATCAACATCAGAAGTGCGTGGCTCCTTAAATTATTTCAAATAATTTCCTCTGACAGAAGCCAGAGTAAATGAATGAGTGTTATATGTGCGTGTGTGTGTGTGTATATATATATATATATATATATATATATATATATATATATATGTGTGTGTGTGTGTGAGTGTGTGTGTGTGTGTGTGTGTATAAGCTGTTTTATAATAGATCATATGCTTGTTCGCTTGTAATTACCGTTAATAACTACTCTGGATAAGCTTAAAAACATGTGAATTGAGCAGCGCCATTTCGAATATTAAGGGGATTTTGTTAATGTGGATTTCTGTTAACTTACACATAACGATGTAAGTATTAATGCCTAGGTTCGCTTTCAGTGGCACAAACTTGTTTTAATTTGGTTTTCATTATCTTGTAAAATTATAACTAGAGAAATTTTTATGATGACATGGGTAGGCCTTAGTTAAATAACCCACCTGAACACGCCTTTACACACGATAGTGTAAGTAGACCGACGGGCAGCAAACTGCAACATTTGGACTGCTATTGCTTCAGCCATTATTACATAAAATGGTAAGAATAACTTATGTTCACGGGGCACTGTAATTTCTATTCTCGCCAACCTGATGAGATACTCGAGAGGAGAACCAGAAAGCCGACTTTCCGACTGTCGTAGTCGTCTTTGAACTTAGCCTTCGGCTTCAGAAACAAGGCTGCGTGTCTTGCATCAGGACCCATTCGTAGGGAAATTCAAGCTAACAGTAAAATAAAGCTCTTCAGGCTACTGATAAATGACACAAGGTAGGTCTCATGGTTGAAGAACCCCCTCGTAGCTTCACTTCAAGACTTTATATTAAAAACAAAGACTTCTTGGGGCATACAGGACTACTAGAATTTATGAAGATTCGTGGTGACATTTATGTACATATTTTCTCACGTATTACAAAAAACAGCAAATAAGGAGGAAAATTTTCTTCATTATTACATTTATATCATAAACGTTTGCCCTAACGGGAGAAAACAAGACGACTTTCGAAATAACAGTTCAGGTGTTTTATATACTCTAACAGGCTTGGTTTAAAAGAATCGAATTTGGGTATTGATTTCTGAGGAAATATAAGTATATCCAAAAAGTAGCGAGCTGTCTACTTTTACCTAAGCTAAACGTAGATATTTTTCTGTCGTAAATCATTATCGTGTCTTCAAAAATCACTTGATATCCTCTACCAGTTGAGCCCAAATTACGCAAATCTTGCTTGGTCTGACACTTACTAAAGTACAATGTAAAATTACTTAAATGATTTATTTTTGTCATAACGTAACAACTTGCGTACAATAATGAAGCGAAATTATAATTTACCTTTTTGCTACAGGTTTACAAGCTTTTCTGTGAAATTATATGTGAACAAGACAACAGTATTGCAGTAACGACATAGTAAAATCAAACTTATTATAAATGATTATAAACGATTGTATGTATTTTGAATGCGTATAGAATGAAATATTACTTTTTCTTACTTAGCTGGTGGGACGTTTAGATTTTATTTGGCGACCTCAACTTTGCCTTGTCATCGCTTTGAATCTTTCTAGTGCGCTTTACTGTAAAGGATTTGCATGTTCCCAAGCGACGCCACGTCCATATGCTATTTTCCCTTCGTTGTTTGCAAAGTACTGCTGGAGACCGCCACTGTACAGAATTGGTTCCCCGGTTTGACTTCAGCACAGGCAACCTTCGCTCCAGGCAACATTTATGTCCCTAGAATTCGTGTGAATTATTTATCAGAGCTTTGTGGGACTCTGACTATGACGTACAAAGAGAAATTCTCAATAGTTTGGCCTCCAGTTTAATCTATTTTATAAGAACGGCGTGGTTTGGTGTAGAGCTCAGAGAACTCACTATTCTCGACAGTCGGACATCGTAACACTCGAGTATTCGCGTTTGTGGTCACAGCTCTGCACACGACACTCTACAGGATAAAACTTCTGCTCATAAATATGCGAGAGACGCCATACCTGTCACACCCGAGGACAAGACAAGAAAACTACTTCAAGTTAGAGTTTTTCGGAATTAATCAAAAATAAAACCGTTCATTTTTTATAGTTTTAATTTCAACTCCAATTGAATGATTTTTTTTAAATATATGTAATATTTGCTGAAAGAACACCTGTATATAATTTGTAACAATAGTCGGAAGTTAAAAAATTGATATTAATATTGATGTTGTATGATCCATTTATTGTATGCCACTGTAGTTCTCCATTTCTAGTCTCAGCTCGCAGCCTGGCCACATCTTTGTCCAGACGGTGGATTCCGTGAACTACAATGAGTGGTCCTTGGACACCTAGCAAACATTTTTGTGTATACAAATTAGCGTTAGAAAAACAGTGGCCGTGCTTTTGCAGTTATATTCCTGCATTTCACCACCACTATATTCCTATCTCTGTGGCAGAATCTTGACTTTTCATGACACTGTCCTGGCAGTCAGTATGGCTCTGCACAAACATAATTTTTGTTAGCGGCTCGCTGCCGTATTATAGCTAGTACAGTGTCAATTATCAATTTGAAGGATGTGATCTGGAGTCTCCACGCAAATGTGTGTATTACATAACAATACAGAGATTGTTACTATTTCTGCAGAGCAGATGGACAACTTTTGAAATCAATACTTGGGAACATTCTCTACCATTACTACATTTGTTTTGACCTCGATTTAGTAATGTTGGTAGCATATTTGGAAAAAGTATTTCCGTCCCTTAACGATTATTTGAAAGTTTAATGCTCACGTCAGTTACATCATCATCATCATCATCATCATCATTTGTGTTCTACCCACAGGCAGGTTTTCACGTGGTATCTCTCCATGCTCTCCTGTCTTCTGCCAACCTCTTCAGGTCCATATACTTTCTGCTTCGCTTGATGTCATCTATCAACGCGTATCTTCTCCTTCCTTTCAATCTTTCTCCACAAACTATTCCTTACATAGCGTCTGTTAGCAAGGACTCCCGTCTCAAAGAGTGTCCCATCCAGTTCTTCTTCCGTTCATAAGACTTTCAGCAGTTCTCTCCTCTCATCAACTCTTTCCAGCACTTCTTCATTACTCACACTTTCCACCCAACTTATCCTCTCAATTCTCCTCCACATCCACATCTCAAACGCTTCTAGCCTTTTTCGTCCTCACGTCTCAGTGTCCACGTCTCTGCTCCATAGAGTGCCACACTCCATACTAAACACTTGCCAAGTCTTTTCCTCAGTGCTTTATCTAGTTTTCTGCATAGCAATCTCCGCTTCCTATTGAACACTTCCTTCGCTACCGCAATACGAGTCTTCACCTCCTGATTACATTTCAAGTCCTCAGTTATCGTACTTCCTAGATATTTGAATGCTCTTACTTGGCTGATATTAATGTGTCCTATCTTAGTATTTGCGGTTGCCTTCTTTTACTGAATTCCATACTCTGTTTTTTGATGTAGTGATTCTCATTCCATATTCTTCACAAGTTTGATCCAGATCTTTCAGCATTTTAATTATAGTTCTTTCACTTTCTGCTAATAAAACCATATCATCGGCAAATTGTATACATTCTATTCTCTTTCCGCCAATATGTAATCCTCTTCTTCCATCTAAGCATTTCCCAATAATCTCATCCAGGTATAAATTGAACAAGAAGAGAGAAAGGCAACAGCCTTGTCTAACACCCCTCACAATGCTGCTTTCTTCCAACATTTGTTCCAATCTTTATTCTTACTTTCTGTTGTAAATATAGATCCTGTACTAGTCTTCTCTCCTTCCAATCTACTCGTTTCCTTTTCAAGATGTCCATCAGCTTGTTCCGTTGTACTCTGTCGAAAGCTTTTTCCAAGTCAATAAAGACAGCATAAATTTCTCTACCATTCTTACTATATCTTCCCCTTATGATTCTTAACAGGCCTATAGCATCTCTTGTTGCTTTTCCTCTTCTAAATCCAAACTGTTCCTCTCCAATCCATCTATCTAACTTCCCATATAGCCTTGTATTCAACATGCTTAACAATATTTCACCTGCGTGAGAAATTAGACTAATAGTTCTACGCTCTTCACATTTATTGGTATAATTTTTTTTGTTAATTGGTATCATTACCGTTGCGAGAAAGTCCCTTTCGTCATATATCTTATTATATAGGTAGACTATCTCCCTCCTTCCCCTGTTTCCTAAACTCTTCAACACTTCTGCTGGCAAATTATAGATTTCACACGCCTTTCGATTCTTTATCTCCTTCACTGCCTTTTCTACTTCTGCTTCCAAGATGCCGTACCCCTTTCTATCCTCTGGCACCTGTGCCTCCTCTTCAATCACACTTTCACTTGGTCTTTGATCCGCCTTATACAGATATTCTATATATTCTTGCCATATAGTAAACACCTCATGTGGTTCTTTGGCTAAGGTGCCATCCACTTTTGCTATTTCCATGTTATACTTCCTTCTTTTGCCTTCAAAGGCTATCTCCCTAGCCATTATGTACATAATTTCATATTTTCCCTCTTTCTCCATTTTCGCTATTTCCTCACATTTCTCTTTCAGCCATCTTTCTCTTGCTTGTTCAGTTTCTCTTCTTAATTCATTATTCAGTTTCCTATACCTATTTATTCCTTCTTCATACCCGTATTCTTCCACTTTCTCCGTTCTTCCATCTTTTTCAACATGTTTTCTGTTATCCATTCTTTCCTGATATTTTTGGACTCTCTAATTCCTAGAACTTCTTCGGCAGATGTCATGAGTCCTTCCCTCATTTTTATTCATTTTTCATTTATGCATTCTTCATCTCTGTCTCTTTGGCATTTTTCCATAAACCTGTCTCCCAGCTCCGAAGCCGTACTTGTCTCCTTGAGTGTCTCTAAGTTTAATCTTCCCCTTGCTTTACCTCTCTCCACTTTCTTCAACTTTACTTGTATTTCTCCCACTACGAGATTGTGAACTGAATTTATGTCTGCTCCTGGGTAAGCTTTGGCATTCTTCAGGCAGTTCCTATACCTTTTTTGTATCAGGATGTAGTCCAGCTGGCACGTTTCTCTATTCAAACTATAGACCCATGTATAACGTCTCCTTATGTGATTTTCAAATAGGGTGTTACCCACCACAAGCGAGTTTTTTTTGCAAAAGTTAATTAGTCTTTCAACCCTCACATTTCTTACCCCTAATCCAAATTTCCATACTATATCGTCTTCTTTTCCTTCACTCACCACTACATTCCAGTCCCCCATAATAATGATAAAGGCATTTTTATTCTCTTTCTCAATAAGTTCTTCAATCTTTACATAGTATCCTTCCACCTCTTCATCTCTATGCTGGCTAGTTGGCATATATACCTGTATTAATACCACGTCTTTCGAACTACCCTGCAGCCGTATCATTATCAATCTTCCATCAATATATTGCACCATCATTACCATTTCCACCACTCTTATCTTCTCCTGAGTAGAAAAGCTTATAATCTCCACTTTCTATCTCCCCGTTCCCTCCCCATCTCATTTCACACATGCCAAGTGCATCTAATCTATTCTTTTTCATCTCCTGATTTGCATTTTCTAGCTTTCCTGCTTGCAATAGCGTACATACATTCAATTTTCCAATTCTTACCTTGCCTCCCTTTTTTCTTCTTTTATTTCTTTCATTGGTATTTACTCGTAATGTATTCCCTTCCCGGAGATCCGAGTGAAGGGAAGCTTTACCTCCGGATTCTTTTACACAGAGAGTCATACCATGTACTACTTGGGAAATATGTGGTGGTATCCCGTTACTTTCCACATAGGCAGTAGGTTGCCCTGTCTAAAATCAGTAGCTCACTGTGAGTCAGATGCTATTTCTAAATACTGTTATTTCACTATGAGATGGTTGTCTTGCAACCACTACAACATCTATGGTTATCCACTTGAAAATTTAAAATACATAAAACACATTAAAATTGGTAAAACAAAATGGCCGATTTGCATTAAATCCAAGACTTCAGCACTGCAAAAACACTTCACATTAATAATTCATCAAATTCAATCCATACCAGCGTCAAAAATTCATGAAATGTTACCAGCCGAAGGAATGCTAACATTGCACTCCACTTCCCACTCACCATAGATGGTTTTTTTTTTAGCGAAATTCTCGCTAAAACTTACCCCCCTCTCTGCATTCATTTCAGCTTGCTTCTCAAATATGCAGGCACAATTTAGAAAAAAAATAATAGACTCTCACAAACACTTTAGAACTAATTAAAATATATTTAGTACAGAACAGCATAAACATAGGCCAAAAGTACTAGCATATAACTTAAGCAAATTAAATAATTGCCTTATAGGAGCGTATTCATGTTTTTGCAATCGCAATGTTCTTTTTAAATGCGAAGGTAGAAAAGGGTGGCATGAGACAGGTTAAATGAGGCCATCCAGTATATACTGTAAATACTTGTACACACCCGGACCTTTGACTCGTGTAATTTTTTAATCTAGCAAAGTAATATTTATAATTGAAAATAATACACGGCTGTAAAACGTTTCCTGGCAAATTAAACTTTGCTGTCAAACTTATAATTCGATTTATATTTATAATGAAGTCTGTTATTTGGTTGTTTCTAACAAAATTTTAACTCTATAAAATATATTTGAAATGTTGGTAGCGTTTAAGGTTATATAAAGCAGGGAGCTGATAGATATTGTACATATTCCTTTAAATTCAGTGCTTTTTTACTACAGCGCGTGGCGGTATACGAACAAAGTAATCCATGATAATGTTTGTTTTTAAATTCTGTAAGCCCATTAAATGGCATTGCCGAGCGAAATGGTGCATTTGTATCACAGTGGAATGGACTTCAGGAGGTCCGCGGTTCTTTGCCAGGCCTAGCAATTCTAATTGTTTCTTTATACACGGCGTGATAGATTCCTTGCTCGCATTTCACTGTCCAAGTAAATAGTTTCGTCTCTCACGACCTCGCTGACTACCAGACCACAATCTACGCGAAGACAACAACACAGAGCGGCATAGAATTTGACGCTACACTATTTTACGCAGGCACTGGGACATCTTGCTATTGAGTAAGCAAATGGGAGCTCACAATTTCACAAAATTTTTGCCATTTTTCTATTATAGGCGTGTAAAACTGTGCTGGTAAAATTACCGCTCCGTATCTCCGTGCTACAAGTTCAAGAATGGACGCACCACGCCAAACATACAGATGGGATATGCTAACGTACGAACAAATCCGTTAGGTTGGTACGAAAGAAGCACATTTGCTTACTAAGATGGACCAATGAACTAAATTAAGACGTCATCTTAAGATCACAAAGGTGTTTCAGTTCTTTTCAAGATTACGATGCAGTGTATTTATTTTGGTCAGCATCTAGTTTAGAATTATATTACTTTTTATCGTATAAGTTTATCGAATTTTAAATGAGCGGCTGATAATCTTATGCCTAATATATTCCTGATTGTGAAGCTGCTTATCAGTAAAATACTAATCTCTGGAAAATGAATTACATTGCATTTTATGTAGCTTATAAATCCTAATCAGACATAAGACAGTTATGTCCCTTTTCAAATTAACTCGATCGTGTTCAACATATCACAAATTTTTTTCATTACTGGTGTGTTCAAACAACTCATTTGAATGATGCTACGTAGTTAAACAACAATAAATTACAATATTATAATTCGTCTTGGTAATGATTTTATATTTCTAATGGCGATCACCTAAAACCTGCCCCCAAAATTTATAATTTCATTTCATTTCACAGCAATGCAAGAAACTAATTTTTTGTTCACGTTTAACCGAAGCTAACAGCCTGCTTTAGTTTTATGGTTTAGTTTTAGAGCCCATAAATTTCATTATAGGCTGTTCACGGTAAAGTAAGCACTTTTTAAGGCCCACCCAACAGCCATTAACCACTAATAAATATATTTTCTTGCAGCCTCACACGCTAAATTTTGTGAGTGACGGAGTGTATACACACTGTTTATTAGACCCATAGTAATGCTTATATTAAAAAGTTGCAGAAAGATAGAAATTGGTTGAAAGGAAATATTTAGCAGGGTCTTAAAAAGTGCTCACTTTACCGTGAACAGCATATAGCATTTAGACCCTATTCGTATTTCGGGCTCTTGTCTGACGCAGAAGTTCGTTTATTAAACACGTTATGTGCTGCAGAGCGTGAGCCCTGGAATACTTCTAATTCCTGGTACTAATTCTCAAACACGCTATGATCCAAACCATGGTATGCGAGAAAATTTTTATCGTTAATTTTTAAATTAGCCGTGGACCGATTTCAACTTACCGTCCAGTAATGTAACAGGAACACGATTATTTATCCCTCCAGAGCAATAACATGTATCGCAATGGTAACTTTTCGCTACAGCCAGTACATATAAAACAACCCGTAGATTGCATTGTTCTCGCCGAGCCCATTAAATTCGTGCAAAACAAAAGCGTGGAGTAATTGGTCGTCTGTGTTTTTTTTTTCCGGTGGCATTTGTTTGTCCATACATTAGCTCCCTTTGTGTTCGCCGTGAAACTACTGTAACTGCGAAACTCGTACACGACTGAAGAGCGCTCGAAGAATGACAAAGTGTAAATAAAGGGTAGAAAATAAATGGGGCAGTCATCAAAATATGTCTGGCTACTTGAAATCATTTAGTGATAGTAATAAGGCATATGTGATTTTTTATGTTATGTTGCTTTCATTTGCAGATTTGTATTTGCGTAGGCCTATTTATATGTGTTCCAAAGAGAAAGGAAATTAATTTTTTAAGAATCTTTCTTCTTGATTTCAATTTTAATATTCTGGCGGGGGCACAAATGGAGTGCTGATTAAAATACAACGATGTGTTTCTGGTTCCTAGTAATACGGAGGCTGAATGTCTGTTCACAAATTATAGTTATGGATTTAGTGTTAATTTATGACAATCATATAAATGAATAATATATATTTGGCGTGACATTTTATAAGACAGAAACCTGAACTATTGAAAAACATAAAAATGAGATACAGATTTACGGAAACATTAGAAATTCTAAAAATTGTTCAACGTACTTGCAAAATATCAGGGATAATTTGTGGTTTAACACAAAAATATTTTACGGGGGAAAATTTGACTGAAAAGACAATGACTATATACAGTGTTTCAAATTAATTGGGCCGTATTTACAACAGAGCACTGAAAGAAAATATAATTGGTAAAACATGAAGAAGTAGGTGCAGGCTATAATACCTAACTGCGCACAGAATATTGGTTGCACAAATTACATACATATGGAAAGGTTATTTTGTATCAAACATCCTGTGTATATAACACGCATATTATGGACTTCGCTTCCTATATTCCGATCCATAATGCGTGTCAACATACAGTTGTTTTCGTGCAAAACACTCTACAATATACAAACGCCATTACTTGGCCAACAAGATTACAGGTACTATTGCCAGTTGAGGAAGTAGGGACCAAGCTGAAACACTGCAATCGCAAGCTGCCTAAATGCTGGAACTCCACGGCTCTTGGAGAAAGAAATTTGAATACATCGTAAGACAGTGTTCGGGTTCTGCATGACTCCACGTCACGTCAAACGGCCGCCTGCAATACCTCCCGAGCAGGGCACAATTACTGGGCTGCTCTTCACACCGGGGCCTTTAAGAGCCAGCGCGGGCGAAGCGGTGCGAATATGGAGCAACTTACGCCGGAATGCAAAGGCGGGGGGAAACGGGAGACCCCCGCGAAAACCCGGCATCGTCTGGCAAGATTCCCACGTGCGAATATCCGGGAGAGACGCCGCCGGTGGGAATCGATACCCTGCTCTTCTCGGTGGAAGGCAAGCGCACTAGGCGCTGCGCCACCGCGGACCGGCATACTTCATGTTAAATATTATGTTGTGCGTCATCGCACTTCTATGTATTTCGTCTTGTGTAATTTATCCTGTCAAAATTCTTTCTCATTTTCGAGGTGTTCCAATTTTTTTGCAAAGCAGTGTAAAAAACAATTTTCTATTAGCTAAATCACTTAAGCATTTGACATGAATACTTTTGTCGTGTTCAAGATATTACGTTTTAAAATATACTGAATTTTTTATTTTATTTTTACTCTCTCAAACTGAACGATTAAAGTATGTATACATATTTATAATGTATACATTATAAATATTGAGCAAGTATAATTAACAGATGAACAAGTATTGCCATATTAACCACAACTTATGCGAATGTGCATTGCTATTTTGAAAACAAAGAAGTCATAATAATTAAGTTTTATGTTTTGAAATGTGGGTTCAGCCGTATGTTTCGAAAACAAATGACGGGACAAATCACACATCGGCGGTCGGCAAGCCCTGTTGTAAAGACATCGTGTCGTATCTTTCTTTCATTTATCAAGGAAAGCGTAAAATATCTATTGGAGTTCCCAGATTTATATATCAGCTATTCTTCATTTACTACCTGATATATGGTTACATTTACTGTATAAGAAGTTATGTAGTTTACTCTAAAAAACAATTTATATAGTACCATTAATTGAACAAAAATGCCGAACACATAATTTTCAGCACTACAGATATAGGCTATTCGCGGTCATGTGATCACTTTTGAAAGCTTTCTCATTTGGAATAATAGCGAATAAATGTATTTTATTTTAGCCTTACACGTAAACCTTCGAGTGCGGTGGAATACACACACTGTATTTATTACTTATTTGGCCATAACAATTTAAAAAATATTCATTAAAGGATTAAAAAATGGCATATAGTAACCTATATACCACATATTCCCCTTATCTGGGATGGATTAGAATTTTATACAGTGAGTATAGGTTCTAGTGTAGTATCCACATGCGAGTTATTGAAATCTGCCGCATATAAAAATAGCTTGATTGTCTTGTTTTAATATTGCACGCCTATGAAGTTTTACGTCAGAATTTGAATACAGATATCGAATTTATTACGATGGTCCACCCAGTTTATCTCTGAACTGCACTTATAGTCTATTCACAGTTTCTTCACACTTTTAGAATAAAACCTTTAAAATTTACACCATATATAAGATGTTTGGTTATTTCTTTATTATGTTATGTATTACAAGTGTTTTATACTTGTTCTGACATTAAAGTAACTTGTTTTGGTGGTGTTGAAATTTTATTTATATTTTGTATGTATATAAATTATATTATCTCATTTATAGTTAGGGCCTAATATGAATTAAATCAGTGAGAAAATACGTGTGTTGGCAATGTCTGGTAAGATATATTTCCAATGCAAAATATTACTACACCGAGTACGCACGAATGCGGCGCGTTGCCCCTTTGGTGTAGTTTTCTTTACCTACTTTATTAAGTTAAGTTTTTTTTAATGAGGTGTAAGAATATCCTGCTGGTACAATTTCATCAGGGTGTCAGAAAAGTTGGAAGTAACCGTGAACGGGCTATAGCTATGTAGCTTCACGTCATTGACCTAGTAATATAGACTGACATTTGTGTCGTAAAACGAGCACGATGTGTTAACTCGTACTGCCTCTCGTACACAAAAAAGCGGCCTACTCTGAAGCACGAAAGCAATGGCTTCTAAGTCATTAATACAATGTTCATAGATTGTCACTCTTATAACATATTATTTGTAAAAAATACGCCACATTACTTAAAAATTGAGAAGTTAATAACCGATTCTTATAACAACTAGCCCAGGCTCCACTGTCAACAACCTACCTGTATACCTGATATTATGGACTGTTCCTGGTACATCCATCTAATAGTTACTAGCAATGTGAAGTATCACTCCAAGATTACGTATAAAATGTATAATTTGTGAGTAGGCCTTCACTCTTTTAAAGTTAAACGCGCTACGAGTCATTAAAAATATAAAATACATAAAGAATCTTGTCAGTAGAGCATAACGTGAACGGCACTGTGCTGGACCTATTTTGGGTGTCCAAGGCCTAGAATCACAGGATGGCTACGGGCGACCTAGGTACGCTCAATCACATGCCTCATCGCCTTTATGCGCCGGGCACTGAACTGACGTGCAGTATTTACGCTGGCAACTCGCCTCTTGAGATTCTTAGTGATGATACTATAATACAGAGCGATGTGTGCTGCACGTCCCTCCACACATTTAAATATCGTGCACATGTGTTATCGTAACTTAAAATGATTGTGAGAAAGCCAGTTCAGAAATTTTTTAGTTAAAAAGTATATATTAGAAACAGGAATATACAATATGAAACTGTTCGAATGTGGAATGTTAATTAAATGCTATTCCTAGGCGAAAAATTTTTACCACACGTGGAATAGCGCACCATTCTGCAGACTAGCCAGGCAAAACTCAAAAGGGATGTAATGAATCAGGTAGTACGGTCGTTGATATAAACCTTATTTTATACAATTTTTTTTAGCTATCAAGCAGGTTAGCTAATTTCAAAACAGACTGTATAACTATCTACAATTTATATATGCAAATTTCGGTATAGTTAGCTTGTGGCGAATATAAACGTTTACGCTTTCGCTCGAATTTTCAATTTTGTTTTTAACGCTTCACTGCGAACAGCAAATTTCTCTGGTGTGCGCTCTCTCACGGAGTTTGGTGTGCGTGGCGCAGGGTGAGTGAAGTCACAGTAGCGGCAGCAAAGTGAGTGGCCAGTCTGGAGGAGCTCTCCCGCATGAGTGTATGCAAATCTATGAGACTCTCGCTGTGCCGGGTTCTGCCAACTTACTGTCACAGGAGAGGGCCTCTCTCTCTTCCTTTTGACTGAATGTAGTTGAGAGCAACAGAGACACGATTTCGTTTGAACTCTATTTCTTTTTCAGTTTATGCCTCTGCGTCGCAAGAGTGCATCCGGTCAAAGCCTTTTGGAAGCAAAACCATTTTAGTACACGCGCCGAAGGGTGGCATCTGTCTTTGAAATACATGTATCAACGTATGTTACCTTAAAACTTTATTAATAAATAATGACCACGGCAAAACCAGTACAGCGTAAAATACCGTTAGTAATATTGAAAATTTTAAAATTCTTTTCAAAATTGGTTCTTAAATTTAACGCTTATGAACTCATATTTATAGAATTTCGAAACGTCTTTTTTTTATGTAATGCTGAGCAACGAGCTACGAAGTTTTAACAAGTAATTATTAAAGGGTTTGAAATATGATATTTTGTAGAGGTATACATTATTGTAAATATCACGCCTAACTCTTGTACGGTTTAAAAACTTACTAAAGTAGCAAAGGTGATTTGGCCCTCTTGTGCAAATCCACTTGTACACAAGCGGCCAAATTACGGCTTCCATAATCAGTTAACAATCAGTCAACCACTGTAATGCACCCGCAGATGCTTGTGGCCTACATGATGCCTGTTGCAGTTGGCCACATCTGGGCCGCTGTTCAGTAAAAAAATACAATCTGCCCACAAGCGGCCCGCTTATGCCTAACTAACTGTACCGCGAACATATCAGCAACATCAGTGGCCCACTGGCTTTCTGCTTCTGACCTGCCGTAAGTAAACCACATGTCGTTAGCCAACTGTTGGTAAGCCACTAGTACCCAGCTATTGACCACTTGTGACCCAGCTATTGACCACTTGTGGCCCACATAGACGCAGCCTGCCATACATTTTTAAAACCAAAAAATAATTGTATCTGACGCAAATAAAATCGAAGTATTTGCCATATTCGTAAGTGTTATCGTCAGCTTTATTTCACAATGTTAGTAAGTTTATTTGGAGAAACCTGGAATCGAACTCACAAGCCTTTAATCTATAGTCAAGTGTGCTATCAATTACTCTACTATGTATTCACATACGGGTTTTTAAGTAAATCTGGATACTTACTCACATACATAATGCATTATTAGATCTGCCGTATAGACAGTCACGACTCAATACTGGGATTCATGTGTTTTATTTAAAAAACTAGTATTTTAGTTTCGGACTACTTTCAGGTAAAATTAAAAATACAAAATAACTATTTTTTTGCGTGTTATGCTTTGCAGGTTTCTGGTCTAAAAACTATTTTTTTACTATTACTAGCAATGCCACATAATAATTTTACTTCATATATACATGAAATAAAAAATCAATTGATTACGCATATGCTATTTGCTACTGCACATTATAGTCGATATGCCATTTATGGAACATAAGCTTGCTGATCATGTTTCTTCAGTAATAAGGAACTGTTGGCATACCACAAAAGGCGGTAAGAATGCTGCTATTATGTCCCTAGTAGTGAACAACAGTTGGTATGCCATAAATGGCCCATAAATATGCTGCTAATATTTTCCCAACAGTGAGTAACAGTTAGCATTTCCTTTGTCATCTGATTGTGGGGCGTCTGTTGAAATCTAACAATCGTCGTGAGAGCATTGGCCCACATTACCGGTGTTTGTAAAATAGTTACTGTCACTTTGTTCATATGACCTGACCCATTTCATATAAGAAATGTTAAACAGTCATAAATGCGAACGTTGTCACCACTGGCGACAGTTGGCTAGCTATTAACTGCTTGTTGTTTGCGACTTGGGTAGTTGTGGTTCGGCAGATTACCAAACCTAAACGTTAGCATTTAAAAATGAGATAATAATACATTTTCTTGGCCGCTACCGTTTCCAAAATCAAAATCGATTACACTTTGTAGTTTGTTAACTTATGATCGTTCCTAACGACATTCAAATTAATTCGGCAATGTTTGCGAATCGACGATACCATACTCATGTGTTGTTCTCATGACTATGCAAGTTATTTGCAGAGAGTCAATATAATATAAGCGATGAACAACAACTCGGCGGTAAAATTGTGGAAGCATGACTCTAACTTCTTCAGAGGCTTGAATGAGGATGCTGGCTAAATACCGAAATGCCGTACGTGATGTAACAAACTGTTGGTAAGTTACATTAATAAAGCAGACTGGGGAAAGAGTTGCATATTTCCTATAATCTAGCATGCATTTCTTACAGGAGATCAATGTATGTTATGCTCTCAAAATATAAACTTTGCCGTCTCTTTTCGTTTACGGATTAAAACGTCGTCGGTATTATAAAATTCTGAAATAAGATACTCGGTCAATCGGAAATTTGGACAGATCCGCTATTGGGCTGATGTAAAGAGCTCATCTCGGTGGTTACATGGAGTGTTTTCTGAAAACGATGGAAATACGAAATCAGGTACCCGACTGTAAGGGAAGTCGAATCTGGGTACTCGTGAATGCAAGTCGAGTAGATGCGGCACATAAGTACCTTAAGGTCACTTTATACGTGTCTGCTGTTGTAAACAAACGTTGTTTATTATGATGTATTTGAAGTTAATATCGATGACATGTACGCCGTTAATGCTACTCACTAACGTACGCACCTGTAGTTACGATAACAAATACTACATATATATATCGTGTTAGTATATTTTACCAAAGAGCTCTTATTTTTTGAAGATACCAGTTTCTTCCGTATCTCGGAACATTGTCTATGAACGAATAAGATCGCAGAGCGTCACTGTATTTGCTAGCTGCAGCTTCGGCTATGTCAAAGGTGCTAATCTCGTAGTTTAGTGTCAGGGAGATTACTTCAGTAAAGACATGCTTGTGTGAGCGCAAACAATGCAAAATGTTTATTTTTGCTCCTAATGCCACATGCATTGGCGCTGTAATAACCGTCACACAGAGTTACGTATCTGCGACTTTATTTGGCGAGCACCTGTTCTTGCTGCATCTAATGAAGATAAAAGTAGATGTTATGTTATTGTAATGGCACTTACTACTCCATGGTACTTAGCACTTTCAAAATCTGTCAATCCCAGCTACGCATTTTGAATAGAATTTTTAGTTACATAAAAATTAATGCAAACACTTTCATACATAGTAAAAAGTTACACTCAGTAACATATCATTAAACATTTTGGGACATTATATAAAATCGCACAAGTGTAAGTTAACATTACGGACATACCATGCATGAATTACTGAGGCCTGTAACAGCGTAGTTTTGGTACAATTGTAAAAGTATAATTTATCACTTCTGGTTCGTAGCGCTCGCTAGTGTGAACACTCCCTAACACACGCAGGCTAAAAAAGTAGTCACTTTGTTAACAGTCATGTTTGTCTCTTAAATCGTGTACATAAAATAATAATATTTTCATAAATAAAATTCATATTTAGGTTTTGAAAATACAATTCACGCAAAAGGTCACGCAGGACTAACAGCTGTAGGAATCCCAACGAGAGTTGAGACATTTTCGAATTATATCCCTTGAGAAACTATCCAGGACCTGACTTATTTACACAGTGAAAATGTTTGCACGTTTTACAACATTTTCTTCAGAAACTTGTTGCCAAATATTTTCTTGTGATTATACAAGTGAAATATTGTAGCTTTACAATGGATTGTTTTGTTAAACTTACATGACTGTTTATGAGGCTCCATAATTATAATATGCTTGAAATTTACACGATTTGCTTGTTAAAAATTACGGTTAGTTTTACACATTCCACAATAACGTATCGTAACATTTACTCCAAGTCACTTATAGCGCCTCAAAAATTATCTTGGCAAGTAGTTTACAAAGACTTATTAGTAGAAATACATAAATATTTTTTCCATTGTGTACGCAGTATGGAAGCGCTTCTTCATCTTCCATACAGGACCTGTCCGTCACGACTGCTAAGTGTTTGGAGTAGTGCTCTTAGAAACTTGCTCCAACATCGATGTTGTACACGTGTCAGCTATAATTTATTACTCCGCAGTCTCTTATTAAAAGGGGGGGGGGGGGAGGTTACAGTTGTCTACAAGTGTGCGGGAGTTCAACAGCTGCCTGTACCACGACTTTCAGCAGCAGTGAATGCTGGTAAAGGCTGTTCACGATAACGTGAGCACTTTTGAAATCAACCATAGAAAAATGTCACTGCCCCTGCCTAGCATACACTTTAACGGGCACACTGGGTGACATCCGCCAAGTAAAGTTGCCAACGATGGATGGAAAATAGTTTCATATCTTAACGCCGAATAAAATATGTAAAGCAACCATCTGTAATAACTTAAACTATTTCTTTACCTTTCTGGTTTCTTTAATACATTTAAGTGTTAAAATAAGCAGATGTGTAAAATATTTACTTTCATAATAATTTCACACTTTCACTTGACCGCCGTATGAATAAAGTGATGAGGCCGAAGGCAATGTTAATTTCACATAAGGTGGAAGAATACATGACGTGCACACAAGTAGATCGTAAGCAAGGCTTTCAAATGTGCTCATTTTATCGTGAACAGTCTATATGCTCCCTTACTGCAGGTAAGTTTTATTCTACTCAGGTTAGGAACAGAACGAGATTTCTTGTGGGCGAGTCTGGCATAGGGAAAATCTCAGCTGCTAGGTGCGCATTGTTCCCAGAGGTAACTTTTAATAACAATTTTAAGCTACGTGAATAATAAAAAAAAGAAAGATTTTACTTAGTTACGAAGGTTTTTGTTTGTATTTGATGAATGGTTATCGCAACTAACCTGTTTCTTAACGTAGAAAATAGAGCGCTTACCTAGTGGCGGAAACTGTCCCTCTACCAACCAGTGGTAAAAGTAACCGTATTACAGTCCATGCCCGACTCCTGTGCTGTTCCTTCTTCTCTGAGAAGCTTGCTCCGTCTCTAAGTCGACGAAACTTCAAGCCTTACTTACCTGCCTGCCATTCAGCCGCACACACCAGTGCTTGGATTCTGTAGCTCCTCAACTTGTCGTATCGAGTTCGATCGACTTCTGAGAGAACGATTCTGTAACTTTTTTTAAGTCTATCGAAATGGTACAAGAAATCTTGATCGGTTTCGCTAATGACTATGTGGCAACTTTGGATGGCCATTGGAGAGAATGAAAGTGCATTATCTTGGCAACTAGTTGCTAATCAGAATTTAGACTCTTTACCACTTATTTGTATTTGCTCTGATATTTATTTATATTTTATGTGTTGAGGTTAGTAGTACCTATTTAGAACAGAGAGTAAGCACGTACTTCATGCTTAACATTTAATAAATATGTTTATTAGCAAAGAGAATTGCTTACAATGCGTGTGTTTATTTTGCTTCCTAATCTGTAACTACCCCTTTATTTAAATATTAATCTGACAGTGCAGTCGCTATATAAATTATTAGCCATACACCTCCAGCACCTATCAAAGTAAATAATTTGGTGCTATTTGAACTAATCGACCAAATATGAGCAATGGTGCGATTTAATACAAATATTTTGAAATAGTGTAAATATACTAGCGTAATATGCGTAATATTAAATAAAAGTACTTTGTTTTTAAAAAGCAGACTTTTTTTAACCTTCCTATGTTTTATTAATCAATACTTACCCATTTTAATAATTTACACTCCTATACAAATACAAATAAAATTTTAGAGTAAAGAATAGAATTTACTATCTTAAGCGCTATCTATGAACAACAACGTAACTATTATTGATGTTTATGAATTACAGGTTATTTTGTGAAACGAATCTGTATGGAAAATCACAGTATTATCGTATATATAGTGTTCCAAATCTATAATTACATTCTCTTAACAGACATTTTTGTGACTATGCAGCCCCATACAAATTGAAATCTTTAAATCTTAATCAAATATGGGTCTTTTAACCCTCCGCCGTGTTTAAAACGACTAACATTTTCCATCGAAAAGCCGAAAATCCATCGAAATGAAAGAAAAACCAGTTACAGAATTGCATTTTTCTTTTCGATCGAAATTAAAGCCGATATCGATCGAAATGTGGTGAAAGATAGTTACAGAATCCCTGTGCAGAACTATGACGGCACGTCAGATCGCCGTTCTCCAATAGGCGCCTGCTAACTTCCTTGCCAGAGGGTAGCCCAGTCTTCTGCCTCAGCACGCAGCAAAGAGCCAGGCCCGACAACCAATCCACGCTGTTCCTCGCGCTTGAGGCCGAGAATCTCGGGAGCATTACGCACACAAACACCACTTCACGCACAGTTCTGGATCAGTGTGCAGTATTATTGTTGTGCAGCGTGTAGCTACGGGACATTAAGCGGCGATCATTCAATTTTATTGGATTAAAGTGTGCATAGGCTGTTCACGGTAAAATGAGCACTTTTGAAAGCCCTGCTAAAGATCTACTTGTATGCACTTTTTGTATTCTTTTGCCTTATGTAACATTAACATTGCCGTGGGCCTCATCACTTTATTCATTCGTCGGTCAAGCGAAACTGTGAAGTTATTAGAAACCTAAATATTTTAAAATCTATTAATTTTTACACTTTGGTGCTTAAAGAAACAGAAAGCGATAGAAGTAATTTAACTTATCACAATTGTTTACCTAGCACTTTTTATTCGATTTCAAGATATCGAACTAATTTCTCTCCATTGTTACCAAATTTACTGGGCGCATGTCACTCAGTGCGCCCGGTAAAATATATGTACGCAGAGACAGTAACTTTTTTCTAAGGTTGATTTTACGAGTGCTCACTTTATCGTTAACAGCCTTTGTATAAAAAGTGGACACTGCTATGTCAACCAACTAACCACTACACAGGGGCGTGGAGTGGAAGGCAGGCGACTTCGTAATAAATTTGAAATGTACATGTTGACCACGCCGCCAGGGAGTCGTTTTGATTCTGCCACCACTCACTCTACTCGGGTTACGAACATGACGAGTTTTCTTATGCAAGAGTGTGGCATAGAGAATAATGCCACTGCTAGATGCACAGTGTTCCAAAATGTCAACTATAATTAATATTTCAATGTACGTGAATAATACAAAAGGTTGATTTTACTTAGTTATGTAGTTATTTTATAAGTGATATTGTTGCAATTATTTTGTTTTTCAAACTATAAAATAGTAAAA
This sequence comes from Dryococelus australis, assembly GCA_029891345.1. Taxonomy (NCBI): domain Eukaryota; kingdom Metazoa; phylum Arthropoda; class Insecta; order Phasmatodea; family Phasmatidae; genus Dryococelus; species Dryococelus australis. The sequence goes on along the minus strand of CM056993.1, from coordinate 258,152,947 downwards.
ATATGGTACACATGTGACACTAGCGCTTACCTATAAGTGGCGAAAAATTGTAGTTTCCAAACTAAGAGCATTGAGTTTCCGAACGGCTAATAGAATAGACCGGAGTCGCTAGGAAGCGTAACAGTCGTTTGCCTAGTTCTTCTCGATGCCCGCTAGATGCGTTGGTGTCGCGCTAGAGTGCAATTAATTCTAGAAACTGTCGCGAATTATCGCCTCAAGATTGGTATCCAGTAAAACAGATTTCAATTATTTTTATTTTAAGTCAAAAATAGAACTAGTGAAACAGATTCCAGTGTTACCTTTTATTTCGAATATGAAACTCGTGAAACAAATTGAAGTTGTTACTATTTATTTCAAATATGGAACCAATAAAACAAAATTTCAGTTCTACTATTTAATAAACTTGGCGCGTCCCGTAGGACCTTCAAAGACCAAGCTCGAATAAAAGAATTAAAATAAAACTATTTTCTTTTCTCCTTCGCATTATTCCGTTGCAAAACCAGCCTCTTTATTATAAATACGAGCAGAAATTTTAAAATGAACTAGGCTGAGAAACTGGAGAAATAAACCAATGAAGTTTACTTATTATATAAAAAGGATGTTAAAACACCTGCATGGATCGGGGCGTCTCGGAGCACCTATCAAAGCCCAACTCTGCTAAAATTTAATATAGACATGCAGTTTAAAGAATACATTAAAACGCTTGAAATTAATACTGTTGTTTTCATATGGCACCGAGAGAACGTTAAAATTAGTGGCTTACACACAATATGGGGATATCTCGCTAAGTAAATACGCGAACACATACGGTTCCTCAAATAGCCGTCACATTTCCAGACTGTCGCGTTCTCTATTCTTACCATTTCTACAACCAAACTCAACTTTTGACACTAGTAGGGTTCCGCGGCTACGAGTTACACCAAACAGAATTTAGTCTATAAAGCTCACAACTGTCAAACTAAATTTACAATGCAAACTAGGAAACGCCTACCAGCACTAAGTTCAAAACACAGCTAATGTCAACTTAGCCACTTAACCCACCTTGAACCACTGGTGCTTCTCAACTCCATACTCAGCTACAGTCTGTTCACGGTAAAGTGAGCACTTTTTAAGTCCTAGTTACTTTTTTCTTTGAGCCATTTCTTATCCTTTAACCACAATTTAAAATAAATAGTTTCATGTAAGTAACAAACACAGCGTATACATTCCATAGCACTCGAAAGTTTACGTCTAAAGTTAAAATAAATTTTATTTATATACTATTATTATAATTGAGAGGGCTTTCAAAAGTGCTCACTTTAACGTGAACAGCCTATAACATGCTGACGAGTTTGACTGTGTCCCGTACGGACCTCGAGCTGACCAACACATGAAGGATGTTTACTGATACAAGAACAGAAACGAAGTGGGCGAGCTCAGCGCTGATGCTAGGGTCATCCACTCCACAAAACGTCATAACCAATGAAATTTAAGTAAATAGGGCATGCGCGGAGGGTGGGAGTTACACAGAGGTCGCAAGGAAAGAGGAGGGGAAGGGTTACCTTCGCACTCAAGGCAGGAGAGGCACGAACTCGTCGTTAAAAATTACAGCGCCATCTATAAAGTTACTGGCTCGCAGACACAAGCTGCGCAAAATGTTTAAGTGAACTCAAAAAATCCTGGGGATTCAATCCGGCCACTTACGGGATGTAACGCAAGTATGTTACCGTCTGAGTTACAAAGCTTTAATTAGAGTAGGAGTCTGTAAACAGTGTTTTAAACATATTATTAATTCATTAACTTGCGCACGCGTGACTTAAATATTTCCACGCATTCTTTTGCGTAGGAATAAAGACAGGCAAATTTTTATATAGCAGAATAGTGATATATTCACGATTTTCTATTTATTAAAGCTAAATAATACTAAATTTATTCTTGTTATAAAATGGAACGTAAAAATTATAAGCTCTCCATTTTTTTTTCAATATTTTTCGTCATCTTCTACTACTTATATTGTGAGTTAGTAAAATTTGAAATTAATATTATTTTATAATAGTAACTCTTATATTTACATATTATGTAATTGGGTCTCATTTAGTATGTGTAATGAAAAACAAAGACTTTTCTTAGACTAACATTTTTGTTTATTTGTTGTCGGTTGAATAATGTCCCCCAAAATTAGTGGTCTAGCCAGCCCTATTCGATGTCCACCCCCAGGTTTGCAAAGTCAATAAGGCTGCAGCCTACTTCGTGCTTGTTTTCGCGTTTGTTGCCCAGAGGCTCAGGAGCGATAACGACGATATTGCCACGCACATCAAGTAGAACATCGCCACTAAGTGCAAGGCTGTCAACTGGCCTGCAGTGTTCTAGTCGCACTGCGTCTAACTATTCACTCTAAATCTGAATCAGTGAGAATCATACTGTTTTCAATCAGTCAACTGATTCAACTGCCACTTCAGTGAATTTAACTGATGAATCAGAGCAAAAGCGCCAGATTTCCTTCGCTTATTGATTCAGTGACATTTTCCACTGATATATCAGTAATTTTTTTCACTTTTTTTGGGTGGATTATTTTTGACTGGTTAAAGTGTGTAAAAGTGGACGTCAAACAAAGTTTAAAAATGGCTGCTAAACAATTTGTATCAAGTGAAATAACAAGGAATAAATTAATAAAACTTATACAAGATACTTTGTAAAATGTGTTTGCTCTTTCAAAACACCATTTTGCGAGGTAATATGAACATTCAGCCTTTCATTCCGTTTTTACGTCTTTCATTTCGTTTTCATGTAATCATCATAGCGCTCTGTTTAACAGTCCCAACGGTACCAAATAATAAACCAAAACAAAAAACGAAAATTAAGGGCATGCAATTAAAATCTTCACTATTTTGATAAGAACTACAAAACGTATTGCTTCCTCTTAAGGTTTCAACTTGGCTTGGTAGCGCAGAAGATGCCCTACACTTGTAGCTCGGGGATAGGGTGGCCGACTTGTCGAGGAATCGTGGGTTCGCGCTCCGACCTCTCCGCGGCAGATTATCAGTTCGCCTGTCGCACTGGGAATTTGTCAGCAAGTCGGTCTAACTGGAGCTCGTCAACGTAACTTCATCAGAACGACAAAATACATTTTAAAAAAATGGTAAGGTAAGGACCTAAAATCGAAGTGGCAAGGGTGTGTGAGTTCAAGCCGGCAACTTCCAATTTTTTAATTTACCTAATTAAAACACGGCAAATTGCACAATATAATAGTAAAATATCGTAAATAAGTTTATTTCACGTATTTATTTGGGTACATTCACCAATCCAGTTGGCCGTCACATATTCGATCAGGAAATTGTTTCACGTCACTAATTCAATTAGTGAAATTTTTTCACTGAAAACAATCAGTGGTTTTCCGTTGATTTTAAGATGTGCCATCTGCACTAATACGAAAAGTTGAATTTCACTGCGAATCAGTGGTTTCCCACTGATTCGAATTTAGAGCGTGGGACTTTCAGCGGTGACCCAGGATGTTTCTATGCAGGGTCTCTGAGCAGTTTTATATGTATCTGATGCTTATATTTTGAAATACTGCTCTTTGAAAAGTAATTTTTAGCCGTTTTGAAGTACTCTGAAATGGTGTTTCTAACGTGCGTGACATTTTGATAGTACTCAACATCTCGCGTATGAAGTGTATGGCCTTTTCGTAGACCAGTACGTTTGACCCACGTTTAATAGTTTCGTGGAGACTTGTGTATTTGGAGCGCACTACGGGTACGCGGAATTCTTAACTGTGATCCCGACGCGATGCAATGTTCGCAAAACAATATATTCTACAATCATGACATTCCAACAGTGCAATTCTGTTCATCTGGTTTTAAAAATAAATTGAAAGGGGAAATACAAATAGTAGCATGATTGCATGAGCTTATCTTTATTTTAAAAATTTGAGTTAAATGAAACGAGTTTTTTTACACCCGAAATAATGTTAAAGGTAATACCCCCCCCCTTTTTTTTCACACAATTTAGTGGTAATTGTTCAATTGCATGTCATTCATAAACACATTCACAGAGTGTAATAGTCCGTAATTTTAACTTCACGACTTAAAGCGAATCCTGTTCATTATTAAAATGTCCCACAGGCATTACAAATATGGTTCTTTTAGTATTACAGATAATACATTTTACAAAGGATATTTTTTTTCATTTTTACAAAGCTTTGTAAGCTTTAAAAATGTAATGTAAATTTTACGAAGAGATTTAAAACGTATTTAAATGTGAACTAAATATTGATTAATTTAACATCCCCAGTCAATATCGCAGAATTATATGACGGGAATTTACGACACATAGCCATATAATAATATTCAAGTAGTCTGAAGGTGAATAACAAGGACTGCAATATGTTATTTTTGCCCTAACTAACATTTTACGTTCACTTAAAAAAGTAAGATAAATTCTAACCAGTTTCTTAAGTTTCTGATATAAGTGTAATATTATTATGAAACATGAAATTATCATGGGCATTAATTAATATTTTACTATTTTGAAAGCTGTAAACAAATGTAATATCGAATAAAATCATCACTTTTATCTCTGAAGTTAGATGGCAATGGTGAGATCATGTTGTCATGATGGTTTGATTGAACTGTGTTCATTGCCGACCATGAGAATAAATCATATTTTTATTTTTATTTACTCTTATGGTCGGCAATGGAAACAATACAATCAGACCATCATAATAAAATCATCACTTTGTACTCGCTCACAATATCTGCGGCGTTTCAGAATGTTGCTGTCGCCCTTGGAAATGTGTGTGAACTCTTGTCTAAGAAGGAAGTGAACAAGTATGCGCGATATCGTGTTTCGGGTAGTTGCTGTTCCACATGTAATCTGTTCCTCGAAGCTGACGCACAAGTTGGCGAAAGTTCTCGTAACTTTGCAGAAGGCCTGGCCATTTAGCGCGGCAGTATCGGTGTTTCGGCGAACCCACAGACACCGCGATGCGAGCAATGGCAGAGCACCAATGAATCACCAATAATTGCGTTGTCTTTGTTTACAACTTTACTACATCCGCCTATTGCACATCCTCCCCTTCGAGTTTGCCCTCAGGCTTCGTTTATTAGATGATAATATATTTTCCTATGTAGTTGATTCAAGTTTTTTATTGACTATTATTGTCGGTGCTTCCTCTGCCTCTAGTAGAATTGAATTATTTAATATTTTTTAATCACTTCATGTTTTATGACAAAGAAGCACATAGTGACGTAATGTGCTTCTTTGAGAAAGGTTACAATTTAAATTTTAAATTTCTGTCATTTAGGTTTAGCCGTGTACGTGAAGTTCATACAAACCCACATACAGTCTCCGATTTAACACATACCTAGTCATTAAGTCGTCCCTTTAAAGTTTACTACATTTTCACTTGCATTCATGTTGTTTCAAGCAAGATCCATATTTATATCAGTTAAATTTTATTTCTATGTCTGGAAATCATACGACATCTGTTTGTCTCCCTAATGATTCATCAAACCGATGATAAGATAAAATATACATCAATGGAATTAATAATGTATTTATGTCTTTCGCTAACCGTTAAATGAAATGTGTTTTCTTACAGCTGAAATTATTATTATCTTGGATACTTCGAAATTAACCTAATTTACATATTTCTTATTATTAGCTACAAAGTTGACTTATTATTACAATTGTGCTCGTTAGAGTTTACAATATGTTTGGGAGGATGTGTGATTTACAAAAAAAGGTAAGACGTAGCTAAATGGTAAAACTTTATTAATCAAGGAGCGATATTATGTTATGTTTAACAGTTTCAAACATGCAATAATGATTTATTTCCGTACAGTTTCTAAGCGACGAAGAGTATAATAAACGTGATTAATACGAGAATGAGTTATACGTGCGGTTCACGTGATAAAACTGCCTCGCATGCTAGAGGAAGTGATGTTTCATACATGCGTACTCGCCGTGTATGATCCTGTGCGCTCCGGTAATATGACCGAGAACCTCGCGGAGTCAGCGATATAATGACGACGTAACTTTCATCCTTCAACCGCAGGGAATGCATTCCGTGATTTATTTTACTATGCGTGTCTAAACATACAGGAAGTGTCTAAATTCCCATTACACATTGTAAGGTCTTGTAGTGGGGACCAAAACGGTTACGTTTTGCATAGGAACTTATGTGCGGAAACGTACCGTTTCCCTGCGACAAACAAAACACCACCACATCACATGGTGACCTCTCCCATCTCTGCAACACTCTTTACTTTGTTTATATTCTAGGTCAACCTACAAGAAGGGCTCGACGTGACGACCAGCGACGTTTACACAAACGCGGTACGTATGTACCATGTTCTGGTACACACGATCACCACTACCTGGAAGTCCAAGATTCGCTGCAGCCACAATCCGCGCCAGCAGTTCTTCCTCTGATTCCACAGGGGTATCGTAAATTAAGCCCTTCATGTGGCCCCACAAGAAGTAGTTCAGCGGAGTCAAGTCGGGTGAACGCGCAGGCCAAGCAATCGGACCACCTCAAACTATCCACTGTTGGCCAAAATGTCCACAGTATAACACTCGCAAAACGGAAATTAGAAAGTAAAGACGTTTAGTTGTATTTTACACGTATATGAATGCCAATAGAGAAAAACGAAGACAGTGCAATCGCACAAAATTGTTCTTTCTAACAATGCGACCAAGAAATTTACCAGAGTGATGCATTTCTGCAAAGCAATTTCTCGCAAATATTTATATGTTGTCACTACACAAGATGATATGCGAAATAAAAGCCCCAATACTGCAAATTACTTGTTCAGAAAAAAAAAAAAGGTGGGGGTGCTTTATCTATGGTTGCTCTTCTTTCGTAATTAGAAACGTTCCTGTAGCTTAGAAAATCAGGATCAGAGGGAAGAAATGGCCATAGCTTGTAGTAAGGAAGCATTCCGGAATTCTGCTGGAGAAATTTCGGAAAACCATGGAAAACCGAAACCAGGATACCCAGGCCAGGAATGAACTCGGATCTTGCCAAATGTTAGTCATGATTGTCAACACGCACGGGACATCACGCCATCTTAATTCAGGAGGCCGCGGTGGTGTAGTGGTGTCGGACTACTCGCCTCTCACCCAGGCGAACCGAATTCGATTCCTGGCGGGGTCGCTCCCGGATTTTCGTACGTGGGAATCGAGGTGGATGATTTTGCTCGTTTTCGGGTTTACTGGATGATTATTCTGTTACACCCGCCCTTGCATTCCGGCGCTGCTTCATATTCACCTCGGTTCACCCTCATCGGCTCTCAAGCCCTTGATGGTAAGTCGCAAGCAAGCGAAGAATACTTTTGAATTTTTTTTTAAACACGCGTAAAAATAGAAAAAAAAAAAAAAAAAGCGATAAGGTGGGAGGGAAAGGTTGCAGGCGGGGCCACGTCAGATGTTGATGTCGTTTTACCGTAGGGCACGATCTGTTGGCGCACAGCGTCTTAGCGTGCTATCGAATCCCCACGTCTTGCTGCAGTTCTCGACTAAATCGGGAAGTCCCCCGAAATAGCTTCATTAGCTGCCGCCGGAAACTCTCCTTCTTCAGTAAGAAGTTTCAAGTTGTTCACTAACAGTCCTAATGGCTTAGGCTTCCGGTATAATTACTGCTCGTCTTGATTAAGCGAGAATAGATCGGCAATTCTGAGGCTGCTGAATACGCGTCGGCGGAAGCAAAACGAGAATCATTTCCTTGTAATATGCTTTGGGTACGAGTTTCCGGCGTATATAACCGGAATTAAGCTACGATGAGTTTCATCAGCGTAAGCCGTGCATATAGACCTACTCCAGGACAGTGCTGTGCGTGGCAGTTACACACACCTTCAAGCACTGCTCTGGTTTGTAAGCCGGCTTTGTTGTTTCTTACATAGGTACGTAGAACTGTTGTTTGCTGCCAGGTTTACACGTTTTCCTTTACAGGTATATTACCTGATGGTTTATTAATAACTGATATCATTACCAGGATTCATTGTTATATTCATTACCTGTGATTTATATTAAATAAAAAAATTAACAATTCAAAATGCTCAGTGTTTTCATGTTACTGAAACACAAATAATGAAAAGCCTAGGTGATTACATTATTTTGCTTGAAATTGTATGCCGCAATTAACATACAGAGGTAAGGGAAGCAATAGCTTCCTGAGAAAATTTATGATGTTGCAAAACCATTATAAAAAAATTGTCATCAGTTTATGGTGAAGAAGTGCTAATAAAATATTTTACAGTACTCTCTGTAATATTACGAACACGCGGTTTATTCAATAACAGATCCTCCATAAAATGTACAGAATTTTCCATGAGTTCAAGGAACCTCTCTGTAAATTAGCCTATTTAGAAATGTTGTACTTCAGTTATATATTTTTTACGAGGAACTGCTTACAAGGTCTTAAATTTTTCGTTATGCGGGCGTTTTACTGGAAAATAAGAATTTAAAAGAAAGTTAAAATGTTTTATACTGGTGCGAAATTCCAATACGAAACAAAAGTTCGGTGTCAATGACTATTAACAGTTTTCTTTTAAAATTTTGTCTTTAGTTCCTTTTATTTTGTATTACCGAAATTTGTTCCACATGTGAGTGTTTTAAGACACATATTCAATCATAGGACTGACTTCCCGTAGAAGTAGCGAGAAATTCACACTCATGCCGCCATGGAGATTCGCACACTAAATAAGAGAGAGAAATTGTGCCACACCTACATCCTTTTTGTGGTAATGGACGTAAAGTTTCTTATTCCTGAAAACGTAAAATTCTTTTTTTTATTTTTTTTTTGTAATGCTTCAGCTATGTCATTGTTAACCGTTTTAGGTGCCTGACGATACTCTTTGATCTTTGAAGGAATAGATCTTAGTAGCTTTGATAAACTAAATACCGCAGAAACGACGATCACTTCCTGGTGACAGTAACGAAGAAAGGTTCGTGTAAATTCCGCATTGCTCGTGTAAACACGGCATTCCTCGTGTAAACTCGGCATTCCTAGTGTAAACTCGGCATTCCTTCTGTAAACTCGGTATTGCTCGTGTGTTCCCGAAACTCGAAGTTATGGTAAATATGCAGACGTTGGGTATTTCATCTGTGCGGATCACGACTCCGTCTTTCGGCATTACGGATATCGCGTTGCCGTAAACATTTCCCACTAATATGCGGCAATTTAGTAACAGTGACATTTGAAATTGTTGAACGGTAAGTAAAGCCTTAAGGTATACCAGCGTGGCGTGGTTGGATGGAATGCCAGCTAGGATGCGAAGGGTTCTTGGACTAGAATCCTTCTTAGGGTAATAATGCGTGATTGATACGTGTGCCATTATTTCTTGGAGATTAAGTCGAGTTCAAGGCCTTGAGGTTACAAAGGGTATATTATATATTTATAATATAGAAACGTTAATGTATTTATTTGATCATTTCTGGTAATTCTTTTGCATTTTAAGTATTATGTTGCATTGTTCCGAAGTATATTTCTGAGAATATATTAGGATATTCTGCCGAGAAAGCATACACAGTAAAGTTTTATGTGAATCAAGTTTAGTGCTCATACCTGCGTCGTAATTCACAAAGTTTGTTGGTTCATTTGTTTAAAGTCTCCCAATTCCCTGTCCTCTTCATCGCCGCGGTTGTATCTGTAAAACCTTCCGTTTATTTTTTTTATACCAAACGTACGCCGCCATGCTATACCGCAGTGGAGCAGATTTATGACTATCGCATGTGTTATCACAATCTACATTCGAGTCAGTATTTATAGCTACGACTGTCCCATTTCTGAGGTCTGAAAAACAAATAGCTTTTTAACGCTTATCGCTTAGTACCTTTAAAGTCTGTCGTGGAAGGTATTACACGTAACATTCACTAGTTGTAAGTCAGGCTGAGCGTTCCACGTTTCACGAATGTCAGCTAAATATGTACCAACGTTTATATTGCTAATGCAAAAATAGGGCATCACTATGTTTGAATAAATCTTATATTGCAAATATAAAGTATGTAAAAAAAATGATACGAAGTGTCTGCAAGGTAAAACACATTAGAATATAATTGACTGCTAGAATAGGCCTGGATGCTATCTTCGAAAGTTTGTTCGCCCCATGCCATACATTTTTTTTTTGCCTCGGTTAATAAAGGTATAATTTATGGATAAAAATTATCCATACAATTTTCAATCAGTGTCATTGTAGCCTAATGGTATTTCTGGAAGAGCGTGCGGGTAATTTTTATCTGACCCTCACTTATTTTACTGCCCTTTCTCCGTTTGCGACCACTTAGATTCATTCGGCCTCCTCTCTATCCCAATCATCGCATAGAAAAGGCATTCATCAGGCAAGGGAATAGAAAGTAGGGCAATACGCTCATATTATTATTGGCCATAGCTGCGGTAATGCTATTCTTGCAGTGAAAAATAATATCTAGTTTTAATTTCTGTAGTGTCACATTCCTCCAAGCCATGAGGCTGCTGTGATAAACATTTTTTCAACTAAAATATATTTTCTTTGGGTCGGGAATCTGGCATTTGTTTCTTTTAGGTGCTACTTCGCCTTTTTGAAGGTAGTCCGCAATACGGAACATTTATATATTTAGAGGATAATTTGTATAGTGCTCTAGTACATAAAACATATAAAAACTTGTTTTGTTAACGTGGTCAAAAATCTCAATCATAATTTCGCTTCTTCATTCAGAACACAATATTAAGCACGATTGACCTACGCCAAAAAAAAGTTTAAATATGTTGATAGTTCGACGTTTATTAATGTCAGACTTATAATTATAAAAATGCAGAAATTAAATTGCTAACACATTTAAAGCAAAGTGAATACAATTTTTATGTTTGGTCGTTTCCTCCTCCGCCATTATGTAAAAAGTGTCTTTTACTTAAAACGGGGTTAATGCGTTTCGCACACTGCTCTTGAAACTATATGTAAGTAAGTTGTCATTTGCAGTGTTTAATTGTGCCTTGATTGTTTGTGCCAAAAGTTTTGGAATTTTAATCTTTCAACATACGAACCAATCACTACGTGGATTTAATTTCGATATGCGAACGATCATTCCGTGATAATTTATTAGCCTGTCACAAGACATGCGTACTACTGTTTACATTTTTGAATGACGTTATAAATCACATGGTCTTAAACTCGTACAATTTTTCGTCTTCCACGGCAGAGCAAATGTTTGTGCGATTTTTTTAAAACAGATGTGCACTTTCTTATCTCCCTGCCATTTTATTTATGTTCCCTTAAAACCAGTTTGGCATTAGCAACAGTAGTTAAAGAAAGTGAGTGTAAATTTGTTCATATTATTATTTGGTTTTTAAAATATGATTTGTTCTATTGACTCCAGAATGTCAGGAAAGTGGTAATTTATTATATACTAATATAGTCTGTTTGTAGTAAGTTGGGTAATACGTGTTTTTTTATTTATTTATTTCGTTCGTCATCGTATTGTAAGTAATTGCGCGCCACATGTATTCCATTTGTTACTTATACATCTCCCAAAACTCAAATAAAATTCACCCAACTGTAAATACACACATTATATGACGTGAGAGTTGACTCTGCTGTTCCACACGGCAAATCTGAAGTAGCGCAACATGAAAACCATTGCAGAGTAAATAGTAACACTGCAGGAAAGTATTTAGGTACATAAAATACTTCATAAATAACTGGATATTTTGTTTCTTCTTTCATATACAATTTAAATGATAACTCCTCTGTTGTGAGGAAATCATTATAGCTGATGCTACAAAAACGTGGACCAATGAGACTATTTAAAATAAATATGACTGCTTTAATATTTAACCTTATGTCTTCGAATAATAATAAATTGCCTAGAATAATTACAAATACCTTCATGTTTTTAGATACCCCAGAAATTTGCTAGTATTTATAAGGCATTTGTTGGATCGAAAGATATTAACAGCGGTTTAAAACATTTTATACCCACTACTCTGCAGTATTTCATAGAAATGATTTCCCAATTAATGTACTCATTAATTCTCAGGAAACCGTAAAACAAAAGCTAACAAAAACCTCATAGTTGATATTAGGATCCATTGCCGCATGCTAACATCATTACAATGATATTTATGATAGTATCCTATAAATGGTATAATATTCGTCCTGGAGATATTACAGGGATTTGAATTTCACGTGTTATTATAAACGTAATTATTAAAGGCTAACCAAAATTCGACCCAGTCAAAAAAAAAAAAAAAAACTAATCAATCTCATTTTACCTGAAACGTTATGGGTGCCAAAGTGGTTTCAAGCAAACATTGCCAGAATAATAAAGTAGTTCCTACTAGCTGGCATTCAAAATATTGGTATTATAATTCGTGTGTTGCATAGGTCCTTGGAGTGGCCAGAGAGACAGTGTTGTGATGACATTTGCGAGCGCATGTTTTGCGCTTATAGCGTAGGGATGCCGTGACTGCAAACACTAGCAGTCAGTGATTTAGGTAAATTACGGACTTATGACCATCGTTAATGATCAAATACAACGTCTCAAATTTAGAAAAGGACACAGATTTAGACGCCCACCTGGGTGGAAGGGAGAGGGGGTACAGGGGAAAGCGTTCAGGCATCTCTCTTCAGGAATTTTTTTTCTTCTCTTATAAATTTTATTTTTCTGCGGCCAAAGCCTAAATCACATGCTGCATAAAAGATAGAAAAATATCTACAGTCCAGAAAAAAAGTTGTGTAATTAAAGACTGCTCAAGGTTAAGTCAGCGCTGTTTAAATCAGCCTTCTAAAAAACAGCTAATTTAAAAAGAATTAACGAAAAGAAATGTTAATGTTTTGGAAGCGTAATATCTAACCTTGTAGTCACTGATATCGGCGTTTCTTGTTTTACACACATTAGAACTTGTATTTTTATACTTGTTATAAATATTTTCTTAACACTTGCATAGTTTTACTTGTATGAGGCGTGGGCAAATTAATCAGGTCCATGGCAATCTTAATTTTGCATATGGCGGAATTATAAAAATGCCAAGAAATCTACATCATGAACTGTGCTTTCAAATGAACTCAGTTAACTGTGAAGAGCCTATCTAATTAATTAATTGTAACAACCCATTAGAGATTGTATACAATACATCAACGCATCTCGTTAAACTATATAAAACAATTCCGGTGGCCATTTACTCTCACTCTGACGGCCTTAACTGTAAATGCATGGAGGGGCAACGTGTACCCTAGCCTACCCCTCCTCGTTATGCCGCTGTAGCCATGTAACTTTTGGCTTTTGCAGCGGGCATCGCCAAAAAACTGACCATGTCACAGAATTGAACTGAATAAAAAAATATTACGTTCTTAACTCAAATCCTTCCAGTCTTCGCAAGCGATTTTACTTCGCCATTACTCTGCACTATTATGCTTGTAAAAAACAGAAAAAATTTAGTATTTGTGTCGTTACAGTCAGAATGTGAAGTCGTCTTCGCTTTGAAGAAAACAATTCACACCTTAAAACTTGCGTGTCTCGTCTGTCACCTGAAATCCTCCGTACGCGTTGGCAACGTACAAGAACTTGAGTAATTTTCAAACCAGTGGTCAAATAACAAGTCGGTCTGTGACTGTGTTGGAGACACAATCATGGACATGGCTTGAATACGTCTCCGTTAGAGGGTAATAGTTTCTTTGTGATACAGGAACTAATCGTCAGTAACACAAAATGATACTTGGCTTTTATGGCTAAAATTCGACAGATATAAACGAGATCCTTCGGTTGTCACAGCAGTCAGCGTGCAAGCACATCGGAGCCATAATATATACTCTCCCCGTCCCTGGATATTCTTGCCCTCGCCCAAAACTGCCGCCAGTTGATGCGTATTCGCACCCATGTCTCGCGCACATGCACGCGCAATGCCTATTCAATGACGCGATGCTACCATATTCGCATAGTCTATTCAAGGATGCGCTGCTATCGTAGTCGCATAGCCTATTCAACGACGCGCTGCTTCCATAGTCTCATAGTCTATTCAAGGATGCGCTGCTATCGTAGTCGCATAGCCTATTCAAGGACACGCCGCTACCATAGTCGCATAGTCTATTCAAGGATGCGCTGCTATCGTAGTCGCATCGCCTATTCAAGAATGCGCTGCTATCGTAGTCGCATAGTCTATTCAAGGATGCGCTGCTATCGTAGTTGCGTTGCCTATATGAGGAAGCACTGTTACCATAGTCGCATTGCCTATTCAGGGATGCGCTGCTATCGTAGTCGCATAGCCTATTCAAGATGTACTGCTATCGAAGTCGCATAGCCTTTTAAAATACGCGTTGCTATCATAGTCGCATAACCTATTCAAGGACGCACCACTATTGTAGTCGCATAGTTTATTCAAGGACGCGCTGCTACCATAGTCGCATTGCCTATTCCAGGATGCGCTGCTATCGTAGTAGCTTAGCCTATTCAAGGATGAGCTGCTATCGAAGTCGCATAGTCTTTGAAATGTCGCGTTGCTATCGTAGTCGCATAGCCTATTCAAGGATGCACCGCTATAGTAGTCGCATAGTCTATTCAAGGATGGGTTTCTACCATAGTCCCATAACTTATTCAAAGACGAGCTGCTATCATAGTCGCATAGCAAGTCGAAAGAGAGCAAATTAATTTTGGTTTCGACCACGTCATTAGTGACGAAGTTGTTATGCCGGAATGGACAAAAATTTTACACAGCCGCTTCCATCCTGGCAATCCCATGAGTTGGTCTGGTATTATAGACATATTCATGTTGAAAAAAGGAGATCCCCAGATTACATCTGCGAATGCGCATATTCTATTCACGTTTACTTACAACTTTCCTGAAGACCTACTTAAGTTATATTTTTATGATAGTCCTCCGCGTTACGCAAATAAAGTTTAACCGAGTCTGTAAAGTTACACCCGAGGGTCAAAGCATGGCATTCGTGCGCACCCAGTTCAATAACATTTTGCATTATAACTATTTATTACAAGGCATTGCTAGTATAGCAATTTCCTCCCTGTTCTTATTCATACTAATTTTATATGAAATATTATAATTTATCAATAAAATATAAGTAGAAGTTTATTAAAAAAAAAACTGAAGGTTGACATAATTGTAAAAGGCTTGTAATACATGACATGTTTAGAAAACAACCGAACACGTATCAACACATGGGTCGGTAGTTAGTTTTCAGCGTTTAGATTAGGAAAGTGCGAAGGCACCGCGATAAAACTATGTTGCATTTTCTCTTCTTAACTTCCGCCGTTTCACCGTGCCGCGCCGAGACAAGGCGACACCCAACCCCTCACCAAGAGGCTGCGTAATCGCCACACACGCCCACCCAGTCCAATAAAAGCTCCAGTCATCAAATATCGAAAGGGGCAGGGCACGCCAGCGCGCAGTCCATTAACAAGGTCGACGTCGCAGTCGGCGTCGCCAGCGTGACAAGGAGAGCTGGAGCTCGAACCGGCAACGTGGCCACGAGGGTGACGTCATCATTGTTTATTCTGCGAGCAAGACGATCTGACGCACTTTAACACGTCCCCATCTGCATCTACCACGTCCCCAAACTTCGTGCGAAACTTCGATAACCGGTGCATCCTAGATCTATTTTCCTCTTTATTGGAAACCTACGTGTACGTCGGTTCAAATTCGCAATAAGAATATTTACATGGCCTTAATGAGATAAATAAATTACTGATGTAACAAATAATCCTACTTTCTTCAACATTGGTGTAATTCATTTTTAAATGCGATCTTGAAAGCTGAGCTGGTAGGTAGGAGTTGCCTTCTTTTAGAAAGCAATAACATTATAAATGAAATCAGAAAGTATGCAACATTAGTGAAACACTGACAAATACACATGTGCCTTACCCGGGACTTGAACCTAGAAAACCACATAAAATAACCTCGAGTACAATGCAATGCGTTATGGAGCTCGGATTCGGGACATCAACTTCGGATTAAATCAGTCTAATGTTTCGGATTATAGTGTTTACTAGCCAAAAATATTTAGATGTCTGTCATTTAGAAAATAAGTGTCTGAGCCACATAAAAAACATGCAAGTATACATGGTTTGCTGTAGCGCTACTTCTGTAAAGAATTTTTTGAAAATCGGTTCTTTGGTCGCGGAGATATTCCATAGTTAACTTAATTTTATTTTTCTTATTTGATGCTATCGTACAATATTTTCAAAACAAGAGGCCTTGTACACGATGCTTCTAACGTATAATGTCTATATACAAGTTTGGTTAAAATTGGTTGAATTGTCCAATATATGTGGCATTGGTTGATTGTTTCCCGAGACACAAGACGAAAACTCTATTTTTAATTGGTGGTGCTATCATACACAATGTCAGAGAAATGAGGCTCTGCATAGACATATTTGATGATTGTAATAGGCACTGCCAGTGTACAAACTTAAATTGGAATTTATTTCGGTGATAAAATATACTGAATTAATCATTTATATAGCCACCATTTTTTTTTAAATAAGTGTATGACTTACTTAAAACTTAGCAGTTGACACCCCCTGCTGCAGTACTATTTATTTGTCAAATTTGGCAGGAATATGTCAATTGTTTCCCGAAATATGGCCTTTGGAATGTTTTTATTCACATGTTATCTAACAAAACGGATGTCAAAAGATTCTCCGTGTATTTACAGTTGATAGTTGTAGTATCTACTGTCAGCATACAACATTAATGGAATAAATGTTTTCGACGATTTAGTCTTCTAAGCAAAAATGTCTATATGACCGCCATTTCGAAAATAAGTGTCTGACATGCTACGCACAGAAATACACATAATTACACATAAAGACGCATATACAGTAATGTGATCTCACGGGCGTTTCTTTTCTTCGTAAAGTAGGCTAACAAAAATGATATCGCGACTTATTTTAATTATATTTTACCTTTTAAGAAAGTAGGTAATATACAAACAACAGAGGTTGCTTTTTGGCACTTTTGTGAGGTAGATTAAAAGGTTTGCCGTATTTTGCTAAGCATTAATATGATTAAATAAATGTTCAGTAGATTCAGTAGTTCGGTCTTGCCTAATAATTTAAGGCGCACAAGGACAAACAACTTGGGCTGTTTTACAGCCACTTCGCTATGTTCCTCCACCGTAGGAAATCTTGCTTCTTAACAATAATTCTTCGCTCCTTTTCAAATGGTGTATCAGCGCCCATATGTAACTAACTTCTTAATCGCAATTGAAAGTTGTGTTTGGTTACTGATATTCTAAATTATAGTCCAGGAGTTTTATGTTTAAACCTAAGCATTGTTCAGATAAAGCTGAAATAAGGTACAGACATTTCTAACACCTTCTAAAGCAGTATACTGAATGTCCACAAAAATTCACTTGCAACTTCTTCCGCCATCTTGAACAATGGCCGCCCGTCACACAATTTCAAACATGTTTTGGTCTTTATCTCTTAAATGGCTGCATCTACAGCAAAACTGAAAAGTACGAAAATTAATAATAATAAAGTTTTATTTAAAAGTAACCCTACCCTGCATGTGAATACACGCCTTAAAATTTCGATCTAAACGGGTAGACCATCGGTGGAGTCCAGAGTCCTACTCGCTGAACTAATTGAGGACTCCCAACCAATAACTATCCAGGGTTGAAATTTGTTGTAAATGCTGTGGCGGTCACTTAGAAGATTCGCATCTTTACATCTCATATTTAAGTAATTAAGAATCTTTAGGCGCTAATACTAGCCTGCAACGTTCGTATCCTTGTTCTTCTGCCGACATAGAAGCAGTTTCGGCGAAAATGTTGTGAGTAGAGACGCAGATTTTCCGCGCGAATATTTAAAAATTTCCACCTCACTGTGTACATTCCTAAAGTATTTTGTTACTCAGGCGCTGTGATTTGTGTACGAAACTAATTATTTGACTGCGTCAGTGACATTTGTTCTACTTTAATGATGACGTTCGTGATTCCTCGACGAACAACTAAACAGTGTCAGAAATATACTATAGTGGGACAAGAGACAAAAGAACCTGCGCAGACGCCACTGTCAGCGGGCAGTCAAATGGCGAGAACTTGAGGTAATGGAGAGGATTAGTCACTCGCGCACTGCGGGATCGCTCCAGCACAGTTGTTGACCGGCCCGAGTTACACGGTATTACTTACTGTCATGTCGGGGTTTAAGTTGTGTATTAAGTCTGGTACACCATTGCGGGGACAGGCACGCGATATCGTATATAATGTAGCAAAGCATCTTGGTGAACAAAAAATGACATATAAACTGACTTACAGCATCGTCGAAGCAACATGTACTGCAACTGGGACTTCAGAGCAGAAAGTAAAGTAAACTGTAAAAAAGTTTGACGTTTTCGACACCTACATGGAAGAAGACACAGTCCAAGAAAGTTATAGAAATAGACGATTTTACATGCGGAGCCGTGCGGAGAAAAATACACGAATTTTGCACAGTGCAAAAAACTGTACTAACATTGAAAAAGTTGAATAAGGCTCTGCTTGAAGCCGGAATTTTAAATTGTAGCAGGGAATACTTGCGAAATTTATTGAAGCAGCTTGGGTTCTACTGGGAAAAATGTTGGTCAAAATAAATAATTTTAATTGAAAAGCCTGACACGACAGCTTGGAGGGGGCGCTATCTAGAGGACATACGCGAATATCGGCAGGCTGGTAGTGTCATAGTTTATGTTAATGAAATGTATGTTCATACTACACACAGCGTAAGTTCTTGCTACCAATCATATACAGAAATAGGCGTCGCAAAATCAATTGGGAAAGGTTCGCGATTATAATGTGCATGCTGGTGGAGAGGAAGGGTTTGTTCCGAATGGTTTGCTTGTTTCCAATTCTAAACGAAAGTCGGGAGACTATCATGACGACGTGAACTATGACAATTTTCCTATGTGGATGAAACATAAATTACTAACAAATTTACCTAGCAACTTTGTCGTTGTAATAGACAATGCAAGATACCATAATGTACAACTGAATAAAAAGCCAACATCATCATCCTTAAAACAAAACATTCAAGACTGGTTAACAATTAATAATGTCAGATTCATTCCGCAAACGACAAAAGCGAATCTGTTGCTTTTGATCAGAAGTACACCAAACACAAAGAAAATTTAAATTGATGAATTAATAAATGCACATGGTCATGAAGTCATTCGTCTGCCTCCATATCACGCGGATATGAACCCGATTGAGCTAGTATGGGCGGATATTAAAAGGAATGTTCGCGAGAGCATTTCTTCATCCCTCAATGATAAAACGAAATAGTGCGAGGAGTTATTCAGTAGTTTCTCTATGGACAAATGGAAAAAGTGCTGAAAACATTTGCAGAAGATTGAAGAGGAGTATGTGAAGAGTAATGGGTTACTAGACAACGAAATTAATAGGATAATAATAAACTTTGGATATTGTAGTAGGTCCTCAATTTAGGAAAATAGCACCAAATGATGGAATGAAGATTTTTTATTATATCTCAAAAACTATTAAACCAATTCTCACTCAATTTGGCAGGTAAGTAGCACTACGATAGGCTAATCGTAAGAGATCGAACTTGATTAGTTACTTAGTTTCAAAATTGCAGCCTTACCAATTTCTTAGGTTTTTTTATATCTGCCGTAGCATTTAAACAACTTCAACCAAAATTCGTATACTGAAAGTACTTGTTAGAAGCAAAATGTATATAGCATAATATAAGCAATTGTGTTCCCCATCTTGGAAAATAGCGCCATACCAATAAATAATGTTATTATGACATATCTCGGCAAAAAAAAAAACCGATTCCTACCAAATTTGGTATACATGTAGAACAGAAGAATGTGACACGTAACATGTTTGCATTTTTTTTTTGTTATTTACATTCATATTTGTTAGTTTTGTTTCGTAATTGTTTGACATATTGCGTTTATAATATACTATGTACTATTGTTCTGAATGTTTACAGTATGTGTCTATATGTGTTCACTCTTTGCTTGAGAAACATGGTTATGAGCGGCTATTATCTGTTTTCTCGTGGTAAATATTTGCATGGGACTTGCCGATATTAACCCTAGAGTACTCACTCTATCCTATTTATTTTTATTTCCTACTCCATAGATTGTGTTCGACCCATCGCCGGTTAGTTACATAGCCGTGCATGTGCCTATCGTATTTTTATGCTAATTTCAAATAGGCTTATATTCTGTTAGCAAATCACGACGTTAATGTTTCGTTCAGTCTTCAGGTACTACACACTGTAAAGATTACAAAACAAATGTTAGATATGCTGGCTCCGATTGATACAGTTGAACCATATCGTAACACAGGTACATTTACGTGATGAACAAGTTGTGAAATATAATCCTCGAGATGCACTTCTGCTCGTTAATACAGACTCGAGCGCCGTGACAAGGTTTTCCACCCCTCTCGCCTTGCCGAAGATAGGGAAGGCATCCGCTGCGCTGAACAAAAACGGAGACGGGTCTTTTGTTTCTTGTCCAACTATACCTGGTCACAAAAATACTACAATACTGCAATATTTACAAATATTAGCATAAAAAATTGTTTTGCGATGTGCTATAATTTTTATATCTCTTAACTTAAATAAATACAATATTTGTACAGTTTCTACAAATCACAACGATGTGATTGTAGTCAGTTAAATTCCTTTATGAATACACGCAATACTAAAAGAGACAGACAACATGCTTAGATGATTTTACACACACTCTCTGACGCGTAACTCGTAACTACGAAGCCTCGGCTGGATGTTAACACACTTTGCCACCTCAGTAACAGGTGGGGCCGCGGGGATGAAGTGGTCAGATTTTTTATATATATTTTTTTCGTGACCAGATACAAGCTTGGCAAGCAATATTTTTCTTGTCACCCCCAGTGTCAATACCCTTTTTGGTTAGTGCAGGGGTGTATCATTGTGTTTTCTATCTAATAACTTTCCTTCCTTTGGCCATCTAGGGTCACGTAACTTAATATTTTTTTTATTACTCAACATACCATCAACCTTTGATAGATTATTGTTGCAAGTAATTATTAAAGACTGTTCACGATAAAATGAGCACTTTTGAAAACAACCTTAGAAAATTTCCACTGCCCTTACCTGTATACATTTTAACGGGCGCAATGAGTGTCACGTGACCAGTAAAGTTGGCAACGATGGAGGGGAAAATAGTACCATATATTAACGTAGAACAAAAAGTGTTAGGTAACCATTTGTGATAACGTAAATTATTTCTCTCGCTTTCTGTATTTTTTAACATTCTGAAGTGTAAAAATGAGCAGATTTGTACAATATCTACTTTTCAAATAATTTCACAGTTTCAATTGACGGACGCTTGAATAAAGTGATGAGGTCCATGGCATGTTGATATTACACAAGGCGGAAGAACACAGAGCGTGTATATAAGTAGATCTTGAACAGGGCTTTCAAAAGTGCTCACTTTACTGTGAACAGCCTATAACTAAATTTCATTTTACTGCCAAGCTGCTCGGAGGGTGAGTGTGGCGAGGTTGATCCTGCCATCCACCCTGACTCTCCCACCAACCTGGGGGTTATTCTCTTTATTCTAATATATATAATCCTACTCTACTTTTCTAACCTATTGCATAGCGGCTATACAATATATTAACTATATCAATCCCTTCGTTAGGCAGCAGCCTCCCACCTAGGCGAACAAGGTTCGATCTCCAGCGGGTTCACTCCCGGATTTTCGTATGTGGGAATTGTGTCAGGCGATGTCGCTGGTCAGCGGGTTTTATCGGTGACCTTATGTTTCCCCCACCCTTGCATTCCGGCGCTTCTCTTTTCTCGCCTCACTTCACCCTCATCGGCTCTCTAGATCTTGACGTTCAGAGCGGCCGAAATCTCTCCACTCCACTCGATAACAGGCGACATCGAAGGACAATCACGTAGTTACGCAATTTGGTTTAGAAAGAAAAAGTGGGTCGTGGGGGAATTTACTATTCAAATTAATAATTCAGCACTACTTGTGTACTGTTTATTCTTATAAATCTAACACGGGTGGTATAACTGAGATAAAACTTAAGCTTATCGCACTCTAATGCAGTGTTCATGTCCATTTTTTCTGCCTTGACTTTTTGTATCACTGGAGTGGGGGATTTAACAGCCGACATTCCCGTTTCTCGCCGAGCACCTGGGTTATGTGCAGCATACCATAAAAGTGATATTGTATTGAAATATAGTGTTTACTTAAATCTACATTCAAGATCTAATAAGAATATAAGTGCAATATTCTTTATCTCTTTTTATTTTCAAATTTTAATGAATTCATCCCGGAATAAACTTAATCCCTGTAGTACATAAGCAAATGAAATTACATACAGTGTACATGCGTCACAAATTTCGTTTCACAGAGGGATGTTTCTTTCTTCATCGACGATGTCACCAGTCCGCGTCTTCATCTCAAGTCGTACAAACCCGACACAGGGAGCACGGAGCGAGCGCATGGCGTGTCAGCCGCCCTTCGACACTAGTTACATCCCGACGTAACGAACTTCATGCAATAAACCGCGGGAACAGAATCCCGCCTTCGTCTCAGCCCGCTCTCTCTCCGTGCCGTAACATCTCGCCGTAACATCTCTACGGAAGGCGACCGCGAGACGACTTGGTGGTCTTTCCTGCGAGCACAATGCGGCAACACAACGGGCTCTATAACCCCCACCCCCTCCATTCCGGCTCTCACCATCATGCCGTTGAATGTTGGTACCACTACATTGTGCTCTCGAAGTCACTGGGTCAGACAGGGAAAGGGACTTTCAGAATGGACCCGTGTTGGAGTCGTATCTCATAGCTATGGTCGGAGGGGAAGAAAAAGACGTGGGGAGAAAGAACGCGAGAAGAATAGAGGACAACAGATAACGTCTTGGACTCGCGCTGCGCTAAATACAGCATCCAGAGTCGCAGAGCTTTGCTTTCTTCGTGCTTTCTTCGGTTTAATCGTGAAGAACTTTTTCAGAAATGTGACACTGTTAGTCGTCGCGATTTACAGAAAATTGCACGAAATAAACCTGCTTAGGTCTTTAAGAAAAATTTTTTTCACGTGGTTACAGTAATACATTCAGAGGCGTGCAGTCATTGTTTTTATATGCACTGTACAGAACCAAACTACACAAAATTAAAACTGAAATTAGCCTAAGCCACTTCAGTTAAGATAAAATCTTGAAATACTTCACGCTTGGTCATTCACGAGAAATATTATACTTAATGGTCACCATAATAACAAGTAAATCGATACGAATACATGTCATTTGTGGTACTGCGTGTTATTGTGCACATGAGCTGCCAACGTGTTCAGATGGTTCCAGTAGCCTAAGTCAACAACTTACGTAGCGATGTGTTACACAAGGCTGGTGGTGGAGTATCATGCCAGGTTCACACGTTGCTGGTGGTGACGCACATTTACGTCAACATCATAAAATACTCAAAACCAATCAGTTCAATATAATGCGTACTAAGAGATTGCTATATATATATATATATATATATATATATATATATATATATATATATATATATATATATATATCGTAAGGTAGGGAACCCGTTTGTTAAAAATATATATCATCGTGTTTCCTGAATTCTTTTGGTTTGTGCCAAATAAACGGCTCGCTGGCAATTAATATCACGAATATTCAATCTCAACAATGTGTAAAACAAGTTCAAGGTGCGAATAAGCAGCATGGAAAAGCTGAATCTGAATTTTCTTTTGTCCTTAAAAAATATCATTTAAAAAAATGTTTCAATATAATTTTGGATTATGTGAAACATTGTAGTGCAGGTATGTCTTTATTGTAACACTGTGCAAGAAATTGAAGGTAATATTTTGTACTTCAGGAGATGACAACTGATTTTGAATAAATGAAAGTATCTGAGCTGATGTATGAAATCCGTATGGAAGTATCAGGTACAACTCTTATTGTAGAGTGAAGTTATATATTGCTACTAGTAGGTTATAATGGTGTGTAACAATGATACTTATTGCGAACTAAACATAAATTGAAGTATAATTGCTTTTTTTTTTTTTTTTTTTTTTAACGCTATTTGCATTTACAGATCTCCACGAGTCTCTCAGATGAAGGATCAGCAGCATTTTGAAAGCAATCTGAGATGTAGCTGTGCCCTGCTAGGGGAAAATTTTCACATGATCATTATTTACTGCGCCCGGGTTTTGCGGGGAAATGTTCAAATGTGCATAGAAAGTGTAACTTGAATGACGTGGGGCACCTTATAATATGACAGCAATGCACAATTTCGCAAGTAAAGGCTTGACATGTGCTTAGAGACTAGAACAAAACAACATAAATCCGTTGTCTTTCTGTACACACAATATTACATCCGTTAAAACATATTGTTACTTTTCAATCAAGAAAGCTTGAGGCAAATATTTTTCAAATCAACATACTGAAATAATACGCAATTTGGTGAAGGAATTTAGGAATATGAACTAGTTGAACAAGTTAACCAGAAATAGCATCAGATATTTTAAAAATATGCTCATCGTAGGAAAAACAGCAATGTACAAACTGTATACCAAATATTACAAATCATACTGTGATGATAAGTTACTCTGTACAATCACAAACTATGACCGATTCTTCTCGCTATTTGGATAAAAAATAGCATGCAGAATCTTCTTGTTTGTTTAGGTATAAAAGCTGTAAATGATGTCTTTGTGATCCATTTACCATTCGAATAAAACAGGTAAAATATATTTAATTTGCAAATGACATTTGTTCTACATTGGCATCGTATTTTCTTTTGTTTCCAGCCGAGTTAATGGTTACATTACCAAGTTTGCAATTAAATCAACATTCGTAGTCACTGTATTATTCATTATTAATATAAATAGCATTTATTTTGAAATGAAAACTGTTCTTTTACGAATTACATATTTTCATACTTTCTTGTGTGTAAGAGAAACTTGCGCAGAAGAGTTAAGGAACTAATTTTATTAGAAACACTTTTGCTGTCAAAAATTGTCGTCACTTATTTATGGAAGGCAGCGTTGGAACAGTTACGCAGTAAGGTAAAGAATAGTTTACCAATAAATAATATTTCTACTCTAGATTCATAATTGTTACATACTTGTTGAATATTCACGTTAACGGAGGTGAATATACTTATCTTATTTATTTAACTCTTTTTCGGCTTTGCCATGGGCTTGAAGGATTGCAGAATATGGATTCCAGTTCTCTGCAGGAAGTTATATTAAGTTTATTGGTTTCGATAAAAATCTTCCAACGCTGTATTTTAAGCAGTTTTGCCCAAATTATTAGTGCCTGCAATGTTTACAGCTAACACTATTATTTAATTGAAATGAAAACCGATATCATTAAATATATCTACTTCTTAGATGGGACTCTTACGTACGATCATTATGTGGTTACCGTTACAAAAAACAAGATTTGTAAAGGCGAGCGAAGAGATTTGGATGCTCTTAACAGTGAGGTCTTGAGAAGCGTGGAGGGTGATTGAGGTGAGTATGGAGCAGCGCCGGAATGGAAAGGAGATCCCCGAGAAAACCCGCGTACCAGCGGCATCGTACGGCACGATTCCCATATCCTAAAGTGCGGGAGTAACTCGGCCGGGGATTGAACTTGGTTCGCTTTGGTGGGGGGCGAGCAGACTAACCGTTCAGTCACCACGGCCCCAGGATCGGTAGAATTTAAAAATATTAACGCATGCATATAAACTTGGGGTTGTATACGCACCCATCAGGACAGACACGCACACACACTCGCACGGTTGTTGATATGGATATGATTTCTATATGTTTATCTAAATTAATTAACGTCGAAATAATATTTTTCCTCAGTATGCCAACATATTAAATCATTTTAAAGGCACATATGTACAAACATTTTAAGCTTGTAAACTTACATATTACAAGCAGGCTACTGAAACTTCAAACTTTAACGGGTTTCAGTAATTTTTTATCATCCGTAAACGGTCTGCTGGCCAAGTGAACGAACCTTTGACATGCACTCGTCCGAACCCTTTCAGTTTCTATCCATTTATCGTTCCCATCACAGTTCTCCACTTTTATCCTGTTATCCGTCCCCTGCTCTCAAATCCTGCCACTCTACATTTCACCACTGGCGCTGTGCATATTTCGGAGGGATGAAATGGAACGAATGCCTTTTAGAAATATCTGCCATTATTGCGGCTCATAAACCGCTAGTTCTCATTTGAAAGTGCCCACCTTATGGACCGAAACAATTAAATTTTAACGCGTTTTGAATTCGGGTATTATTTACCTGGAATTTAAATATTATTAAATGTTTCTTTTTCTTGAAACTTGTTCCCAACCAATTTACGGGGTTATAACTGCGTTAAAAAGAACATGTATGTATACTTTCGTACAAGGAAATTTAAAACATTACTTTTTGGCTCTGTTGATTGGTTCAAAATTAATGTCTGTAACAAAGAAAAATGGCCTCAATTTTCATTCTGAGTGTTAAGAAAAACCTAATGAGAATTTTGCTCGAATAAAAGCAGTTCTATAAATGAACAGTGCAGTTTATGCGTTGTGAAGCCTGGCACGTTCAGGGCGGAAGGTATCGATCGCTAAGTTTCGTGTTCTACTCACTTATACTGTAGTGACGTATTTCTGATACACTTGCATATTTTCTAATCTAAGTGCTACAGTTGCATTTGTATAATGGTCTTAGCTATACACGTTAACGATTTCAGACAATTACTTGATAACATACGAGAGTGCGTCCACGGGTAACAGATACATTTATAAATGTAGGAATAATTTATCGTTCGTTCCATTTCACATCCTTTCGGAAAATGTAAAATGAAGAATTTATGTATGACACTCAGAGTCACAAATTTATAATGCCATCTGCTGAGAAAATTATGTTCTACTGTGTGAATTAAAATATTCAACAACTAATAACTACTGTTTTCAACTTATTAAATACTTGGATGGATACTTCACTCTATGAGGGTGTTCATATGTGAATATTGTTTGTGCTTATAATTTCTAGATGCTCATGTTACTGTTCTATACTCTGACCTTCTAAAAGGCACCAGAAAATATATTATAATTTTGTTGTGCTATATAAACAGATATGGTATATGGTAACTGTTCAGGCACGGTCACTTCGAACTAATAAATGAGCATGCATCGGATTTTCGCCAGCTATATAAAATGTTATATGTCTTACGTGTTATAATAAGGGCCGAAATACACTTTTTTTTGCATTAAGTTGTCCCAGTCTTCTGTTGAACCGATGAGACGGTAATACCTGTTGAAGGTCACAACAACAAGAAGCATTTTCCCTATTTTCAACGTGGTTGATTGTTTCATAGGGCGTGTTAGGACCTTGTTTGTAAAAGTTTGGACAACATTATTTATACTTATTTCGAGCGAAATGGTTCATCCTGAGACATCAGGCTACAAAAGATTGTAATTTGGTGATCCCGTGCCTTTATTACAGTGGCCATTATCCATTCTTGCCCTGCATACTTTACGTTCCTCATCTAGGAATTTTGCGAGATTTTTTATCCCAGCAACAGTTACTAATAATACGTCAATTGATATTACTTCCCTGACAGTTCAACAGTTTCCGATCAATAACAGAAAATACGGTAAGTGTAAAAAAAAAATGGTTAACTGATACCGTATGTACTGGCGCAGCTTCACAAAAAACAATGGCTTGACTTCTACAAAGATGTTTAAGAAGTGAATCGTGTCCGATGGTCGTGACCTGAGTGTACATTGGTTCGACTCTGGTGAAACACTTAGACACTTTCTAAAATCAAAGTTGTTTCCCGGACTAATAACCATTAGACTACCGTATTTTAAAGCATTTAAGATATTATTCTGAGTATAATCACTTACGTCTGACATGTCGCAGAATAGTTAACATTATGTCGTTGCTGGTAAAGTTCAGAGGTGCCTTTCCCTGCGTATTGCTATTGGTTGTTGCTGACAAACCAACTATGTTATTATTGGTTGCTTCTTGTGCCATATGTCTACTGTGACATATGTCTACTGTGCTGTATGTCTACTGAAACTCTTCCCATAGGTTACAAAGTATCAGTTTGTGTAAGAAATTCGCATTTACTTTTCACAAAATAAATTTCTGTTTTCCAACACTTGAAATGAAAAATTTATATTTAGACCCAGGGGTTAATTAAACGGGTGAAAAAAAATTCGAAAAGGAATGGTACATAATGACCCTGGAGAACTATTCTGCTTAAGCTCCTCTCAGATTTGTGATAATTAAGCCCTCATGATAGCATAAATAACCGTAAATTGCATATCATGTCGAATAAGTCTTCACAAGAAAGTAAACTGCGCTGAGAAAGAATATAAAAACACATATTTTGCGTCAAATAATGTTTCCTTTTTGGAATCTCGTGATACGTACTTGTTTAACAGTACCAAAGGGTGTACTTCCAGGTATCGATGTGTTAGTTAAGTGACATTTGTAGTATGCCATGCTTAAAGTTTGTGTGTTTATATATAATACAAAAAGAAAACGATTTCTCGTTACACAAATTAAATTATCATTACATGACCAAGTGTATGTTACAAGTAGTACTGACCAACATTCTATACAACCAAATAATAACCGCGGTCTGATTAACAACACCTTCATGAACTGGAAAAGGCTCCCAACAAATAATATCTCGTGGATCAAAGTCATTTGAATCCGTGATTTCCGTAGGATCCTTGACGTTATACGATTTCCTAAAGAAACTGAATTCCAAATGATCACTACCAGCCTTCGCAGTAATACCTTGTAGACCGAAACGAAACAAAAATGAAAGTAAAATGTAACTCTCTTCAGCAGCTTACACTTTGAAATCCTGTCTTTATCTTCGTTATCAACAACATAACTCACAGGCAAAATGTTACGGTACACCATAATAGGATAATAT
This sequence comes from Dryococelus australis, assembly GCA_029891345.1. NCBI lineage: Eukaryota > Metazoa > Arthropoda > Insecta > Phasmatodea > Phasmatidae > Dryococelus > Dryococelus australis. Next base: position 258,124,078 of record CM056993.1, on the reverse strand, counting down.
CTTAAAACACGATTATGTCTACGAAACATTATTACATGCGTCTACAGTAACGTCACGAAGCAAAATGACGTACACTTGCCAATGACAACCTTATATACCAGAGCAGAGAACCGTCAGATTCGTCGCTACTAGAGGTGTCCATTAATCTTCTTTTGAAACTTCTTGACTTTGATGTGTTGGGCAAAGTTTCTTTTTTAACTACGTTTTACAACATTTTGCTGCAGTATCTTTTTATTCTTTGTTGCTGTAACTCATTTCCAATGATCTACAGCCTCTTAGACTTCGTAGTCTTGCTGAAAGATTTGGAGGTGGTATTATGTCTTTTGGTAAGACAGGAAGCTTTACACCTGAAGGGCCCGAAGTTGTATTATCAAGTTTGTTTCCTGCTGTGTCCAACATAAGTGCAGTGTGATCACTAGAATTTCCTACATAAGAAGAGGTACCATGTGCGATGTCCATCGTCAAATTAGGCCGTGCATCACAAGGCTGTGCATCAGAACCATGTGAGGTGTCCATATGGTGAACAGGGGAGCATTACAAGGTAATGCAATGGAAGATTTGTAGTGTGTAGTGTCTATAATGTCAGTTCGGTTGTTATCATCATCTAGATGAGGCATTTTTTGACAGCTATGTATAACAAAGTCATATTCACAAAACACATATTTGTTGAATGGATACAGTCCTGTTTTGCGAAATGCATTAACTGCTATTTCCATTGTTGCAGCTCGTTGGTAAGCAACGCTGAACACCCAACAGTCGTGTTCACAATACGATCAGGGTTGTTTGTTTGGTAAGAATGTATTTCTGAAGAATAATAGGCATTGAAAGGCTTCATGAAACCAACATACAGTGGCTGCATTTTGTGTGGACTTTGAAGAGGGATATAAATGATTGAAACATGCTGTTCTCTAACCAGTCTTATCACATCGACATTTTTGGTGTGCGAATAGTGGCCACCAAGGAACAGAAGAACAGGATCATCAAGTAAAGGTTTAGTGAATTCAATAAAATTTACAAACCACTTGGTAAACAAATCGCCCTGGATCCAACCTGAAGGGTGGCACCCCAAAATAGAACCAGCAGGTGAACCATCCATGAGCTCTATTTTGATATTCTTCCTTGGCCACACTATCAATGGAAGGACAAACGAACCAACAACATACATGCAAGTAAGTATGGTAATGAGTGACCCTCTCTCTGCTGATGCCAGTGCAGCTATTTCTTGTTTTCCTTTTAGGAATATTACCTTTTCAGCTCTGTGCTGTACCAGTTATCCTAGTCTCATCAATATTGTACAACCTTTGCGGACGCCCTTTAATTTTGTCAAATTCTTGTTCACAAAGCTCAAAAAAGTTTTTCACATTTTCAGTATTGGAATATTTTACTCTCTCAAGAGAAATAACTTGGGGAACTCTTAATGCCAACTTTGAAGATCGCTTCAAAAAAGAAGCCATCGATTTCTTCACAACTGATTCTTGTTATTTTTTTCTGTGAATGGATGTTTAATACCATTAGCAATGGCTAGTTGGAAGGTCATCCTTTTAATATCGAGTCTCCTCAACCCATAAACCATTTTTATCCATCTCAACACTCAATATTCTCCGAGTTGGTTTCCTAGTTCTCAGCTTTATACAGACGTTCTTCCTAATAGCACATTTACTAAATCATCAATATGTGATTCAGAATTTTTCAAATACCTTTCCATAGTGCTTTCTGGTACGCCAAACTGTTTGGCTGGAGACTTGTAGCCCATACTACTTGCTTGTACAGCTTTGACTGCTAGGATCATCTGCGCCTTGTCCCATTTATTTCTTTTGTGATTTCGGCCACGATCCATCAAAAAATTAAATATTTATTTTATGTTTATTATAGATTTTAATTTAATATGTATTTATGAGCAATGAATACTGTAAGTTATGCCCTGACTTGTTATTATTATTACGTTATAACTTATCTATTGTGTCAAAATAATACACTTAGTTAATAACGAAATTATATTGCTATACATATCATACGAAGAAATTAAATTTCTGTAGTCTATAACAATGTTAGTTTTATATTATATTAAAACGATTATTAAATAACACTTTAAAGTTTAAATGCAATACGTGTTATTTGGTAGTAGCTCTTAATATCAGACCCGGATCCTAATATGAGACCGTATCTCATAAAAAGGCAACCACGTGAGTCTCATAATAGGATACAACATTCAACAACAGAAACAATGGTGTTGCAGATGCAAAATACGCGCAGTGATATATTAATATGAACAGAACAACCCATCTATATGACAACCAGTGTGTATGTATGTAAAAACATGTATCCTTAACTTGATTTATAAACAAGCCGTTGCTGCTATCTCGCTGCAAAACTTTATAACTCATAAAACACAAAATCCGTAATAGCACTTGACTGCAGAGTCGCTCGCTATTAGCAATGCTACACGCGTGAGGAAATTGCCCGTCACCGAGTTCGCGTTTTGCCCGCTAGATTTCAGCAGCTCCCGGCTCTGAATGCCTGGGGTGTCGTACCAGGGGAGGATCTCATAATCGCTGCTTTTACCTTATACGAAAACACAAACGTATTAATTTTGGAAAAGAAGAAATAAAATAAAATGTTATGGAAGCTAACAAATCTAAATTAATAACAATCTTAAGATATACAATACGAAGGGTAATATGCGCTCTTGAAATCGATAACGGAGATGATTATATTTGAAAATAATTAGGAAGTATTTGTGATATAACACCAAATCCCTGAATATGGTAATTACATATATCGTCTTTCATTAAGAAAATAAAACTTAGCCGGACACGTTTAATACGTGCCAGAAAAACTCCTCTTCCGAATTATGTTGCTCGTTTCTCGTGGGTTATTCATCTGATTTTACTTATTCAAATATGATGATGTGTCTTCCTCACATTAATATAGGATTAGCTATTTGTATAAAACAATAATTTGGTACATCCTCTTCTCTCGATGAACGGGAATGAAATGACCCACAAAACATTTTATAAATTTCAGACCTCTAGTTATTTGATCGCAAATACTTTGCAATATTTTGAAAGTAAAGAGTATTGCATTTATTATGAACTTGTTCAAACGTTTTTGTGGTAGTTGGTAAAAATTAATAGTAGGGTATAGTAAAATTTTCAAGTTTCCGAAACGGGGAGATTTTTGTTATAACTATCCAATAATTTTGCACTTCATGACTATAAATACCAGATGTAGGCCTACAGAACCTATGATTTTTTACATTAACTGTAATGTAATTCAATTTTGTGCATTTGTTATACAGTAATAATAACTCTGTTCGAAATGTATTGAAAGTAGTCTTATTGCATGTGGCGAATCTTAATCACAAGGTCATAAATGTCATGTTGAATTGCTACCCGGCATACGACTAAGGCACGCAAAGTCGTCCCAATGACAAGCCCGTGCCCACACTTTGCACAGTAATTAACTGTTTATTAATCTGATTCTGGCAATAATAACCGAAAATGGTATATAAACATGAAATAAATGTGGTCCAGACTTACTGCATTAATGTGGTTAAGGTGGACCTGTTTGTCAGTCGCTATGGTGTAATAAACTTGGCGGATAAAATACTTTGCTTGCACCATGTGGGTTCAAAGTGGCGTCAACGGACGACACGGTAAAAACGTATTATTTTTAAATTGAGTATACATAATACGTTTTTTTGCAAAATAAAAAGTAAATATATTTCCTTTAATCGATATTGAAAATTTAACTGAAGGCAATTGATAATGGAGCTAATAATAAGCTTTTCGTAGGTTTCATATAATACAATTTTGTGTAAATTTTTTTCATTTTATTAAGTAAATAAAGAGTACTGGACGGCTCTAAACAACGAGGTCTTGAAAGCCGATGAGGATGAAGCGAGGTGATTACGGAGCAGCGTCGGAACGCAAGGGTGGGGGAAACGGGACATCCTTGAGAAAACCCGCCGACCAACGGTATCGTCCGCCACGATTCCCACATACGAAAATACGGGGGCGAACCCTTCGGGACTCGAACTCGGTTCGCCTAGGTAGGACGCGAGTAGGTGAAACATTATTGACTGAAACCGTGTTTGATAATAATTGCATTCTCGATATCTTGGCAGAAATGCAGCATGACGAGGGCAATTCAACATGGCGTGAATGCACTTGGGATTTCAGAGCTAGATTCTCTGTAAATGAACAAATGAAGATAACCATCGAGGCCCTAAATCTTGCTACAAGTTGCGAGAGAAAGCAACGACGTTTACGGAGATTATAGATAGCCACCGTTCAATACGAATGAAAGAGTACGAACACGCAAAGACCCAGTTCACTATTCAAAATTTCCCGATATTCACGGAAATATTTACGGAAATGAATAGTTAATATACAGAATGTGATCTGTTATGACGAAAAATGGAGCTGATCTCTCTGAACAGAAGACGCGGAACGTCTCCTCATTTAATATATGTAGCTTCGGATTTCGGTAAGAAACTGTGCCGAGTGTATGTACAGCAACTTCTGTTTACCGCTGTAACAAGAACATTATCCCTTTTTACAGCAATTACAATATCCACGTCACTTAGACCTATTCCTGTACACATCCGAAAGTACCATTAGACACCTGTAAAAGGTAGCAGAAATTTAAAAACTCATATGTTACTAGAAACTGGAAAAGTTGCGCCTCTCACATATCTTCAAATAACGTATTTATGCTATGCAATGTCACAGTAAGGTAAGAATCATTAACTGCATGTCCTAGAATTCATGTTAAAATCTTTCATCAATTTTTTTTGCACCTTGAATATTTTTATGCACATTAAAATATCACATAATGAAAATAAACTAATAATTTTTTGGTTTTTTAAACCGCAAGTACAAAAAACTAACCATCAAATTTACGTAGACATTTCGTGAATTCACGGGAAGTTCTGTGACGTTTCCAGAAATACTGTTATTATAAAAGTAACGTGTCGGGAATTCTACGGAGAGTTCTGGAGATTTTTTGCACGCGCTTTTCCGTAAAATGACGCTCATGTTACCCGACACACGAACAAAAGAGCGAAATCAACAAACACGCTGTTCGACCGGAATGTGACAGCGTGAACAAATGAGTGATGATACCTACTGCATATTATCGCCTCTGCCACGTGCCAGTGTGAACGAAGCCTTCCGAGTGGGTAGTGATTCTGTCACAACAGTTAAACCACCTGTTAGAACTTTACCAAAAATACAACCGGTAATATGCGGATTTATTTTAGCATTTCGTGTACGATATGTAAAATTGTAACAAAAATATGATTTTTTATATTGTAAATTCACGCTGAAAAAAAATAAAGGAAACAATTAATACATTCCCATACCTAGTAAAATAATAGAATTCCTTGAAATTGATTCTTGCAATAAATGGGAAATCCTTCTCCTCATTTTTGCAGTGCAACAACCTTCCTAAAACACTACGGTGAAAAGGAAAAGCAACATTGCGAATATATTCAGAATTTTTCGGAGCCGCTTTTCACTGTACAAGATTTGTGGCATCTTGTTAGTGTACGCAGTATATACGAATTTCTGCAAACGAAATTGAATTACACATGTTTTCATTGAAAGTTACTCTAATTGAAGTGAATAATTTCCACAGATAAAAAAAAACCGTGCATAGATAGGCAAAGAATTTAGAATATAGGTTCACAATGACATCACAATTTTGCAACTACTGTAGATAAACCCTGTTAAAAAAGAGGGAATAATTACACAGATGACAATCATATCATAAAGCTTATCGAGTAACCCGAGAAAGAGAGGGGGGTAGGGGGGCTTACAGCTACTACATACAAAAGCGATCGTGAGACAGCATGCGGCCCTTGCCAACAGCTGATGCATCACGCGACTATGGAAGTAGCAGAGATAACGCCACTGGAGAGCGTGTCTTCTCCGAGGGCGCGGTTTGCATAACTCTCTGGAGCACAAGAGCGTTTAATAATACAACGTCGAAGTCACACTTGCCAGCACGTGTTACGGAGATAGATATTGAGCGCAGTGCGCGACGGGTTTTTTGCCACTAAGTATTTAATTTTACAGTAGTGAAATAATAATGTAAAAGTACTCTTATGAAACAAATTCATCAGCAATTCTATAAACGGCGTGCACAAGTTTTGGTCTGGAATACTATAGTGATATAAAACCAAGGGCGCATAATTAAGCAACACACTTTTAATACATTTGTCCTGTTCAAACGTTTCTGAATGGTTATCTATGAATTCTTGTGCGGACGTAACAAGAGTCACCATTTAGCGGGCAGAATATGAATAATTTACCACTCACTGCTCTAGCTACTTAAGAAGGGGCATTTGTTTGGATAAGTAGTGTGTTAGTAAAACGACTGTGCATATTTTGTGTGAGTCTGACAACTTTGCTGCAACACGGTAAGATATTAAATTACACTATCGTATTCTACGTACCTTTAGCTTTAAAAACACGTAGCTCAACTTTCATGTCTAACATTTTTGTAGAAAGCTGCGAATAACAAGTGAAATATAATACTGTGGGGTACGTTGTCACAAAAAAAAAAACGCGGGTTTGTTGTCACTGGGACAACATGCCCCGTATACATCGGAGACAATTTTTATCGGCAATTGTGTAGAAAATAAATACTTTCTGTGTTTTAAATATGCAAGTTTCGACTGATATATCGTAATTATGGGCAAAAACGTAAACATGGGACCTCGTAAAAAGAGGTACTCCGAACCACCTATTTCTGTCTTGGTGCTCATATACTTAAATAAAGCTTACGATTTCACTATAAAATTCACCCCCTCTTTTTTCCTCTAAAAGGAAAAAAAAAATGTACTGGGGTAATGTACTTCAGTATATTTTTATTGTTTAGTGGAACTACAAACTTAATTGGAAACGGTGACGTATTTATTTAAATAGCTCGAGCTAACGAATGCTGTGTCGGCAATAAAGCCCAAAGCAAGGTTTCACGTAGACTAGGTTTGTTTGATGTTTATATCAGCAGGGTGAGCTCGCATTCATAATTATAATATAAGGTACACAGGCCCACTTAACCTAATAGTTCAGCTCATCATTTAATAGGAAAATAGAGTAATTATAATTTTATGTTATAAAAAATTATGTATACACAACGAAGCAACACATTTTCTTTGCATATGGCGAGGACATAAAAACGGAAAAAGGGTAGAAAAACACCATTCCCTGATTTATTACTAAGAGCTGCAAAAGCTGCCCTCTAAATCCAAACATTTCTTTCTGAAGTAGACTTTCTGCCAAACTATGTGACAGGCAGACCAGATCCTTCTTCATCAGTTCTTGCATTACAAATAGACAGTTTTGATTTGCATCCATCTACTGATGCTCCTACAAGTCCACAGGAAGATTTATGCACAAAACTTTCTGCTTCCCATGTTTCACCACAAGATATCAGACCTTTTCCTAAGGCTCCCGAAAGAAAAGAGATTGCCCCCCAAAAGGAAAACAAGAAAATCGGCTATCCTGACAGACACACACACACCAGTAAAATTGCATTAGCTGCAGAGAAAGGGCGAAAAAAAGTTTCGCATTTAGATCTCCGTGGAAAGAATACGTCTTTAAAATCCGAGAAAAGGCCTGAAAGCTCTACTCAGTCGTATGCATCATCTGAAGTTGAAGACATATTGTGTTTAGTGTGCGAAGAAGCGTTTGGACTGAGTGTTCCAGGATAAGAATGGGTGAGGTGTGTTCAGTGTCACCCATGGTCTCATGAAAAGTGCACACAGAAAAGTGGATCACGGCTGATTATTTTGTTTGCCAGAACTGTGTTTAGTATCTGCAGAACAGTTTACAGTAGCCTCCACGTCATGTCACAAGACACATTAACAAGTCGTATTCGTGCTAGCTATGTCCGCCTTAAATTCCTATGGAATTGTTAATTGCTTTTTCCACAAGGTTTTCCTTCCTAAATAGTTTATAAAGTTTTGTATAACTTAGGAATTGTGTAGTAATTAAGATGTTTTAGTTTATACTATGTATGTTTCGTGTGTGACAACTAGCTCCATATTAAGTGACAACTTGCCCTGATGATGGGGTAAGTTGTCACACTTGTCGACTTGCTTTTGAAAGCGAATAACTGTATTTTAACACAGTGGTTTTCAATTGTAAAAAAATATTATGCGACAGACAAATGTATGTAATAAATTATATTAAAAAAATAGAATTTGTGATAAAACGGCACCATGATAAAAGAAAAAAAATTAAAAGCGAATTTTGTGACAACTAGCCCCGGTCTCCCCTACATTATAAAAGGCAATTTCAGATTTTCGTGTCTGTTATGCATACATTTCCCAGCTCTTTCAGACGAGAACATTGCTAGAGTGATCTAAGTAGCCCTGACAACAAACACGGGAGTTCTGAATGTTTTGCTGACCGACGTTCGAGCAGCGTGAGTAATCAGGCCGTTTTACACACCTCAGTCTCACACCCAGTGCGTGGTAAAACGCTTTAAATTACTGCTGTGCTGCGATCGATGGGCATGCAGGTTGTCAAAGACGGACTAGAAAAAGACACCACTGGAAAAAAAAATTAGCAGACAAATGGCATTAGACCGGTTCTGTAATACAGATTAGCAGCGACCAAACGTTGCTACCAGCCACTAGTAGCTCGCTGTCAGTATACTGCAGCTCTATTTGTTGCAGGATCGAACCGTATATTGCTGAAGTTGTTCTTTCGAAATACAATTTGTTTTATAGCAAAGACACATTTCTCTGTTCTACGAACTATACACATAGGCACAGGTACAATAACGGGCACGAGAATTACAAACAGTTCCGTTAACTCCTATTACTATCTATGTTAACAATATTTTGATGACACAGCAACTCCTCAGTAACTAACAACAAGCAGATACCCCTTGGCCAACTATTGGCACAGATGGTACATGTTCGCCCACATGACTGTAAGTGTTTTTTGTGTGGTACACAATAAGACCACGTGAACAGTAGTGACTGTATTTGCGTGGGAAGTATTTTTGATGTGGGCCATTAAACACAGAGTGATTGGCAGAATTAAAATGTATGGTCCACAAGCAAACACCAGTGAATCACCCACTGACATCGTAGAATACGTGGAAAACATGTGGCTGATGTATACCAAAGAGTATTAAAATTAGATAATTTTTGCATATAAAACCCTCATGTGGTTGACAGGTTCAATTATGATAATTGGGTATCATCATGTGGGCAATTACGGGCCACTTATCACAAAATGACAGACAGAATTTCATATGTGGCCCTCAAGCAAACATCAGTGAAACACCCACAGGCATTTTAGAGTATGTAGAGAATGTGTGGGTGATGTTTGCCAAAGAGCTCATACCGCCTTTTGTGGTATGCCAACTGTTCCTTATTACTGAGGAAACATGATCACCAAGCTTATGTTCCATTTATAGCATACCGACTATATGTTGTTGTGCAGTAGCAAACAGCATATGCATATACAATTGATTTTTTTATTTAATGTATATATGACGTAAAATTATCACGTGGCATCGCTAGTAATAGCAAAAAATAATTTTTAGACCAGAAACCTGCAAAGAATAACATGTAAAAAAATCATTATTATGCATTTTAAATTCTACCTGAAAGTAGTCCGAAACTAAAATACTATCCTTAATAAACGAAACACACAAATCCCAGTATTGAATAGCTGAGCCACAAGTGGCTTAACAACAGTTGCCTAACGACGTGTGGTTTACATAGGCCAGAAGCAAAACGCCGGAAGTGGCTCGCTTGTGGTTAACTTACAGGCAACTCTTGTTTTCCCAGACATCAGCCAACAGTTCATCAAGAATAAGTGGCCTGTTTGTGGTTGACTTATAGGCAACTGTTGGTTTGCCAGACATCAGCCGACAGTACATCCAGAATTGGCCCGCTTGTGGTTAACTTCTGGGAAACTCTGTTTTGCCAGACATCTGCTGACAGTTAAATATCCGTATGTGGCCCACACGTAAACAAATCATGCCACAGTCATCATTCATCATGTGTGCCACATGCATCTGCGGGTACATTCTGCTTATTGAATGCCTGTGATGCCGCATGTGGGCTGCTTGTTCACAATCAGATCTGCACATGTGGGCCAACTATATTTTGTTACTTGGATCACTGGTTTACTGTCTCTGTATTATACGTCTAGGTGGGTTGTGCTGTGGCTAAACAATTTAGGTTATCAAGAGGGATTGCTGGCGCTAGGTTATAATGGCAACAACTTCCTCTCAGAATGTAGAAGCAATGAAAGTAAATATATAAAATACACACATATACATACATATATGAGTGTGTGTAAAACACAGCTAACTGCCTGTTTCCCTGCATAGTTTAAATCGATATACATGATTGATTTACTAACTTCGCAATCATTAATATAAGCTGAAATTTACTACGTAACTAATCCGCCCCATAAAGATACTTATAGTAATGAAGTGATCTAAGATTTGTATATATATATATATATATATATATATATATATATATATATATATAATAAATCTTAGATCACTATATATATATGTATATGTATGTATATATACATAGACATATATAAATTGTTAGCCACTTCGTTGCTATTATATTTATTGGAATAATTAAATGCACTATAAATTTTAACCTTTATTTATGACTGCATAGTTGATATACAAATAACTGCAGTTTAGGTTAAAATTAATTTTTCATGTATTAAGGAAATGTTGTAATATTAACACAATAAATGTAGAACAATCAAATTATAATACTCCTGTTCAAACAAATGAAGACTATCATATCAACACATTTTGTTTGTTAATGGTGTCATTCAATATTATTGTAATCTGAAAAAATGTTTCATAAAAAAAAAGTTGAAACAATAAAATTGACAAGTAAGCCAATTGCGGACAGAAACTTGATTTTAATAAACATTTAGATGTGTAATGTTCATAAGAGTCTTTGCGCATTATAAAACTGAGATTATTATACGGAACGAAGAACTTGACTGAAAAATATAAACATTCACACACAAAGTTCTCAATTCCAATAAATTTTTCGTAGGAAGTCGATATTTGAATAGTGGTATTGTACTTCATCGTCTTTGTGCCTTACGTGTATATTTTATAGAGTCACGATGTACAAATAAGTGCACCGTTTCTTTTAGGGTTTTTAAACAGAATATGGTAGACCTTAATTAAAAAATTCCCCGTGTATCTGCTCTTACCCTATACTGTTAGAGAACCAAACATTAAGCGTTATACTTCGGTACTACAGTAGACGGCATACAAGTATATGTTAATTTCACATACGTCATTGGAGTTACGTTCATCCTACACGATATGCAGGAATCAGAACCCAGTGGCGTGTGATGAAGTGTTGCAAGGTAATCTGGCGTTAGTTGTGTGCAGTACCCTGTTGCTTGCTAGTTTAAATTTGCACCACTAATACGTATCTCGACAGCTGACGCCACAGGACGCGAGTAATGGGTCCGTTGCTGCTTGCCTGTGAGTGGTCGGAGTATATTCAGTTTCCCTATAGGTTGTCCGGTGGTTACTGGCTCCTGCTGCGTGCAACGAGAATGTACAGCAGTGAGCAAGCACCAGCTTGCCTTGCAACAGTTCACCACACGCCACTGTCGGAACCGACAGTAATCTTGCACTTCCTTGGTAGCTTCTTTCACACTAAATTTTGTTTGTTCATATTTTGTGTCGCGAGTAAAATAAAAATAAAATTGCGTCCGCCTATGACATTTAATTCCACGTCACAAGAAATCCCTACTGCGGACAACATCGCAAATGGGACAATAACAATGGGAAACAAGACGCCATACCAGCTGGTGCTGACTGTCAAATAGGCCGCGGCTGGCAGATGAAGGTGTCGGGGCTGGCTGGCGGTGGTTGGTCACTTCGCAGGACGGACCTGTTGCGCGGACGGCAGATGGTTCACGATAGAGGCGCCATAGAGTAAAGACGAGGTAGAGAGATATCGCTAGCTGCGCACAACCAGTCTTCGTGTCCCTACATTGAACTGCTTTTCTGCCACCACGGCCTGGAAAGAATGGCATGGACTGGATAGTTTAGAACAATGTTCAGTAAACGAGAGCTTTGTGATGTATGTGTACTTCCTCCAACCAACTTGTAATGCAGTTTGATTAAATTCATATATGTGAAATTGTTTTATTCAAATAAAGTAAGTACTTTATTTGAATAAAACAATTTCACATTCTTCTTTTGGAAATGAAGATATAAACAATCACGTTTATCGCTGTTTTCCATGTTACTTTGACATTTGTGTTCCTTCTGTGTAGGCTTCGAACCCCTGCAGGAATTTCATACGCAGAGCTAGTTGGCAATATTAAAAAACTTCGCAGCTATTAGACCACAGTACCTAACGTAATCCTTGTTTGACACTTTTAGCGAACATACAGCCTCAAGGGGAGTATAGCGAGTGTGCCCCGTTTGAGGTTAAGGTCTGCACGTGTTGTATGATTGCAACTTTCCCTTGTTAACTGAACCAACTTTGGCCTAAGTAATATTTTTGTGTTCCTTCCGGACAGTTCGGTGTTCGTCATTTATTTAAAAAACAAGATAGCTGGGTTCCTTAATTCGTTTAGTGGTAGTCACGTACTTGTTTTCGTTAGCAGTTTAATCTATAAATTGATAGGGTCATTTTTGTATCGTTAATTAATTTAATACTGGAGACTAACGTAGTTGTAATCGTTTAGCACTTGTTGACATCTGGTTATTCACATAGTTATGTTCGTTATAATTCTCTCTCCTGTTATTTATTCATACTTAGAACTCGTTTGAAATATATTTCTCTTGTGTCAACTATATGTTATATTCTCTTTCTGTTGATTTATTATTACCAAAAATCGCCTATCTCCCACCACTGTCTACGAGCAATATCACTGTCAAACGAAAAAATTAACACTTAGGGCACTCTTGCACAAAACTCAACACATATATACCCTGTCCCCAAAACACACCATACCTCAGTACGACGCCAGAGCTCCAAGGGTGAGGATGTGCCAGAGCTTCTCCCCACCTCCACCCAAAAAAGAAAGAAAATAATTAATTTTCCCTTAGCACAATATTACACCAAAATACACACTTATCACAACTATTTTTATTGATTATTCCAATTAAAATAGTTGAATCAATCAATCAAAGTTTCATTATACTTTATCCCACAAGAATTTAAAAAAATCGAACGGATTAATGCCGGATTAAGGATTAACGAAACAAATTTTCATCGAATTAAACTAGGATTAACAATTTTTGTTCGGATAAAGGATTAACCCATTCAATCAATTTTATATCAAATGCTTAATCCGATTAACCAAACGTGCAGTGAAGCCCCCTGGCCCAACTATTTATCTTCATCTGTTTTGGTATATGATGTCCTGTATATTTTCGACAATATTTTTCATAAGCAATTCGTGCGATTAATTCCGAACATTATCTAAACGATGACTAAAATAATAGTGGCAAATTTTTAACACAGAGTGTTTGTAAAAATACAAAACATTTATACAGAGTTCCATATGATCTGGTATAATAGGAGAATGGAATATGCTTAGCTGCTTTACGTAGATTGTTGAATCTTTGCTTTGTGGCATTTTACATTGCGAAATGGTAGCGTCTGTCTATACTGCATGTATATAATCCACACTTTATGGGGGTACGCATAAAACTAACAAACAGATGAACAGATTATGAAGATAAACACAGATGGAAGTTGTTATAAGATCACAATTTAAAGTTTACATACCCATATCAGTTACCTTAGCTCTCCAAGTAATTAAATTTCTTGCTTGAGCAAACATGGGTTAATTAAAGCAAGAGCTTTCTTATCGGTTTTGTACATCGCTTTGAGTAATTTTGTGATTGAGCCAGAAACAACACGGGCATATACCATGGAAACAGAGACCCTCACCCATTAGTGCCGTACCGTGTTTTGTACTGTCTGATATTTTCGCGTCGGATAGCCGTGTTTGGATCCGCTGTAGTGTAAATTATCTTCCTTCCTCCTGCCCCTCGCCACGTCTCCGTGTGAGGGTTGAGGGAGAGAATATGTGTTTCTGATGGAAACTAGAGCCCGAACTCCCTACACATGTTAAGAAGCGCTGCGCCGTGAACAGGGTTGTACAAAGTCGTGCCGCAGTGTGCATTATCATCTAATATGACGGTGGTAGTCTGTAACATTATACTTGTTGACTATTATGTATTTTTATCGAGTTTATTGTTTTCAAGGTCATTCGATGTCATGGGGTCATGGTTGAGGTAGTTTGCCTCTAATATGGTGGTGTAGTCTGTAATGTATTATTCTTCCTTGCTGTTATGTATTTATCTAAAATGGCGGTGGTAGTTTGTAATGTATTACGATTGATAACTGTTATGTATTTTTCTCCAGTTTTTTGTTTTCAAAGTCATTCACAGTCATAGGGTCAAGGTCATGGTCAAGGTTCAAATGTCAAAGTTCAATTGTTGATGGGCACTGGCTTCCAAGATGGTGGACAGGCGATGTCTACCAAGATGATAGTCGCATACCAAGATGGCAGCAGTCAGTAAGATATATACACAAATGACAAACAAAAATCAAATATGGCCACCTCCATAACTTACAGGCAAATGATGTGCGAAAAAACGAATATGGTGGCATACAATACAATGAGTATAGGTGGGGGAGTGGGGGTGAGGGAATCAGTCGTCTGCTGGACGTTGTGCTGGGAGGACCTCCTGTAGAGTAATTTTTTAAAAATCAATTTTTATTTAATTTTTTAGGAATTTTTTTTTAGATTTTTTTTTGAGAACAAAGGGAAATGTTAAGGGAGAAGGGGAAGTTGTTAGGCAAAATGACTGCAAAGTGGAATAGAATTTAAAAATTATATTTTAATGATTTTTTAATTATTTAAAATATATTTTTTATAATCTTAAATTAAATTGTTAATACGAATTGTTTTGATAAATATTTTTAACAAATTTTATTTACAATTTTGGCACTACATTTTTTAAAATGATTTTTTCGATTTTTTTGCAATTTTTCTTGTTTTTGGCGTCAGGTGTTACCGGGGTCAAGGGTCAAAGTCAAGATCAATGTCATATGGGTGCAATGTGGCGGACAGGTGACAACATCATGGTCGGCTGAACACTATTCCGATTCAAGTGCCGGTTGGCTGTCAATTCTTTTCTCCCTGCTACTTTACTATAATACGAAATTTAGCACACTATTGATAGTATTTAAAAATGTAATTTCTGTAACAATATTTAGTTATTGTTTCATTTGGGTCAGATGTGGCGTGCTGAGTTGTCGAAAATGTCCGTTCCCATATAGCACTGGATATCCACCGAATGACCTAATTATTTCCACAATATCTGAAAGTAATTTAAGTCCTAAAGTGAGTCTCTTATGGATACCATTTGTATATCCAGTAGTAGACATCAGTTTGTACCACTTACTGGATATCCATTAGATATCACAAAATCACCAATGACCAATACTTATGGTAAGTGACTAAATCTAAAAATGTATATAGGAAATCCAAGATATCTATATCTCATTTTGGATACTGAGCGGACGTTTGTATATATTTTGGTAATATTTGGGTGTAACGTTGCTATTCCTGGATGTCCATGGCTATTGTGAACGTCGGAAAGTGACGTCATTAGATATCCTTTGGAGGTCTATGTGTATTGAGGGTTATGGGAAATATGGAGAAAAAAAAGTTGGTAGCTGTTAACGCTGACGACTCTCCGAAAAAAAAAAAAATATATATGTAGACATCTTTCGAGGTGATACCGCCAGTTTGTAGAGACTGATGTGAATTTAGACACCGTCGCCACCCGTTTGGAAAATCCTTTTGTTTCCCGTGGCGGCAGCGCCGCAGCTTGCCTCTCTTATCTTCTTCGTGATCGTTCCTTCCGGCGCGCCCCTTTGGCCGCCGCACTTCCTCACCCTTCCGCCATAAATTATATATCCTTCCCTCCACCTCCCCCTCCCACCGACAGCAGAACTCGCGGAACAAAGTGCTCGAGACATCGACATGGAAGAGAGTGTTTATTTGGTAACTTCTCTCCGCTACGTACCCATGACCCACTTGCCAACACCGTCGCTTGACATTCCCCCAGCGACGCTGTGAAACGCTGACTTCCGTGGCTACATTCTCACCTGTTCTGAAGCTACTGTGGGTACAGTCCATTTACGGTTACTCCCAACTTTTTACTGAAGCCCTGCTCAAGTTCTACTTCCAGGACGTTCCTCCGCCTCGTGCAAAAAAAATCCATAAAGAAAATAAAAATTTCACACAAGAGACAACGTATCGAATTCATGCGCACTCAGTATATTTTTATTTTGCAAAATAACTATTTCTTACAAGACATTACCAACTCACCTGTTTTCCTACTATTTGTATTCATAGTAATTGTAAATGTAATATTATGTTTTATCGATAAAGTATAAGTAAAAGTAAAATTTAACCACAAATACGGCAGTTGTATGTTAGCACGCGTATAACACGCTTGTAACAGACGCAGACATGTTTAGAAAACAACTGAGCACGCCGTGCATGGATTGTTGATTCGAAGGTTTGATCCAGAAAGTATGAAGAAACCGCTAGTAGACTGTAGTCGCTGTGTCATTATCGCGAGAACACTGAGAGAAGATGGTTCCAGACAACAAACTACTTGTTTGCATATGCAGGTCGAACATGTATTTAGTAACATCCCAAATAAATAATTTGTTAAGTAACCAAAACTACAAAAGCGAAATAATCGATTTATTCCATCTAACAAAATACATACTCAAGTAAACGAAAGCTCCGTGTTGAGTAAAAAAAAAAAAAAAAAAAAAAAAACTAGATGAGTCAATTGTACGTATTTACTTGGCTACTCAATTGATTGCCTTCGTTCGAAAATACAGCTCGATTGTTGTGATTCTTGTAACAATTAGGACGATAACAGTATTTTTAGGAGATTTATTGATTCTAGATAATGGCATAAGAATCCTAATAAAAGGAAGTTCAAGAGAACACTGCTCGTAAGTCTGTGAAACTGGACATATTTATTTATGCGCATTTTCCTGTATTTGAACTGCATGTATTAAAAAAATTCGCACACAGTTTGGGCAAAAGAAATAAAAGCAACGAAATTAGTTGGTTTGAATAACTAAATATTTAGCTGCCAATGTGAAAACATTTTATTTAGTTGCGCCAAACTATATTTGGTTTATTGAACAAAACATTTCTCTCAGTGAAAGTTCTTCCAGTAGCTTTTCTAATCTAACTGGATCTGAGGGCTATAGAAACTTCTCCAGTTGGGTTGATTGACAAAATATATGATTGCTGGTTACCATCATACCCAGCAATAGTTGATACACCACATAGTTTTCGATAGATCTATTGCCAACGTTTTGTGAAAAATTATAGATACAAACAAAAAAGCACACACACACACACACACACACACACACACATATATATATATATATATATATATATATATATATATATATATATATATAGTAAATTCGTTAGCCTAATTCTAGTAACCACTTTATAAGAAATAAAATTTATATCTGATATTGACAGAAAACGGCAGAACATCTCTGTCGTGCGCAGAACACGTCATTTATTCTACTGTTTCAATTTAGGTGAAAATAACTTGAGTGGTTATTAATCCATCTATATTTGACGGTAGTATATCATGTTTCAGATACAAAGATTGTTTTCGACACATTCCCAACATTACGAATAAAGCACTAACATTGTGCATAACCTAATTATGTCAATTGTTAAAACTCACCTTATTTATAAATAATATTTTTCGTATAATTGCTGAGTTTATGACAGTATTAAAGTAAAGTGTTATCTAATATCAAGAAATACGCTAATTACTATTGCTAAAACCGATAAGGACTTTTTCACCTGAATTTATTAACAAGCTTACCTTATTTAAGAAAAAAAATAGCAAAATATTATTTTGAACATGTAAAATAGATTTCAGTATTGTGAACAAATTCACGCATTCATATGATATTTCTTTTGTGAAAGAAGGATCTTTAATTTAACTGATGTTTTATATCGGTTATCTAAAACTTTACCGTTCTTTTACTTATAATGAACTTTTTTTTAACATATTAGGTATATATAAAATTCCTGTTACCTACACGCTTAATATATAAAAAAAATACATATATTTAGACCAAGGTCGATAAAATATAAATGTATACGCTTAATTTAATTTAATTTTAAATGACAAGTCACGATTGACAGATTTTAATCATATTTTTGTGCTGATATTTTAAGACAATAGTCTTCAGCTAAAAATAAAATAACTTATTGTATACATATGGCTATTTAAAACCTCTGTCCATTAAAATTATTTCGACCTGCTCAGATAAGTCTAACAAATTCAATCAAGGAAGAGCGAAATAATTTTGAAAAAATATTGTTACTTTTTAATATGTACAATGAAGTTACATAATATTTCGTGAAAATCTTGGGCCAAATTTGGATCTACATGTTACGATATCTTTTGTGAGTCAACACCGGTAACAGTTCGCACTAAACACGAAAGTAATCATATCTTTTCTATTTTGCGAGTAAAACCGCTTTGTAATGCTTATTCATGTTATTTGTTGCATTTACGCAATTATCGCAACTTGCACCTTTATCTAAAGAATAAGGAGAAATAATAGTGGCTATCTCCAGCACATCTTTTTGATACGATTGTTCTCGTAAAAAGACGAAGTCACAATGTAGGAAAAACGGAAAAATATTTGCTAATCGTTTCCCACAAAAATTGTGCGAAACGAATTATCGCCACTGATATATTTTCACATGAAAGAAAAAGTATGAGCACATTTGGCTTTCGTTTCCCACATAAAATATTGGCGCATGACTTATGACCTTCGCCATTCAAAACGTCTTTTAGCGGAAGGCGGCCTGCACATAGAATACGTGATTTCTCTTGCGCTTTCGACCAACCACTGAACACAAATCACCGTGCCGAAATTACCTCTCTTGAGTTTTGAAGACAGTGTACCAAGCAAAAAGAATTAGCTTTTATAAGATATTTCTGTCTCAAATTCGGCATACTGCCCAAAAGTAGTGCTAAAATATATACCAAAAAGAAATTGTTAGTACCGAAAAAAAATAATTTACACTGCAGAATCAAAGCTATAAACTATTACATTCCATGATAAGTATTTCTCTGTAAACAAGTGAATGTATTTACAAATGACGTTCTATTAAATAATGTTTTATTTTATTTTTGCAGCCTTTTATTGTGACCCCCAACAGTGAAGACCATTAAGAGGTTCACGCATGAATACAAACACACACACACACGTTAAACCGACAATTACAAATTACTATAAAACAATACACATTTATATAAACAAAAATTGCAAAACATATGAAAATATATGTGACATATTAACAAACACGATCATGTTGCTATGTATATTACTAACCATGCTCAGTATCTTTAGTAACCGACCGAAAAGTCTGTAATATATTGTGTGTAATGTTATTAACACTCATCCCGTCATAAAACAATATAATCTGCAATTATGAAAGTGCAATCCACTATAGACATTTAATGTCATTTTGATGTGAGGTAATTCTCGAAAACATTAACTTATTTTCTTCCCAAGAGGTGACATTTTCTTGCTCGAATTTATACGTGTATTTATTAAAGAACCAAAATGAATTTGAACATTTCAAAACACAGTAGTTGTGTGGTAAGTTCTTGCATTTGTAACACATTGGGTTGCTGGTTCGATTCTCAGTGCCTCCTATTTTGTGTTTATAATTCCTGAATCTAATTAGATTTTTCCTTTCTCTATGTAAAATTAAAATAGAATACACATGATTGGTAATAGACGAAGAAAGTTAAAACTAACAGTTTTGTAGTTTAATGTTATCCCGCTCTAGTGCAATTCGAGAAATTAGTGCATAACGTTTGTTCCTATGTCTAAAAGTCATTACAAAATTAAAGGTCATGCCCCATACTTAAGAAGGGAGTTACGATGTATGTCTTTATTTCGTGTACACCCAATTCGCCTTATTTTTTGTTAGTAATCATTTGCAATAGTTGGTAGGTGTTATTTGAGAACGTCTTTTCGAATCGAAAGTACAATAAATTAATTGCGACGTATAAGTATAATGATTTACAATGCGTAATAATTCCCTCTAAATTAAGCACTTAATCCACCTTTTAAAAGCCTCTCTCCGTAATTACAAATAATTTTAAAAGCGCTGAATGCCATGATCCTCACAGAGTTGGCAATTATGTAGAGAATTGTAACTTTAGTATTATATTTATTTTCACTTGATATATGCATGAAGAAAGTGACTAGACTAATAACAATTGTTATAAAGCCATCAGGCGTTAGTTGGACAGGCTGCCTGATCACACCTTCAAACATTGAACCAAGGTACGAGTGATTAAACAACGGGCGCGATATAGGCCAACGTAAAACTGGGAGCGGCGTCTTTTGTCATCGGGCAGTGGACCAAGAAGGTGTGGAGATGGATTTGTCCGGCCTTCGTTAACCGCCTCCTAGGCTCAGCCTCCGGCAACATGAACAATGTGGGGACTTGCCATTTAGATTGTAATAGCAGTGGCGTGCAGTAATAACACTTAATATAATTAATTAACATCTTGGTATTTCATTTAAGCTCCCACGTTCAATATTCACTTAAATAGTTATTTTATAATCCTATGTTCAAAAAACTCCATATTATACTGATGTGCTTTACCTAAACATAACTCATTATTTAGCTACATCCATAGCCCCTATTAGGTATGAATTGAATTAAAAGATAATTCGTAACACAATTCTAAATTTACAATTATAAGAATAATGCAAACTGAGTAGAAAAATAGGCTGTTTTCTGAAGTGGTACATTAACAGCTATCATCCCCTATATTAGAGTTATTACAATAAATGAACGACTTGGCTCAACTCGGATACAATAACTTACAGTACATTCACGGTTACTTGTAACTTTTTTAAGTGCTGTTAAAGTTATACTTTCAGGATATTCCCCCTCCGCATGCAAACAAATATTAAACAAGTCTATAAAATTACACCACAGGGGCAATGCACTGCATCCATGCGCATTCAGTGTGATAATATGTGCATAAGAACTATTTATTAATAGGCATTACCAACACACTTATTTTTTCTCAGTTTTTGTTCATATTGGCTGTAAATGAAATATAAAGGCAAAATATAAGTAGAAGTTCAATTTAACCATAATTAAGGTACCTTTAAGTTAACACAAGAATATATTGCGTGTGATACATTACAACCAAGCACGTCATACAAGCGTTAATTTTACAAAGGTTTGATTCGAAAATTTTGAAGAAACTGGAAACACGCCATAGTTTGCTCTAAGTTGTTGATTTTTAAGATATGTAATGAACGTGTTCTCAAAAATCCTTCCAGTGGCATCACTTTTACTCATTGCTGAACGAGGAGTACAGTGCTGTTATGTCGACCTTTCGCCTGTAAAAATATCTCTCACGGCTGCTTGATTCCTCTCGCCTCCGAGTTCGGGCGCAGAAGCCGCCAGCATACCGCAGATGTGACGCGGGTTGCATAGAAACGAGACGAATAGGAACTGCGCCAAAAAAAAAAATTCGCGCAAAATTCCCCTTTATCCCCCACGCAGAAACGTGGTTAAAAAAGCACGTAGAGGAAAGTGATAATGGTTACTTTCTTTCCGTTTTCCCTCGCACGTTTCAGTTAGCAAAATGAGGCGGAATGAATTCCCGCATAGCGTGCTGAGTATGATAAAATCGACACGGGTTCCTCCAAGCTGTACGTATACTGTATGTCATTGAGAAAAAGCTGATGATTTCCTGCTGCTGATTTGTAGCACGCTCTCGTATGAATAACAGTAGGTTGATAACAGTCGGGTCGACATGGCTGATCTATTGTCTCATATATATTTTTCGTCAAAGCTAAATATAGAAATATTTTTGAACTGATTATTTACATCTGAAAATTAAGATTTTTCGAAAATTGTATAGAATCACACGAGATATAATTTAGATCGCATATTTTAATAAAAAAAGTATGAATCACTACAGATATCGTTTTGTATTATTATATTGTCACAGCTATCAGTGTTTAATACTGTGATTGAATTTTTACTATTTGGTGAAAATAGATCATCTTCGTTAAAGCTTATCAAATATATCAGATAATTAGAAATCAAATCAAAGTTTCGTCGGTAGACTGATTTGTAGGTCTTTTATTTTAGTATCCTGTCATTTTGATTATCATGATGTCGTGTAAAGTAAAATGGCGGCTAGAGACGTAGTGAATGATAGAGATATGTCAGTATTAGTTATATTTTGTCGCCAAATAAATTGGAATTGTGCGAATGTTTGTGGTCAGCATAATTTCAAAATTACTGAATAATTTTCACTATCTGATCAATTTTTCTGGAATAAGTTATGCTAATCATTAAAAGGAGCTTGCCATATTTTTTATATGAAAATGTGTTACACTAGTATATTATTTTACGTGGCTGTTTCAGTTAACGGGAAAAGACAGCTTTAGATGATCAGTTCCAGGCCAGCCATTGTGGGGAATAGCGACCGCCAAGTTTAAGAAGTTGCGGTGTAACTCTTACACGGTAGTCAACATTCAACACACATAGACCGCATGTTTGAAAACCTCGGAGTTATGACGTAACGACAGACCGACACACGATGCAACGTGCTCGCAGGGAGATACATTCTGACATAATATATCGTGGTGACTAATAATCCGAGTCGTGGGTGGGGGCCCGCGGCGACTGCAGTGAGTTTTGCCTGTCGTTGGCGAACATTTCCGAACAGTAAGTTGTATCTCACGATTACGACGTGCTAGTGCACTGATTTTGATGTCAAACGAAAGATTCTACTACATACTGAATTTCAACCATATTTCGTTATATGCTGTTCACGCTGAAATAAGCACTCTCGAAAGCCCTGCTTAAGATCTACTTGTCTGCACGCATTATGTAAAATTAACATTGCCATGGACCTCATCACTTTATCCATTCGTCGGTCAAGTGAGACTGTGAACTTAATAAAAAACTAAATATTTTAAAATCTGTTCATTTTACACTTCTATACATTAAAAAAATAGAAAGCGAAAGAAGTAATTTAACTTATCGCAAATTGTTATTTAACACTTTTTATTGAACGTTAATATTTGGAACTACCAGCTCTCCATCGTTACCAACTTTACTGGGTACATCTCACTCAGTACGTCCGTTAAAATATATGCAACCAGGGCCAGTGAGATATTTCTAAGGTTGATTTCAAAAGTTTTCACTTTATCGTGAACAGCCTTTACTTGAATTTCACTCCACGTACCACAGAAAATATCGCCACCAAACACATGTAATCACGTGAAACGAACGGTAGTGTCTCCCACATAGCAACACCCGGAAATTTTTTTCTCTTACGTATTTTTGTGCCACAAATTTTAATTGATCTTCTTAGAAATTTGTTTAAATGCAATTTCTTGTGGTTAGAAACATAATAACGCACCTTGAGGAACGTTTTAGTGGTACGGTCCTGATGAGTGATACGATGCACAGATCGCAGCGAAGTACCAGTGACTATGAACCGTCCAAACAAATTGTTGATGATGGCTGTTCACGGTAAAGTGAGCACTTTTGAAATCAACGTTTGTAACAATAAATCGCTACCAATAAAGGCTGTTCACGGTAAAGTGAGCACTTTAGAAATAAACCTTAGAAATATCTCACTGGCCCTGGCTGCATATATTTTAATGAGCGCACTGAGTAACATTCGCCCAGTAAAGTTGGTAACGATGGATGGAAAGTAGTTCCAAATATTATCGTCGAATAACGACTGTCATGTAACCATTTCTGATAACTTATAATTATTTTTTCGCTTTCAGGTTTTTTAATTGCAACGAATTGTATAAATGAGCAGATTTTTGAAGTATCAACTTTCTTAACAATTTCACAATTTTATTTGACCCACGCATGACTAAAGTGACAAGTACCGTGACAATGTTTATTTTACATAAGTCGAAATAATACAAAACGTGTGTACGAGTAGATCTTAAGCAGAGCAGAGCTTTCAAAAGTGCTCATTTTACCGTGAACAGCCTACAACTATGTATGTTCACTTCGCAGTGGACATGCTTGTGCTCAGTTCAGTGGATTGTGAAATGTTTCCTAAGACATGACGTTGTAGTGAGAACGTAACACATTATGTAAATTTATGGCGACCTATGTCAACGCTCCTTGTTTCATACACAATACAAGGTATATTTTAATATAATGCCGAAATTCAAACCACAATATCTATGGACTATCATAAATTAAATATCTCACTAGCAAAATCTTAGAAAATGCATCTAGTAGTTTTTTAATTTAATTTTAATTTTTGCAAAATAACGGCGGGAGTCTGCAGATTTACGCACCTGCGTTGACAATAAGTTGTGTAACACGAAGACGAACAGAATCATATTACCTACGATGGAAACATATTCTCGCTTTTAGACAATCACATTGCCAAATATATTTAACAATAATATTTGAAGACGAAATAAGTCTATCGAATGTTTACATTCAACAAGTTGGACCAAATAATATTTAATGTTTGCGAAAATGTGCTGCACTGTCCAATTATTTTACTGGGCGGATCTAGTGTGAATTATAATTGAAAATTTACTGTCGAAGTGATACAGTGCTTTTGTGATTCTGTGCTATCCATAGCAAATGCTATTTAGTTTCACGTGTTTACTAAATGCAAATTTTACTCATTAGAGATATTTCTTGCAAAAGGAAATTTAATGTCTCGGATGTTTTAATAGTGTTTGAAATTAGTCATATAAAATAGAATTCATGCTCAAAGAGCTTTTATATAAAATATCTTCATAACCAAATTTAGTTTCCAGAAATTGATCACCATTTTCAAGTTACGTTTTATCGGAAACGGCAATTTATGTTATGCAAATTTCTAAACGACTGAGCCTATCAAACCTTAAGAAAAATTTACAATCCGTCCAATTTGCAAAATGCAAAATGCATCCAACGTTCTGAGACAAACATGATGACTATAATGAGGTTTCAATGACTTCAGAACCTTCCGTCTTTAACTAACCAAACTTATTGGAAGTATTAAGACGGGAAAATTAGGCAGTGTGAGATGGGCTTTATGAGCACAGCCGTTTAATTTCTCCGCTGACAACTTTACTGGCAGGCCGCATGTAAACATGCACTGTAATATAGTAACATTTTTTTTCGAAGGTTGGTTTCAAAATTTCTCACTTGAATGGTGTACGGTTTATAGCACGTTTTCGCGTTGTTAAGTGTAGGAGCCGTTTGTTGGGCGTGGAGCGCGACGCGAAGTGATCGCGCACCCAGGCTTACTTACTCCCTGGGTCAGTGCTTGTCCTTTTGTCGAGCGGGCGGAATTAATCAAGCACGCGCTGTTGACCGTGCAACTGGAGCGCGGTCGTGTTTGTTACAGTCCGCCTGGGCGGCCGGAACCACGAAAACCATCCCTTCTCCCTCCAGTCCACGCCGCTGTGGACCGCTCGACCAAGAGGGTGACTTCCGAGGAGACCGGTAACCCCGGTCCACTACCCCCACTCCCGTACTACCCCTCCACTCCTAAACCAGTGGTGGGTGGAGTGGAGTTGGGGGAGGGGTGTACCCCGTTGTCCGTACTCTGCCTGACGGACGTCCTGCGACGCGGGGCATCCATCAACCTGTCCACGTCCGCCGTCCTTTCTTGCAAATCTCTCCGGATATTTCACCTCGCTCCCTGCGGATGCTGTGTGTGTGCACCGCCCAACGGCCTCCCCCTCAACCCCCTCTCAATTCAAGCCGACACTAGTCACAACAATGGCTCTTCTACCGTGCTCCACGTGAGAAGGGATGATATGTTTGGAGTTTATCTCCCTAACAGGTGTGACCTGTCCCACGAGGGAACTAAACACACAACCCTTATGCTTACCGCGGGTAGACGTTTACGCGTAACTCCCCGCGTCTTACAGACGAGACGGGGATGATTTACTAAGCTCTTTTTTTAGTATGACGGAAGAAAGCCTGTTAACAATACATGCAGGGTGAATTCCAGTTGAGCGAATCTCACAGAGCTCTCGTTCTGCGGAAAAAAGAAATACGTCGCATGCATGCACATATACCACACGTAGTGAAGCTTACGGTGTCTGTAACCAACCAGCTAGTTCGAAGAGATAGAAATCTCACTTGCTGTTGACCAGACAACACCAACACAATTCAGCCGATACCTGTGTATATTTCTGCCATGTCTCAAGTCCGTAGTACATCTGAAAAGCATTCAAGGAGTCATGGAAATTCGAAGACTTGATATATTATATTTCCTCTCTATGCCATTGTATTTTTTAAACTATTGCGAAATTTAAACTTTTGTAAAAATTTTACACAGGTAGAAGAGTGACATTTTTACATCGCGATGACTTGTCAGTACCAGAGAGATCATGAAAAGTAAACACACTTGTTATATGCCACTAATAGTCATTTTTTAGGAGAGTATTATATCGTGTTTCGTGTTGCACGGTTTGTAGAAAGTTAACACATGCGCATTTAGAAACACGAAACAAAATGATTGTATTTATTTTCGGCTAGAAGTATTAGTGGTTTCTCGTTTCCAAGTGAAGTTTTGAGGAATTGCAACCAGCCCCATTGCGAATATTTCAAACTAATCGCTTATGCAGCGACCAATACGCATTTCGAAATGTCTCGCCAGTATGTAGAACGAGGTTGGAAATTGTAGTACTTCTTGTTCCTATCGCGAGAGCTATGAAACAAGCTCTGCGAAAAAAGGTTCTGCCTTCGTCATAACAAGTGAATATTTTCTTGTCTAGAAAGACATTGTTAGCTTCCCGCGTGTGAAACATTTTCCATGTGCTAGGAAAATCTTCTGTTTCCCCATATTTTAGTCGAGAGAGAGAGAGAGAGAGAGAGAGAGAGAGAGAGAGAGAGAGAGAGAGAGAGAGAGAGAGAGAGAGAGAGAGAGAGAGAGAGAGAGAGAGAGAGAGAGAGAGAGAGAGAGAGAGAGAGAGAGAGAGAGAGAGAGAGAGAGAGAGAGAGAGAGAGAGAGTTAATATACATTTAACACATTTTAATTTCTAGGCCTTAACACAATTCACATACAAATGTTTCTGTCCATGACTACATCTACAGAAAAATCTTATGACTACATACAGTAGTGCGTACACCACTAATTTATTACATAAGGGATGTAACGATGAAGTTTCTGATTATCTACTTCATATAACGAAACGGTGAAGTAGTATTTTAGTATAAGATTTACTAAATCCTTTCTGAATTTTAATCGAGAACGCGTGATATATATATACACATGTATAGGTTGTTCACAGTAAAATGAGTGCTTTAGAAAGCCCTGCTAAAGTTCTACGATCATGTCCATTATGTATTCTTCCGCCACAAGTAAACAAACTTTGGCATATGAGTGCCATGTAACTTTCATGTGGTTGCCACCTATCAAAATCAATGTTTACATTCCATCACTGGCAAAATGTTTTGGATCCTCGGTAACGAGCAATTATAAATAACTGCATAATAATTATGTTACACGTACAAGAAATGTGTATACCAGAATATATATTCTTTATATTACAGTATATTACATAGTATATTACCTACATAATAAACCTACTTTCCGAATAGTAAAAATAATAAAAATAAAAATAAAACGTCTATAATTTTGAGTGAAGTGAAAAACTGGTCAAGTAATGACCACATTTACAGTGTCTCTTTTAGTCCAAATGAATTTGACACTTACATTCTGTCAAACCCCGCAGGCCTCAAGAACCCAATTTTATAAGTGAATATCATGAAATGTCTTCATTGTTTTGGTTCCTTCGTTGTAAATACTGTAGGAAAAATAAAAACTTAAATGAAATAAAAGTATTTTGAATATCAATAGTATATTTAGAATTAATTGTGTGTGCCCAAACAAAGCTGTAAGAAAATTGTAATTATTAATGTAAAATAAATGCATGCTCATAAACGACTAAAGATTGCTAATGTAAAGGACACATTAAGAAAGTAATACTAAAAAACAAGTTACTTTATCAATTGTAAGAAAATGACACATCGTTATTCAACTTAATTTCTAATATGTAAATACTATCAATACGCTTATATTTTAGCAAGGTTCCAAACACATTTATAATTACGTATATGTTAGCAACTAACTCAATCTCCATTAGATTATCTAAACATGCAACTACATTTCAACAATGACTGTTTCTGTTACTTAAGATAATGTTAGTTAAATTTCTTTTAATGCGAGGCAATACCTACAACACAAAAATCAAACAAATAACAAGCATGGGTGAATAATAAACTGGCACCTGCATAATAAAAGGATAGATTATACTGCAACAAATACATTTATCTGGTATTACAAACATTACCGCCGCTGACCCGCCAGTACTTACTGTGCCTCTCTCAGTGTCACTGCCAATATGTCATCGTCGCCAGTGCCAGGACTTACTGTACCTCTCTCAGTGTCACTGCCAATATGTTATCGTCGCCAATGCCAGGACTTACTGTGCCTCTCTCAGTGTCACTGCCAATATGTCATCGTCGCCAGTGCCAGGACTTACTGTGCCTCTCTCAGTGTCACTGCCAATATGTCATCGTCGCCAGTGCCAGTACTTACTGTGCCTCTCTCAGTGTCACTGCCAATATGTCATCGTCGCCAGTGCCAGTACTTACTGTGCCTCTCTCAGTGTCACTGCCAATATGTCATCGTCGCCAATGCCAGGACTTACTGTGCCTCTCTCAGTGTCACTGCCAATATGTCATCGTCGCCAGTGCCAGGATCATATCCATCGGTGGTCTACAACTGTGAGTCCAGGGAGACGATGACTGGAGGTAAGTCAGCAGCGTCATGGACTTCCCTACCCCCCCCTCCCAAGTCTTCTGCTATCATCTTCTCCACGTGGTTGACATACTTCGCCCATCTGAAGAAACGTTTGTGCAGGTTACACTAAAAAACAATGTGTCTAACGTATGGCACCAGAAACTGTATTCATATTTTCCTGCTTGAGAAAAAACTTCAGGCAATAATTAAAATAAATATTACTAAGTGAGCAGCCATGCATGTGTGTCAAAATGCATCAAAAGCACAGAGAGGGAAAGATTCACACAATTTTCATTAGAAAGTCTACACACACGCCTAAATTATATCTTGCCAAAGGATACTGTTTGTAGGCTAGGTTTAAACTGATCTGGTTTTCCTTGGTTCTCACATATCCTAGATTCGCATGTATCTCCAATGATTTATGTGCCATTCCTACATTTATGGTGGACTCAAAATATTCCACCCATGAATCTTTGTTTACACTGGTCCATAAATATTTCCGCATCAATCTTACATTTATGCTGAATCATGAATTCTAGGTAAGTAATTGCCCCCCATTATTCACACAGGCTGTTTCATAAGTATGATTTTGTAGTGACCATCAACTAGCTCCAGGAAAGAGAATTTATAGAAAATCTATGCCATTGTCAGGATGCCCACTGAAATTCAATTTTACGATTCCCTGACTTTTACTTTTTTCCCGGCAGTATCTTATAGTTTTGCCCTGACCTATTGTCAGGAATAGTGAACTCATCCAATGCCACTTTTTTTTCAACACTCACAAAAAAATATGCCATCAGTAAAGTTAAATTAAGTTACACTGCAACACAGGAGGCAACCAGGGCCAACATTTGAGTCAGCCCATCAATATTTCTCACTATAAACGCTATTGGCTTTACATGAATGCCGATTATAAACATACAAATACTTTATTTTGTACGTATAGGCCCTATGTCACTTGGCGAAGAAGAATTATTGCCAGTTCACTAACTTAAAAATGGAAATCTTAAAATGCATGTGCTCATAATTACATTATACTGTATTCACACAACAAAAATTTTTTTGCATCGAAGAAATTAATTATATTTTCCCTGACCCAGTTGAAAATTGCCCGACATTTTCCTGTCACAAGAAATTCCATTACTTTTCCTTGTGGATGATACCCTACACTAGGCTTCCCGGAGCATGATCGGTAGCAAGAACACAGGACACACAGATTTACCTACTTCGTATGTTTTTACCTGCTTCGTACATATCTGGTAAAGTCGTCTGGAGCAGGTAATTTGAAATGCACAGCAGCGCAATTTTGGTGTGAATTTAGTAAAGTCTTTGTGGGTAAGTTTTACATTTTCTGCGCATTTTGCCATTTATCGTGGTGGTATTTTTCGTATGTTTTACAACTTGTACTTACAATTTCCATTATTTTCAAAACCCTTCTCGCTATCATGGTTCTTTGTACCTATCGCAAATAAAACACTGCACATGTTTAAGTATGATTATTACTGTCGATATATACCAGTTCCTATAGTAGGTCCTATAGTAGTCACGGGTAGACACGGGTAGTCGTAGGTAGTCACGGGTAGTCGCATATATAGGTATGTATTTCAATAACTTCATAAAACCTGAGCGAAGCGATGGCAAGCTACTAGTTAAATGATAAAATAATAGTCACAAATATAACGCACTATTTTAGCATTCTGTAACAAAGAGCTTTCCAACTGTAACTGCTACTTATATGTAACTACAAGAGGTTTTTCTGGGATTCGTATATAATTATTCAGTTTCGCTTATTGAACTATAAAATTGTATGCAGCGGTGACTTTCCAAGCCAAGTAATGTAATGTCCTATCTGCATGCCATTAAGTTTTGCTTTCGGCTCTCTAGTACCGCGTGGTTGTGTGTAATAATTTATAGCTTAGGAATATTTTCTCTTTTATGACCGTCCCCGGGCCTAATGTATGTGCTTCCCCTCGGCTTGGCATGGCATCTGATCAGTGAGCCCTGGCCAGATATCGACGTAACCAGTTTCCTAGAAATCGCTTCGCTGTAAATATGTGGCGTGGTCCAACCCTGAAGCGCACGTCTGAAGGTTAGCCTAGGCTGATATTGAATTACAGTTATGATACTATTATTACAACCGAAAGCACGCGATAGAGTCAGACATGAATCACAAGATGGTATTTCTCTGGAAAGGTTCTCATAAATGTTGCAAAAAGACGTATTATAGGCTGTTCACGGTAAAGTGAACACTTTTTAAGGCCCTCCCAACAGGCATTAACCGCTAATAAATATATGTTATTGCAGCCTCAGGCATTATATTCTGATAGCGGTGGAATGTATACACTATGTTTATTGGTCACATGGCAATGTTTATATTAAAAACCAGCAGGAAGATGGAAATTGAATGAAAGGAAAAATTTATAAGGGCTTTAAAAAGTGTTTACTTTACCGTGAACAGCCTATGATACAAACTCGGTTTTAATCATCCATGGAACCCGGGTTTTGAAACACAAAATTCTTCATATTAATTCCCAATATAATATATAATTTCAACATCACATACTGATTTCTGTGAACCATGTAGAACTTGAGCACTCGATAGTTAAAGGCGGTTCATGATAAAGTGAGCGCTTTAGAAGTCAACCTTTAAAAAAAATCACTGCCCTCAACTGTGTATGTGTATCCATGTGTGTCAGCGCATAGGCTTTTGATGCACACTGCCAGACAATGAAGTGGGCAAAGTATTTCTACGTAATACTGCTGTGTAGCAAATGAAATTTTTAAAATTTATGGAAACTTAAAATGTCATTTTATTATTTGGTGCACGTCAAAGAACGTATTGGCGTAAAAATTATGTATTTATTATAAATCACAGTTTTATTCAGTCACGTGACCGTTGCGCCGGTAAAAATCACCGGTAAGTTGATTGGTTTTTGTTCCTTCTTGCTTTGCGGTATTCTGTGACTGTGAATTTATAAGTTTGGAGTTCTTATGCTTTAAAATTTCATTTTTAGTTTGTATTCAATCAGTCGTGGTTTAATATAGGTATTATAGCATTTATTGTTGTAGTATTTTGTACAGAAGCAAACCTCACAGAATCAAACCTCAATGAAAGAATAACCATCATTAATAGGACGTCATGGATGTCTCCTAGAGCATTTCAGTTATTCGTTAATTCACCGAGAAGAGATGAAGCTCTGCAACATCGAACGGGTTTCAAAAATGTTGGACATTTCATCTGCTACTTGCCAGAGGTATGTGTAAACGTGTTTTTACAATGTTTTCCAGAACAGATTTTCCCGCCTTTCCTCAGTATGTTGGTGAAGTTATTATGTTAAAAAAATCTGATTGTTATCGGCAGTTCAATATATGATAAAAGTTAAATAACGATAATGGAAGTAATGTATGGCAGCAGATCCACGACAATAATGCATTTTTTTCAAGTGCATATTATGTCGCCCGTTTGACATGAAAAAATATCAGCAGACCTACGTATTTACTTATGACCAGCTATGTAACAATTTTTTTAAAATTTATCTTGAATAAAAGTACAAATTTGGCCATCAATAATTAATATATTAATAATTTATCCTTAGTGAAAACGTAGTGTGGTTTTGTAATGTAGACCTAACCTCGAACTATGATCCAGTGTGGTTAATGATCCCAAGTTCAAATACTGTCGTAAGTTTTACTATCATTAACGTAAGGCACAGGTCATAGTTTTATGCCGCACTGAAGACATCCCAACATTTGAACTAATACATCATCTTGGAGCTGATGTTGTTAACTACGCTAGACCTTAGGTTTACTTGTTACTGACATCCTTTCAAAAATCGATTGTATCCTTTTTCTTTGGCAGTGCTTGTCCTACGAAAAATTATTTACAAATCATTGACTATATATATATGTTTATAACTGTTTGTCTCTACGAGCCGAGTCTCATTTAAAAGAGGCAGTACCTACAAAATTAACTTGCAATTATAAGTTAAGGCAATTTCTCATTTTACTCAATGTAACAAATAAAATTGCACATTTTTACACTTGTACAGTACTTTTATTTACATACAGTAAGAACAGTGATATAAATAAAGATGAGACAAGCTTGCAATATGCAGTGATACAAATTGCAGACACAAAGGAATATATTTACTTAAGTAGGCCATGAACAAACATACCAGTCCATATAAAATAAACCTGTTATATTAGGAACTCAATTTTTATCCTAGAAAAGCGTTTGTGTTACATATGAGATATTAATATAGTAATTTCACATTAAACTTCGTAATGGTTATGTGACAAGAATACTGACTCTTGAGAAATATCAACGATGTGAACCCCTACACTGCATAAATTTTGCAGAACCACGCAGGAACATAACAAAGATTTCAAACTCGTGAACTTTGTCAGCCTTGAAGGTGACAAGATATAAAATTATTTATTTAATATATAATAAAATCCCGACTATACAAAACTAAAGTGGCGTATAGTGTGTGAAAATGTAAGAAAATGGAAATGGTAAATTGGAAAGTTCAGACTAGTGTAACTGTTAGGAATGCGATCTGTATTTATTTTA
Organism: Dryococelus australis; assembly: GCA_029891345.1. Taxonomy (NCBI): domain Eukaryota; kingdom Metazoa; phylum Arthropoda; class Insecta; order Phasmatodea; family Phasmatidae; genus Dryococelus; species Dryococelus australis. Next base: position 258,090,567 of record CM056993.1, on the reverse strand, counting down.
GACACATAAATCACTAAAAAGTATACTGTATTTGTGTATGCGAATTATTTTGTGTTTAAAATGCAAACTTTGGTAAATTTTTTATTGAATCACATATGCAAAACAAAATTACATAAATGTCGCGTGCAAATGGTTCCTGAAAGTACACTATTAAGAAATCGTACTCTTAAACAAAATCTGACAATAAAAAAAATTATTTAATATGAAATGCTAATACTGCCCCCTTTCAATAATCTGTTAAGAGTAACGTATATGCATTCCATTTTTACATCTCATATTATAGCAGCTATTGTAAAAGACAACATTTTAGTTTTGCAATAATGTGCAGTATTTTTTTTTGTTTGAAAGACGTTAGTTACTTACACATTTCAATATTTCGCACATAACGAGAATACTGTAGATGTATGTAGTTGAAATTGTAATATAACGTGTACCAAGTTTCGTAAATTTTCTCCTTACCATATTTAAAAATGGGAATCATTGCTTCAAGCGTTCACAGTATTTGTATGTAAAGAATGAAATGATGGCATATCTTTTTTGTGAAGTACATATTCAATGGTTAACAGAAAAAATATTCTGAAGTGATATAGTTTGAATAAAGCACATAAAACCCTAGACTGTAACAGTTATGAAGAATAGAGGCTTTTTGAAAAAAGTAAAAACCGTCTACCCGTGACTACCTGCGACTACCCGTGACTATCCGTGACTACTTGCGACAACTTGCAACAACCTGCTATTACCCGTGACTGCATTTGACTACTTGCGACTACCTGTGACTACCTGTGACTATCTGCTACTACCAATGACTACCCTTGTCTATCTGAGACTACCCATGGCCACCAGTAACTACTGGTGACTACTGTAACTACCAGTGACTACCCGTGACTTCCGTGACTACCCGTGACGACCTGCGACAACTTGCTACTACCTGCGACAAATTGCGACTACCTGCGAAAAATTGCGACTACCTGTGAAAAATTGCTACTACCTGCGACAACTTGCGATTACCTGCGACAACTTGCGACCACCTGCGACAACTTGCGACTACCTGCGACAAATTGCGACTACCTGCGAAAAATTGCGACTACCTGTGAAAAATTGCGACTACCTGCGACAACTTGCGATTACCTGCGACAATTTGTGACTACCTACGACAAATTGCGACTACCTGCGAAAAATTTCGACTACCTGTGAAAAATTGTGACTACCTGCGACAACTTGCGACTACCTGCGACAAATTGGGACTACCTGCGACAAATTTCGACTACCTGCGACAATTTGCGACTACCTGCGAATACCCGTGACTACCCGTGACTATCTGCGTCTACCTGCGAATACTTGCAACTACCTTCGACAACTGGCGACAACCTGTTACTACTCGTGACTACCTGCGACTACCTATGACTACCTGCGACAACTTGCGACAACCTGCGAGTACCTGTGACAACTTGCGACTACCTGCTACTACTTGCGACAACTGCGACTACCCATGACTACTTGTGACAACCTGCGAATGTACACGTCTACATGCGACTACTTGCGACTACCTGCGACTAATTGCGATTACTTGTGACTACTTGCTACAACTTACGATAACCTGCGACTACTTGCGACTACCTGCAACTACTTGCATAATTTGCGATAATTTCTTGTAACTTTTTTTAAATTTTATCTTTAATGGGTTTAGTAGAGCATGCTTAGAAATCAGCCAATTAGTTCATTTTTCTCCGAATTGATTTACAAATTTTGAAATTTATCGAGGATTTTTTAAAAAATTAAACATAACCTATGTCCATCTGGAAGAATGTAGCTTTCTAACAGTGAAATAAGTATAATAATAGGTCCTGTGGTTTCTGAGATTAGCCGTTACATATAAACAAACTCACATCACGTCTTTATATTATAAGTATATATTATCAAAACTAATTTCGCCAGTAGATTATTGAATGTGATGATAAAAGCAACTGTCTAATTGATTAAATAAAAGTAGTTTAATATTAAATTTTGTTTAAACAATTCCATTTCTCCACACCACCGAAAAAAAATACTAAACATGTTTTGTAGAAACCCAGGAACGTGTACACATATTTAATTACATATATGTACTTCATATCTTGATGTTCGTACAAGTCTGCAAAGGTCCACTTTACCCGCATTGTTTTGGAAAAGTGAAACCACGGGTCCACTATTCCCATTCCAAATTATTAAAAAGCGTAAATCCCAATATTGTCATATATTGTATGCTAGCATACAGTTGGCACATGTTTTTGGACACATTTCGATTATAAATAGTGATAATTAACTTGAAGAAAATGAACATAGCCTATTTCTAAAAAAAATTCAGAACGTGTTCTTGGCACACTTGAAAACACTTAATTTAAACTAAGTTATGTGCCATAAATCATGCGTTTAAATATGGACAATATATTATTGATTCAATTAATCGATCAAAGTCTTACATTGCATTAACCTAATGAATTTTTTAATATTGCAAATCTAATACAATTAACATTCATAAAATGATAAATAGTAGTACTTATATTGCATAAATAATTCGTTACAGTTATCTAATATTAATGAACATTAATATTACATACGAATTTAAAATACTGTATATTTAACACGAATTTTATTATTTTTACAGTACTTGTCCATATTGTATCAAAGTTAATATTTTTATCTACATCTCTATTTACAATTATAAATAATGTAATATTATTCATGTATATGTATGTCATTATGTTTGAGATTAAAAAGTGTATTATTGTAAGAAGGTTTTATTTATTATTTTTCTTTTCCAGTATTGTTAAGTTTTTCTTTCTCATACTAGAAGTTGTACTTAAGATGTTGTTATGTTGTCTATAGCTGAGAAAAGAAGAAGAAAAGGTTGTCGAATTAAAAAATACTTACTGAAGAGTTGAACTGGGAGCTTAGTCAACAGGTAGATGAGCAGGAAGACCTGCAAGACACCATATAACTATGACAACTAATGCCCATTAATTACAAAATGTTTGAGTACTCGATAGAGCTAGAGGAAACCGTAGAGGTAACGAATGAAATATTGATGTCTGGGCCCAACACTAGCACCGTACCAGTAATGGAAAACGCTGAAATGGCAATACAAGAGGTGAACATCCCGACAACACTGAAACAAGAGAGCCAAACGTCTACACTTCCAACCACAACATTCCCAGACGAAATGCAGCAATTACTCGCAATGATACACAGTATGCAGACTAGTATACAGGCTAGCACCCAAGCACAGATAATTTAATTACAGACTATAGCACAAAAACACAACAGACCGAGATACAGTCTAGTATGCAGGCGCAAAACGCCGAACTGAAAGCATAAATGCAAGCACAGCTGGAGATGCCAATCTGCTGCAGCAACAAGTAGCTTTACTACGAGAAGATTTTTCAACTAATTTGCAGTGAGTCTCTACCGACGGCGCTACCGTAAGACAAGAGGTACAGGCTACCAGAGAAGAGCTTGAACTGGTGAAAGTGAACCATGCTCGCCAAGTAAGCGAAGTAGAGGCTCGTGTGAAGGAATTGGAACACAGCCCTGTGCCACCTGCGTGTCAAACCACGAAAAAAGAAACAGCTATAGAAAAATTGGACTCTCTTAACAGCCACATTGAGGCCAGATTTTTCCAGATTGAGAGAGCTTCAGAACAAACGTCTGGCAAAAGTAGCGAAAAAGGTGAACCAATCGACACAAATAATAGAAGGCGTGCAGACAATGCAACTGACAACACCGGAAATGCAAGCAGAGGAAACGGCGAGGACAGAAGATGTTTCGACACGACTCGACAGTACTACGTACTCAGACACCACATAGCAGTGTACGTACAACTACAACTGCTGTTACAGCATTGTCTACGCCTATGCCAACATTATTGCACCACCCATCAAAACTGTGGGCGAAGCAACTCCCTAAATTTGAAGGCAGAGTAGGAGAAAATCCTATAAAATGTTTGATATAGCTTAAAGAATACGCTGCACTTTACGACCTCAGTGACAGTGATATACTACGATGCTTGAATTTAGCATTGACGTCCACCGCATATTACTGGTAGGAGGTTGAACGCAGTCACGTAGAACATTTTTCAGAATTCAAAAATAAATTTCTTGAATATTTTTGGAACACGAAAGTCCAAGGACAGTTGTGAGCTAAGATGCACACGGAGAAATTTTACCCAGGCGAAGGTAAAAGTCTGGAGAGTCATATTTCCCAGGTGTATGATAGGTCGATACACCTCACTCCTCCCATCAACAACGATGAATTAATTGTTATGGTTTTGTACCAATTACCCTATAATTATCAGGTCACTGGAGGTAACATACCGACACTGACCTAGTTGCTTTCCGCGAGGGCCTGTTGGCTTTCGACCAAATTGAAAAATTGCAAAGGTCACATGTAAACAGAGATGGGGAAATCACCACCAGCTGACAGAGCTCAGCCGTCCTATTTAGGTAACCTGACACCTTATAGAGGAAACTATAGGGGTGATCAACACCCTAGGATGCAAACATATCCATTTGAATATTGTACACCTTATAGAGCACAACAATACCCGGTACAGCATGATCAACAAAACTCATTTAGAGAAAAAAAAATTATATTCCAGAAGGTAGTCTCGACGAAGCCGACGCAACCGTGGTAACCAGGAAGATAAACAAACCTCAGAAGGAGAAAGAGCAATGTGTAACACAATATTTTCACTATCTGCACCTATTTGTAATAATTAATGTCTGTTTCACGTATTAGGCACCGTCATGCATAACATTTGTAATTTTACCTATGTTTCACATATATTTGATTCTTCGTAATTGTTATTATTTTTATTATTGCAATTTTTATATGAATAAAATATTTTAACTTACATGTACGAATGGAAATAATTAAGGTTAAATTGAAATAGATAGCTAGATTTTCTTTTGTTTGTATTTTTAATTAATAACGTAGTATTTTGCATTATTTTTGGTCTCGTATTTATTGTTAATGTTTCAGGGAATTTCTTGTAAATTTTGATTAACTTCTACAAGACCCGTAACTCTATGGAATAGGGATTTAGGCCCCTTGGAGTGTGTCATTTTAGATCGTTAGTCAGGAAGCCTTGCGATTGGTTAAAAGGTTCAAATCCTGTACTCCGATTGGCTGGAGAGCTCAGCATAGGGTTAGGACGCGCGGGCCGTTTGAAAGTTCGCTCTCTCTGTCACCAACCTTCAACTACCTTCAACTAAGCTAGACGTAAGGCTAGGACGCTCGTCCTACAGTTGGACGCAGCGGAAGAATTTTAATTATAGTTAGGGTGTTCTAGTTTCTAACAGCTTGCAATGGTTTTTGACATGTGTTTTGCGTCGAGTTTGATAGAATAAGCACTCCGGAGATTTTTATTTTAAGCAGCTGTTTAGGAGTATATGTAGCTAGCTAGACCTGTAACGCCCGTGAGCCGTTGAGACACGTAAAACAGTACGCACCCAGATCTACATTTTTTTTTTCCTACCTCCGTTTCTTCTACGAGTTACACCGTCCTGCCTGTTTTTCATCAAGTTTTGATTTTAATTTAATCTTGGACTTTGTTACGTTATGCCATGGGCGTAAAACATTCTACGGACGCCATGTTGGCAAGGCGCCTAAATTAGCTTCAGCCATTTTTAACCATAATTTAACCTGAGAGAGAAAATCAAGTGTTTTACCGTATTGAGACAGTTACATTTTTTCTGAACTATTTTAAAAACATTTTATTTTTGAGAGAGCTACGCTAATTTAAAGTGCATAAGTCAGACTGTTAATTAAGTGTCATGTAAGAATTTCGAAATATGACCGTTACCCATGACCACTTCCCAACGGCGGCTTAGTTCAAACATTATTCATTTTCTTGCTCATTGCCATTCAGGGAGTTTTGATTTTTCTTAGTTATTTTTCCAGCTTATTTGAAACAGATATTTTGAATTTGCAAATGTTAAAACTTTTGAATAAATAATTTTAAGCTGGATTTGACACGCCTGACACTTCTTCTGAATATGCACGTTTCATCATATCCCTCCTCTAAACAGTTTCGCTTGCAAATAATTAAACAAGTGCTTTAGTATGTAGTTGTGTACATTAAGTTTCTCATCTGTATGTAAGGGAAATAATCGTTTGCCAGTAACGAAGGTGTTGTTGTCAAAGGTGAGTTTCTACGCATCTTACATACTGGGTCCTAAACTGAGCACAGCCGAGCAGTATTTATTTCATTTTATACGCTTGCTGAATCACAAGTATTGCCAACAGACATGATATTATATTTTGTCACGTGGTGCATAAATTAAAATTCTGGATATTACACTGAGTTTGCCTAGGTAATGTTTTGCACATTTTCAGAATAAAAAGTGGTCACTCCAACATATGGGCTATTATGATACTATGTTTACTCGAGAGTTTACTCGAACTGCATGTTACATAATTTTAAGAGTGCCGCGCACCACATTACACTGTTACAAATAGAGGATCGGAACCTTGAGCCACCTAAATCACCTGAAGAACAACCACAGGCGAGGGGCCAAAGCTCACAGTCTAATGAAATGAACGACCGAACCAACACAGCTGAGCACACGTCATGTAAACAAGGGAGCGTGGCACCGCCTGCATAATCTTTCCCGATGCAATTTCCTTTCGCACCACCTAATTCAGCAGTGATGTATAACCAAGCTTTATCAGGCTACGACAGTCAACCACAGTCAGGCTATTTTTTGAAAACCAAAGACCATTAGATCCCCGGTTACCGGTATTTACGCCCGCACAGCTTAATACGAGCTGTGTAAACACGAATTCTGCAGGCCAGGAACAAACCGGCTGCAGTCAGTAAGGAAGCATTGGCAGAGATTTTTCGAAGAAGGCTACACATGGCAGCCGAACGCAGAGTGAAGCGAGCAAAGAAGTCAAAAATAAATAAATAGGAACCCGGTCAGTTAGTTCTTGTGCGAGTTAGCCATGCAAGTCGCCACTATGACTTTGTCATGGGAAAACTGTTCTTGTTGTTTAAAGGGCAGTATGAAATTAAGAGAGAAGTTTACAAAAATTGTTATGAGGTGGTGAAATCCAACACTAACGAGATCGTGGGTTATTTCAACCCGACCGCATTACGTGTCTACTATCAGAACGACGAGTGAATGTACTACAGCCAGCTAGTAGCTGTGAAATACGTGGTTATCCTGAATCCTATTGAAATGAAATGAAAGTACACTATTGTTATTTATTAAGTGTTGGGTATAGGATGTGTGTAGCCGCAGGAAATGCACCGCCATTCAGCTGAGTCGCCCTATTCTATAGTTGTGTATATACTTTGTCTTGTATGTGCTCCTCCTTACTTTCGTAATGAAGTTGAATCAGCAAAACATAAGGGTGCATTATGTAACACTCCTGATTTTTACATCAGTTCTGTACATACTCTATTAATATATTTAATGTTTATTATCTATTATTTCACACTATAATGTATGTTTGTTTTAGAAAGCTGTAACTATGTCAGGATTTTTCTTATTTTTCTTTTCCAGTATTATTATGTTGTTCTTTCTTATACTAGGAAGTTGTACTAAAAATGTTATGTTGTCTATGGCTGAGAAAAGAAAAAAATAGTTGTTGGATTAAAAAATACTTACTGAAGAAGTGAATAGAGTTGTGTGTTTTTCGATCTGAGAGGTTTATATTTGTAAGTACATCTGAATTTTCGCACTTCGTTGTAATAGATAAGCACTACCCGTTAAAAGCCAGCAGTTCAACTTAAGTGATGCCTGCGGCAAACCCGAGAAATGGAGTCTTGTCAACTGAGCTATGCATACCTAGGATTTAAATTATTTTAGTGTAAATATTAGGTGTTTGCTTGCTTGCTGTTCTCCTGCTCAGCCAGTCCACAGACCGAAGAGGTTAAACTTATATGTGGTTCAATGATTTGAGGGATAACTCCTTCATTATTCAACAGAATGACTTGCCCGCCGTGAGAACATTTAAAATGTCCTTACTTAGCCGCAACCTTTCAACACATGTCCCTGTATCATTATTTAAAAATGTTCTACGTAATTTTGTTACCTTTCATAATTCCAACACTTTCAACAATCATAGATAACTTCAAAATTTTTGACTTATGGATTTCCCGTCACCGTATTATTACTTGTAGACATAGATTCACGGGTACCATCCGGCCGTCCGGACAACTAATGTATTGTGACGGAGTACTTCATGAGACTCCTACTAGGTTGCAGCACCTACGCTTAATTTTAGAGCGTGGGTCCACTTTAACCGAAGTGTCCACTATACCTGAATTTCCTCAATAACATATGTTTGGATTAAAGTTTTTCCTGTTATGGTTAATAACAAAATTTTTGGGTGTTATTAACGTGTCTTTCGATGCCTATGCAGTCAACCAGCGCTAATAAAAATTGAAATTTCTTGCCGAAATTTTCATTTCATGAATATATGTGAAGTAAAAGGCGTTAAAATGCGTTTTGATGAAAATAGGATGTATGGTTGCTACGCCCTAAAGCCTAGGACGCGGCAAAATGGGTCTGAAAAGACCATCCAACAAAAATACAAACACCTAGGTGAAAACAACCCTCGTTAATGCAAAGTGAATAAAGCATGGAAGAATAAGAGAGTAGGAGAAATCTAAATACTATGAGATGAAATGCAATACACATGAACTCTCATATTGTGTTTCTGATTTTATTAATTTTCTTTCTTTTAAATGTACAAGGTAAACTTGTGTTGCCAATAGCTTTCACAAGTGTGAATATTACCATTTCCAATTTCCCAAACTGGGCACATAAAAAATAATTAACATTTAAAATGCTGTCTTTATAGCCGTATGCAAAAATATTATTTGACATATCATAATATTTCATTCTGAGAGTTACAATTTATGTTCAGGCGAAGTACCATTTACCAAAGGCCATAGAAATGCAAGAATAATATTTGGAATATCATAATAGTTCATTCTGAAAGTTACAATTTATATTGAGGCCGTATACTAATTACCAAAGGCCAATGAAAATGCAAAAAAAAAAAAATGATTTGCGTTCTCCAAAAGAATGAAAAAAATCTCATATACTTTCGTTTCGAAACAAGCTTTTGTGGGCTAATCCACATTAAGAGAATTTGCATTTATTATACCAAAATTTACTTAATTTCATCCGGAAAATTCCAGAAAAGACATCTAAAAAACTTTAACTGGGGAGCTTGCAAAATTACAAGATTCAGTCCTGAACCCTAGCATTCATTTTAAGGATTAGTTTAAAGAAGCTCAGGGAAAACTCTAAACCACTTTACTGGTTTAATGAGTGTACAAAACTTATGGGCATTTCCCCCAGATTGTCCACAACTTTGCTGTTTGTTCATAATACTAAAAAATTTGACATCTCATAAAAAATGTTCATTCTGTAAGTAGGTAACACTTAGGCATAGAGTAAGGAGACGGCAACACATCACAATTACAGGAAAGAAGCAGCCCAATCAGCTACCAATTTAGCAAATAAATGAACATCATATTGGTACTCCTGCGCCGCCTCCCTGGTGATGTCATAGGAGTGGGAGGTTATGTGCAGTGGTCGCAGATCGCAGCGCCATCTAGACGGCGCAAAATCCGGCGCTGCGTCAAAGAAGTTCAATAACGATACAGGCTCCAAGCGGCGAAGCTATGTCTGATGTCCTAGTGAACTTCCGTGTCGGTAACCAAAGTTTTTCGTAACAAACTTTCCGCAGCTCTTTATGTGTTCCACAAACAAGATTTTTAAAAAGGTAGCAATAGTTTATAAGTTCAGGCAGACGATATTTTTAACCAAAAATGGGAAAATTCGTTCACTTCATGTACTCGTGTTGCGTCGTACTTGAGCGGTTAGATGCAGTCGTAAAAACAGATGATGAGTAAGGAGACGGCAAAACTCAGTGCAGGCCGTCTCATGGTAACAAAGTTTGTTCATGTTTAAACACATTTTCTATAGAGTATCATAAACAAACTAATTAGAAAATTATAGACATATTGCATTGCAGACTACTATTTGGTTATCGTGTACATAAGTTTGTCAACGCATGTCATCAAATGCGGTTTATTGAGAGATGATACTGGGAGACCGAAGTACAATCACACATACACTTGCGCGCGTTCACTCGCACATTACAAACAAGAGTTTTTCAGACACTGCGAAATACTTTTCATTCCAATGAATATAAGACTAAAATTTTCATGCTAATCTGGAATGAACTGTTTTGGAGGAAGAGAAAGAGCCCTCATAGGGATATATATTTTTGTTGTCCGGGTAGTTTATTTTACTCGAAACCAAACTGCTTCGTCTACAGCTCTCTGTCTCCTTTTTTCATTTTTGCCACGTGCCGTTGCTAGGGTGATGTACGGTGTGCCACTACGGGGCATTAACTGTCCTAATTGTAAGCATTAAAGACGTCATAACTCGTGAGAATTGATTTCCGTCCTTCTTTTCTCCTCCCTTGGCAAAGGATTTTTGTTCCGCAGCTTTTCATCCCTTTCCTACAGGTTATTCTGAATATGCCTGTTCATTACAAAACTAATCCCAGCCATCGGAGTACTTTCCTGCTGCATTATATGAATGTTATTAACTTCTTACGTGCGATATTGAACACTGTTCTCAAATTATTCACGAAATGATAATGTACACCACGATATTTTCGCTTTTATAGTAGAATACATATATAGTTTATATATATACTTTTATAGTAGAGTACAATTTATTTATCCGGGGAATAACAACACCATGTTTACGCAATTGAATATTTAACTATAGGCTATTCACGGTAAAATGAGTACTTTTGAAAACAATATTGGATATTGTCACTGCCCCAATGCATATGTTTTAGCGGGCACACTGTCTGACGTGCGCCTATCAATGTTGGTAACTACGACGGAAAAATATAGTTCCATTTCTTAACATTCAATTAAAAGTGTTAAGTTAAACATTTGATAAAACTGAAATGATTTGTTTAGCTTTCAAGTTTTTAATGCTAAATAAGTTTAAAAATTGCCCAATGTTGAAGTTTTGCTTGGCCGACGCATGAATAAAGTGATCTGGCGAATGGCAATGTTAATTTTAATTTTTGGTGGAAGAATACAAAATGCGCACACATGTAGATCTTAAGCAGGTCTTTCAAATGTGCTCAGTTTGTCGTGAATGACCTTTACTTACTTGTATACCAAGTAAGTACAATCTCACAGAAATGTTACCGGCTGCCTATAACAACAATTGTTTGTGTTAATTTTGTTGTCAACTCCTTGAGATATCAACTATGTTACTGCGGTGTCCGCGTTCTGGAGTGAATTCTTAGCTTCTTAACGTAAAATTCGAGAGGTCATCTTCTATAATATTATAAAAGCACGATGGGTTCCATTGAATTCAAGCTACAGTCCGTTCACGGTCACTTACAACTTTTATGAAACCATGAGAAAGTTATACTTCCAGGATATTACTCCGCTTCATGCAAATAAAGTTTAACCGGGTCTAAAAAATCACACCTTGGGGACAACGCACCGGATTAGTGAGCACGTAGTGCAATAATATTAGCATAAAATCTAGTATTTCTTAGTAGGTATTACCAACACACGTATTCTACATTGTTTTAAATTCATATTAATACTATAATTTATGAATTAATTCTAACTAAATGTTCCATTTAATAAAAAATAAGGTACTTTTATGCGAAAACAAGTATAAAACGCTTGTTATACGTGGCATATTTAAGAAGCAACGAAACACGGAATATATGAGGTGATTTTTCAAAGGTTCGATTCAGAGAGTGTGAAGAAACCGCGAACTGACCGACTCATAGTTCGGCATTTCGATGGCATCTCAGTGAAGCGCTTCATTTCCTCGGAAACACAGAACACTTAAAATGACAGATGTGAAAGAGTTGGTGGTACCGTAGCCGCCAGCTTGCCAGCGACATGTCGAACACAGTCCGCCAATCAGCGGCGTCTGCTAGCCTCCTCGCCCAGCCAGTAGGGTGCAGCAGTCAATCAGACACTAGGTAGGCCTACGTTTCTTGAGCACCGCGCAGCCGATCTGCTGTAAGGTACATGCACATCAAATAAACCGCCTCAAAATTTCACTTACACATCTAAGCTGTGATTTCCGGTGGAGTCATACCTGTATTTTTCGCAACGCCTGCTTTCTGTTAATGGAGTTTTTTTTTATGTGCTCCCGTTATCGCCATTGCATTTCATCACCGCTTCATCGTATGGACGTATTCAAGGCTGCATTTCAAGACTGACGGACGGAGAATACTTACTCTAATATCCGCCACATAGCTGGTTGTTTTCATAGTCCCAGTTTGCACATCAACATTTGCATAATTGTATTTATTAGTCATATTTCGTAGGGTGCTCGGTCAACAGGTACTAAGATGGATAAGTCTCCTCCATTTTATTGGTTTAAATTTATCGTGAAGTTCTGTTTTACCTCAGTCGGTTTTAAAAAGTGATCCTGACACGTTATAAATGCACAGTTCTTGTGAAATCAATATGTATTAGGCTGTGTATATATGTATATATAGAAAGATATATATATATATATGCATATACAGAGCAAATACTACATACTATATACTACAAGAAAATATATTCAATGGTTATTTTTACTTTAAATTACTCGAGAAAATAGTGCTAGGCTACGTGTAAATTCATAGTAACTACCTGTTTCAGTTACTTCTTATGGCATTACAAACTACGATTTTTAACAATATGATATAGAAATTAATCATTAAAAAATCGAAAGAACTCTATAATAAAGAATAACTAACCACCTTAAGGTTGCCATCTAAAGCCGCCAAACGGTGTTTACTCTCAAAATATGAAATACTAATCGCTTTAAGTCAGTTATAGAACTTCTGCTAACTATTGAATTAGTGGGATGAATTTAACATCTGTGCTCCGTAGTCGTGTGACTCACGGCAACCAATAGGAAGTATTGATATTTCAATGAAATTTTATAATACACCTGTATTCCAGTGAGTTGTTTTCGCTGCTTTGGTGATATTTTACTTTTTCGAGTTAAAGAGTGCAGAGCTTTCGGAAATGTAATAACTGGTTAGTATGTAGTTTAAGGGGATGCCTTCTTACAATAAAATACTGGAAAATACTTTACCCTTACATTGCGGTTTTTTGTTCAATTCGTTTAATATTTGAACTTCTTTATGAATGATAAATTTGGAATTTGTTATAGTTACAACAATTTTTTAGGGAATAATTTAGTACAGAATTCTTATATTTTAATCACGTATTCGCTTATATATGTCGTGCTTTAAATAAAACGTATCTTTGCTTAAAGGCCAGTGGAGTTAGGAGAGCGACAAAAAAATTGAACGCGAGGAATCAATAAACTGAACTGTTACGGCGCTTCTAAGCACTGAACCCGCATAATTTAAGACAGACGGAGTCCATTATGAATTACCGACAATCTTGAACGTAGGATTGTTATTTTGGTACCTCATGTTTATTATAGCGGTTGTCACTTATAAAAGGGCGGGAATAGTTTTTAAATATAGTGTAGCATTCGTTATCTCCGAAGTATTCGGACTGGTATTTTTGTAAACAAATAACTTCGTTCGGAAAATAAGAGGCCTTGCAATGCCAAATAGCTACAAAGTGGTTTATTTAGGTTCGGTTCTCCATAGAATTACCTCACTAAGATAACTGTATGTTCCTTTAGGTGTCTTATCGTTGTAGCTGCAGACCAGGGATGTATTGAATAAAATTAGATTAGTTCTGATGACTGGTCCAAAGATCCTGTTTTGAGACAGCGTGGTTGTGTTCTCGTTACAGGTACTCTGCATTTGATGTTGGTATGCCCAGAAACGTCGCTTTTGTTGGCGAAGGAAAAACTAGTTTGTTTCTCATTCTAAATAATAATTCATTATAACCGACCCTGAAAATATCATCAAGTTAACCTCCAATAATTATTCTCAAGGCAAGAGCAAATTTCACCTTAATGAAACGGGCATCGTTAGAACAAAACAATACATTGTTTACTATAACTAAATTAATTCTGTGTTATGAAAACTACTATGTAAGCAAATACTTTGTAGGAATGAATTGATAAGGTATAACAAGAGCGGTTTAATGCATTGGAAATGATGGGAAGAATTATTGCTTAATACATTTAATGAAGTACCTGAAAAGCAACAAAAATATGATAATCTGATCAAATGAGACGTCATAGTACGAGTGAAATTATTGCTTCACACAACAATCGTTATATTTAACTGACCTGAAAAAGATCTATAAAGTGAACACATATCCAGATTTTTCTGAGACAGTCGTGAATTTTGTTTTCTTTTTCGGAGTTTTGAAGTCCATTCGGAACGCCAGTCTATCCGAAATTCACTCAACGTATCCTAGACTACGTAACTTAAAAATATTTCAGTGAATTTTTGTTTATACTTTTTTGTTTGTTACACAATTGTTCATTGAGACAGCTACAGAACATAAGGTGAAAATCACTTATTTACCATGTAATGTTTTGTGAGTCGAAGGCTGTTTGTTTTCTCGGGTTTCTTCTACTTTTTTTTCAGTTTACAAGCTTAAATTTTTGAGTTGAAAAAGTTGAACAAGGTTTCCTATTAAATCCGGCGTTGCCGTTACGATCTAATCGATGTGCTTTTCTCAGTTTCGTGTAAAGGAACAACGTACGTGTCAGAAATAAATACCATTTTTCCATTATAGAAATTAATAATGGTTCATCCCCCATAAGTGCTCTTTCAGCGTTGACTTACAAACGAGGTGTAATTTATTAAACTAAATTAAAATCAACTGTCTGTGGGTTGATGTACAACGTTTCTGTTTCCAACTTTTCTGTAAGCCATGGCGGACGTGGCGATATTTATATCTATATTAATTTTATAAAGTAGGAGAATGATGCGGTTTACTCCTCTTCAGTATTGACGTTTGAATTTAAATTTGCAGGGGCATGCACTAATACTCAAGCCATCGTTCGTGCTGTAAAAAAAAATTACACATTAAAATTCAGAAAGCTTGGTTTACTTCAGTTCTTACGACAACATTCAAACACAAAATACTTTAATTGATATATATATATATATATAGTGCCCATAAAATTTCAGCCTTCTCTTATGTGCCGTGTCTGTAATTTTCTCCACCTTTTCGTAAATATCTTAATTTTCCTCTTCCCCACGTAGGCTATCATCTTCTCCATTCCGGTCCAAGAATATTCCTTAAGATTATAAACAGCTTTATTTAAAGCAAGCGTGTAAAAACACACAAAATATATGGTGCTTTCCCAGTAACATTTATGCCTGCAGTATTTTAACATTGCTCCAGTTCCGTTGTAAAAATACTATATTATCTTATACTTATAGGATATATATATATGTGTGTATATATATATATATATATATATATATATATATATATATATATATATATATATATATATAGAGTTAGAGTCGATCTTAGAGAAATCTATGGTAATCATGTGTTTAGAAGGAAAGTTGGTGAATTTAAGGAATTATAAAGAACAAAATAATATATATATATTGTGTTCACCTGATCAGTGGAAATAAAGAATAAGTTCAGCGAAAGAATGAAGAAATTTTGAAAGGAATACTGACCAGCAAACCAATTGTTTCTCGCGCCACAGTACACCAAACTCGTAGGTAAAGTCTGTTCACGATAAAGTGAGCATTTGTGAAATCAATCTTAGAAAAAAGTCACTGCTTCTGCATGCATATACACTATCTACCAAAAAGTAATTGGGCACACGTGAAGATAAGTAATTCAGTACGTCAGTTGACATGTGTTTTATGGCCTTCGGTGTAGGACTGGTGGTGTTTGTCCGTGGTAGCATGGGAACACAGAGGCCTATTGTAACAATCTGGATAATGAAATCCTCCCAACATTGTGGCGTTTTTACGGAATGGGCCCGTGTTACTTCCAGGATGACAATGCTAGGTGCCATGTTTCAAGGGCTACTATCCAGTGGTACGCCGACAACAATGTTCGCCGATTGGACTGGCCCGCCCAGAGCCCTGACGTCAACCGTATAGAACATCTTTGGGACGAATTGGATCGCCGGGTGAGGGCTCGTCAGGCGCGGCAAAAATCCATTGCTCAACTCATGGAACGGTTGCAAGAGGAATGGCTACGAATCCCCGTGGATGTCCTGCAAACACTCGTAGAGATCATGCCAGACAGGGTGGCTGCTGTTATAGCCGCAAGAGGTGGCCCTACGAGATTCTAACGGGGTGACAACCACCAAGAAAACATTTTGGGCAGGTGCTCAATTACTTTTTGGAAGATAGTGTACTTTAACGGGCGCACTGAGTGACATGCGCCCGGTAAAGTTGGTAACAATGGATGGAAAGTAGTTTCACAACTTAACGTCGACTAATAAGTGTTAAAGAACCATTTGTGATAGCTTAAATTTCTTCTTTTGCTTTCTGTTTTTTAATGCATCGAAGTGTAAATTTGTGTAAAGTTTACTTTTCTTATAATTTCACTGTTTCACTTCACCGACGCATGAATAAAGTGATTAGGCCAATGGCAATGTTGACTGTACATATGGCGAGAGAATACAAAACGTGCGTACATATATATCTTAAGGGCGGCTTTCAATAGTGATCATTTAAGAGTGAACTGTCTATAGATATACACTGTCTCGTATAACTTAGCAAGATCATGACAGTCTGTGAGTGGCAACTTGACGTATACGAAACAAACGTGCCATTTACAGCTGATGCATGAACAAATGGAAATTAATATTACTTTGGCTATTCTGACTGCACTGTCTACAAGCAGAAAATACGCGGATAAGAAAGAGTTCCTAGATGAACAAATAGATTTTCTTTTAGGTGGTCACAAAACAGCTGCAGTTAAGGTTACAAACTAAACTTTGTGCTAAATTAGTAATGTAGAGGTGTTCAAAAATGAAATGCAAATTAAAACGGTTCGTATTCATATGAAACGCAATTTCAAACATTGGGAGTTCTATTTACGTCATATCCCAACTCACGCAGCGATCCATACATGGTTGGTACTAATTCCAAAAGTATACATAAACATCACAGGGTATTGTTCAATTATTTTTCAAATAATTTGACGGAATATGTTTTAAACTCGTGTCGTTTCGAGCCAGTAATAGGCGAAAACTGAACTTTTAAAAATACGGGATCAAGAGGCAGGCCAACGTGCTGCTATTTGTTGATGAACACGCTAGTCTCACAACACGCCCTGCCACGCTATCTGTTACAACACGCCCTGCCACGACATCTGTCAGCCAGCTCCTGAAACACTACCAGTCAGGAAAAAAAATAGCTTTCATGTGTAAAATAACAAATTTACTAACGGACACCAGTTGTTTATTTTCCCCGAGCTCTGTATAATTTTTAAAGTAACATATGCATTTCCGTCTACAGCCGTTTTGATTACTAGTGATTTCTATTGAAAGGTAATCGTACGCCTACGTCCACTACACGTCTTCTACTTCTCTTCCCGTAAACCCATCTCTTTGTTGATTTCCTCTTGTTACTATAGTGTATTAATAAAACGAGGAAATTTGGGACACGCGTAGGTATACTTTAAGCAATTCTTACTTTATTCCATGACACGTATTTCCAGCTCGAGCTGTTTAGTCTCAGTAATAGAAGAATAACTGCTTTGTTAAAGTCGTTGGTGATTTGTAGGCGGATGAAAGTGCGTTGTCACACAAGTTCCCCAAATTAATTTTATTTCCAGTCTTAACACATTTGCTGTAACGTCCAATGTGTGGTAAGTACTACAATTACCGTCTCGCAAATGTTAACCCTTATTCGTCGTCCCTAATAAATTTAATTACAATTAACAAATATTTAATTTTTTTCAAAGTTTTCTATTTTAACTTTTATGACCTACGCATTTTTAGACAGAGGTCAGTCTGTAAATTCCTTAAAACTTTTGTTGGCATCACAATGACAAGTGGATTAGCTTACTGCGTGTTGATAAAATATACAGCACAACTTGATGCACCAGCTGATGGTGCAAGGATACATAAACTAAAGGTGAACATTTCGTAGAACTGTCAATATCTTGCCAAGTTACACGAGACAGAGAGTAGTTGGGCTTAAGGGGGCTATGTAGCTGCGCGTCCAAGGTCAAGAAGTGAGGGAGCGATACGGGCGACACTAGCACGCACACCTAGTGCCTCATCGCTCCTACGCGCATGGCGTGCAGTGTTTCCATCGAAACGCTGTGCTGTGCAAATGAGATACGTAGCAGTGGGGTTTTATTACACGTGATGAAAGTACACGGATTAAACTATGTCCGTATCTTTGTACTTTTCTCTTGCCACTTAAGGAAACTGCTTAGGCAAGTTTTAAAAAAGAATTTTGTCTCCAAGAATACACTTAATATGACAAAAGTAAAAAAGTAGCGCCATAGTTAATAGTTTTTTGTCTTTTCTGAAAAAAATGTTGTATATCCAGAACATTTATTTGCCGAGATACGCGTTCAAGCGAAAACAACGATTTCACAGAAAACGTTTCAGTACATAGGACACCGTCTCGTCGACAGCTAGATCATTAGAGATGGAGCAAGTTGCTCACACAATAGGGAAGTATTCGGGAGGCTATGGTCTTGGCTTTGTTAAGGAACCAACTCAGAATTCTCATGGAATGATTTCGGGAAACCATGCAAAACCGAAAGAAGGATGGCCAAACCGTGATTCGAACCCCAGTCGTCCCGAAATCGAGTGCAAACTTTAACCAATACGTCACCGCGCTCGGTCGAAGAGAAGAAATATAAATCTGCTTATAAATAATGTATTTTGGGCCGTATTTGCGTAACACGAATTCTGAAATTTTCTGAGCTGAAAGGATGAAAGAAAAACGTTTTCAAGAGGAAACTCTACCTAAGGCATGGGTTTATAGGGGCTATTGGATACAGATATCTTCCAGAATACTCTAACAAAACCCAGTAGCTTATGTTCAGTCTAAGACAGTCGAATTTCTGTTCAAATACTTTGTCTAAAAACCGCCTATATTTCAAATCGCTTAGAGGCGAACTGAAATACTCAATGAGTTGTCTGAGTTTACTAAAACAAAGCTTGAAATGATGTCAGGCATTTATCTAAATGTTCCGTTAGCCTCGTTAAATGCATTTGTAAGGGTATTTTGCATAAGTATTTCGCATGACCCTATCTTAAATTATATCTCTCGAAAATATAAACGCAATATCTCTTAAAATATTAAAAATTTTCTAGATTAGGAATACGATCTGTTCACTCTCGGTCATATTTTATGCAGCTGTAAACAGGCACCAAAAATTATTAGTGTTTTTGAAGTTTTGAAGATGAATAATGTTTACAAAATATCAATAACCCATGTTGCTTCCTCAGGAGGAAATGAAAAACAAATTAGTGTCTGTGAATATTGTTAACATAAACAATGTCGAAAAATTTTGCATTTCCTGTAAAGTTGTTGATAATCGTGAATTTTGGTTAATATGAAAATAAATGGCTAATACGGTAAATATTTATGTAAAGTACGTTGGCGTATGCACTTTTGACATATGAAGACGCTGCCGCCGCACTTTAAGTGGCGTTCTTATAAAAAAGTCCAGTTCTTTGAACATCTTATTTCAAGTGGGACGCATGATATATGCCATGTTTAATTAATGGCCGATATAAACGCCGATACATCGTAGGAGAGAGTTTTAGTGAGGGTATATTTAACAGGAGTGTGAGCTACATGGTGGACAATTGGCCGAATTGCTCCTCATTTAGATCATCTGGACTTCATTGTAAGATTACGCTTAGAACAATGGACACGTAAATTTTCTTAAAATTCTAGTCGATTCAAACAAACCACCAGGAGGAAAGACAATTCTACTGCCAGATAGGCTTGAACAGAGCCGGCTTCTTCCTTGTACTTTCTACAGCAACATCGTCGTAGCACAATATGTCTACCAGAATCATTACCACGTACCTGGCAAAGGGAAATGTGCTCCACTTATGATCGTCATGTGTTCTGCCCCTAACAGCTCATATCCGTCCCTTCATTTGCAGAGGCGTCCGTAATGATCAAAAGGCAATTCTACCTACTGGCGACGGACTGTTTGTAGAGACGAAACACGCTTCCTTTTCGGCACGCATGCCAAATGTGTCGAAGTTTGTACCGTATGTGACTGCTAAAGTCCCTACTTCAGTACACAGCGACACACATCTACTGAATCTGGCTCGTTGTCATGATGGTCTGGAAAGCCATAGTGATTTATCAACCTTTGGCGCGGGAGTGAAGATATTTGGGCGGCTCTTAACATCATGGTGTGTAGAGCCGATTACGGTGAAGCGAAGTGAGTATGGAGCAGCACCGGAATTCAAGGAGAGGGAGAAATGGGAGATCCCGAGGAAACCCGCCGGTTGTCGATCCCGGTTCGCCTTGGTGGTAGGAGAGAAGTCTAAACCACTACACCACCTTCAGATCTGTGCAGTGGTAAGGACGCTATTACTTCGCTTGCCATTGCGCTGCAGAGAGTTTGTCAACCGTGTTGTTATAACAAACTATTAATCGTGTGCCCAATGTGCTCACCTACAAATAGTACACAAGCTTGCCGATTACATTCAAGACATCAAACACATATGAAGCACCATTTCCAATAACTCCAAGATAGTTGAAAATTTTTTATTGAAAGCGCTGCATTTCAAAATAATTGCTTCAGATATACACAGAACTACTCGAGGGTCCTAGATTGAACCTAGTCTGTAGTATTTCCACCAATAAAATTATAGGATCATAGATTAAAGTCACATAGGTACATGGAGAACGAGGAGAAATCTGTACGCCTTAAGAGTCTACTCTAGCGTTTCCGGGGCACAAAGTAACCGGCAATAACTCCAGTTAATTTAAGGGTATAATTTTTATTGTTTTAGCAACAAAAGCGGCATATTATTAGAAACGATATATTATTTTATTAGAAGTTTCTGCTTCAGTTTAAAACTAGCAATTATTGATGGGTTCATCACAAACTTCTGGAACGATTATGATGATATAATTTTTCGTGCCTGATTTCATGATAACACATTTGAAACAAGAGCTACTGAATCTATCATTATATAAAGTTTATTGACGACTTTCAATATTATCTATTGCTGGAATCATTACAAATATAGCTTTGAATTTAATGGGGTTGCGGACACGCTGGAATTGCCTCTTAACGCACAGTGCTATGTTGAAGGCATGACACGCCCGTATTTTATTATTTTCTCCGAAGTCAAGAAATTAATTTCTAGTAAATTATCGCTCTTCAGCATCGACCTCTCGTTTCCGTAACGTTTCAACGTCATGTCAACAGTTACGTTGCCTGCTTAGCCACATAATTTTTCGCCCATCAGATATTTGTATGTGATGGGAGGCCAGCTTCCCCCACGTCTAAATGTTCGTGATTTTGAGTATGATTTTTATCAATTGTGAAAATCTCTACTGCACGATAAAATACGTCTTTTGTTTGATTCCATACCTGATCGTATCGAGGCCATGTTCCAGGCACGAGGCGGTATGGCGTGGTATAATCTGTTCACGGTAAACTGGGTACTTTCGAAATCTCTTTTTAAGTTCAACTTTTATGCAAATTGTGCATTCTTCCACCACGTATAAAATTAACACTATCATTAACATTGTAAAATTAACGTTAACGTTAGAAAATTAAACATCTTAGAAATCTGGTAATTGTTTCACCTTACGTATTACTACAAGATAGAAAAGAAAAATAATCGTTTCATTATTGACAAATGTTTACCTATCACTTTGAGTTCAACCTTAAGACATGAAACTACTTTCCTACCGTCGTTGCCAAATTTACTGAGCACATGCCATTCAGTGTGCTCGTCAAAATAAATGCAGGTAATAGCAGACACATTTATATCAATTTAATTTTAAAAGTGCTTACTTTAGCACGAATAGCCTTTATATTACATGTTACTTGTGTCAGGTTCTTTTCCCGTTAAAAGGAGTAGGTGTTGGAACCCCATTTGAGCATTTAAATGTGTAGCGCCCCAGCACTTTTGGACTACGTTACTTGTAGATTATTAATATAGCCTACATAGTAACTGAGACGGTGGTACTGTTTTTTTAATCTAGATGCCACCATTTTATAAAAATTCATACATCATGTTCCAACACTGCAAACGTTGCGGGCCAGGGTTTAGTGTTCATGAGGAACCACCTTGCGAAGTTTGTCGGTAAAGTGCAGTTCCATCCTGTATAGAACTCCATACATTTTCTATCTTTAATTTTCTTTGTTCTCCGGTTCTGCTTATGTTGTATTTTCTGTTCGGATTTCTCCAAAAGTTGGAGCTACCGTACTGGAAACTTAGCTCTAAATTTCAAGAGAATTAATTTTACCGGTCATCCAACCCTATGGTGAAGTCACAAAGGTTTAATACTTGCGACAGTGACATACCGGGCTAGAAAATCGCACACGCGACGGATAATTGCGGTGTTTCCCATGCCAGAGTAGAAATTCAACACGAAAGAGAGAAGCTATATTTTACCCTCTAACTATTTTATATTGAAACATAAGGGATATTGTGTAAACTTCCTGAGTGTAATTTGATCTAGTGAGTCTGTTTTGTGGTACAAAATTATCAATTCGGGCACTGAGACGGGTGAGTGTATGGACTTTATGAAAAACTATGCTTTGTTTCGGACTCGAACCCCGGACTATCGCACCATAATTCAGCCTATAACCAGTTTCGCCTTGATCGTTGAGTAGAAACCCATCTGTTTTCGTGTACGAGGAATAAATTTACACGAAACTACGACACAGACAGCGCCTGTGTATAACTGAGATCTCAGTCAAACATTTTAGTATGTTTTACAAACATTTCATTGTGAACTGATTGACAAATGTTTTTTGTAGCACTTATGTAAACGTATTTTATATTTACGGTACTGAAATATATAAAACATACTAATTTTGTTCTATATCTCCATATTCTTAATAACATTAAGACTACAGTTCTGACTTGTTAAAAGGATCAGTATCCGGTATATTTTCACATTACAAACTGTTGTGAACTTTGTTCTCATACACTTGTAGTATTACAAAAGTTATCATAGAAGCCATGCTGTAAAACTGTTCGTAATTCAACAAACAAAACTTTGAAAACTTAGTTTTGAAGGTAGTATTTGTAACCTCACAAGAAAATAAGAGACAAATTTGCAAATATTTCTCTATAATGCTTTGAAGCGATGTTAAAATTAATAAGCAATTACTGTAGACATCAGGTTTATTATAAATATTAATATATACAAACAATAATCAATACATTTTTAGAACACACAGTGTTGTAAGAATACAATATTTTACTTGTAATTTCACGAGGGAACATTGGCAATCATTTCCTACTGAATTTGCTTGTTAAACGTTCAAAAATATTCTACTGTGTAGATTCCAATATATATAATATATATGTGTGTGTGTATATATATGTATATATATATATATATATATATATATATATATATATATATATATATATATATATATATATATATATATATATATCAATACAACTAAATAAAATAGACGTGTCTGTCTGTGATTTTGGAATTCTACACTTTTAATTATTTTTTCATATAGTATAATTGATTAAAGGCTCTTCACGATAAAATGAGCACTTTTGAAATCAACCTTAGGAAAAAGTCACTACCTCTACCTGCATATATTTTAACTGGCGCACTGAGTGACATTCGTCCTGTAAAATTGGTAACGATGTATGGGAAGTAGATCCGTATCTTTACGTCTAATAAAAAGTGTTAGGTAGCCTTATCATATAACTTAAATGATTTCTTTCGCGGTTTTTTTTTTTTTTTTTTTTTTTTTTTTGTGAATCTAATAGTAAACATTAGCATATTTGTAAAATATTTACTGATCCAATAATTTCACGGTTTCACTTTTCCAACGCATTAATAAAGTTATGAGGCTCATGACAATGTTAATTCTACATAAGCAGGACTTTCAAAAGTGCTCATTTTACCGTGGATAGCTTATACTAAGCCATATCTAATTTTAATTTTTTTTGTGCCTGTCTGTCTGGTTGTCCGACCGGATACAACTCAAAAACCTTTGAACGTATTAACATCAAATTTATATATATATACATATAACAACCCAAGGACCAACTTAGTCTTTGTTTCATCGAGATATCTCAAACGGTTCCGAAAATATAGAGATCAGGGATGTACATAGGTACTGGATTAAGCTTTCCTTAGGATTACTGCATAAAAAAAAGCATTGTTAAAAAAATTTCCGTCGTTTTTCCTTTCATTTTTGTCAATGGGCTGTCGTCTCCATTCCAAGAGCGATTCCAAATCCTAAATGTCATGCGTACGAAGTAACACAGGAAAGCTAGTTGTAAATACAAAAATACGGAAATTTACGTACAATACTGCAGTATTTTTTAAAATGGGGTTTGCATGATGGTCGACACGCTTGCTCCAGAGGAACCCCCAGACTTACCTACAGCCGTCGTTCTCGGCCTTGGTCTCGCCGAGCAGAGCAGAGCAGTAAATCTGCGCTGCTGCCAGCGCGGGTATTTGTCTTCCTTCAGTTTAATTTACATGTAACTCCGACCGCCTCCTCGCGCCCAGTATATCATCATTTGCCTGCCCGGTTACACCCTCCGCCCCCCCTCGTGGCATACTGTGTTGTTGGGGTCCTCCGAGGCGAACGTCAGCTCTTCAGCACCGCGCTCCTCGGGTGCAGGCTCGCTACAGCCACCTGGCCGCTACACCATGCCTGGAGCACCCCGTGCTTTCCGGCCCTCACGAAGACTAACGAGGGGGCCCGGGTTCCTTAAAGCATTTCTCCAACAACCCATCCTTTTCATTGTTTCATCAGGGCGCCACCCGAGTTCACTTAATGTTTCGGAAGGGATCTCGTAGACCTCGCGAGAAATACTGTGTATTTTTAAGATATTGGCGGACCCTCTCGCCTCTCGGAGATCCACTGCCTGCGCTGATAAACGCGTAGCTTCGCATGAACAAATATCTCAGTTCTTGCATCTACTGCGGATTCCTTACCAACGGACGTAAATGTCATAATTATTTGTAGGAGTCTCGGTGGTGTAGTAGTCAAACGATTCAGGTATGATTGCCGGCGGAATCACGTGGGAAACGTGGAGTACGCTGCAGTTGGTCGTCGAGTTTTCTCAGGTTACTCCCACTTCCCACCGCCCTCGAATTACATCACTGCTCTGTCATCACCTAATTTAAATACGTCGTTGTAAAGAGCCGATTAAAATCTATCTACAAATTTTATTATTATTACTACTATCGGATTTACTTTAATCTGAATGAAACATTTCCCCTCTATATTGATATTTTCTAAATGTTTTTATATGGTGAAATATTTTAACAGAGAAAATCGTTTCAAACTATCTAAACTTATTTTCATTCCTTTTAAGCCGATAGTGTGAAAAAAAATTGTGAGTTACTCAAACATAAACCAAACCGTTGCTGTATACCCAAGCCAGAGCTGCGAAATGAACAGGTTTCGCTGGAATAGGTCGAAGTTTCGAATCAGGTGTGAAATAAATGCAACATGGCTGTCTACCCACCAGCAGTGACAGTGCATTAAATCATAAACACATCAGAAAAAAATTTAACCGAATGCTTAAACTGAGAAATTACTATGTACCTTTGGTACATTTTTATAGAGCCTTCACATTGTGACATTATTCCCTAAAGAGAAAACGCTACAAACAATTTAGTAATTCTCATTCATGCTGCACTGTAAAAAAATTTATAGTAAACTTCTCAAAGTGCAATGGAAGTTTCTAAAATATACAATGTATATCAATACTACCATATTTCAGGCTGAAAATACAGGAATATTTAGCACCGCTACAATACGTAATTGGTAGAATTTTTATGCATTTGACTGTTTCATAGGCAAATGTAGGAACGCTACAATGAATGTATGGGGAAAAATACTTTACCACCCGCTCTTTCTCACTAGACGTATACACTGGAGTCATATATTTGCGAACAATTTCTTAATTGTAATTCGTATTGTATATTCCTGTGGGTTTTTATTTTCTAACTTTATACATTAAACACTATCAAATTTTTACCGTGATTAACAATAGATTATTTACAATATAATGAAATGTTTATAAATGGCCAAAAACTTATTCAATCAAAAGCGTATGTAAAAAACAATCATTCATCTCGTTAGAAAGTTCATTTCTTTTGCTGAGTTTATAGCAGGCAGTTTTTATAGTATCAGGGCTTGAATAACATTATTCTGGGAGTAAAGCCTTTAACCTATCGAAATGTAATAAACTATTACAACATCACTGGTAATACTGGCATACTGGTAGTTATAAATAATACGAATAAAACAGGGAGAAAAAGGATATGTTGGCAATACCTGGTAAGAAATAGTTTTTATGCAAAATACGATTACACAGAGTGCGCACGAATTGCTGTGCGTTGTCCCTCTGGCCTAACGTTCTACACTCGGTTAAACTTTATTCGCATGAGGCGGAGGAATATTCTGAATGCAGAACTTCAGCAGGAATTGAGAAAAGTTGGAAGTAACTGTTAATGTGGTATACAAGAATGCCGTGCCACAAGGACGCTAGTGGCCAGTGATAACGCTGTTTGTCATCAGGGTCTGCCGACTCACTGCTATAGGTGATAGTCATACCCAACGACTCTTCACACCGGGATGTGTGGAGTCGTGTCTCCGTACCGCATAGGCGATGTGTTTCCTTTCTCCTTGGCGTCACCGTACCCGCATACGACAGTCATCAATGTAATGAACAACAGACGTCCATCGCTGAACAAGATACGACTCCACTCGCCATAATTGCATGTCTCCTTTTGACGGCAGCGCTTCCAATGCCATCGTATCTACTCTGACCTGAAAAAAAGAAAACAGTTTTGTGGTGACCCAAAATAATTTGGTTGGAGACCACGACATTCTCTTGTCAGTATAGACATGACAGATTATTTTGTGGTTCCAGTAAAATTTTGTTGTCATTCCAGAATTTAGTGGAAACTACAAAATTACATTTGTGGTTACCAATAAATTCGGTGTGTTGGTAGACAATAATGTGATCGTTAGTCCGAGCGAAAATGCTACGATGATAGCAACAATACTAGTTAGTGAGATTCACAACATTTTTTCGAGAGTTGTTGTCTTTTGTAGGTAGGTATGGTCTTACAATAATGAAGCACTAAATTCTAGTTCGTGACGAGTGGGATTCGAACCTTGGGTCTCTAAACTGCAAGCTCAGAGTTTTACCATAACGCTACCTTGCTGTACGTTAAAGCATGTCTTCAGCATGTATGTAGATGTAATATAATAAGTGGCACACTTGACATGTCTTGCACACTTCACCTCATGCAGAGTTAATTGCCTGGAATCTTTTACGTGTAACATTTACTTACTTGGAATAAAGGAATTATATAATCCGTCCGTAAATACTCAAGAATGTCCCTCGTGAATTACTTCGTATGCTGATGCAAAGAACCAAACACAGACAAATACGGCGTCAAGGCCAGACAGAAGGTGGCCACTTCGAATATGCCATAGCGCATGCGCAGGATATAACGGATGTAGTTTTGTAGCAGAATCTTTTACTGTACATAACATGAATGCTGTTGCTGCCAACTAAATATTTTGTGGCAGCCAATAAATTTTTTATTTATCTCCAATAAACAAATATGTTATTGATCACTACATAGCATTCTAACTAGGCAATAAACGTGATATTGGGCACCACAATCTGTTTTTTTAACAACAAAATATCACCTTGGAAAGCATCAACAAAACAGTTATTTTAGCTACTAACAAATCTTTTTTTTTTCAGTGTGGTGTAAGCGGCAGCCTACACACAAGATGGCGAATCAGTAGTCTGGTTGATGCCGGTCGCCTAGACATGGAATGTTCTAGATTGTACATTAACTGTGTACGGTTGGCAGGCGCCTGTGTAATGGGGTGGCGTAATGCTTGTCATTCCTGGGAATTGCACGATACGTAGGCCGTACACCAGGCCGCAGGCTTACGCACCATGCGGCCGGTAATGTTCCAGAATGTTCTGGATGCTGTGTGTTCTTCGACTTCCCCTCGCTGTGTTCACTACGCTATGCACACACTTACATGTAACTATAATGGAACTAGTAAAGCACTTTGCCGTTCATTGCTACTCTATTAATTTACACACACAGCGATAGAATGCACATGTAACAAATTACTTCCAATTAGTACCATATCTTCTAGGCGCTTCACTTTTGTATTAATCAGTGTACAGCAATACGCTAAATAAATATTGTCAGTACATTTTTAAGTTGATAATTTATTTTGAATGTGTCGCTACTTTCGTTAGCAAATATCTGTGAAATAAGAGCATACATTATTCTCCAGAATAAATAACGCTAATAGGAGGCACGCTAATAGATCAAGAAGGGAAGTATTGCAAATTGAAAGGCCTGAGCGTACGTCTACTCAATACTAATGGGCGACATAACTCTTCAACTGGCTGCTCTCTTTTGAAAAGTATCATTTTTCCTTACTTTGTTAAATCTTTTTTGTTAATTCTAAAATTCGAAGGCTTTTCCGTGGTGTGTCTCCATAAGCAGTCTTCTCGCTTGAATGTAACACATTCTTTTACGTTCATTAGGTAGTGTTTATTTAAATGCCAACAAAATCAGCAGCGATTTCAGGCCTGCGTTAATTGTTCATTTAAAACTAAATTCTGATTGTGTTTGGTGTAAGGTTCTACTTAGGCGCTCAGAGACTGCTCTTGCTGTACATTCCCCCGCGCCTGCGCATTATGACAAGCAGGGCATGCAAGCTGCAACACCAGTGATATCATTTGCACAGCAATCAGAACTTGAAACAACATTCCACCGACCGGGATTCCCCGAGTGGTGTAATCACGAGCGTGTGCTCGAGTGTAGCAGGGAGGCGCCTCGCATATTGCGAAACTAGTGGTGCCAGTCCACGTTTGTCTTCTCCTGTGGCAGCTCTCGTCAAGTTGGCTTTTCACGCGAGCTTTGTGACGGAACTTCTCGGTCGATCGCTTTTCCGAACATGCTAGCATGTTGGCAACGCGTACTTCGCACGCGATGTGACTTTGGACAATGTGACACACCGCGGTGTCTGACGGTGTTCGTCTGACTCGGCTCGCACAACTCTCACTCCGTACTAACACCTAGTGTGTTTATTTCGATACGCGATTTAACACACATTGTCTCGTTAATAATAATTATTTCCTGGTTACCATTTGTTGGATGTAAAAAGATTATGGCCTATGAGCTTGATTGTTGATAATAATTATTTTTTTTATTGAACTAGCTTTTCAATACAATAGTGAATTGATCATTCGTCTCAGTTGTTTTATTTTCATTGGTGTTGCTTAAAATCTGTTGGTTAGGTTGGCTGCAAGACGTGGACTACGAGAGCTTTTATGTTATTTAATATTTAATTTTACGGTTTTATTCTCCAGAAGAAAGTTTCTCAAACAAACTGAATTTGTAAAAAATCTTTTAGTATTTACTTACGTCAATTAATTTTTTTCTACTTGCGTAGGTTTTTCGACCAATCCGAAGTACGTCGTGCACTTCGAATGTGTTTGACGGAATTTACCGTCACAAGTGTCCTTTTTTGTGTCTTAAGCACTTATATTCTTTCAGTATCGGACGCCTGAATAAGTTGTTTCCCGCATGACTTAAGTGTGTGACGTGTGGATGCGAGCTTATGCGTTAGGGGCAAGTGCAAAATATGCGCGGGCAGTTTGGTTCGCGCGCCAAATGAAGAATGTGTTTGTAAATATAGCGTGCCGATTAGCGGTATAGGGGGCACTCGGAGGCCTGATCTCAAGGTAGGGGTGCAGAGGAGTAGGGTATTGCTGGGTATATGTTGCTGCACAGTAGGCTTGGAGAGATCTGTCCCCGCCGGCGAGCGGGTAAACCACTAACTGCACAACTGTGTATATATCGTACCATTTCCGAAACTTAAAGAGTACAATGTGTGTTCAACTTATAGAAGTACTGTAACAAGCTTAAACTAAATGCTGCATTAACACTTGATTATTAAAATGACGACTCAACAATGGTGATTATAACACTTGAATCATTAATATCAGAAATCATGCATCTTTCATTAGTGCAAAAAAACTTAACAATTACTATATAGTCAAAATCAAATGCATTAATATCAAAACAATATTACTAACTTCTAATAATACTGTAAACATAAACAGAATTATATTCTGAATCTACTCCTAATAGTTGGAATATCACTTTATTTGATTCGCAATAATCCAGAATCAGGAATTACTAATTCTTGATTTGTGAAAACTTTTCATTTTGGAATTCATTATAATGGTCTCCGGCTTTGAGATACACAGGTGTCCTCTGGGTGAATTATAGGTAATACTGTTTACATTAAATATTGCAATTACCATTTATTGTGAGAGCAGTTCTAAAAAAAAAAAAAACATAAAAACATCTGTAAAGTTTGACATTACCAGCATTTCAAAGTGAAATTGTATCACCTTCTTCTAGAGTATTATATGGTTCTTGCAGTAATACTTTAAATTAAGCAGGATTTATATAGAATGGCAGAGGCCTCGTCTAACCGCCTAATTATTATTTCTTGTCTTGCACATTCTTTTTACAAATGCCTTTTCTTCTAAAATGGATTTGAATAAACGTAATATTCAATCATACAACTGCTATTTCTTAAAACTAGACCTTTTCCGAAGCACGAGATGGAGAATGAATAGTTATTTTTACAAATTTTTCGCACATAGCATCCAACTACATCGAGTATTGAATCCATTAAAATTGCCTAATATTATTCTACTCTTAACACAAACATAAATTAAAGAAACTAAATCAGCAACAAACATAAAATTAAAAGTGTAGGTTTGCATTGTACTGACTCGTTATGTGAACTCAAACTAATACATGTTAAAAACATTTTTTTTTCTTTTTTCATGTACATATAATGAAAATATAAGACAAATTAAATAGCAACATTCTTAGGCTACTTTGTAAACGGTAACACATACAATGTTTTAATTTGAGTAGGGGTCTGTAGTAGATAAGCTATTTAATTTAATTTTACTCCTTACAACAGTGATGAAATAAAGGAAAATAAACACATTATTACAATTTAAATACTAACCAAAAGGCATATAGATATACCATTTTATACATAAAAATATATAACCACAGATGAATGAATTAATTATTGTAGGTTTCATTGTAAACATTTATGTAGCTATACACCAGAAAGTAATTTGAAACATTTTAAAGTTGTTAGAATTAATAGTTGCCTTATAGTTTGATAAAAGGTGCGTGGTTATTAAAAGTTTTATAGCAGCGAGATACCTACCTCAAATGAATGCTGATGATAAAATTCTGTGGAAAATTGCGTACTATTTCGTGGTGACGGTGTTATTGTACTCAGCTATAGTTGCAAAAAACTTTGCAGTACTTGGGAGAGAATATTTAAAAAACTGTAGGAACAAAGTTTAGCAACACATGTTTAACACACTTTTAAAAAACATGTGTTTAAGATTTTTAATATATTTGTTATTCCTTTTTAGTTATGTTTTATAGATAAAATGAGACTGACATATATGAAATTTTAAGAGATGTAATAATTGCATTATATTCTCCCAGTACAAGAAATCCTTACTTCTAATATAAAAAGTTACTTTTGTAACAAACAAATCTAGTTTATATCTTGGTTGACCATCCATAGAAGGTTTATTGCGATTTTGACACATTTTAAACGAAATTCCCACAGTAAATAATGTTTACATAAGATTAATCTACACGTCTTGTTTTGAGAACCAATTAAAACTAAAGAATTTAATCATAGCGCGTCTACTAAACCAGACACGCTGCTAATTAATCACTTCAGCAGTAAAGCCGCTGCCCAATACATTATATATTTTTGCACTACTCAAGCATCTACCTATCAACTGATACGGAAAACGCAGTTACTAACTGCGAGAAATTCACCTTTCAAATCACAATAAACACATTACTGCATTACAATGTATGCACGCGTCATCAGGATCGCTTATCAGAGCATAAATGTCAAGTTAGAGATAAATGTTGTGATCCTTTTTTTTTTAACTTTCCTTTTTGTATTCAGGTTCTGTGTATGGTCACAAATTCTGTATTATGAAAATAACATACTGAAAGAAAGGGTATAGTAAACAATTCCTATGCTACATATTGACTCTCAATTATAGCACATGCGTGTACACACAACGAAATTAACATTAATTGCGTGGCTTTAAAATACTCTCATTCCAAAATATAATCACATTTGGCATGTGCGAGTACATTTAATTTGCTATCAAAGGTATGCGTGAAATTTATAATATGTAATTAACTCTGTGATTTATGATAGCGTGTGTGTAAATTAGCTGATATTTGTATTGTATTGTATTGTATTGTATTGTATTGTGTTGTATTTTTGTTCGAAGAACGCCTTCGGAAGTAATCAAATATTCTAATTTGATCTCCGAGCTCCGACGGTAAACTCATTTAAACAGTTACATATAAAAAGAAAATTTATATCAGTTTGAACAAAAAGTGCCTTTAATTATGTCCGTGACTTCAATACACCGACTGCAACCGCGCTGATTTCGAGGTATCTAGAAATTTGTTTAGTAAAAAAAAAAAAATAACAGGTTTTCTTACACGTTTGGTTGGAGAGGGGGCAGAAGCATAGTAATGTGTTACAAATTAGTTTACTGCGAGAGTAAAGAGGAAAAATATAGAGAAAGTGTTTTCACGACATAAGAATGACTAAGTGATAGATCGTTAAACTGTTGACTTCTGAGGCCGTGTGATCTATCTCAAGTGTCCGAAATGTCTCAACTGCCAAGCAAGGGTTATTTACGTGCGATATAATGGTGTAAACTATCCTGAGGGTGGGTTTTATATAAGTACTGCGCCTTTACCTCCTACAATAGTCTATTCGCGATTTCTTCGCACTTTTCGAATCCTACATTTGAAAAATTACCCCATGGATGACGTGTTTGATTGTTCCCTAAATTTGCCACGTATTACAAGCTTTTTACACTCGTGTTAATATAAAAGTACCTTATTGTTTGTTAACTTGAACTTTTATATATTTTAGCCTATATATAAATTATAGTATTTACTTTACAATTAAAACCAATAAAACAGAGAGAATGTAGATGTGCTGGGTTGGTAATACCTAGTATAAATATTTCTCATGCAAATTCTTATTAAACTGAGTGTGGACGAATGCGGTGCTTAGTCTCTTTAATGTAATCTTCTATACTCGGTAAGTTTAGTTTGTATGGGGTGGAGGAATATGCTGGAAGCAGAACTTTAGCAGGGCTTTTGTTAATTTGGTAGTAACCGTGAACGGACTATTTGAACAACGAATCACTTAGAACATAGATAAATACTGCATTTTTAGTTGGCCACCAAACACTTCACGTGCTGGGATAGTTTTCAAAAGTCAGATTCGAGGAACGTGGAATTAGCTAAGTCAGAAATAGTGCGTACAAGTGTATAAGAAGAGATCATCTTCTGCAAAGTAAATGAGTTTAGGTGGATGCATCTCCAAACACACAAGCACGTGTGCAAACCAAAACACGCACCCGTACGCACACACACACGCACATAATTTAATTTCCCATTTCCCTCTTTCCAAGGAAATCAGGCTGATAAAGTAATTAAGAGAAAAGTTTGTTCAACTCACGTGACTGACGAATAGGTTTCAGGGTAAACCTGTATTATGGCCACGTAAACTTCTTTTCGACAACTGTGACCTGTTTGGGTGATGCCCTCTGACAAACGCATACAATGCGTTTCTCTGCGAACGAAAAATTATCAATGCCTTCAATATACATTACACTGAAGTCAGGTTAAGAAGTATTCTGATTAATATTTCAGAAGTTGGTAATATACCAATTAAATGACTTCGTCTTGTGAAGAAATGTTGACGCGTATTATTATAATAATCAGACTCACACACACACATCAAAATACGCTTCTTTCATGGCATAAATTAATGCATGTGAAAACCGGTATTTACTGAAATCTTCAACATTTGTGAGACTTGCAGTCATAACCGTTCTACTAGCCAACAGCATTTTAATAGGACCTAACATCTTACCTGTAGAGACAGAAAAATAACTACACTAATGACGTCAACTTAGTAAAACATGCAACACGTAATGTTTTAGAATGCGCCTACTTTATAAGGATTCATTACAGCTGTCGAAAATGTACTTCGTATTCTCTTGCAACTTGCGCATTGGTGTGCATAATACTTTATACCGGAAAAAATTGCAATGTTCAATCAATAGGAAAAAAATGTTTCAATTAACGATTGTAATCAAAAGAAACAGGCAATTTTTCTGTTTAAATAAGGTTTACTTTTAATTGAAAAATACTAAAACTAGATTTATACCTTATTGTCGCCGCTGAAATATTTAATATAATAAATTATTACGAAGGCATTACGCGCCTTACACGAGAGTATTGAATGGCGTTTAAAATGCGAGAACAACATGATGCAAGTGAGAGAATTGGCAGGGTAAAGAGAAACCGATAGTCACTGTAGTGCTGCTTTCCTTGAGCTTGATGTCTGCAGAAGGACGCCAAACAATTCACAACCCACCGCTGAGTGTACATTTTAATTTCCGCGTGTGGTGAATTCTCTTAGTCATCCGTTCAGGCTTTTCTTTTTTGCTTGCCGCGAAGATTCGTGCATACTTCGTCATATTCTTCCTCGTGTCTTCACGAAGTTGACGACCGAAATTTACGTCGCTGCAGGCGAGTAGAGCTGCTTAAAAATTCTAGCAGAAAAATGACAACAGAGCAATTTTGAAAAAAGTGTCAGATTGGCAGCAATCAAACAACAGCACAACCAACAGCATGTTCTCTTTGTTTATTCCGGTTCTCTTTGTTTCAGGACCAATTCAAACGTCTCTGAAGTTGTTCTGTAGCAAGAACAGATTGCTATGTTCCAAGAACTGTTCTTACAAATTCAAGTACAATCACAGACACGGCCATAACAGGCAGTTATGTTGCTATTATTATCTAAGTTAACAGTATTTCGATGGTACCATAAACCCACTCAATCCCTGTACCTGTATTAGGAGTGCACATGGGTTGTGACTACAGAAATGTGTTTACTGCAACAATATTTTTTTCTCAGTGTGGTGAGCTCCGAATATCGATACTGCCAATTAATCGCGCAGGTTCTGAGTCGCGCAAAAATGGATGAGGATCACAGGGCGCGGGTTGGGGGGGAGTAGTCTTCGCAGGATGGGTGACATCACTACGAGCGTATAGCACTTAGCCGCTGCACATCTACCATGTACCCTCAATATTCTGCGGCACAACTCGATGACGAAGTTGTGTTGAGAATGTAGGCTGCCGAGAAGTATACCACTTACTTAACCACTCGCAATTACTGACTGCTAGCCAGTACGGAGCTATCCATTCTCGCCTTATCGTTTTAACTTTGTAGTTATTAGAAAAAATATTTTATTGATAGAGGGGTTCTAATCTAATGATTGTATTTTTAAATAATACAACCATTAGAACCACTCCATGTAGGTATATATAATTAATAGCTAATATTTTTAGAATAAAGACCTCTCAATCGTATAGAGTGAGAAGATTATGACTAAATAAATTGCGAATTCATAAGTCCCAAATTTTGTGACTTAGCAATTCCTTTTTTTTTAAATCAGAATCTGCTTAATCTAAACGCTTGAGAGGTCTTAATTCTGAAAAGACCATATATTACTCATACAAGTTTAGTACTTTAGCTTGGTAATAATTATGACAGTAAATATACCAGTGTCTTACCTTCTTTAAAAGAAAACAGTAAAATCCACAGGTGGTTCCTGTATGCACAGGGTCACGTAAGGCCGAAGGGATTGCTGGAGTTAATATGAATCGTCTGCGCTACCATAGTGACTGACCTGTCGCTTAGCCTGCCTGAAGAATGGACAAGGTGAGGTGAGATAGGCGTGGAGACGCAGCGGAATGGAGACGGGAGATCCCCGAGAAACCCCCCTCACAACGGCACAGTCCCCCACGCTACCATTTACATGAGAACACCACGTCCCCAGATCTGAAAAGTTCCCACCCAACGTGGACAGGTATTGAACCGGGGATGTCGAATGTCGGAGGCCAGTAAAAAACTGAGCCAAACATGCGTAGGTATTTGACATAATTACCGCTTGGGGTATGTGATTTCAATTACGTATTTTTAAGTCCACAGGACAGGCCGATACACTGCCTGAAATTGTTCGAGACAGGAGTTTAATTTTTCGTTTGAAACACTATAAACAATAATAGTCGCATGCGAATAATAAACGCAGTGTTAAAATTAAAGCAAAATGATAAAAAACACAACAGCTTTCGTAGCATAGCCTTATTTAGAGATATTTTTTCCTTAAGGAAGCTCAGTAAAGGGGTTATGGGCATAACTTAACGCTATAGAGTTTAATAGTAAATTACATTTATATAGAAGCCATGGGAAATCTTTCAGAACTGTGTTCACTATGAGAAGAAATATTTTACCAGAGTGAATTGTTTCTACCGAGATATTTCTTCAGTCGCAAAATGTATATAACATCACGGGGCAGGATATCGTGCGGGATAAATGCACTAATATTGCAAAATAGTCACTCTGAAATTTGGAAAAGTAAATAAGATCTTATCTTTGACTGCCCTTTTTAGTTTTTGTATATTCACTTCCAAAGAAAATATCTGCTATTAAATTCAGGGTTTAGTTTATTTAAGTAGCACGCCGTCTTAATCGCAGGAAAGGCAAGTGACTGGCACGGGCACTCGCAGACTAGACGAGGCCAGGCAAGGGGTGCATCATGCGGGCGCAGACTAATTAAGACTTCTCACCTCGAGGCAGGGAGCAGTGCTGTTTGCTAAAGAGGTGGTCCCCACGAACCGCTATGTTGACAAACAACTTCCGAAATACCGCACCCCAGGCCGCTCACCCCCCCCCCCCAACCCCCCCAGATATTAACACACCCACACACACACACAATCACCCCGGTGTGCACCCGCGCGCACTTATGACTGTAATTAATTATCCCGGGACTGCGGGCGGTTCTGGACCGCACCGCAGCATCCACCATCAACCCCCTTCGACCCCGCTCCACACCCTCTCCGTACCTGCACCCCCTCCCTCCAACCACCACCTACCTAGTGACCGTACCTTCACCATGGCGCCCACCCGTGAATAATGTTTCGGCTGGCGCCTCGCCTTAAAGTGGAGAGACGGCGGCCATATTGGAATTACGGCAACTCCTCTATAACTTAATTTCCATATTCAGTACGTAAAAACAGATCCTCTGTGCGGAGGGAACATGTTGACTGTTACACCTAACTTTCTAAGCTAAGCATAATCTGACTAAAATATCTTGAAGTTCAAGACGAAATAATGTAATGAGAATCAATCTATTAATAATATGGTTTTTAAATGTAAAAATATACCTAAAGTAAAAAAGTGATTTTATTTATTAATTAAAGAGGCACCTTGGCCCTGGTCAAAAATTACTAAACGCGATTAGTGGAATATGGTGGTGGTTCTCTCTTTGACAGCATTGAATCTAACAACGCGACATAATTAACATCAAGTGTACACAGTCATAACATTTCAAAAATGTTTATCTGGTAATAAATAAACTTTAGATAGGTACTTAAAGTAGTTTTAATTTAAAATGCAATATAATACGTGACAGTAATATGACATAAACAAAGACATCTTTTTTATTGTTAAAAGTCTTAAATACGTGGTCCTGCCTTTCTAATTAACCGTCTTATATATTAACCTACGCAAAAAAATAAAGCGATTTTCTGTAGTGCTAAAATAATGGATTTTGTCAGACATATCATTAACATGTTATCATGGTAATATTTATGTTACACACATAACATTTTTGCTTGATTATCCTATATGTAAATATCGATTTCATATGTTTGCACTTTATTCTGTTTAAGCTAGGATTTAGTTAAGTCCTCGTAGCTTGTGTTGCTTATTTTAATATTTTTATTAGCTTCTTTTTGGTCTCATTTGTCAGTCATTCTTATTAAATATTGTATATTTTGATTAGAGACCCGTAACTCAATATTTTGTTAGTTAAGGAGGGAGAAAGTGGCACGTACGGGGTTGGTTGATAGTTTTCAGGATCCCATTGGACTACAGGTTTGATCCATATCTCCCATTGGCTGATACATCTAGGCCCTTTGTGCATGCTCCAGCTATATGAGCAAGAAGCTCTCTCCTCCGCACGACGCTATACTAGTAAGATGTACATACAGACAGGACTCTCCCCTGCGAGTATGTGGAGTGTAGGTATTTTTGAGGAGAGAGTAGGTGTTCATTATTTCCCCTGACTTTTCTCGGTGTGCCAGCTGACGTGTGCGAGGTTTTACGCCCCAGCTAGGATCCCTAAAAGTCAGGAGGTAGAAATAATTACGTCTGCGTTAGAGCTAGGACTCCGCAACGCCTAGGATGCCCGATCGCCTAAATCACTGCAGAGGTACTTTGACGTCGCTCATGACCGACTACGACAGGATATTACACGTCTACAGTAGATACAATTTCTAACTTCAGGTCAAGTAACAATTACTCATATGTGGTACATGGTTCTTATGATAGCGTCGTCCTAAGCAGTGAGGCGACGCCATTTTTCATCACGTAATTTTTTTAGCCGACTTTTTACTTACGTATAAACCTGAGCAGATCTCTTACTTTATCCTGAGTTAGGCAATTTACACTTAAATATTTAATACAGAAGAAACATTTATTTTTAGTGTAATTGGTAACTTTAAGTGCCAACTTAACTTTAGTGACAGTGAACTACATATAGCTATTGGAAGTTGGGTACGGCCACTTACTTCGTCGCTAGGAGCGTATGTGTTTATTTAGATTTGCTGTTTGCCATCTGGTTTTCCAGAAATTAGTTAGTCCAAGTAAATTTCAAGAAACTAAAAATTGATCATAATGAGAAAATCAGTCAAATAACTTTGGATTGTAAACTAATTGCCAGTAGTCGCCTAACTTATTTGAAGCTATCATAATGTTGTGTCCCAAGACTACTGCATGCAAGTGTTTTGTCATAATTACTTACAGGTTATGTTGATTATTCTTATGATTGGTCTTAGATGCTCCAAGTGTGTACTTGGTTATTATGATTGGTCTTACATGCACGAAGGGTGTACTTGGTTACTGAGTTGCTAAAGGTAATTATAGAAGATGTGGTAATCCTTCTGACTGCCAATCAATCCGGACAAATAATAAGTATTCATCTGTGGCAGTTACGCTTGGATATATTACTTTCAAACAAAATTACACATCTTTATCTGATAAAGGCTACACAAAACATTTTTTTTTTGTTTAAACGGTAGAATATTTGGTTGTGTGAGGTGATCTTTGGGATATTATTTGCATACGTTTGCTCACACACATCACAACTAAGCATGGACATAATTAACCTAACCTATTTAGATTTTTCAGAATTTTTACAGAAAGAGGCTTACGAAAGAAAGAACGAGTAAATATTCTGCAGCGGAGTTTTCTCTCCATAACAGAAGAGTCGACCATTACGTGGGGCCACATTAATATAGGTCTCAACACACGTCGTGCTGAATATACAGTTAACAATTATCCATGGTAATAGATCGAGTTGGGCAAAATTAGTCCTACAGGTAAACCATTATTTTATATTTCACATAAATTTCAGAAAACCGCTGTGATATTATAGATTATTTTTAATTAATAGATTGTTAAAAAGAATTATTTGAAATTCAGCAATACATTCAACTACAATCAAGATGTGAACTCGGAGGTTGAAACTAACGTTTTATACATTATATATATATATATATATAACATTTTACGACAGATTAGTATGCGCTATCCCAGGGAGAAAAAAATCAGTTCCATCGCCCGTTACTCTCAACAAAGTATTGGGTTAGTCATATTAACTTTTAAATTATTTCCATTTCGTTTATTATTTGTCTACATTTCGTCTTTCTGAATACGGTTTATTCGTAAAAATTGTAACAAATACATAATTTTGTAAAAATTGTTAAACATATTTTGGTTATTATTAAGTTCTTATAAACTGAAAACTTGCAACATATATACATATATATATATATATATATATATATATATATATATATATATATATATATATATATATATTTTTTTTTTTTTTTTTTTTTTTTTTTTTTTTTTTTTTTTTTTTTTTTTTCAAAAAATCTCGCCCAGAATCTTATTCCGCAAATTTGACACTTAATACTGTGACGACGAAAATATTTCAGACAATTAAAATGTATTCCAAGTATTAGAATATGAATGCAAATGTGCACTCTTATAATGTTGACAAAAAATAGATGTGGTGAATTATTTACTTTGTCCTTGATTGACGCGGATTTGCTGTCTTGATTTATACCGTTCAGTAAGCTGGCACGTCGTGATAGCGAGTTATCACGTTACTCCAGTAGGGAGGGTGGGGTGGGTGACTGGTTGTGTTGTAGTTAATCACTATAACATAATAGAACAGGAGATTGCCTCTAATTGTGTGGCGTTTCTACAGGTCCACTAATAAAGAAGGTGATGTGCTTCGCTTAAAAGCGACTTATATGCGCTTGACTCGACTGCAATTCTAGACTGAATATCACGAATTACATTTTTTCTCAGTGTTACATATTTTTTAATAGTACATTGATCGACAGCGTTTTTGGTGTTTTGCTTACAGACGTGCTTTTTAAATATACTATTTCTAAATCAATTACTTCACAATGCGCGGAAGTCGAATACACAATGCAAAAAATATGGAGGATATGTTAAATAAGGTACTCGTATAAATCATTAAAAAATGCTCGGAAATGAAGCGTTGTTCGTCAAATGAGATTTCACTGCAAACGTTAGTTTGGAGAAGGAAGCAAACTTACTTTATGAGGAGGTGTTTATTCGTAAAATGTAATAGTAACTGTGACGTTTCAGCAGCAATAAAACAACTCTGTAAATTAATAACAATGTGACGTTCTTTGAGGCTGAAGTCGTTTATAATATTTCACCGATAGTGTAGTTAGAATTTTCCGTTATAAAACTTTAAGTTATGTCTGGTGTCACAAATGTCACAGCATAGCAATAAAAGTATCGGACAAAAATAATTTACGAGTAGCCTATGTTTGAAAATATAACTCTTCGAAAAATAACTTGTTTTTAATATAAATTAACCTACATACACATAAACACATAACACAGATGCAATCTCGTACATAATGATTGTATTTACAGTTTAAAACCTACAGTTCTATTTTATATTAATGCCATTAATTGTTTACTTTTGTTGGTTTCAGTAATTATTATGTTTACAGTTTAAAACACACAGTTCTATTTTATGTTCATATTGAATTAAATTTTATTATTTATTTATTTTCCTACCATTCCGAACATCTGTATCATGATTATCCGTATAATGTTACATTTTTAATTGAAAAGATGACCACAGTGTGCAATACGAATTATTCTGGGGATTTGTATAGTTAAAGTAGCAATAAAATTCATATCATAACTTCCTTAAACATGCTATATTTTAATAGCATAATTACAGGAAAATACGCAATTATTTATTTACAAATATATGTATTGTTAGATGTTTTGTATTAATTTAATGTCATCGCTTTTACATATTCCTTTATATTTATTAGCCCGTTATCTTTATTAAATTTTGACTATGGAGCTCCCGGGTACTTAGAAGACAGTACCACACCAGACTTGCAATTAAAGAGCCATCTCTCGGAAGCTAATACTCACTTTACGGTCGTTAAAAAGCTCTAACTGTCACACGGCTACAGGTAAGTTATTTAGTTATCATGCTTTAAAGTATTCGAGGGGAGTCGTTGAATAAGTGAAGTTAGATCTTCTGGTTTTATCCCCCCATCTTTATATGAAATCATTGAATGAAACTGTTCATGTGATACTTCTTTGGAAGTAGGATAACATTTTGCTGAATGATGCGCGTTAACGTAACAGAATATTCAGAGATTGATTACTCAAGTTTTGTAAGCGATTTGATAGGAGAAAGGAAGAATGAAAAGTAGAAGAACTGACATAATGTATTCTCGTTCCTACGCTAAACGTCGGGACGGAAGTTTTGTAGACGCATCGGAAAATACCATAGCAGATCT
This sequence comes from Dryococelus australis, assembly GCA_029891345.1. Taxonomy (NCBI): domain Eukaryota; kingdom Metazoa; phylum Arthropoda; class Insecta; order Phasmatodea; family Phasmatidae; genus Dryococelus; species Dryococelus australis. Next base: position 258,048,309 of record CM056993.1, on the reverse strand, counting down.
GAATGCTAATATGCCCTCTCCGCAATTCCTTATTAATCGATTACACATCAAAAGCATGAATAAATTAAATCAGGAGGAATTCATAAAAGGTTATATTTGGTCTCCATAAGGGTGTGGAGAGACCTCAGAAATTTTAAAAATAATGAATGCCCTATGTGGTGCAGTGTTGTGTTAAATTCTATGAGCAGAGATAGAAAACAGCCAAAACTAAATTTCAGAACGAGTTAGACTCTTAAAACGTGTCCATTTAAATCACACATGCAAATGGATCACAGTTACAAAAATCCCAAGTCACTGGTACAGTAAAATATCTTCAAGAAAATAAAGTACCAAATCTCTCAATACCTCTTCTGGGGCACACAACTCACCACTAATTGACGCAGCAAACAATGAACAAAGAGCCGATATGTTACTATAGTCCATTCATGGATACTTTTAACATCTCTGAAGCCATGCTAAGATTTTACTCTCGGGGTATTCCACAGCCTCGTGCACACAAAGCTTAACTACGTCTAGAAAATTACACCAAAGAAACTACGCACCGCATTTGCGGGCACTCAGATTAATAATATTTTACACGAGAACAATTTCTTAGTAAGTATTAGAAAAACGCCAAATTTTCCATCCGTTTCAATTTTTAATAATTATAAACAAATATAATCATTTATAGACAAAATCTTAGGAATAGTGCAATTTAAAAAAAAATACTTTTATGTCAAAACAAGTAGTAAATGCGTGTGATACATGACATATGACATATTTAGGGAACTTCCAAACACGTCACATATGGGGTGATTTTTTGTAGGTTTGATTCAAAAAGTGTGATGTTACCAACTACAAATAGTCTCTACGCATATGACGGTGAAGTCTAGCGTTCGTCGGGGAACACTTTAAATTTTCCTGTCCCTGGTCATGTGACCTGGAAGGGATGTCTGGTCGCCCAGCAGTGGCTCGCCATATGTGATCGAGTGGTCGGTTCCTGACATACTCACCACAATCACCCTCATCGGCTCTCAAGACCTCGCTGTTAAGAGCGGCCCAATCTCTTCACTCGTTCACTTCATTTCAGTGTTCCTCTTCCAAGTTTGTTGACATCGTTTCTTCTCCCTAGACTTGTTGGAAGGTGTTTGAACAATGCATTCGTCCTCATTCATCTCATTAACTTCCTACCCCAATACACTCTTGGAAAATACTTTATCCAAGCCTAGATGTAACTATAAACCCACAATAAGAATTATGCTTTTGATAACATACCAGTTGTTCTCCAGTATCATCAATATATTTCTATCTTAGACTTTCACATTACTCTAAGATATAGGCCTACTAATATATTACTTCATAGTAATTGTAATTATATATACCGGTAAATACTACATTAATGTTTTAAAATCACTATAAATAAATAAAAAATAGTAAAAAAGTATATAGCTTCTTTTTCTTCTTTAAATTTAACATATCGAAATTCCATTAGGATTTAGCTGTTTTTGCAATGGTATATATGGCAGATAGATGTAACTGTTTCTGCAATTGGAAACAATGTGTATTTAACTCATTTTGGTGCCTTTATTTTATAGGGCTTCTAACTACCTTTGCACATTTGTTTAGTGTTTAGTTCGTAACCAAAAAGCTAAGAAATCCAAAAATACGAATTTTTAATAATTTATATTTTTGGGTATAGCTGCTTTTACAAATGGGCTACTCATTTACATCTGTTTGCTACTCGGGAATAATTTTTAACTAAAACATGCATATTAAGCAAAACCATGTTAAATAAATACATAATAAACGAAATATACAATATCTAGGGAATAACAGTCGTAAACATAAGTCATGAAAATTATATATTAAAACAATATTTATGCAATACAAGACAGTGTGTGACTTATCACGCAGCGAAACGATCTCAATTTCGTTTTCGCGTATATTCCTCGCATATTACACAGCCAGCGATACCTTGCTGGGAAGGAACAATATCGGCAGGTGGGGTGGATGACTCTTCTCTGAAAGGCTAGGGGGATAAATGAGGGAGATTTGAGACGGAAAAGAGCGCCTGGTCATTGAAACTAGCCATCCCCTTCCTGTGCCTCGGCAACCTCCCTCAATGGACGGAGTCCTAAATGCTCCGGTGGTACCCTAGAGGGAACGCAATGCGCCAGGATAGTACCCTTATCAAACCGCACACTTAGTGCTCAGTACGAGGGACCAACTGCTTGGGGCCGGATGTACAAGTGAATCACGTTGGTGCTTTGAATCTGGTCAACACATGTGAGAACTGGACACCCCCGGGATGAAATATCGTGTCAAAGAAAGATGTGGAAATTGTGCTCGATTTATGTGTTTTTGAGCAATAAATTGAATTTAACGTGTACTTCCAAAATTTTGTTCTGTCAGGAGATAATATGGTTTGATAAACTACCTTAAATTTTGCCTGATTAAATGCTTCCACTTGTTTAACAATATGGAATCGGTGGGGGTAAATGATGGATAACTTTGTTATTGATGCCTTTGGATGCATAACGGTTGGTTCATAACCAAATAAGATAGGCACAGAGTATAGGTCATAAACAGAAGAACATTCGCGGGACCAGTAAGATTGTGCGAAATTAATTCACAGTTGAATACTCCTGTATTATTTTTAGCCAATGAAATGTTGCGACCAGCCTGACGTCAGTTGGCAGTGTTGGTTAATAATGGAAGTTTCGTAAAATGTGATAATGTGTTGGAAATGGGTGGTGATTTAAAATATTTGGCTTTTTCACTTTCCTGTCAAACCTTTACTTTTGAAATCCTAAAGATGTGCATAACCTTTAAAAATTTCTGCCTCTAAATTTTCTTTCCTCTCAATTAATATCTTGCAACGTTTCTTCGTTTCTGCAACATAACTGTTCTTCCATTTTAAATAAATCACTTCTTTGGAAAATGTAAACTCGTCTCTAATTGACTGTTATCACAAGCGCCTGCACAATAATTAATATATAAACTTTTCCTTTGAGTACTGTGTCAGGATCTATCATACACACGACCTCTAATGCGCAGTTCGAAAACATGGCGGTAAGTTCGTGTGCACGCGACCTATATGGATACTCTAGTGCTTTCAATTGTGAACCAAGCTTAATTATAGCCATCAGGTGCCATTGTAGCCTTAAGGTAGTCGTCAAAAGCTGAAGAACTCTAAAAGCTTGAAATTACGTGAAAATGACGATTCTTAATGATCAAACATTTGATAATTGTGGTAAATTAAAAAAGCTATTCTCATAAAATTTAGAGGAAATATGTTTTTCCAAAGGTCTGGGAATCCTTAACTAGAGTACTACTGTTATAATAAATTTTATATTGAAACTTGCCCTGTGGGTGCACAAAAATTATTTTATTGCTGTTCAAAAATTTTTTTCCAATGTCGGTTTTTAAATGCGTTGGTGTTATCCGGCCAAGTGTAAGGCCATTCAGTATAACTGATTTACTGTGGACAGCGGCGCTTCGTTCCATTCCAGAAAGCTTTCTAGTCATAGAGCCACGCAACTGGGATTAGGCTCAGCAGCGCATCTACAACGATCATTTATAGCCCGTATTCATAATGGACTTTGAGGGATAGGTTCTTACGATGCCCTTGTCCTATTACATACCCTTAATATATATGGCATCGTCCTTTAATACTTCAATCATATTTTTATTCAATAGTAAAGAAAGAACCGTTTCATAGAACATTGTATGGTGAGGACCATAACGAGCTATGTTTAACGTGAATTTACAAAATGTTTGTAAAAATCTATACCATACAATTAATTCGAGTTTGCTTCCTATTTATGGGTCGAACCAAAATTTATGGGACTAATTGTTCTAGCAGCCAGACGATCGCTTATACTAGTAAATTCATACCAAGATGGCATGTCAGACTATTTTGTAGTTCATTTAATCATAATCAATTTATTCAGGGTCACATAGAGGTATGCTTTGATATTATCGTACTTATCTATTTCAATAATTTATAAACACTAAAGGCGCAACGTACTGTAATAAGCTATTTTTGCCAAAAAATGTGAAGATTTTTTTTCGTATTGTGAATGGCGCCGCGTTCAGATAATGAATGCTGTGAGAAATAGAATAACGGTATAGAAAACCGTTATTATGATTTCACCAACTCTCATGGTGTAGTACGCACATGCGAATTGTTAAATAACAGACAACAACTCTTCTCTTTTAATTAAGTTGGGATATCAAATTTTTTTCTTTGTCCTTTTGCTTTGTGCAACTTCATTTGCCGTTTCAACTCTGAAAAAAGGCAGAGACTCATAAGTATTTAAATTTTTTAATTTAATTAAATAACGCGCTATGTATGGAGTGAATAGAAACTTTGTCTGTGAAAAAAGATTATTAAACAAATGCTGCTGATAAAAGCGATCTACATAATAGAATTAAATGCACATAATAAATAACAATAAATACTAATTAATTACTCTAGAAGTTTTGCAAACGTTTCTTTGAATAATTAACCTACATCAAGGGATGTGTATCCACCTCCCCTTTAGGAACGGAGTCTGAATAATTTTTTTACGTGCGGCGGAAGACGTTTTGTGGAATTTTAAATAATTACACCAGATAAGCTATTCTCAAGCATTCTGTCGTGAAACCTGACAGGGCATGAAACATTATCCTACGTCTTAGTTAATTTAAGACCTGCACTTTGCAGTTTACCGTGACAAATCTTAGATGTCTTTCACTTAAAAGTAGGACGAATATGTGCAAATGTGTTTACAAGTATTGCAAGACGAAAGTTAGCGGTAATCCTTGTAATATGAAAGGAGATATGAGTTGGATCGACAATTTATCAGCAGGATCATGAAGAGGTGGCCAGCTCGTCATAACTGACTCGAACTATCCTGACGCATGGAATTGAATCCCTGGAGCAGTGAGTAATATCAGTGCCAAGCAGACACGCTAATGTGATTTACTTTGAATATTTCATCAAACAGATTTAGCTAAGGAACATGACAGTAAAATCTTAATCCTAGAAATTTCAGTTCTGAGAAGGTGTTCATCTTCATTCGCATTAATATATGCGAAAAATGCGACACTGTGCAAAAAAAAACATGCAAATGAAACTAAAGTAACAAGAAATGGAAAGCACAGAATGATATGCAAATGCTTAGGACCTGAGATTGATTGCGGACGCGTGGATACATTTGCGCCCTCTGAAATGACGTGTAAAATAATATAAATAGAAAACTACTGAGGATCCAAACAAGTGTAGCTGTTCGTCGTGAGTGAGCTGTTAAACACATTCCTACTGTTGTCAGTATACTTCGTCGAAGTGAACGGGCTCATTCTAAGCACTTTACGGAATTTACACGGGGCGCAGTGATCCGATTGCGTGAAGGAGGATTTTCATATAGTCCATTCACGGTTACTTCAGCTTTTTCTGAAGCCCTGCTAAAGTTCTACTTCCAGGATATTCCTCCGCCTCGTGCAAACTAAGCTTAACTAATCCTGGAGAATTACACCAGAGGGACAACGCACCACATTCATGCGCACTCGGTCTAACAGTATTTTGTATAAGGACTATTTATCACTAGACGCTACCAACATGCCTATTTTCTCCCTGTGTTTTATTCAGATTATTTATAAATGAAGCATTATAATTTATAGATAAAATATGAATAACGTTTCAAATTTAACAGAAAAAAAAGTAACTTTTATGAATGCAAATATAAAACGGTTGTGATACAGGGCGTATTTTGTAAATAACTATACACGTCATACAGGGGGAAATTTTTCAAAGGATTGATTCAAAAAGGCCGAAGAAACCGTGAATGGACTATACCACTAAATTGTTGCACTGGTCTAAAGCGGGTTACACACGCGCCGATCCGATGACCCGATATCGTGTCCGCGACGCGGTCGGGAGCCGAAATAGGGTCGTGTGTAGGCTGATCTGCTGATCAAATTGGTCGGGTACGATGACCGGAAGCTAGTATGGTCTGGACCTACCAATTTTTCAAATCGTCCCCTGACTCTCACCTTTTCTCCCGATCAGTTGGCTTGTGTGTATCGCCATCGGCACGGTTCCCCGACCGCGTGTGCAACGTTCTTCATTTATACCTACATATCTTTTTTTTACGTGTGTGAAGTGTTTTTTGTTGTGCTGTTAGCAGACATTACCCATATTAAATCAATTCATTTCGTTGATTGGTAAGTTAATTGAATTACTGATTGATAGTTTCGGATGGTTTCTCAATTCGAAAAGGATATTTCAGCCAGCGTAGGAGTTATGAGAATCGTGTCATCGGTCGGCTGATTCGTTCGAATCGGTTTGATCGGATCGGCCCGTGTGTAGCCCGCGGGATGAGTCAAAAACTCGGAACTGGACCAAGAAAAGTGACAGGACCACGGGATGACTGACGCCTCATCCGCATGGCTTTGACACACGGTTCAGCTTCATCTGGAGCAATTAGCAGGGCGTTGGAACACTGCAGCAGGTATGACATTGGCTCCTCCTGTGCCAGCATCTGCTTCGCAGAGAACTGCGTACACGCATTCTTCTGCGGAGAATTCACTCTAGGGCGCCACATACCTATCGCTTGAATTGCACTGCAGAGTGTTAGAAATACGCGTTTTATTTATGAAACCATGACTAAACGTGTACCCGTAATACCAATGCACGGAAAGAAAATACTTCAAACGAGGTACGAATAATTCTGTCAGTAGTTGGAAAGGAGTATCGACCCGGAGTGCGTGGGGTGAAGGATCGGTGGTATGGCGGTCAAGATGGGCTGGAACGATTTCGCGCTCCTCCGGTATTTTCGAACTAACCTGCGTCGAAAGGGGTGTGCGTAAGGACGAGGCTCCCACCTGCTGCTCGTTGGACTTCAACCTTAAGCGCTGCGCCTAGCGGTAGGCATCGGAAGCGAATATAGCGGTCGCCGGTGGCACACACTAGCAGACAGTGTGGGAACGATGGCGATGGTGCTGCACTCTGACGAGCGGTGGGGTAGGCGTGGAGGTGGTGCGCTCTGGTGATCAATGGGAGAAACGAAACTGGTGGCACTCCTGGAGGGCGCTGGGGGAAACGTCAATGGCGGTGCTGGGAAACTGACGTGTGTGTGATTGACGTGTGAGATATTAGTATATTCTAAATTAGTATTGACGTCATTTGCATAGGTGATTGGCGAATTCGTGATGCCATCCAATATGGCTGCCATTGGCGAGGAATGACAGAGCAGGAAGTTTCGGCGTGATATCATACAAGCTGTCCGCCGCGCATCCGTGATCCCTTGCCCCAAGTCCTCTGGACGACTCCCCCTTTCCCATTTACTACTGTCAATACACCATGCACATTATAAATGCTATGTCATATCCCTCCAAGATAGCTTAAAACGGCTTTTCACTCTGCTGTTTCTCACAATATACTCGTCGAAAATATGCGGAAAAAAAATTGGGTTTGGCTGTGTTGGGGACACTGACGTTTGTTTTGCATGCACACGTCTACGTTGACGCGCACCACTACACTCGATTATATGGGGTTTTATGGGTCTCACTGGATTGCCCGTGAGATGCTCTTGCCAACCGTATATTTTTTCTGTTATTCGACTTGACTTTTTGACGAGTATAGGCCGAAATTGTGTTAAGTTTTATTATTTTTTTTACATTAAACGCATACGAATGTTTTTATTCACGTAATCGACCGATCTTGACGAGTTGTCGAGTAAAACTTAAATGAGCGTCGTAGTTTCTCCTAGTCAAAAGTTATACTACGCGGAATTTTTGAGACGCGGCGAAACGAACAAAAAATTTCGGCGCACCCCCCCCCCCCCCTCCCCCCCGGCCATCGATGCTTCAGACTCCTCACTCAACGGAACATATTCTCTGATTCTTTGGCAATCGAGTGGTGTAACTGAATTTAGAATGTAGACGAAAGATTCGGAGATGCAATGCAAAACTCTATCTCCCGATTTTGTTATCAGCAGATTTTCTGGATTGCCTCCCGCTTTGGTCGCAAATTTAAAGATGCATTCACCTCAAAAGTTGCACTGAATTTTCGCTTCACGCGCTTCACCAACGTTGATCATTGTAGCGCCACCACTAGAAGTCACATAGGTACACGCAGCACAACGAGAACTCTGCACACCTGTTCAGCGCCTTGCACGTAGGAGCGATGTGGCACTAGGTACGCGTGTCATTGTCGCCCTTCTCGCTCCCGCACTTCCCAGCCTCAAGTAGGCGGTGCCCCTCAGCCACTGCAGCTTCAGGCGACAATCATCTCACGAACGCACTCGTTGTCATCCAAAGTAGCAACATGTTGTATTCTCAGCCAAGTTCCGTTTCAACTTGGATTACAAAGATGCAGTGAGGAAAATTAATATGGAAGTAGGAATTATCTAGACTGTTAAAATAGGGACACCTATATGATGGGTTGTGGGTAGCATCTAAATTTTGTTATCATAGAGAACAAGAGAACTGTTTGTTATATTCCTGTCTGTGAATGTATTCGCTATTGTGCATATGACCGCTACAGCAGAGATAATCCCGTTTTTACTACAAAACTGAGAGTATTACCTCCAACAGAACAACAATATTGGGAATGTTCCCATGACAACTATAACTGCAATAACCTAAAAGAATATTCTGTTGTTACCACTCTCAAATCCGATTACATAAGTGTTCTGAACTAGAAACAAAAAATGTTGTTGGTTTATTACAATTTTGATTGTTGTAAGAACAGTCCAAGTATTGTTGAAGTAGTTGTACTGTAGGAACTACGTTTTTTTTTTTTTTTAGTAGGAACGAAGTACTCAGCTGTAGCAATTATATGTACAGTAACATATACAGCTACAGACAGGATTACAACTTGCAATTGTGTAGGAATCAGTATATATGTTAATACTAAGATGGCATATACAACCCGCCGGATAGCTGTCCTTACTTTAACAGGCGTGATGTTTCCTGAAACCACACTTTGTTTTTCTCAGTGTGCACGTAAACGCATTCGACAATATCAGGGTGAGCAACATCTTCCAGAATGCATTTTTCTAGGACTGTACTGCACGAACGATTGACTTGATGGTTTGGGGAGTATTTGGGTATCATATGTGATATCGGCTGCTAGGAATTGTGGGTACTCTCTACAGCAACCACTACATCAGGGAAATGTGAAGGCGGAAGTCATGTCATTTCTTCAGCACACTCCTCGAGTGGTTTTTCAAAACGACAATGAAATTCCACAAGTTTATAGAACTGTCTGGGCCATCTTCCAAGCACTGTAAATACTGATTTTTCGTTGGATTGCATGTTCACCCGATATGTAACTTATTTCACATGCCCGGGATATGTAACCTATTGCACATACCTGGGATATGCAACCTATTGCGCATGCTTGGGATATGGTCACTTGGCAACCAGCCCGTCATACTCATCCAGTAGCCAATACCGATGAGCTGTGAATTTGGGTCTTCCCAGGAAGTCGTCCAAAGCCTGTTTGATTCGATACCATGGCGTGTAGCAGCTCTTAATGCAGCTTGTAAAAGCTTTGCAACATAGTTATTGTTTCCAATTAATATTGTCGCATTGATCTGAGACTGTATTTTTCTCTTTATAATACTATGTATTAGTGATTTCTGAAACAAATTCCCTTCCATTTTGATGGTTCCTTCGTGGTGTTGCATTTTTCACAAACATGAGCGTATATTATTGTTCATTTAGACTCTGCAGAAGAACTTTTGCCCCTGAATTCAGAACCGATTTTCTTAATGTAACAGGCCACATTTTTCACGCCCACGACTAATCCGATGTTGATTTCGTGAAATGTTTTCTTTCTTGTTAGTCTACCAATCTGTCTTAAGGTTATTTTTCAAGATAATTAATTAGGTCGGAACAAATGCGACACGGCTGCCGTAGCATTTTAAAACTAAGAATTATATAGGTTAGAGAGTTCCTTTAGGCCATCTAATCAATTTATTCCCCGTGTTCACGACTGGAGACTTATTGTACAGGAAAAAAATACATATATGATCCGAGATGTGCACAGGAAGAATCTGCCCAATGTTGACTTTTTCCTTCCTTACGAGTTGTATGTTTTATGGACATTTACATTTTACTCCTGCGAATGGTTACTCCCAGCGACTCTTATATTTGGTCATTGCAAGTACGGAATGAAGCAAAGAAGTACTTGTTTGCAGGATCTTAATCCATAAATAACTCGGCACCTGGAAAGGTTGAAATATTAAAATCAGTTTAAGGACTAGACAGTATTTGTTTCACGTATTTTTTTTAAAGACTTATATTTCCTCGCCACTTTAAATTTAATTATTTGAATATATCATTTTAATTATTGTTAAATATACTATGCGTGACATGTTAGAACATCTTAGCAGATAGGCCTACTTACATAATTTTAAAAAATCATGTAAGTTTTGCTTAAATCAAGATTTTAGAGGAAATCTCTTGAGTGATTATATTAGAAGATGGGTCATTTGCAGTCAGACTCGAGTGCAAACCGCTGTTTTTTATACTGTGCGCCTTGTATCTACGAGTCTGGACGGTTACAGAAGAGGAGTAAGCAGCCTGAGAATATAGCGTGGAATATTTATTATAGTCCATTCGCGGTTTCTTCGGATGTTTTGAAACGAATCTTTGAAAAATCACCCTAGGAATAACATGTCAACCTGTTCTTTAAATAATTTTTATGCCACAAGTATATAAAAAACGTGATTATATGTAAAGTAATATATTATTGAATAAATGAAACCTTAACTTCGTATCTTCTGTAATTTTTAATATCTATTTCGTATTCAATAAGAATTAAAGCAGTGACAGCAGCTATACGTTGGTAACGGCTACTGAGAAATAGTTCACAGTTAAAATATTGTTATAACCTTTGTTTTTTTTTTTGTATAGTATTTGCAAATTAAACGTTCACTGTTGTTACCTAAATTTTTTTAGGTATTACTGAAGGAAACATATTTCATTGTTACAGTTCTCAGCGCAAATTACAGTGCGTGGTTCCTAGTGACATTGTGTTTTTTTTTTCGTCCGAGGAAGAAACAGGAATAAGTGGAGTGGAGATTGTCGCTCTCTTTCTCTTTTCACTCTCTCGAGAAGTTTCACACCGCTAGTAGTACCAGGGAAATTATTCAGGTTTTCAATTTTAGCATAGTTCATATTTATTACAGAAAAATTATTTATTTTAGAATTTGTAATTTAAAAGGGAAAAGAGATTGTATTGTTTGAATACTTATTACACTATATTTAGATGTGATGGTGGGACGGTTACAAATGCGAAGTTGGCAGACGTTGCGACTGGCGATGGCGACATGACATGGTGTGTTTCTAAACGAAGCGTTGGTTTCTCTTTATGCGAAAAATACTTGATCTTACCACATCAAATTGGTACACACTGATTTTTTTTTAACCTATGTAGGCAAGATACGATGTTGTGATAACTCTGTTATTCCATGGCAGGAATAAATATACTGTTACATGCATCGTGGCCCCTGTGTGAAAGAGCATTGTTTCCTTTATGTCATGCTGGGCCAGTGTTGTATGTGTGTGAATGTAAATATTGGATGTGCGAAATTTGTACTTTATAACCGCGAACTGTTTTCATAACGAAAATATTTTTTTAAAAAGTAAAATCTGTTTATTGATCACAACATTGTAACTTTGCCCTAGGTGTTTGAAACAGAATAAAATTGTGTAACGCACTTACGTTCCTGTGATTTGAATGCTTGCCACAATCGCAACAAGATACTAAGCCTGACCAAATAAATTAAAATAAATAATGTAATAAACTTAGAAAACAGTAAGTACTTATGTAAATAAATATTAGCCGAATAAAAGGTACGGTAGGCATGTTTGTGTGCATGTTCATTACTGTATTTTGAGTTTGTCGCTGCTATATACAAAAAAAAAAAGCGACACCAACTGCATGCTTGCATCTACTGTGCCTTTTCGTTGGACTGGTTGTTTTTCTATTTAATGTTCGTTTAATTATTGATCCCAACTGAGTCCGTCCTTAAATGAAATATCCCAATATATATCGAAACAAGACGTAAAATACTGTAGTTCTTTCCCCCGCAGTTGTAAAAGGGTTAAACACAGTCGTGGCAAGTGACCAACGAAATAAAACAAGATGGTGGTCGAACGAAAGTGAGGGACAAATGACAGCCAATGTAAACAAATGACAAATGAATGAGAGAGATAAAGAGAGGTAGAGGGAAAGATAGAGACAGGAAGAGAGAGCGAGGGAAAGAAATAGAAAGGGAAGACATAATTAATGAGAGAAAATAGGAGCACTCAGAGAAATCCCTCGGATTCGAAGAACATGAAAAACAGCATGAAAAATAAAACATTGAATGATAGAGCATGAAAAATGTCATACTGACGAGCAAAATTGCGGTCTAAATTGACGACGTATTAGCTACCAAAATGGTGGCGTACTGATTGCGAATATGGCAGCGTACTGACTACCAACAAGACGGAATCCAAGATAGCGGTTTCACGACCGGAATGACAGAGCGGGAAGACCGGGAGTCCAAGATGGCGGTTGAGCACCTGGCGCCTTGTGCCTCCAGCCACAGCCGTTGCAACAGAATCGGCACAACCCTACTACTAATACGCCTATATTTGATTTCACTCTGCCATACCACACTTTTTAAGAACTTTCCTAATAATTTACACATTACAGTATTTACTAATGTTGACTAAAATAACTTTCAGTGTTTTTAGTACTTCTTTCGGATAATACACCTGAAAAGTTCATGTAATTCTTTTACTAGAGTTAACTATCTCCTTCCTGTAATACACAATGAAGAGCAAAAATGTAAGGATTATTGTACTTCATTTTGGCCGTAGATGATATAACTTTAGTTTAAGTGTTGGCTTCACTGCAAATAGTGCAGTACTGCTTGATGTGGCGGACTTGGAAACTTCTATTTTAACATGGTTCACTTTGGCAAAAGGAAATGGTGCACATAATCCTTTTTACATAACCTAGCCTATTTACGTGTTTATAGTTATAACTATTTATGATAATCACCTGTGGTTTACGTTTCTGACAATACGCTTGTTGCATAGTAGTTGGAAGATCCATTACTAATATCGCTGACTTTACTTTCACTACTATTGCAACACAATGCATCATTATTACGTCTTGATGAATTTAAACTGTCTCCTCTAGACGCCATCTTGATGTTGTCTACAGTTCATTTTGGCGGAACAAATACAGGTATACCAACCATATGCGACAACAAAACTACTCAATTATAAACTAACCTACTGGAGTGCATCATAGTTCACTGTGGCATAAGACAGAGCATGTAATTCTCAAAATGCACTCGTATTCAAGTTGATAGCTCACTCTGGCGTAAGACCATCCAAATAATCTATGAAATAATAGTAAATCGATATCGAGTGAGTTAGTGAAGATATTTGGGAGACTTTTAACTGCGAGGTCTTGAGAGCGAGGTGAGTCTGAAGCAGGGCCGGAATGAAAGAACGGGGGAAACGGGAGATCCCCGAGAAAACCCGCTGGCCAACGGTATCGTCCGCACTATTCCCTCTTACGAAAATCCGTAGTGAACCGACCGGAGATTAAACTCGGCTGGCCTTAGTGGGAGGCGAGCAGTCTAACCGCTCAGCGACCGTAGCCCCGTAGTAAAAGTATAGACAATAGTGGTATATCATAGTGGATGGCTTTGAAAATGTGAAGAGGCATGTGCGAGAAGATGTCGCCACAGACAATGTTTTCTGTTATTCTGTCGTCTATTCGTAGTTTCTTCACACTTTTTTATTCAAACCTTTGAAAAATCACCCCATATATGATGTGTTTGGTTGTTCCCCTAAATATGTGATGTAAGTGTTTTATATTTCTGTTAACATAAAATACCTCATTTTTATGAAATTGAACTTTTGCTGATATGTTATTAATAAATTAAAATATTTGATATATATATATATATATATATATATATATATATATATATATATATATATATATATATTAGTTAAACACGCTCGCTGCCTTTTTTGCTTCCTTCCCTTCTTCTGGGAAACCGTGAATGGTTGACAGAGGCGAGATGGCTGGGGTCACAGGCCGTCCTCCTCCCCTCGGCTGAAGAAGCCGACACCTGTAGGAGGCGCAAGAATATTCTGAGAATTAGGACACTCGCCGCAGCGCGTCAGTTATAGAAACTTCTGGGCGATGGCCTGCGACACTATAAATACCACGGAGGGCCAGCAGTCTTGGCGGAGGCCATCTGGCCGAGTGCGAGAGCGAAGTTAGATGCGGACGACAGTGCGACGGCAAGCGAGGTGTTCTTGGTGTGAATGGACGAGATGACATAGAACCCGACGTGTAACAGCTAGTGTACATGAGGATGCTCGGAGAAATCTAGCACATTGCGAACTGGTGGGACATGGATTGAACTAAGGTGGGACTGAGTGGACACGTAATACGGATTTTATTGTACATATAGGAACTGTCAATTATGTACTCATAATTTATAAAATACTTGAACAGGTTGATACACTGTATATTGGGACTGATTTTTAATTATTTAATTCACTTGATTTCTTTGAGGTAGTTATAAATTGAATAAATTGAAGTCATTAATTGTAAATAGTAGTAATATCAATTTATTGTGAGATGTTAGAATTTTGTTTGTAGTTATTGTAAATAAAATTAGGAGATTTTAATTAACTCTTTTATTTAGTTAAGATCTCCATCCCATAACGAACTTGGTTTAGCCCACTGAATTCTGAGAGAGAGAGAAATTGTAACTATAGGAATAAAAACATGTAAAAAAATAGGTGTGTTGACAATATTCAGTAAAAAAAGTCCTCATGCAAAATATTATTACAATGAGTGCACACGAATGCGGGAAGTTGTCCCTTTGGTGTAATTTGTTAGACTAAGTTAAGCTACATATGTTTTTGACTGAAGTGGAGCAATATCTTCGAAGTAGAACGTTAGCATGGCTTCAGAAAAGACGGAACTAACCGTGAATGGACTCTACATCTCCTCACCCTTCATGCCCTGTTTAATTGATTCAAGGATCCTTCCGTGCCCGCCTCCCCCTTCAACAAGACGTAGCTCAGGCTAGCAGATATCTGGCGCGCAGTATACATATTGTTTGTGATGGCCTGTCAAGACCGCGCACCAAGTGGCCGACATAACCGCCGCCTTGAAACTTCCTCAGCCACCCCCTCCTCGTACTCTCTCTCATCCCGTTCTTCTACCCATACGGGGTGGCGCGAAAGTCATAAATCACTTCTCCTTTGCGGCTGTGGGCACCCACGCACCCCCTCACTAGATCCCACCCGCGCGTCAAATTTCGGTTTGCGCCAGCCCTCAGGTCATTACTTCCCTCTCAAATTACGCCGGGGGGCAGGGCCCCGGTTCCTTCCGCACAGTGTTGCCAACTCAGTGGATTTCACACAAGATATTTGGTGGATTTTAATTTCTGCCTAGTGTGTACAGTTGTTAAAGGCTGTTTACGGTAAAGTGGGCACTTTTGAAATCAACCTTTGAAATATATCTCTGCCCATAGTTGCATGAACTGGCACACAACATCTTGCATGCACTTAGTTGAGTTGGCAATGCCCGAGGGCGGGAAAGTGGTTCAGTTTGTTAACGTTGAGTGAAAGGTGTTGGTAAAACGTTTGTTTACACTGAAATAATAACTTTATCTCTTTATAATAAATTGTTCAAGTGTAAGAATTATCAAATTTGTAAAACATTTACATTTCTAATAATTACACAATTTCACGTGATCGACGCATGACTAAAGTGGTCCGACCCATTAAAATGTTGGCGGACATATACACTGTAATCTGAGGAATAGCCTACATCGTAAGCAGGTCTTTCGAAAGTGCTCAGTTTACCGTGAACAGCCAATACATTGCGGTCGGTGAAAGTCTCGTAAATTTCTCTAAAAGAACTCTCTATGAAATATGATTAACAGCTTTCTGGAAGGATTACTTTGTATTACTACGCCGAGTGTCAAAATCTTTAATTAAAATGTATATATGGTGAAGTGAGAAATATTTGTATCATTATTTGGCTATTAAAATAATGGGGCATTGCATTATTATGTGAATACTTTCTTTTAACATGTCTTAGCTGTTTCTGGATATTTTAACTTACATACATAATTACGAAAATAAAAATATTACACAGAAATTGTTTTAAAATAAGTGAAACTACTAACTTGATTTAAAACTGCGTTGTCGTTGTGCAAGGATGATGATAACGGTTTTCATTATGTATTGGAATCTGGTGTATTTTCGCTTGTAGCTAGTGAACTTTTCTGTATATTACTACAACTCTCTTACAGCCGGTGTTGCTTATACTATTACTCGCGCTGGACGCGTCACCTCAGTGGCAATAAAATAAAAACTTTTTGGATGGTTTTCGGTTAACGCGACGAAACACATCCCTCATCACTTACCCTTTAGACCCGTTTGACAATACCTACGCGGATGCGCAAGAAAACAGATGCGGAACAATTAAAACGAAAGTGCGGATGAATCGCGATGAATTCCAGCTATTCAACGATGTACAAAAACGTAACGATGTGCAACATAAAAAAATAAAATATATTTCGTTGCAAAATACCGACGTTATATTTATAACAGACTTCACCTGTAATATTAATACAATGATTAATACTCCATAAATAACATTACGAAGTCATGCATGTGTGTTTCCTAAAACAAAAACGATAACAAGACACCGCAAACCCGCCCTCGTTTTCTTGTTAATCGCTAATGGTCATTCCATCGAACGAAATACTCGATTCCTATTGTCTGCGCTGAATCACGCACACGGACAAGTTGGGAATCGACCAGCTTCTTTACGTTCTTCGATACGTATCCGTGTACACGTAAGTTCCATTTAAAATTGCGAATGTGTTTACGTTATTCCATACGTATCCGTGATACGTCTCCGCGCCCGTGACGTCGTAGAGCGGGTCTTTCGGAACAGCATCCGGCGTGTTTTTCGAGCGGATGCAGCAAGAGTGCAGGTTGCGGACGATGCAGCCAACTGCATCTAATTACTCAGCGAGTGACCTGGGGACCTAACCTCGAGATTGATCGAGTGCAGTTAGTATACGAGATGTCTCGCACAGTCCGCAACGTATACGATACAATTGTTGTAAGCTCCAACCCCTGGAACTGACATACGTTTCTAGTGTGCGAGGGGAGTGCCAGGCAAGCGTATACGAGTGACATTTTGTCGCGTTGGTGAACCTGCGGCGAGACGGGAACAAATATTAGCGGAACTCAGCTAGTCAGAAGCCTCACTTGTATCGCGTGTGTTTGTTTATTTACATTGTACGCGGTTGGCTTCCAGTTACGGGGACGAACAATGCCGATTCCACACGAAGCTCTCATCCCCACTGTAACAAGAAAATTATCGTTTCTGCGGCAGTTCAGGTTATACACGCGACTATGACCTATTCTTTCAAACATTAAAAAATAACATCAGGTGTCTGTAACATTTGGTAACACTAAAAATACACTAAATTTAATAGAAACTGAATTTTTTCTTTTTGTTTTTCGAATGCAAATATAAAAGTTGTACCACAATTTTCAAGTGAGAGTTGTAGGTAAAGCGTAGATATTTTATTGAGTATTTTGTTATTGTTTCTATTGTGCGTTTGAATGTGTACTGTACAATAGGTTAAGGGTTAATACCTCTGTGTATTGTTTGTGACAATAAATGTATTTATTTAAAAAAATGGCTAGAGTCATTGACTGGCAATTTCTTGACTCGGGTTGAAACCTAGCATACGTGCAAAATTTTTTAACTTTTTTAATATCACTATTTATACGCGGTAGAACATCCACATAACGAAAGTTTAAAAACACTAATATTATCTCTTTTCATTTTAAGCGGAAATACAGAAAACTAACTTGGAAATTAACGGAGAGGTTCTGTGAAATTTACGGAAAGTCCGTTTCTGTCCGCTCGAAAAAATCAATGTGTCAGTTATTTTACGGAGAGTTTTCTGACACTTCTGGATATATTTTACCAGCATTTTCCGTAAAATGAAGGAAATTGTTTTTAACAGTGCAGAGATTGGTCAGTAAAATTCTTACCTGTGGATATTACATACAATTTAATTAAGAGAACACAGTTGTGTATCGTACATTGCCATAATGTTTACATTGCATTATAAATAATGAAATGTGAATGTATATGTTAAGTTGCCCATCGTTAGGACAGTATTAACAGCTACATGACACTTTGCTAGACGTCGTGTTTGAGTAAGAGCAACTGTGAAGCCCATAGATACTTTTAGTGTAATAATCTTAACCTGTTGCCACGTAGTTCAACTTCTTCTAATTCTTCTATAGCCATTACGTTCATACATTCATCCATTCTTCGGCCATAATAAATGCAATGTGTGACTGATATTATTTAGGATACTTATCACGTGCTACAGTGTTCAATTACTTACCAAATGAGTATCTAGGCTACTGCCTGATATAGGCTAACCTAAGTACTTATACTTGACTTTAGCCTATATTAACAACAGTTTGTACAATAATAATAACATATGTTATTTACAGAGTTTTATATGCAAGACTGACAAAATATTAACTTATGACATCTAACCATCCAACTACGAGTCACTGAACAATAATGAACGTTAGTAGTAGGCCTATGTAAATTACACTTTTACTCATAACCTCATTTGCACTCTCAACACAAATTTTACTTCTTGTCCGTTCAACAAGTTCTTAATTTGCGTACGATTATACATTAGGCACAGCATAAATGATGTGTAAATTGAATTCACACAGCGCAAACAGTCATCTTATGTCTAATATTTTGTTTGTTTTGATGCGCTACTAGTTTTACGACTCCACATATCGCACGGCGATGATCGAAAGAGTGGCCACTCGCACGGTCGAGACGTATACGATGGCTCTCGTACGGTTCGATCTTACCGTTTTCTAAAATCGTGCGAGTTACAGCCGCAATTCGAAGATTTCGTATACGAGTGCAGTTCGATCTTAGCCCCCCTGGTTATTTTCTAAGCCGTGAATGGAATGGTCTTCTTCTCCCTCATTGCCTTTCTTTTCTCATGTACTGTATTTGCCTGGCAAAGTGCGGTGCGTTCTTTGAAAAGTTGTTAAACTGGACGTGAGAAGTTTTTTAATAATAGTAGCGACCAAGCTTATCACATAGCTCGGAAACCGGACTTTCTTTTAGCGTCGAATAATTTTTCATTTCATTGTCTTTAGTTGTGGCGGTGATGGAATGTGAAAAACGTCAGTATTTTCAACGAAAGCGTTCTCGGTATTCTGCAGTAATATTAAAAATTACTCTTCGTATATAGGTAGAACCACATGGTGGAGAACTGGAGTTAAAGAGAAAGATGAGCAAAAATAAAGAGTGAAACTACATTCGATTTCTTGGTTCGAAGTCGTTGCACGCAATGACGAGAAAATTTTAAAAGTTTTAACTCATTCTGACCCTTTGTACACAATTGCGTACATTACGAACGTATAAGTAATATTTGTTCTGGACTGCACACAGAGAAGTGCAGTGACCTATAGCTCATTGGCTGTGACAACGAAGCAAGTGTTGTGTCGTCTTAAGTACAGCACGAATCATAAAATGTTTCGTTTGCAACATTTGAAACCCTAAATTAAAGAGGCTATGAAAGGATTGACCAATAATTAAAAATAACATTTAATAATTTATTATAAACAATTTAAATTGCTATTAATATTTTTCTTTATTGTAATTACCTATTTTGCATTTTTAAATATTATCAATCTTTTTTAAATGCATTAAATTCGCTTCACCTTCCTAGCTCATGTTTAGGAGTATTGGAATCGGCGGTTTAATTTCTTAAAACTATTGCCGGAGTTATTGATCTCTGAAATTTTTAAACGTAGAACATTTTCCCATTTAAACACAGCATGAGATAGTGGCATAGAAATAGGTTATAAAAACAAAATTGTATAGGATATTATTAAATTAAAATTTGAGACTGGAAATAACGACAAATGGCGTTCCACCTTAATGTCAAATGTATATGTGTAAATAATCAGTGTGAATAAAGTGACAGTGACCAATATGAAGACAGCGATAATGAATTTAATTAAAATTTAGTTAGGCAATAAATATTGGGCTTACTTATAATATCAAGAGCAACAGTGGAGAGAAGGTTGTCAAATGTTGTAAAGTGTAGCTGTGTGAATAAATTAAATATAAAGTGTAGTTATTTTATACTTACTAAAACCTCCTTGCTTCATAAACGCGGATGCACTGCTGGCAACAGTATATTGCTTAAACGAGTTTTGGGTAAATGACGCAGCGTTGGAAAAGGTTTTAACGCCTATCTCTTTACGACTTGAATTTTTACAACTGCTGGTTTCACCTTTTGAAATGAATAATGTCCCGGACAGAAAATCGAAAACCCTGAGGAAACGGAAGATGCTGGAAAAATAAAAATAAAATTTCCCTACCCAACGATGTCATACAAGCCATTGAAGAAGTTATTCGATTAGCCGCTGATTTTTACATATTATGTTTTAAACCCAGTCCGCACATATTCCCAGGAATAATTTAGTATGTACAAACACTGCTCAAACTTACAAGCACTCCTTTGAAACACATCTACTTGTCAAGAAATGCGTACAAAGATTAAATTCGTTCAAAATTGACATTATCTCGATGTCGTCCCCCGAAATTATTGGAGCAACCGGTTCGGGCGTACGCAAAATAATCGAAGACAACAAATGTTTGCAATATGTCTACTGGAATACAGTGAACAAGCTCGTTGGTGGAATGCAACTGCTAATGGTGTCTCAGCAAGCGGGAAACAATTCATGAACGAATGAAATTTCTGAAATTTGGCAAAAGAGCACGAATGGGGAGTCATACGATAATAATCCTTGCACAAATAACCTCCGAGTTCCAAAAGGTTAGCCAAACACCATTATCCCAGACACAAAGTGAGAGTATTTGGTATGAGTGATTTATGCCACGTAGATTTAGTGGAAGTGATTCCATATGTAAAAGAAAACTGAGGTTTTAAATTCATGATGATGGTAGTGGACTTTTAGAGCAAAAAAAAAATCACGCGAGAGTGCCATTGAAGAAAAAAACAGAGAAACATGTGGCGTATTAAATATAAGTCTTCCTGCGAGATGAAAGCACGCCCAAAAACAAATGGATCTCGCAGGGAATCCAACAATGCTGCATCCCATGCTTTAGTGGAAAATAAAATAATATTAATGACTTTTCTGCCCACAACAGCATGAATACTGCAGTTTCCGAGAGGTTCAACCACCGTTAGAAAAAGAAAACGTGGAGGAGTTTTCCTCCCAAGGAACCTGCAATTCCTCGACATATTACCTGTAGTACAATATTTTGTCGTGCAACAAGTATGAATATAATGGTTATGTAGGTTTTGGCGCAATAGGATCTCGGATAGTATTAGGATTCAGCCGGTCGCCATATTATTATGTCACAGCCCGTCATCTTGGAATTCAATGACCTTTGACCAGTGATCACTGACCTATAACCTTTAACCCCAAATACATAAAAATCCAATGATCCCAAAAATCCCCAAAAAAAGTTTTAAAAAATAATCCGAGAAATGTATTATTAAAAATTATTAAATAAATATTAAAAAAGAACCCCCAGAAATTTCACGTTTTTTCCCAGGGCAGGTGAAGTGGAAAAGTGATCCATGGTCAGTGTTCAACGATAAAGGTCACCTTGGGTCAAGGCAAGGAGACCAGTCAGGACCTTTGACCTTTAAAACGAAAAATTCCAAAAAAAAAATTCCAAAGTTTCTGACTAGTCCCCTTGCCCTGACCCACGGTCATCTTTGTCGTTGAACACTGACCATCTTGGTAGCAAACGCCATCTTGGTAGGCGACCACCATCTTGGAAGGCGACCACCATCCGCCATATTGGGTGAAGACTATTTTCAGCTTGACTCCGTGACCTAGAATGACCTTGAAAACAATAACTCGAGAAAAAACACATAAAAGTCTGCAAGCATAATACATCAGAGACTACCACCGCCATACTGGATGCAGGTGTCCTTGACCTTGACCTTAAGACTTGAATGACCTTGAACCCAAAAAAAAACTTTCTTAAAATTTCCCCTAAGATATTTTTTAAAATAAAAAATTGTAAAAAAAAAAACTTACCTGAAAAATTTATTTTAAAAAAACTTTTATTTCTGGAGGTTTCCCACAGCACCATGCCTAGCAGACGACTGTCGCTGACTGCTATTGGCTGTTTAGTTGGCAGACCTCCTTCCCGTCACAACCACTGCCCTCGCCGACTTCCCGTGGCGCAGTCGGTTGGCGCACCACCAATTTGGGGTGCGGTAAGCTCTGGGTTCGAATCCCGGGCAAGGCACGGGTGTTAATTTAAGTTAGGTTATAAGTTAGTCTGTAAACCGTCCCCTGCTAAGCTTTCGAGCACAAAACCGGGGGACGTTAAAATGCCTTTTACAATACAATACCTCTCCTCTCGCCAATACACATTCTATGATTTGCCACAATTTTAGTTTTCCGTTTGTAATTTGTTTGGGTGTTTGTCACCCACCTTTGTTCGACCACCATCTTGGATTTCGTGTGTTTTCATAACCTAGGTGACGCTAGATGTAGTATATCACCCATCAGGCAGCAGCCATATTTGTTTATGTTGTTTTAATTTATATATTGCGCTGTCGGCATCCTCTATGTTGGACTATATTTTAAACACATAGGTGGCGTTTATTTCTTAAGTCAGTCATCAGGTGAGCTGTCGACAGTCATATTTATAGGCTCAGAATTGCGAATTCATAGTGATTACTGCCAATGAAAGGTTATAGACAATTTATATTTTACGAGTTGTGTAGTATTTTTGAGCCTAATTGTAATTGTACATTATGATTGTTGTAAAAGTCGAAAATATATTTATACTTATTATTCCCTACATTTTTGCAAGCAGGAAATAACACACAGTGCAAATTATATAGAAAGCAAATTATATAGAAAGGTATTAATCAACTAGTTGTGGCGCCGTCACCATTTTTGGCTGTCAACGAGCATGGGCACTAGTGGCTTTACCCAAAAAATTTCAAAAAATGCTTTTGCTACCTGCCTAAAAATTTTTTGAAAAAGACGTGGTGATTTACCACGTACCTGCAATCCTAATGTCTGGATTAGCAGCGATCTGCGTGGCCCAGGGCAGTTGACACCTCGAGCTGGCGGCCGGTAGCCGACGACATACCGACCTTGTGGCCC
This sequence comes from Dryococelus australis, assembly GCA_029891345.1. Taxonomy (NCBI): domain Eukaryota; kingdom Metazoa; phylum Arthropoda; class Insecta; order Phasmatodea; family Phasmatidae; genus Dryococelus; species Dryococelus australis. The sequence continues at coordinate 258,025,047 of CM056993.1, read as the reverse complement.
GTCACCGCACCGTAGTTCAACACGTCATTTCTCGTGCACATTTCGTTGTCAACTGGCGAGCGGCAGGAGTGCGCTCGGGTGGGCGCCTCTGTCGCATGGGCACTATGTGAACTACACCAGTGATGTCACCTACTCACCGGCCACTGCGAGCAGCCTGCCCGAGTGTCAGCACGGGTGGCGCGCCGCCGTAACGACACTTCCGTTCTGACGTCGGAATTGCGGAAGTTTGAATACGTGGCCGTACGTGTGTCACCCTTTTATGGACATATTTTGGACTTCTACGCTCTCATGAACAGAAATACCAAGACCGCCCTAGGAAGAATTTTCACAAAGTGTTCGACCCCTTCAGTGTCAATAGTTTTGTTTCCCCTATTGAGTCACCTTAATTTTCAATGGCCACTGATTATTTTGTACACCTCCCGGAGTAATTGCCAGTGATTTTGCACTTAAGATGTTCCACCTTTGGCTCGGGGTCGTTTCACCCCCAGAGGGAGGACATCCAGCCAAAGTTAAGTAATGCTCTAATTCGAGAACATGTAATTCAGCAGGCCACCATGGCGGTGTCAGGTGGGATACACTTGGTGTCCTGAGTAGGAGAATAGGCGCCATGTTTGCAGAAGTTTCATAATCGAGTTTTGAAATTACTTCTATTGCAAAGTAATGAAAAGGAAAATGAAATTCTTAAAATCACTCTAAATGGATAAATCTAGAGTCAAGATATCCTGTATTTTTAGAATCGTATAATGTAATTAATAGGAAGTTGGAAACTTTCCACTAATTTGAGGATTTTTGAAGACATTCCCTTTGAAAATATTTTGCCTTTTAGGATGGCCTTCATGGATTGTAACTAGCCAGAGAAAAACATAAGAATACAAATATGAGGAATTTGTCTCAACCTCAGAATAATTAAAGATTGTTGGCCTTGGGGTTTTGCATATGGCCTATAAGTTTTGAAAATAACATTTTATGTGAAATTTTGTAATTGTGGCTTTGGATTGTAGCTAATGGCCATAAATGTTAAAAAATAAATTAAGTTTTTGTTTGTATTAAAAATAGTATAGGAGGAATTATAGCTATATTTCGGCAACATTATATGTATGCCAGTATAAAAATTCATTTCGCTCAAAAATTATTGTAAAGAAATATTTATCATTTTTATGCCACTGTGTATGTGCATATAAGATTGTCGTCAAGTGTTAGTAAAACAGTTACTCCCATACATTTTTAACCTGTTTCATCTGGAGAGCTTCCAGGCCAAAATTGAGGCTAAATTAAAACATATATAAAGTTTGTTATTTACATATTTATCTGTAAAGGTTGAAATTATCGAATTATGTACCTGAAAATAACATTTTATAGATGCCTTAATCTGCTTAATATATTGATTTTTAGTGGAATGTATGAAATAAAATAAAATGCAATATAATCTGTTTTTATATATCTCCGAAAGTTGGAGAATGTTCATGTTCGAGTTACAATTGAAAAGAAAAAATATGAAAATATTAATAAAATAACGAATAACAATTACTCGTTTGTTATTTTTTTATAAAACTGGTATTTTGTGTCACATTGATTACTCTTATTCAAGCGAGGGTTTTCTTTCTTTAATGAAAGGGTTTTTGAACTGCTCACTTATTGCCCACTTAGCCACTTCCTTGGGAGCAAGGGTGTAGCATAGAAAATTGTAAATGTTCTGTAAACATAAACTCCAATAATACCTTTGAAAATTAAATTATTAGACGAAAACGAATACTTGCTGCAAAAGAGGCAAAGTGGAGCCTGAATGGGAGGATACTGAAAGGCTCTAAAATAGTGTCAATACACCGCGCGGCCTTAAAGTCGCGAGGATTACGTTCGGAACTTGTTTGTTTTTCCTTCTTCTTCTTTCCGAAGGTGTCGTGGCGCGAGGAAAGTCGAGACGCGTGGATGATGTTCCGTGTTCATATCGGCGGAAGAGGCTCGGGCGAGAACGTTCGACCATGGTATAGGAGGTGGAGCGCGAAGGAAGAGAACGGGAATGCAAGGGCGCGGAGGACGAAGCCGGCGAGGATACCGGATACGGAGAGGAGAGAATTCTTCGCCATCAAGAAGATCTGGAGGGCTCGAGAGTCTGATTTGGTCCTCGTGTGAAATCCGGCTGACCTCCCGCAGCTTTGATTGCTTCTCTTGACAGAAACACGTTTCTTATCTCGTCCGCTGCTTATATATATATATATATATATATATATATATATATATATATATATATATATATATATATATATATATATATAGAGCCGAGAAAGTTGCCAGCGGCACATATACCACGTCATGTTCCCCCCCCCCCCATGTCTTTCGCTCGAAAGATCTAAAATAAGTCAGGGCATAACATGAAACAGTGACGGAAGTGTACTTACAGGCAATAAAAATACATTGAACCTACACTTTAATTTTTGGTTGAAAATGATTTGAAATTTGGCTTAGAGATAACAGGCGTAAGGAATACTATTAGTTGCAGGATCAAAGTTTTTTTTTTTTGCTACAGTGTAATATATAATTCATGAGGAAATACATTTTTATAGTCTATAAATATATATTTGTAATACAGACGAATTTTACGAATAGCTAAACTTGAACACAAACTACGATCTCCCAATTCCAGTTTTTCTTCATTTGTATTTCTCTACGTTAGAAAAGTTTGGTTATTTTATCGTTCTCTAGATAATGAATAATATTCTGGGGTAAAGTAATTTAAATTTTTGTAATATGACAAAATTAAAAATATAAATAACATATTCATACTGGCATTGTATTTTATAATGTCAACAGAAACAAAGAAAAAATTGGATTATTTTACACATGAAAATCGCCAACGTTAATCAAAGTGTTTCAATTATTATCTGAATTCTATTCGCCTTGACGATTTGATCTAGCAGGTATCAACAAGCACAATGACAATGCAAGTTTTAGAGTATCTCACTCATTCTTCTGCTGTCATGCAATTTATTTATTAAGCTTTTTCTTAACATCGTTCACTATAATTTTGCCTGTCAAATAAGTTTCGGTGGGAGAAAAGATATATAGTGAATTTATAAATGATGTAAGTAGCGTGTTTAAGTCAAACAACACGGTTGCGCCACTCTACTAAAGTGTACAGATTTGACTATTCCTGTTTGCGAGACAAGAAGTTTGTGGGTCAGCATGCGAATTTTACAAATAAATCTTGACCTAAATTTTGTAATAGGCCTATTACTTTATGCTTAGTACCACCCTAGTTGGAATAATATGCATTTCTTGTTAATATATGATGTGTGTAATAATGGGTAAGGCATTTAGCTAAGCTTCTATTATCACATTTTAAATTAAATGATCCTAAATGTGAATCAGGAAGAAATAAATAAAAATTCATTCTGGCGGGTGACATGGGCTCTTAATGCTTGTTTTCTCTGCTGCTGGAATCTGCCACATTTGAAACGTCTCAATTTTTTTATTTAAATTCGCACTGTTACTGCAGCTGTAAACAGGGTCTCAACATGTAAACATGAATGTAAGCCGCATCATGTGCGCGAGGAGAACACGTGTGCATGGCTACCACAATCATGTTCGTGCATATTTCTTCCAGAACAGGCTGTATTTAAATCACTTCAATACTATGCGAAACTGAAGAAACAACACACTATACAACACCTACACAAACAACATTACCCTGACACCAGCATAACACCGACACAAACATCAAATACACGACGAACACTTCACAAAACGACAACAACCGTCGGCCCCTCTGTCTCCGGAGACGATGGTCGGGGTGAGGGTTCAAGGGCGGAGACAGAGGAATTTTAGCTTTTGGCATTTTTAAATTATAACTAACTTTTTCTTTTAAACTTTAACAAAATCATTTTAAACCTCTGTTTTAGAATTTAACTTGGTTTTAAATGTAACGCGACAAATTTTATGTTTAGGTTATTTTGTAAGTTTATTTCAAATTGAAGTAACTAAGACCAGTTATGGCCTTCGGCTGGGTACTGGTGACATTTTAATATGTTCTGTTCTGTGCGAAATGTATCCTAAGATTTTTGAAAATTCTATGTTTAAGCTTTACGTAAGTGCTAAAGAAATGATAAATTGAATACGTTAGGAAGCACATGCAAGCTTATCTCCGGAATTTTACGTTTTTTTCATCACATCTCTGTGCTTATATTGGTTTTCGTCTCGTGCTAGAGTTTGGTGCACCTGATAGAGGGAGACTTCAGCATTAATTGCTTTTAGCAGCTCTTTCACGTAACCTAGTTAACACCTCCACATAATTTTTCGGGATAGCTCTAAAAGAGCGAAGCGTGCCTTACAGGGGACGTAGTGTGCAGTGGGATCATCGTAATTCCTTTTTCTTCCATTTCTCTTTTCCTCTTCACACTCTTCTCTGTTAGAGATTGCAACACGGGAAACCAGAATGAGCGCTACACTGTCTCCTTCACAGACCGCTTGGTCCGTTACTACAGTAGCTGAACAAACCAGCTGACATGTCACCCACGAATATATGCTGAGAGCGCACAAAAAAAACGGGCAACCTTTCGGCTTTGCTGAGGGTCCATTGCGCAAACTGAACACTATCAAAATGTGTATTTTATATATAGGGATCTCATCTTGATATATTTTCTTCATGTTGAACCGGTTGATATTCTGCGTTTGGAAATATTAATGAACTATTTTACAACTCGCATATTTCATTCGATATTCGAGTGAGAGGTTTAAATTAATTGCGTACCACTCAGTTTGTACATGTAACTGTCGGTAATATTTGACGAATATAAATTATAATCTATAAACGTTTCTGGAGTCGTGTAAATTGCATGATACGATTACGTCAGGTCTGGAAAGTACTTTCATAGTATGAGCTTAAGTTAAGGTGTATTTCGTCCTGTAAAGCGAAACGAACCTTCCTACAGCATTTATAGGAGATCAATACGTGTCTGAGTTAATGTCTAGTTTTGTAATTTGGTTACTCGTTTAATTAACAGTTCAACTGGTAACGTGTATGTTTAGCAGTTTTAATTATAGCATAATGTCGATTAAACATGTCAAGGTTGTGATTATAGTCAAACAAAGCGAGTAGGTGATTTGCTAAAAGATAGCACCCACAATCCAGGGATCGGTTTTCGATTTCCGGTTCAACGATACCGAATTCCGTTTTCCATATTTCTTCGAAATCACTCCAGCGAATGCGGGGATGATTGTTGATATAAACCGTGGCATATTCCTCTCCCTTTCCTGGTAGTTTAAATAACTTGCTCAGTTTTTAACGACTTCACTTCCTACGAGAAGTTAAAACACCCACAAACTATGTAACTTCAAACAAAAGAACAACATACTAGAATTTTAATGAGTGTCTGCAAAGCAGGAAGAATACAACTCCTTCCACAAAAGTAAACTGTTGATGAACTCGCAGAAATCTATATACTCGTCTGTCGTGACTGAAATTAGAGGCACTTACGAAGTGAGGAAAATCACAGGTAAACGCAAGGCATGTTGGAAATGAAACTACACTATATCGCATATAAAATAATTTTATTTCTTTCCATTTGAGATTTTTATATACATTTTAATGTTGTTTTTAGTTTATTTTTAACAAACTATATTATTATATTACTTTAATTATATTTTGTACAAATTTTAAGCTTGGTAGAAAAATATTACCTGCGCTGGTAACAAGTCTAACATGTAAGAGCATTACAAGTTAAATTTAGCCTACGCCATCTTATATGGACAATAAAATACATTAACACTACTTTCATGTTTGAGTTTCTCAATGGCTTCACAGAGCGCCTAAGAATTATTTATCCCTGATTTTACTAAATAATGTTACATGTTTGAAAGATGTAGGTTTATAAAAAATATCTTCTGTGAACTATAGAATATAATACTGTGACTTTTTACCATCACTTTGGGCTGTACCTAATTGAAGTACTCTTGAATTACATGTCGGTGTAGCCTACATTTACGCATCTGTATATTGTGATTTTTATAATTTGCGAGAAAAATTGATTTAAATACCATTAATTTATTAAAAATTCAGTTCGCCGTAATATCTATGGCGTCGCCGTTGCTATAAAATAATTATTTCTCATTACTTGTCGTGCATGACATCCAATCCCGCTCACTCCTTCACAGCACGGCGCAAACTTGTATCGACATAATTTCCGCTAAAATCACGTGCCTCGGGAGCACTTTTTAATCAGCGGGGCGTAAAGTACAATGGAAGCGTCTCGAACTTCACAAAGACGCCTTCGTGAGCGACGTTCTATCAAGGCGTCAGCTGCGTGTGGCGCCAGGAGATGAAGCAATCTTTCGGTCGCAATTTCAATATATATATATATATATATATATATATATATATATATATATATATATATATATATATATATATATATATATATATATATATATATATATATATATATATATAGTATACTTTTTAAAGGCGGGAGGTAAAAAAAAAAAAGAATATTGTAGCACAGCTCGCAGAATCAGTCCCCAGAGGCCTTACTCTGTGTTTGTACAGTAGAGACGCGTGAATTGATTAAGCCCCAACTTCAATTCTTACGTAGCAATTCTTCGTTTTCGTGTCGTTATTACTTATTCATAATAAGACTATTTATTAAAAGTTTCTAACTTAGAAAAATACATTAGGACGAGTAGTTCAAAATTCTTGTAATTTAATTTTACTACTTTCTGTTTAGCAGTTTGAAAACGACAGGAACAAATTGAAATTAAAAAATTTGTATTATGCTGGTTGTGACAAAATTTTTATTGGTGATTCGGGTTTCATTTATATACTGCAGAGTAAGGTAATCAACTAAACTTCTATAGCAGAATATGTACAAATTTTATTCCACAACTTAAATCGGCAGGAAATGAAATAATCCTACGTAGCGGGTTAAGCCGACGGGGTCGCATCAGCCCAACTGGCCTGTTCTGGGTGAGGCGCGAGGAAGAGGGGGGGGGGGGGGTGCGCACGAGCATAGGAGGAGTCACGTGACGGATGGAAAGACTGACAACATCTAACGCCCCTTCTGCCTTCCAGCATCCCGTCCCCTTCCCCCTCTTCATCACCTCCTGTAACCGGTAGCGACCCCTGACAAGCGAGCGGGCAAAGTTGCAGCCCCCTCGCGGCAATTTCATTAACTCGCTACAAACACCCTTACCCAGACCCACTCCCTCAGTAGCCGAACCCTTTTTTTTTGTTGCCTCCCCGGGGAAAGGAAGGAAAAAAAACACTGCTGTTGCTCACGTCAGTCAAATAGAATACTAAAGTCCTCTAAGTAAATACAATTCAACGTTTCAGCGAACCCGCCCTTGCAGAGGGACCGTGTTTAGAGGGGAGTGGGTGAGAGAAAAATATTTCACGTCAAACGGGCAAAAATCTGAAAAACTAAACCAGCAGAAAATTAAATACTTTAATCCCACGTGAGATCTCTACTCGGTTCTTTTTATTCATGGTTTCGAAGGTAGAAAGTTTTTTTATTTCTTGCTGAAAGGTGAGGTAGCACAATATTATACAAAAATCCTGAAAAAACCGGCTGCTTCTCTTATATTCAAGAAGAGAAAAGTAGCACAGCACAGAGAGTGCACGGATCGTATATTTTAATAGAGTATATGTAGAATTGCGAAACATATTTTTTTATGACTGATAAAAGTTTTCTCAATTTAAAAAAATCACTATTTAACTAAATGTTATAAGTTAAATAAAAGCGTTGAAGCTCGTTTAAAATTCGTAGTTTATCTTCTTCATCTCAAATGTGTATGAACTTCTCTGTATTCACGATGATAAGTAACAACGATATTTCAAGTATTACGCCCAGTATTCTTCGGTTCTAGTCATATTTTCCCGTTTCTCAAATTGTAGTGATAAGAAATAAACAATGTAATTTTCGATATCAAAAACATGTATACTCATATAATTACTTCACCTTCTGTAAAAACGAAGCGTTTCTTAAACTGCATAATTTTAACAATAAATACTTACATAAGGATGTGAAACTGTATGAAATGAAAACATATAGTAAGGAATGATTATTTGTGGCATTTTAACGCCATTCACGTAATGTCATGGAATACTATGAAAGAGTCAATGCCCGGACGACTTACCAAGCTTTTAATAACGTACGAAACATTTAAACTGGTACTCAACTCAAAAACGCGCCCTTAATTAATGTTATAATATTTTTTCAGTTTTCAAAATTTTACAAAATATTTGTACCTAATACTATGCGTTTGAGCGCTTAAATTGAGTGCGAAAGCCAAGATACATAAACGTAATAAAAACTTCTGGGGAGAAAAGTATTTCAGAATTGTGATCGTGCTCTAGTGCATGTTCTTCTTGGTACCATAAAGAATACCAACCTCTACAAATTACTAGGTTCCTCCCAAGTTTTTTATTTTTTTTTTAACAAGTTTTTTGGAAATTATCTGCCAAAAAATTCTGTAGTATTTGCATGCTGAGCTCGATACGGTTCATTAATGTTACAAACAGCTAATACCAACCTTCTTCGACAGCTTTTAGCTATGCAACAAATGCAATTCTTTTCTGTAAGATATCGTCGGTAAACATTCAGCCAGATATGTATGCGTACAATGTGGAATTTACAGAAATTTTGAGAGTTATGATGTCAAAAGTTTGGGAGATCTTTGTGATAACACAAACGCTCTATCGTTGTACATTTAAGTAAGTAAACAAAAAATAAATTTTTACAATATTTTATACTTTTTACAAGCCTACGACTTATCAATAATACATTAATTCAGGGCACAAAAATATGTATTTTACTGTGTACATATGTCTTTACGTTTCACACCATTATATAATCATTTATTCCCTTTAAATAAAGTAGTTTTGGTAAAATTATATCCCTGAATATTTTAAGTACTGATATTAAAAAGGTTGGAAACAAATATAAATTCAGCATTTCTAGGAACTGCGACAAAAAAAAATGGTTGTAGGAACCATCCAGACTGGTAAAATAGCGAAAGCCATCGGATAGGTTGTAGGTACCAGTAGTAGGAGCGTGATGACCTTGAGCCCGTGACCTTTCGCGACATACTTTCGAGATGCACTTTTAACCTCGCGACCTACTTACGGATGCACTTTTGACCTACTTTTGAGGATTTGACCGGGAACCACACATAACTTAGAAAATCACAACTTAGGACAGTCATAACTTAGAATTCTCGAAAAAAACCCACACAAGTTAGAACTATCATAACTTAGAAATTTCAACTCAGAAAATCACAACTTAGAACTGTTGTGACTTAGAAAGTCATAACTTAGAAACTATCGTAACTTAGAAACGCACAACTTAGAAACATTCAACTTAGAACCACGTAATTCAGGAACATCGCTACTTAGAAAGTCATAACTTAGAACGATCACAACTTAGAAACACACAACTAAGACCGATAATAACTTAGAAATACACAACTTAGAAGCATCGTAACTTAGAAAATCATAACTTAGAACTATCACAACTTAGAAACACACGACTTAGAACGATCATAACTTAGAAACACACGACTTTGAACGATCATAACCTAGAAACATTGTAACTTAGAAAGTCATAACTTAGACCGATCATAACTTAGGAAAACACAACTTAGAAACACGCAACTTAGAACTATAAAATCATAACTTAGAACGATCACAACTTATAAACACACGACGCAAAACCATAACAACTTAGAAACACACAACTTAGAAACATACAATTTAGAACCACATAACTTTGAAACATCATAAATTAGAAGGTCATAACTTAGAAAATCATAACTTAGAACTGTCACAACATAGAAACACACAACTTAGAACCATCACAACTCAGAAACACACATATTAGAACTGTCATAACTTAGAAAGTTCATAACTTAGAACCACACAACTTAAAACAGGCATAACTTAGAAAATTCTAACTTATGTGTTTTAAGTTAGCCTTATATAAGTTATGACAGCACCCCAATTTGACCTTCTTTTGAATGCACTTTTGACCTTTCTATCTTTAGCACATGCGATGACCTACTTTTCATCTTTCCACATGCACTTCTGGCTGCACTTCCGGTGCAATGAACTTCCGGCCCGATGCCCGGTGAGTGAAATTCTTGGACATATCTATTTTTGCACATGCACTTCCGGCGCAGTGCACTTCCTGTTTTAGATTACCGGATTCAATTCTCGCTGAGGTAAACTTTGAATTTTCATTTTGTAAATGTTTATTTTGGATTTGGGACTATCGGGCTTGATTCCCAGACAGGATACTAAATATTTTTGTTTTAATTTCGGAAAGTTTTGGGAATTCTGAACAGGGGTGATTTTGTAAATTCTAATATTTTTTTTTTATTTTCTAAATATTTGGCTCTGAGATCGATTCTTGGTCAGGGTACTTAGAGTATTTTTAATTTTTGGACATTTATTAGTTAAATTCACGGGCGAGGCATTTATTTAATTTTGAACTTGGGGAATTTTGACTGTGAATTCCGGGCAAATGTTTATTTTAATTTGGACTTGGAAAGTTTTGAGACTGCTGGGTTGTATTCCCGAACTGACCATGTCTAGGAAATGCATTTACTTACACATGCTGCTCCATCGGTGTTACCTCAACGGCGTCATCTCGCCGACTGATGCTCGGTCGACTGATGCACATTCTGGCATCGACTGCAGGCCGGCTGATGCCGTGTGAATGCACTTACATTGTGTTTATGATGTAATTTTGCAATGATGCATCTACGCACATGCGTAAGCATATCTGTAATCGTGCAATGAGTATATGTGCACGTATGCACAAGCAATGAGTACATACACACATATGTAACCATAATTACCATTATACAATCACCAACTCATTAAACAATTACCAAATATGCACAGTGTACCTAGAGAGACTACATCCGCACCCCAAGACACCCCTCTCAAGACCTCGCTGTTAAGAGCCGCCCAAATCTCTTCACTCCATGACAACCAACGCTCGACTGAAGGCCGAACGATATCAAACAAATTTTACCTACCACCGCCATATTGGATTATCTTAGGGCATAAAAGGACGACAGTTAATAAAAAAAACTTTCACTTCAAGCCTAGAAGTCGACGACATCGCTTCGCAGATGCAACTTCGTCATCACCGGAGAACTATTGCAGACGAGGTTCGAACCCTAATACACAGCGTACACATCAGAGTGACGTCCATGGAACTACAGCAGGCGAGGTCTGAAACCGACAATGCAACCCACGCAACTCCGTGTAACAGAGAACAAGTCACAGCTAACAACCTTCACGTGATGCAGAAAGCATATCTACCAACAGTCAAGAAGGCTACTCCTCAAGGCTGTCCACTGAAAGTGCAAGTGGCACTTTCTCCTGCTACAGGAATCCAAATAAAGGTAGGAAAATAGAGCACACCAGCTTCCCTGATGTCAATTGCACACATATTTACCAAGCTGTTTTCGCGTACGGTAAATGTAAATCTTTGTTGTTGCTGGACATTGGAGAATAATTAACTTATTTACCGAAGGAATTTTTGATCTATTTTGTAGCGCACGAAATTAAATTTGCCTACGACTTGCTCCCAGCGCATTTGAGACAAGACCAAGACATAATTGGTTACCTAGTGAGTCAAGACTGTCTTCTAGGAATTCCAGCTCTAAGCAACGACAGGTTCGGCCATTATACTCACATTCAAAGAGACTGCCTATGGTGAAAAATGTGTCAAATAGTTAAACCAACACGAGGTGTTTATGTGACCGACATAGCAAATGATTCTGGCTACAATGGTACACAAAATTAAAATGTAAAAAGCACTCACCAACTGGTATTGTTAGGTAAAATATTTATGTCTTATGGCAATGTTGTGTTGTATTAAAGCAGATGTAAAATAGTTATACCATATTGTACCACTGTATATTTAAACAGACATCATAAGTAAGTTGTATCTCACTTAAACATCATGTACGTCTGTGTTAAAGTGTTTAAGAATAATTATAAAAACATGTTTATCATGAAACCGGTTGCTATTGCTTAATTAAAATCAGAAATGAGGCCGTTTTATAAAAAACTCTCCAAATAAGACCGTAGAAACTCTGTTATATATTGGGTAAACGATTACATAAACACACACAATATTCTTGAAGCACTGGAGCTCCTTAAACGTAACGCAATGGGTGTACTGAAGGAATCACAAACACTACTGAAAAACATGAAAGTCTGAAAAACGAACAAACACAGAGATAGTAGCCTAATAAGTAATAAACAATTCCGTAAAGATAAGAAAAAATTACACAATTAAAATTAAACAAAGTATTAAAAACACGAATTTGGAAGTGAGTGCACACATCAGTAAATTTAAATTAAACAACACGCTTGTTTAAAAGAAGTAATAAACTTTGAATAAATAAAATTATATTATTGTTTAATATAACCATTATTATTGTTTCAACTATTCATTATATCAAAAGTTTACGAATTCTGGAGTTCGTCTCTTGCAGACGTGAATGGGTTCGGCGTTGAGAGCTGTCAGTTAGACGTATTATGAATGCAGTTGGTCGTGCATTCCACAATGCTTCACAAGGTGGCGCTGAGGTTACGGCAAGGCCGAGGAATCTAGGTCGTTAGCCATGTCCCAGCGAAGCACCTGCTGCATGCTCGCTCAACAGCTAGCACACTACGCTGGCGGTAACCCCAATTTGCATGCAGGTGGCAGATGATAGGAACTGCCGCCCTCACACCAGGCGATCGTCGTTCGAAACCCAATATTTCCCACTCTACGTAGCGCGTAAGCCACAACACTGAGCAGATGTTCCTTCATGTTTTTAAATTATTCACGTCGATATACCCCCAGGTCATTCCGCTCCATATCACATCAAGATTCAAATCATGTTGTTGCCACACATGCTCCCTAGGATATTTCAAGTGCAGATATATCCAGGTTTTTTCTTGCTGTGTCGCTGAACTCTATTAGGGAAAAACAACCGTGTGCCACTAAGAAGTCCTGCTGTCAACAGGATCCCCATTCAAAAATAATTTTCTTTCCGCGTTCGGAACCCAACTGTCCTCAACCTTTGTGAACCCAGCCCAGCGGACCAATGATTTATTCTTGCCTTTTTTAACTATCTTCTCGATTAAATATTCATTCAGATATTGAATTTATTTCATTCAAACTCATAAAAAAAGAACCAGTGATTCGTCCACCTTTGTAGTTTTCCAAATAATATACTCTTGGGAAACTATGTAAGACAGAAATAACTTAAAAGTTTCTAAACTCCAATTTATGGTGTATTATTTCTCCAAGACCTTTTTCACCTTCGACACGCATGCAAAATCTCCAATTTTGACATTTGTTTATAACCAGATGGTAATATGGTGTTCTCTTTCACATCAGTTGGTGCCAACTTGACGGTTTAGTGAACATGGCCATAGTAAAACTTTAAGACCTTAAGCAATATGTCTACCCAACAATATGTGCCACAACTCGTAAAATATTTATATATTAACTGTTTTAAACTCTTGTTAAAATGTCCCACAATACTAGTTTTTATCTCCATGTACATCACATAATGGTTCATGCCAAATTCAGCCATCAACTTCTTGAAATGGGAATTAAAAAATTCGGTCCTTCGATCTGTGTAATGATTTATAGGCTTTCTTTCTTCTATTACGTTTTGCATTGCATGAGTAATCCGTTTTCCAGACTTTGTGTTTAAAGCGATGCCCCACCTGTACTTTGAGTTATAAGTCGATGACAGTTAAAATGTATTTCTGACCATTATTGTATTTAGATAGTAATGAATGTTCACAAAAATCAGCTTCTAACATGTAATTTATTCCAAAATTACTTTCTTCTCAGCTACCTAATCCGTGCACGCATGTGCAATTCCTTGGCGATCTTACCAAACTTAATTACATGTAGATATACCTGACTTCCATTAATTCCTCGATGATGGACAATATTATGTTGTTGTGAGAAGTTTTCATCGCCTGCCTTGATGCTAGAAGCAACTTCACATGGTCGAGAATTTTGTTCGGGTTGTCCCAATAAATAGGGGTAAATTTTCCACTGTCTTCTTTGAAAAGTTCACTACCTACTGTATCACTCAATAAAGCCAATTTGGGATGGTCTTCATCTGAATAACGATTATTTGCATTAGTCTGTAAAAAAAAAAAAGCTCTTTAACCTACTTATACTGTCCTAGATCAGTATCTGAATGCCCCCTAGGATACTTCTAAAAATAGTAACTCACACAGTATTTCGCTCGCATCTAACACTATCTCACCCACTTGGATTTTATTTTCTGGCAAAAAAAAAGTAATTACAGAATCTCCAAGGAACCAGACATTCCCTTGTCTGCGTACACCAAAAGTAGTATCGCAAGAAGGTGACATAACTTATAAACCTAGATATATACCTGCTAACTGAGAAAGTTTACAAACTACTAGTTTTATTCTTCAAAGGAAGACGTTCTAATTTAATTTCTGCTGATTTTTCTCATTATTTATTTCCGGGTCCACTCTACTCATAACAGGTTTAGAAATTTATTTCTGTAATATGTTACAACCCATCTTCGCCCGCTTAGCTTGTAAATACTGTTACTTCATTATAGAAATAACTTGATTTTACTCTGAAGTAGCTGCAGATAGTTTTGGAGTCTTTTACATACATGCTGTGTTTTTATATACACTTATCAAGCTGGCTTTCTAGGTGCAACAGCAGTGTGAGCAGGCGGAACAGCAGGTCTAGTGGTTGGAACACTAGTGCGAGTTGACTGAATTTTATCAACTTTACTTAAAACTGAATGTAATTTACTTCCATGCCAACATCGAAATCATTTAGTACAATAATCAGACGTGATTTCAATTCTTCACATTGTGTCTGTAGACGTGTAACTAAACACAATGTTTTATTAATAAATTCAACACACATATTGTGCAACTCTTCCATTCTTGTTGTAAGTTGCATTGCAACAACTGTGTTTATCATATAGTTAAATTCACTCATTAATTTATCTAGACATGCATGTATTTTGCTTTCACGCTTTTGCATTTCATCCAGTAAATATGCTAGAAATTCCGAAAATACACTAATGTGCTTGTAAACATATTCATTCCCTTCATTTAACTTTAACAAATTCTATCATATGTCAGTTGTCTGAGTACTGAAAATGTCCAATTTAACACTGTGTGAGTTCTCCACAAATTGTTTATTAATCGCACCAGAATCTTTCTCTGGAACACCGATATTGCATAAAATACGTCCATTTACATCTGTTTCCATCGCGAGTGCGACTTAAACAAGTAGCATAATGCAATCGCCTATTCAGCTGTGTCCAGACTTTGAAATACTCATTATTATTATTTTTGTAGTATGAAACTATCAATTCCAGACCTTTACTTCCCTTTATATAGGGATAGTTCCGGGATAACCATGAGAAAACTGTACTTTTCTTTTCAACAAATGAAAAAAAATTCCTTTAAACTTTGTAAATTACATGTCACCTAGCACATGATAATTGCATATATGTTGTAGATTTAAATTGCCGATACAGAAATCAATAAACATATTTGAGTTATCTTGCTAATTGTGTTTTGATATTCGAACATAACTTTGTGAAAGGTAAAAACAGTTAATGTTCGAGTGTCTAACGAAACTAAAGTACTTTTGAATTCTACCTTTTGGTTCACTCCAGACATTGTCAAAGATAAATATCGAATTGAGCAATACTTGGTCTGGATTTATAATTTCATCTTGATTGCTGAAAGAAAGAAGTGCATTCCATCAATTGACGATAAAATTGTTGCTAAATGCTTATACTTGCCTTGCTGTAAAGTTTTGGAAAACAAATGTACATTTTTAAAATTTAGTCTGTTCAGATGATCCAACAGCGACATAATAATGCATACCTTACTAAAACTCGATGGCCCACTTATAATACACCGAATGTTCGAAAGTAATATTAATCTGTGTTTCTGTTCAACTACATTTTCATACTTTGGGGAAATCACCAGAATTTATACGTTTTGCTTATTAACATTCATCGTACATAAAACTGTACTAACTTAAGAATTGTATAAAAAGCTATATATAGCTGCGCATTCAGTTGTAACTAATGCCCCATACAAAATGCAATAAGAAAGGTAGGGGCATGTTAAACACTTTGATTAATATACTGCCATTCGAATTATATCTCCCTAAATATAACAAATGTGGGCCAGGGATGAAACTTACAGAAAGATTGGTACACAACGATTCAGGAATTAACACTCTGGACGAGGCCTGGAAGTGGCACAATATTGCATATTCTCAAATGAATGACTTGGAATAAAGACATATAGCAAATGTTATTTTTGGCGGATGCAGCTAAAAATATAGGAAAGTATCCATACATGTCCACGCATGGTACAATTGGCATGTGGGGCATTGATAAAGTTATGAGAGCAAGAGTAAAAAGATGTTTAAGAATTGGCAGGCCAAAACCCAAAAGAATTAAGTCGATGTGTAAAGTCATAAAGAAAACAGGAGGATTCCTGCCCAGGATTCTATTTCCAGCACTAATGGCTATCGGCTCTCTCCTCTGTGGAATGTCAGCCCTTAGCAGAGCAGTTAAACCAAGTGGGAAAGTGAAGTACCTTAAACCACATACAGTTGGAAGTGGACAAAAATTCCAAATGCAGCAAGAAGAGCAGAGAGTCTTAAAGAAACCTCCAGAATTTGCACTTGCCAATAAAGTTATTATTCTGTTTAGCAGGAAACTTAAGCTTCTGTATTGTCGCGGAGTTTTCATGAGAGATGGTTTGCCTCGGAAACCAAACATTAAGGAATGTATGGTTGTTAACTTAGATTCGAATAGAAACGAAGTAACACATTGGGTTGCAGTAATTAAAAACATAAATCAATATATTTACTATGGCAGTTTTGGCCACTTAAGACCACCGTTAGAAATACGTAAATATTCGCAAGTAACAAAAATCTACTTCAATTACAACAGTGAACAGTTACCAAACACATACTATTGTTGGCATTTAAGATTAAAGTTTCTGACTGAACTATGAACAATTACTCTGATTGTAAGTGGTAGCTCATCACAACTGTATTCACTTTATTATCCAGTGCTGGAATTAGATGGTCAATGGCAAACAAGCTTTATTGAGCTTGTAATATATAACAGTATTCTGAATGTGAACATGCACAACCAATCATTCACTTTAATTAAAGGTAATCAAAAGCATAAAATATCCACACCCATTAATTCATATGAGCTCAAAGACCTGGGAAGTTTTATGAAGATTGGTGTTCCTAAAAATTTTATTTTCCTATTGTGTGGTAAGCTGAATATATTAACATTACTAGCACATAGTAATGCAAATATTTATTTCATGCAAAATGATTCAGTTGCGGTTATGTTAGGTTACAAAAACAAACTTTACCCTGTGAAACAAATACACAATTGGGCAAACCAAGTTAATATTTTAACATTAAATGTATGTTGTGTAAATGTCAATATCGTAGGCAGATTGCATCTGAACGGAAAACCAACAAACACATTACATTAAATTGCATGTTCAATTGCACCAGGATACAAGATTATTGAAAAGATGAGTAAATTAATTAACCTTCTGGTTATAGCGAATTGCAGAAATGAATTATTTTTTATGATAGTTGATTAAAATAGTAAAGACTAAACATTGGGAATAAGGAACTACCGTGAGAGTACATTTGAAGATAAACAAACACTGTAAAAACACTTGCATTCAGTGCATTACATTAAAAAACACGAGGTTTGTGTATCATACACATTATGTTCCCAAAAGAGGTAAAGTGACAGAGCAGTTAAGATCATAACTATAAAAGGACAAGCAAAATGAATAAAAGGGCTCAGTTCAGTTAAGAACCCCATAGAATTAACACATGCTACCTAATTGTTTCTTAAATAACCGCGATATAAAGTCAATCATGATGGACGATGTGCTAAATGTCGACCAGCATGTCACCAACAAATACACAATCCCAAACATGGAACTGTTTACGAACTGTTCCGAGCAGGCCCATACACTTTCCCCTCGGAGCTCCGCATTCCGATCTATATTCCATATATTTTCATACTGCCTTCGAAATCAGCTCTGTGCTTCAGAGCAAAATTCACAAAAAAGGCTGATGGAACAAATCCACTCAGCATGGGAATAATTTGCAATGGTACTCTTAATTTGATAGACAGAATTTCATACCTACATAATGGTGTTGAAATAATTCAAACACGAGATCTAGGGATTACTTCCAGGATAAACAAATTACTCTCGCAAACTACAAATGATGTCAATGCATACACCGTGGCTGAGAGAAACTATAACGACAATTATAGACCACAAATCAATCCTGGTTGGAAATACGAAGTTGTAATACTGCTAAGTATGGTACTCAGGTTCGCTGAAGATTACAGGCATGTGAGAGTAAATGCCAGACAAGTTTTGGTTATTCTGTTCAGTAACATGCACCTGAATGCTATGTGTAAAGTGGTCAATGAAGAAATAGGTGTAATATTTAATTTAATTAGTATAGAATGGTTGATGCCTCATATCGGAATTAACACATGTGCACAAGTGAATTTTCTCAAGTACTTTGAAAAGGGGAAGAACTTATACCTCATTCTAGATTGTGGAGTTTAGAGACATTTGCCATATTACTTCCTTCAGATAAAGTCATGCGGAATGTTAAATCCAGCTTCCCTAATGAAAAGCCAAGATATGTAGGTACTCTCTGTTTTCAAACTAACCATCAAAGAATCTAAGGGCAGGCAGATCATTGTTCGACCATTGTAATATTAAATACATAAAATTATTATTAAACAGTCCAGCCTACTTCTATATGGATTTCGGACATGGTAAGTACCTTATCTGCTACAATATGTATATAACTTTCCAAGAAACATATTATTGAAAAGGCAGCTTGCCGATCTTAGTCTCTGAATCATTTAAGAACAGAGGACCCTTATTTGTATTCGATGTTAGTATGCAAAATGCCACCATAACCAATAACGTAATCGGCATGCAAATTGAAATTGTGAAACATACCCATTCCCCCAAACACTCAATTATATGCATTAATCATACATGACAGGTTAATATCATATAATGTCCAAGATAAGTTTGTTAAAGTGCTAACATAATCAGCTGATGACAAACCACTGTTGAGTAAAGATGTTCTGCAACATACAAGATTTCCAAGCATTAAACAGGTTTATCATTAAGGCATTGGCTTTAAATCATATTACCGCCGTATTCAGTTTCAAAGCTCCCTTAACTCGGAAATATAAACGAATCAACATGTGGGTTACGAAAAATCTCCATGGCTTAGTATGGGAAGGCGGCTGTGTTGAGTACGAAGACATACCAGATATATGTAATACCTACTTTAAAGATAAGAAAGTATACATGTGTGGAGAAAATCAAAAATGGATTCTAACAAGTGTGTGAAATGGAACAATAATCCATAAAGAGTATAAGTGTCCATCTTTCAAAAAGTCATGTGAAAAGTTTGGATATAAAACTTGTTTGTTTCTGTGGGAGAAAATTCGCAATTAATATTTAAATGGTTGGTGATGTCAGACTGGAACGAAGAGAAGAGTTCTAGCATGGCAGAAGTTGAAAATGCAAAAATAATAGCTTAATGGTTATTGCAGGGTGAGGTAGATGTAAAAATGGCGGAGGGAAATTTATTGTGATATAAATAAAGGAGCGATTGACGAGATTAATTGAGTTCGCAGTGGAGAGGTTTAACCCATCATTCGAGTACACAAGGGTAACGCCAGGCTACAGTAAATTCTGGTTCCAGGTAGAAGACAATACCCCGATGCAAATCCAAACGTGTGACAGGTACACAAGGGTAACGCCAGGCTACAGTAAATTCTGGTTCCAAGTAGAAGACAATACCCCGATGCAAATCCAAACGTGTGACAGGAGTTTTGAAACAATTAGTCCATCTTATAAGTTGAAGAATGGTAGGTATGTAATAAAGTCAACTAGCCGGTGTTTAACATGCGACCTGATACAGATTTACTATGTATTATAATTTAACTAGTGTGGGGTAAGGAAAGTGAATAAATAATAAAATACTCAGCATACTATTAAATAAAATACAAATTAAGAATAGAGTATTACGTCAGTCCTATAATTTGGATGGAATAATATGATAATTTGTAGAATGTTATATAAATCTCCATTGAAAACAAGCCTCTAGTTTCGCCTTGTGGAATGTGGAACTGCAGAGTGTTTCTAAGTAAGGCGTGTGCTTGCAGTTTTGGCTAATCCAAGATGGCGGTGGAGCTTTATAAAGAAGAGTACTATGGAGATATCCACTTCTATAATTTCCGAGAGGCCAGTGTTTAGTTCCCATCAGTTAGTCTCCGTATCAATCTGACTTCCAACTAGTAAAGGTGTTGTGTTTTCATCCAGCTAACCTGTACGAGAGTTGTACACCTAAAAATGTTACTGTTTATTCTTTCTGATCTACTGGAGTTCTGCATGAGTTCAGTGAGACATGCGATGGAATGTTCCATTTCAAAATCACACATTTTCCATTTGGAAATTAAAAAGGTCACAAACTAATATCTTGCCCATACGTGAAAAAAAGTGCCCCTTCTCCCATGTGTGCCCAACGACACAGTTGCCGGTGAGTGTCGAAGATGTGTTTCACACTTCCAAGAAATGTACCTAGATTTAAAGAAATCTGTAATTATGCACACTCCAGACAGTGCATATGTGAGCATTCAATCCGATGATGTCTAAAACTGGATGTAAGAATAGTATTACAACTTGCCAAGGACAGGATGTATATATCATTGTAAAGAAGTATCTTAAAACAAGGTTTGTTTACAGGGGCCACAGTGGCTGGGCTGTTAGCATTCTCGCCTCCCACCACGGCAAAGCGGGCTCAATCCCTGGCCGGGTCACCGGATTTTCGCATGTGGGAATCGTGCCGGACGATGTCGTTGGTCGACAGGTTTTCTAGGGGATCTCCTGTTTCCCCTGCCCTTTCATTCTGACACCACTCCACACTCGCTTCAATCACCCTTATCAGCCCTCAAGACCTCGCTGTTAAGATCTGCCCAAATATCTTCTCTCAATGTTTGTTTACTGATTTTGCAAACGGCCTGTAATGTCAAGTATTATGACAGAATGTAAGTATTTGTGTAATTTACTTTGTAGCCAAAAGGTATATGTCTTGTAATTTTTAGTAAAAGAAAAATTAGCTTGAAAGTTACCAGAGAGTGTTATTGACTTGGCCTTCCCACATTCATAAAGAAAGTGGATCACAAAATTGTGATGTTTGCTAATAGGTTTAGGACATATACTTATAGTTAAAATGAAACTATGTGACACGTGATTTCTGGAAACTTGGTACAGTTCCTGAAACTGGTAACACGAAATGAAAAAAAATGTTACATTCGCTTCCTGGAAACTTGATTTGTTTCCTGGAAAATTGCGACATTAATTAATTTTCTAAATGCATTTGCTTAGTTACGTTTAAAACGTAATCTACATTTTAAAATGTCTGTACCATTAAAACTATTGGTTCCAACTAGGGACAACCCACACTCCAGTTGCACATTCCAATCCCACATAAACAACAGTTGGCTACTGACTATAACAGGCACCTGCTAATCCTAGATTTTTGGTATTTGCTTACCAGCTTCCAAGGTGAGCAGAGATGTCTAGTAGTGCTTTGTCATTAGACTGAATGGTCTGTCAACCTATACTTTACTGGGACATCATCCGATGGCAGCCGCCAGATCTGCCTGTGTCATCACTGGTGCTACCTTAAATGTTAGTACAAACGTTATTTGGACTTTATATAATTTTCTGACCTTTTGTTGGGACTTTAAAATTTACTGACCTCTCGTAGCCAATAAAGTTTTTCTGACTTCTTGGGGACCTAAAAATGTCCTGACTTCTCGTGGACTTTAAAATATTTCTAAAGACTTGTGGACTTAAAAATTGTTTGACGTCTCATGGACTAGCATTTTCTGACCTTCCGTACAGTTTTACATTCTCATAGAAATCGTGTTCTTATACTTTCACTTAGACAGTTGTGGATTTTGACTGTTTCTAACCTGTCATGGAATCTGACATTTTCTCGCCATTCCTTATACTTTCATCTTCTACAATTTAACTTTCTGGCAGTTTACCTTCTTCTTAGACTTAAATATTTTCTGAAGGGGGGTTTCTTTTTTTGAAACCTAACCTTTTCTTGACTTCGGCATTTGAAATTTTTTTTAAACTTCATCCTGTTCTTAACTTTATACTTTCTGAAAAGTAACCTTTTTATGATTTTTAAATAATTTTATTATTTACACGTTTTTACATGTTTCGACTTCTACCTTGAAGTTGTCATAAAATTATATGGTACAGTGTTTAAAACAAATGTATACCTATTCATGCATACACACATACACCCATGCATACATGAACACACACACAGGTACACATATATACACATACACAAACACACATATACACGTACATATACATGTACATAAACACGTTTCTTTTTCAGATATATTTACTGATGTCTCAGATGTCTGCAATTTTGTATTTTTTCATTTGTTCCAGATCCCATCTGTGTTTACTGGTTTCAGTGTTGTTGGTGAATAGAGTAAAGTTACTGTGGCCCAATCCCCTGTGTGTAAGAGACGTCAATTTATCTCGGAATCAGATAGCTCTTATTTTGGTTCATCGTAAGAATCCGATTCGAATTCGGAATCGGGTTCGACAACGTCCAGCGTATCATTTTTGTCTGACTTGACCTATGTCCTTTTGGATACGTCGTTCAGTTGGAGAAATTTTGTCGCACGGATATCTAATAAGGTAGAATCGGTAAAGCATCCAGGCCATTCAAAATGTATGCCACCATAGTGGTTAGGTTTTATAAGAACACAGTAGCCGATAAAACATTACAGAGATGTTTTACTTGTGTTAAAGCCATTCCCGTCCTACATTTGTCCATGTCGGAGAAATTTATGGCAAAGATATCGTTCCTCAGCTCACCACTAAGCTTGGCGAGTTTATTGGTAGAGGTAGCAGATGGGGAATGAAACTGATATTGCAAATGGATATACACCTTTTGCAATGCAGACCATTCATCATCGATGCCTCTCAGACAAAACTACCCACGTTCATTGTCAATAGGAAGGCCTCCATTAATGTGCATTGTCCGGAAGACGAGTGCTTCCTAAACACAGTTGTAGCAAATTTAATTCCTGTTACAGTTAATGTTAGTCAATCCCCTTCATATCCAGTACCTTACCGGGTTCTGAAAACGCAGGGATCGTTGACTCCTGTAGTCTTACATAAAATCAAACATTGTGATGAGCTCAATAACATTTCTATTATTTTCTTTTCTGTGTTAGACGAATATAGGAACATTTTTGACGAAATGTTTGATAACACTTAGGAGGGGGATTGTAGTACCCATCCGCATTTATTCTGTGCACCATGAACGCCATGTAGACACGTTAGCCACGACTGCTTCACAGTCAGTTGAGTAAGAGACAGAACAAAAAAACATGTTTGCGACTGTTGTCTCCAATACTTTGTAAGTGAGGAGAAACTCGCAAAACATTGTGAATTATGCCAACAACACGATGCTGTGCTGTGTACTTTCCCGACTGAGGACAAAAAGTAACTTGAATTTAAGCATTTTTTTCCAATCAGCAAAGAATGGGTTTTGTTGCGTACTGTGATACTGAAGCCTACCTGAAATCCACGTCCATTTGTTTACCTAATAATGACATTAGCAGCACAACAACCATAAATAAACATGTACTATATGTTTTAACATTCTACTTGTGTATGCATATTATTCCACATTAACACATTACCACGAGTCTGTGGTTGAAAACTGCATGTACCAGATGGTTGACAAATTAGTTTAGTTATCATAGTGGGTTGCAGATATATACAGCATAACTGCTACAATGAAGTCATTGAAAATAGCTGACAGACTTAGGTTAACGGCTCAAACAAGTTGCCATATTTGTAATTAGCTGCTCAGCAAAGTTTTGTGATCGACCATGATCATTTGACGGGCGCAGTGCGAGGCTGCACGCATAATAAATGCAATTTATCGTTCAGACTGAAAAAGTACAAACTTGTAGCTGTATTACATAGTCTGCAGTATGCGATACCCACTTTCTTATGAAGCTATTGATAAACGTATCACAAAACCCGATGGAAGTATGGAAATAAAAAATCTGGGTGATACCAAGGTGAATGGAATGACCTTGGAAAATTATAAACACATTACCAAATTTATTCCCAATGGAAGAAATTTGTAGGGGAAAATGCAGTACTTGCAATTCCATTTCAATGATTCATTAAATTTCTTGAGCACTTCTTTTGGAGATGTTAGCAGGTAATTTGTATTCTGCCAAGTTGAGTGTCACCCACTCGAAGTTTCCAGACAACACACAGTTTGATTTGGCTCAAAGGAAGGGAATGTTTCCTTATGATTGTCTTTTGTCTATGGAGAGTCTGAACTGTACCTCACTCCCGCCCAAGGACACATTTCATAATGCAATGAAAGACGAAGGCATTAGCGATGCAAATTATTCTCATTCCCATTCTGCTTGGAATGCATTCCATTGTAAAAATTTGCTAGAGTACGCATTCCAATATTTATGTGTGGTCACATGTTTGTTGGCTGATTTTTTGAGAATTTCATGACCATATGTTTTGCAGAATACGGTCTGGACCCTGTCATGTACATCACAGCTCCCTCTCTCACGTGGGCTGCTCTTTTGTTAAAAACAGGTGTGCGGCTGGAGTTGTTGACGGACATAGTTATGTTCCTATTTATGGAAAGCATGGTCAGGGGTGGTATTACCCAGGTTTCCAATAGCTACGTATACGTCAATAATATTTGCATAGGAGATAAGTACGACCCTTATGTGGCGGACAAATATATTTGTTACTTCGACATTGATGGCCTGTACAGTCACACAATGAACTGCAAGCTGGCTATCGGTAGTTTCGAGTGGGCTGAATGGAGTATGTTTTCGACGTGGAATTTTGTCAATATGAACAATGATGGAGACATGAGTTTTCGCAGAGTGGATAGGTCTTTTCTTGAAGAATGTCACGATGCCCTAGCTGACCTGCCTCGCGCCCCAGTATCTGGCATACCTCCGAATGGCACAACTGCGAAATTGCTTTTAACTGTCACCCCTTGGCAGAAATATGTTATTCACGGAGGAACACTGAAGCACTATTTGAAGTATGGAGCCAAACTTGGCACTGTTCATCGCATGCTGCACTTTGAGGAGGAGGAGTCGTGAATGGTTCCGTACATCAATTTCAATATCCAGAAACGTGCTCAGACTGCGAACACATTCGAAAAATCATTTTTAAGTTAACGTGTAATTCAGTCTATGATAAAACTTTGCAGAATGTTTATCGGGAATGGGGCATATGTGTCGTATCGCTGTATGACACGATTTACGGGGGGGGGGGGGCAGAATTGATTGGGTGACTTACATTCAATGCACCTCGATGGAAATTTGGTCCTTATCGAAATGGAAATGGTCTCCGTAATACTTTCAACATATCTTTGTACACTGGTGTTGACATTCTCGACCTTTCTAGATTGTTACTTTCACTATAACTACACATGTAGCAAGTCACAGTCGGCCGACTGTGGTTTTACTGCTGGCATTGAATACTTATGGGTTTACACAAATTGCCCTGTTATATCTGACTGCTGCCAACAGGACACTTGGCATGCCATCAATGGCCCATTAATAGGATTTTGAATGGAACTGATGGTTGGGAGTGGGTATACTGCTAATTATCAACAAACGGATTACTAACTGTATTCGAGTACTGTCAGCACTTAACTTATCCATTTTTGGGCTACCGATGGCCCAGGAAACTTATGGGTCTACACAACTGGCCTTGCAATGGTTAACTGCTGGCATCAGGAGATTTGGCATACCATTTATGGCACACTGGTGGAATGTTTGTGGAAATGAAACTTATGGTTGAGAGTAGATGATCAACTAATGGCTTACCATCTGTATTCTCGCAATGGCCACACATAAGCTATATGTATTGCTGGTGAAAGTATGGATAACCATCTGTAGGCCATTTATGGCCGTGAAATGATATATCGATGGACCATTGTGGGTGCAATTGGCTTATTACGGAAATATTTATGGCGCCCACTCTTCGCAGATAGCTTTTCAAAACTATGCACACATATATGTTTATCTTTTGTGTGTGTGTCTAATATAATTATATATCATATGATAAAATGAGTAAATTATTTGTAAATATAAAGTGCTTGAAACAGTTATGGCAAAATGCTCTAATACAAAATTCGGTGTGACTTCGTGATTGGTATTGATTAGTTTGACATATGTAAAAATTTTAATGTACAAATGTGTATAATTAAAATGAGAAGTTAAAAAAATCAATAATCGAATCACCTTTAGAAAATTAACATTGAGGGGCTTTTGTTGTTTCACATCACTAAAACATTCATATATTCCGACTGCATTTCAAAACAAAAGAATAAAATCCAAGGTGACTTTCATACTACGAAAAATTACATTAAAGGCAAGGTTTTGTTTTAATATCATGATTCAGGTAGGAAGTTTTCTCTCAACAACAGATTTTTTTTGTTTATCTGTATCTTTACTAAAAAGCGATTTGTTCGCATGGTAAATTTTAAGGCTACGAAATAACTGGTGTAATTTATACTATATTAGTG
The DNA here is from genome assembly GCA_029891345.1 of Dryococelus australis. NCBI lineage: Eukaryota > Metazoa > Arthropoda > Insecta > Phasmatodea > Phasmatidae > Dryococelus > Dryococelus australis. Next base: position 257,998,279 of record CM056993.1, on the reverse strand, counting down.
AATGTTAATAATTCAAGTCCAAATATATTTTTAATTAGTTCATCGAAACATAAGAATACACAGTGATGTAATGGTTAGCATGCTAGGCTATCAATATATGGGTCATAAGTTCGCACCTCCTCCTTTCATGCTATGTAATATATTTAACAGTGAAGTAAACCAAATTTAAAAACGATGAAATGTTGAGAATGATGCGAAAATAATTATTTTTACTACATAGTGTTTGACATATTGTAGAAGCATGGCTAGCCATCAGCAGGCCATCTGGTGGGTGTGAAGTGGTACATTGATATTCCATTGCTGGTGTAATAATATAGGCCGTACTTGGGACATTTGTGTTCACTACACCTTGGCCAGTTTTGGGCAAATTATGGTTAGTAAGTGGTAACACTTCAGGGCCATCAATGGTGCCTGGTGCTTGCCAGATGTCGGCCAACTTTTGGCCTGCTTGGCATCCGACTGTAAACCATAAATGGGCCATATGTGTTTTGTTACATATGCTATATGACACAGAAATTTCCTCAGCAGACTTTTCGTCTCTTATATTGCCATACAGATATTTTAATCTATGAAATTCACTGTTCTGATGTATATAAGGCTATTTCCCCTTGATTGGCTATACAAATTGATACCTCCAACTATGCACATTTAATCCGCAAAAGTTCCCTCTGGTAAACAAATGCATTACAGGGGGTTTGAAGAATTTGTGTGGTGGTCGTATCATCACACACTTTGTAGGGCTACACTCTAAACTTTATTCATACATTGTTTTGAATTAACAGTTTGTGAATAAAGAAAAGGGGGAAAACCTAATGTGCGAAATACATCTTGTACGGAGATTATGTGGATTGCCTCATCAAAAAATTCACGGGTTATGGGGACGCAATTTCACTTCCGCTCGTGTGGTCATGAGATCTACACCGAATGTGTAACCAAAGGGGCATTGTCATGTGTTGATGACAAACGGTCCGCTGACTGGACAATGTGATAACATTACCATGGGGGCATTGCAGGATACCGAAGTAACTTATCCCCTACTCGCCAACAGCCACCAGGCATACCATCTGCCAAACGACCACAGCCAGCAACGCATCTGCCAGTGAACCAACAGTCAACCACCAACACCTCTAGCAGTCAACCAATTCATCTACCATTGTCTGGTTGACAGACTATGATAGATTAACTCTACCAGTTAATCGCCATCATTTAACTTCAACATCTGCTGTGCGGGTCTACCCACCATGTAAACCAGGGAACTGGTACCAACATCTGCTCTGTGTGTCTATTCACCAGATGCGAGGTCGTAGTCGCAGCTAAAACAACACTCTACAAGAATCTTCATTTTTATTACACACCATTCAGCTGTTAAGCTCTTCAGCCAGTTTTACTGTACCACTGAATCTAGTCGTCCGCCAGCTTCGAAGCACGGACTGCTGCACTCCGATCCTGCATTTCTACTGACATGCCACTGCGAGCGGACGGTTCGAGAGGGAATGCCACTAATCGCCAACCCTCACAGCGCGGTTGGTTTGCCGCCTGCTACTTCGTAAACATTCCTCAGCAAGATCAGATATACTGGTTTATCACCAGCGAAGACAGTTTTCCTGGATTATTACCAGTGAGGTCAATGCTTCGTTATTCAGCTGCCACACTTAACCTCACTTCAATGTTGGAGGGTTTAAGAAGAAACCTTACTACAAAGAAAAGTTGTATATTGAAGACATAAATGGTTTGTGATGATAGTGTGCATCTGTGTGTGTGCACGCGTGTGTGGCAAACAAGTGTAAATATTGTGTAAATATACAGTCTTTAAAAATAATTGTATTTCTTATTTATTTTTTCCTTGCCTTATTTTCAACAGATGGATTACATATTTCTTAATATTCAATAACTCGTCCACAGAATTTTTCCATAAAAACAGTGAGATAGGACTAAATATATACTAAATAATATTACTACTACTAATAATAATAATAATAACTACAAACTCTTAACACAGAATGGTTGGATGAAGGTGAGAACAAATTCTCTTTTATGTATACACTTTCAGATCAGTTGAGCGTTGGCTGGCGTGGTGAGAGAATGTATGTGTGTAATGAGTAGGTGATTGTGAAATAAGTAGTTGACAAATGTATACTTGGTAAATATTCATTGCATTATTATGCTAGGGCGTACATTCATTACACGATTACATCATACACACAATGCGAGTGCATTCACATGTCATCAGCTGACCTGCAGCAGTCGACACCAGCGAATGCATCACGCCAGTCGAGCGGAAGACACAAACCAGGTAACATTGATGTAGCAGCACACGTAAGGAGATGCAAGTGCATTCCCATGAACGCCCTATTATAAATTCCAAATACTCTGTGCGGGACTCGAACCCAGAATTCACAACACTTTCCAAAATCCAAAACATAATAAGTGCCTTGTCTGAAAATCGAACCAGGTAGCCTCAAAAATTTCCAACTCCTAAATTACATAAATTCCTTTCCTAGGAATTGGTCTCAAAAATCTCCAAAAATTTTAAAATACACTAAGTACCCTGACCGGGAATCGACCTCAAAACCAAAACTTTCGAAAATTAAAAAAAAAAAAAAATTATTAAGTAACCTGTCCGGGGATTGAACTCAAAACCAAAACTTTCCAAAATTTTAAACAATATTAGAATTTCCAAAACTACCCCTGCCCATAATTCTCAAAACGTTCCAAAATTAAAAAAAAAAAAAAAAAAACATGAGTATACTGTCCGGGAATTGAACCCGAAAGTTCCAAATCCAAAATGAAATATCAAAACTGCCTTCAGTGGGAATCGAACCCGGTAACCTAAACGTAACATCCAATAATTGCACTCGCTGGGCAATGTTCATAAGTGCATTTCACTGAAAAAGTGTGTGCAAAAAAATTTTTTCCAAGAATTGCACTCATCAGGCATCTAACTGGAAGTACATTGCACTGGAAGTGCAACCTGAAGTGAACGTGCAAAAATGGAAATTAGGTCACGTATGCTAAAAATAGAAAAGAGGTCGAAAGTGCATTCAAAAGTAAGTAGAATTCTCAAAAGTAGGTCAAATGTGCATACGTAAGTAGGTTACGAGGTCAAAAGTGTATTTCAAAAGGTCACGGGGTCAAGGTCAATCCCGGATCATCACGTCCCTATTACTGTAACGCCTGTGGTTGAAGGACTTTAATTATGCCTTGTGTCATCTATTATTATTTATGCACTGTTACTGAACTGAATTAGTTCTACTTGATTTGAAAATTGTTTCATGTGTGTAGTAATATTTATTTTCGCGTCATGTCTAATCACGTAATTTATTTTACTTATGTTTTATTATGTAATTATTAATTTTTTTTATTGTTATGTGTTTCCATTTGTAACTTGATTTTTCAGTCACGTTGCAGTAAACTGAGCCGTTCTTTATGGTTGTCAGAGCAACCTTGTGACGAACTGGAGTAGTCGTGCCATGATTACAGAGTCGAGTTAAGCTAGGCCTTATGAGGTAACGTGAGAGGAAGACATGTTGGTTTTTTATTCGTCAGGCGGGCTGTGATGTTGTCGCAGACCCGGTAGATTTTATTTAATTTGTGTAGGGTAAGTCCGAGTCTCGTCTTCGAGGTGGAGCAGACAGTCTACGGGTGAAGATGTGAGCAGGGAGAAGAGCAGCAGCGTCTGCACGGGTTTACTATGTGTTTAGAGGAATAATTTAGTCCCGACGCCCTCGACTCCGTGCGGTACGAAAGTTAGACTGTAGTAGCGTACTACCAGGGTTCGATAACCTGAAAGTGAGGGAACCTTGTTGGGATTGCACCGAGGACCAGTAACATAGGGGAACTTCAGGATGACGCCCAGAGAAGATTCAGCGAGACGACTGCGGAATTCGTAAGATTTAATCAATTTTTGAAAAAATGGCCGCGGATTAATATTAATGGAGGGAAGCTACTTGGAAGCCATTTTGTACAAGCTATAGACGCTCAGTATTTTGCCAGCCAAATATGACCCCGCAGATATCCAACCATAAATAGCTTATTGATTGAGAAATGGCGAGTTTTACCGGGTTCGTTTACTCCACACTATTAATTCATATTTGTAAATCTGTTATACAATAATAATTCAAATTGTAGTGTATTGGTTTCACACCTACTAATTTTTATAGTTAAATTAATTTATTAAATTTTATGCACATGGAGAGTCTCTAAAAAATCTTATTGCCTAAAGCAGATGTCAGAAGATTCAATTTTTCTTCAAGATTTGAATAAAATCGAAATAGGTTTTTTATGACCAGTATTTCATTAGTAGTGTTTGGGAACTGAGTGATGTTTGTTCTATAAAATATGCTAAGGTGCCGATGTGTCTTCCAGCATTTCTCTCTAAGGTAAGAGTCTGTAAACGAGAGAACAACAAAACGAGTATTTCTGAGGAAAGCAGTTTCTGTCCTGGAGGAGACTACGGGGTGGTGTAAGTTGGTAATATCTTAGTTCTGTCATCACACCTAACCTATACTTGCTATCTGAACACCGGGCAGGTATACTAGTTTCAATCATAACAAATCACTTTATTTCCATTTTTAAATATCTATGTATGAGCTACTATACTGAAATTGATAAAGCTATAAGCGTTATATAAAACCTTACACTACCTATAATACCTAAATACTCTTAACATAAATGGTAATACCAACATAAATGTTTGTTGCTTTCCTGTCTGTGATTTTATTTGCTACAGTATATATGGGTGCTACAGCATAGCACTTCGTTCCTGCTACAAAACAGATAGTACTTCCAACAGAATAACTTTAACAATATTAGGATTATTCCCACAACAAATATGTTTGTAATAACGTAACAAAATGTTCTGTCGCTAGTACTAAAATGATTCTGTAATCGGATTTGAGAGTAGCAGCGAAATTATATTCTGTTAGATTATTACAATCTTACATGTAGGTCCAATCCAAATATTGTTGAGGTTTTTCTGTTGGACGTACTGTCTGCTGTGTTATTACAATTCTGTTGGTATTACTATCTATGTCAACAATATTCAGATTGTTCTTGCAACCATATCTTTTTCTCAGTGCGTAAGTTCTTTATTTCACGAAAAGGACTAAAACAGGATAAATGCATTGGCTAAAGTTACTAATTTTAAGCCTTATTACTCTTTAAAATATAAAAGAAGATAACGTCGAATGCCAAAACTTGCAACACACACAAAAACCTACTGATATGTTTTTTTAGCCTTCATTTTTATACCAGTCGCTCACACTAGTCACTAATGAATGTTAGGTTTTCTTCCGGATTTTCATTTTGACCATTATAGCCGGCATATTAGAACTGAGTTACTTTAACGTGTTAACTCGCCACAATGCTCTCTTCTTAAGATACTATTTCAGTTTTCAGCTGCTCCAGGCACCCTGCAATAACCGTATTTACTTCGAAGCGAATTTCGTTGTTATGCAGCAACAACAGTAATGGAAAGATAAATATTGTATTACACAAAATCTGCAGTCACACTGTAAGTGTAAGTGGGGAAAAATTTGACATTTCTAGAAAACTAGTGCGGCCACATTATATTATTTCACCACAGCTGTTTTGTCAGTGAAGGTAAACACGTTTGTAAATAAATGTTTGAGTCCAATGCCCATTTGCATTTTCCTCTTTCATCATTTTTCCCGCCATGACAGGCACTGAAGACTGACGTTAGCTAACTTCCGTGTCCATTGATCGATGTAGAATATTACATCTATGTTGGCATTACAACCTGTTTTATTTTTGGAATTGCCAAGTTAAGTTTCTTGGATTTCTGTTTATTTTATTTCGAGGGAAAAATTAAACAGTCGAGTGGAGGGGTGGGGACTTAAGTTTAACGTATTTCGTAAGACGGCATTGTTCTGGGGTTATTTCGAGTGTGTGTCATTTAGAGTTGCATATTGTTTTTGGCGTATCAGTGTTAAATGTTGCTCGTAGGGAACAACATTCAAATTTTATGTGTGTGTGTGTGTGTATATATATATATATATATATATATATATATATATATATATATATATATATATATATATATATATCCTATATATTAAGAGGGGTTGCGCATTGCATTGCAAATAAATGCAAATTGTTTAGAAACAATTAAATCATCAATGTGGTACAGGGTTAGGGAGGAATGACGTCAAAAGAATATTAATAGTTTGTAGAAAACATATATTTCAATTAATTATAAATAGGACTATGAAGAAATTATAAGCGACATGTGCTTTAGATTTCAGTGCATTCGCCTTATCAAGAGAAATCCTGGACTAAATTTATGTACGACATATTGATTAGTTCAATAATTAATATTCAACTCAGACCTTTTAGTTTCAGTAAATAGAAGATCATTAACTTTACGTGTACTAGTTAACACGTAGTGACCCTTAGAAACTTATCTTTGCAATTTAATGCTTAACAACACCTTTTCAACATGCATCGTAATAAACTCTTCAATATTTCAATATAGATCCCAACTCAAAAGATTAAATTCTCGTTAAAATTTGCAACTTTTAATAGAATTTTAATGAGGAAACATTAATTTAAACAGACCATTTCACAATTAATAATCAATAAAAATTTCCCTGTCTGCTGTCAGATAATAATTAACTTTACCAACCAGATGTGATTTATTACTGCACTTTATGATTGAACCTGAAAATTGTTTATGCAACTCATCACCAAAACTTGAGTTTATAAATCTTATTTTCGATTTATAAAGTGGCAATTTCAGATCAAATTATTTAATGTTATAATGTGCTCGGCTAACAAGATTCATTTGAAGGAGTCGCTCTTTTATCTGGACCACTTGTTTTTGAAATTGTTCGTAGTACATCGTGTAACCTTTATATATATATATAAGAACCTTAGCACTGAATTCTCTTGAATTAGAAGTGGAAGTTTATAATTCTATCAAATTTAAAATTAGCTACCATTTCTAAGTTCAATGTATCTCACGTAAGGGTGATAGTTCTGCATAATAAAAACATTGCATCAAATTATACTATATCAAATGATTTGATATTACTTGAATATCTAATGGCGTAGACCTCCAATCCAAATCGTTTTGATAGCCAAAAATCGTACACATCGCTGCAGGACAACTTTGGCAACATATTCCGCTTCTCACTCAGAACACCTGGCTTCGATGAAAGAGCATCTATCTCATCCGTTGTAAAGTCAGTCGGTAATTCTATGAAGAGCTCTAACCAACCTTTTTAAACGGAACACTCCAAAATCTCAAGATGAATACGTTAACAGCATAATTCCTTCTCAGCCATTTTCAATGATTATTATTTTATGTAAAACAAAATTCTTCTGCCTTCAAAAGAGAAACTAAGCACCGCATATCTAAGCTTATTAAACTAAGAGAAATGCTTAGTAATTTACTCACTATTTGGTTTGTGAATAGCTAGTAAAATAAGAATTATTAAATATAAAAATTATTTAAAAAAAATGAAATTTATATAAACAGTGCCAAATAATGTTTACTTACTTCTGGAGGAGTTACAAAACCAGTTAAATGAAAATAATTTTTACAGCAAGTAATTGACACATCTACCAGACACAAGGTAACGCAAACAAACATGGAACAATCTGTTTTATTAAAACATATAACTTATATTTAACTTCAATGAAAAAACAAAACGCGATACATACCTTGTTGTTCGTAATCGTACAGATGCAGTAATACACACAGACTTGGACCGAAGTAAACCTTACACTCCTTTAATTTACGATACAGGCAATTAAACAAATATTATTTACACACTACAAAAGTTTTGAAAGTGCGGCTTTTTCAGACCACGTGAATTTCAATAATTAGGCTACATTAACGGTTTACAAATGCCTTAATTACTAAACACACAAACTTACTGTTTGTAAAATTCGAAACTTCTTGAACACGTGTTTTTTTATTGGCAATTCTTGCAAGTTAACTTAACCAAAATCACGTTTGTTCGTCACTAACATTCAATAATTTATTTGCAGAATCATTCAGTAAATTCAAAACTGCGCACGTTTCCAGATGAGACCGCCCTGTGCCCTCTGTCAGGAAGTTTCGAAGCTGTCTCACTCGCAATTTATTCCTAACCTACTGCTCCCATAGGGAGAGAGAGACGATATTGGACTTAAAGGTCCCATTGACTGCAAGGAAAATACGAATAACCATTTATAACTTGACAAGAACTAGCTTAACAGCAGAGCTTTCGCCATAAATTGACATGATTAAGGTCGGCAAATAATGTTCTCAACAAACAGGTATCAGTGTTATTATTTACTAATCTCTTCACTTTGAACGTTATTACATATGTGATTTTACAAACGCATTTCAAATTTATTGCGATTTAACATACTACACTGCCCTTAACAGTCTTGTTCAATGTGAATATTTTTCATATTAAATTTATCAGGCTTTACGTCTCTAAACAACTCGACACTGTATTTTAGCACATAATACAAGACTCTAAAATCAGTACAAAACGTACACAAAATTCCTTTTAAAATACCGTCACGTAGATAAAGGGGCGAGTTCACCAATATTAATGAAGTTGATCGCACAGGGTTGCAATTTTCTCGTTCCGACGCTGGGCAATATACGACGTATGTATAAATACCTGCGCAGTGGCCCCTTCCAAGGGCCTTAGTAGAGAAGACGACGACAAACCTGAACACCTTGGCATAGTTTCAACAGCTGCAACGATCGGTCGAATAGATCCCCAACTCGCCATACGCGGGCGTCCGCATGCTTGTTGCTTCTTCGTCCGCACGCTGGTTGCTTCTTCATCCGCACGCTGGTTGCTTCTTCTTCCGTACACTGGTTGCATTTTCGTCCGCATGCTGGTTGCTTCTTCGTCCGCACACTGGTTGCTTCTTAGTCCGCACGCTGGTTGCTTCTTCGTCCGCACGCTGGTTGCTTCTTTGTTCGTTCGCTGGTTGCTTCTTCGTTCGCTCGCTGGTTGCGTCTTCGTGCACACTCTGGTTGCTTCTTCGTCCGCGCGCTGTTTGCTTCTTCGTCCGCACTCTGGTTGCTTCTTCGTCCGCACACTGGTTGCTTCTTAGTCCGCACTCTGGTTGCTTCTTCGTCCGCACGCTGGTTGCTTCTTCGTGCACACTCTGGTTGCTTCTTCGTCCGCACGCTGGTTGCTTCTTCGTCCGCACTCTGGTTGCTTCTTCATCCGCACGCTGGTTGCTTCTTCTTCCGTACACTGGTTGCATTTTCGTCCGCATGCTGGTTGCTTCTTCGTCCGCACACTGGTTGCTTCTTCGTCCGCACACTGGTTGCTTCTTAGTCCGCACGCTGGTTGCTTCTTCGTCCGCACGCTGGTTGCTTCTTCGTTCGCTCGCTGGTTGCGTCTTCGTGCACACTCTGGTTGCTTCTTCGTCCGCACTCTGGTTGCTTCTTCGTCCGCACGCTGTTTGCTTCTTCGTCCACACTCTGGTTGCTTCTTCGTCCGCACTCTTGTTGCTTCTTCGTCCACACATTGGTTGCTTCTTCGTAACCACACATGTTCCTCGTGAAACCTCGCACTGACTGCGTTTAGCGTAACACCACTACTTTCATCGTACGTGACGTACGAAAAAGGACCACGAGAGTCAAGCATATTAACCACCATGAAACACAACTACAACTTTCATCAGGTTCCAAAAATAAGCGGGTAACATGCATTTTACATAGCCAGTCTGACAGCGGGATTTAATCGGCTTTGTGCAAATGGTAGACGATCCAAAATATTGCGTAAAATTTATATCACGTGATTCGGTTACCACACCCGTGATTTAAAATGTACTTTCAGCCTTAACATTCAAATTTATGAGCGGCCTTAAAAGTTTAACAGATTTTGGCCACCGCATTATCAACTCCAACGAGCCGAAACATTCTTCGCTGCTGTACGCAAAATACAAAAAATTACAAGTCCGCTTAACATGCAGTAAACTGTTCGCCCGGTATTGTCATATTCTCACAGTAGAATTTAGCGTCCAACATTTAATTTGCGTTACTGCTAGTATTTTTCAGGAATTCTTTTCTCGTAGATATTCCGTACTCGTTACTAAGTCATGCTCAAGTTCGCGGTTTATGCTTTTAATAATCAGCACAACCACGAGCTCACAGCAGAGATTATTTACGCAAACAGGCACGGACACTGCTACTAGCAACTCCGGCAACAGACTCAATCATACTGCTCGGCGCGGCCGCCTATCGCCGACAAACCTCACGGACTGCCCGCACACAACTGACCTGCGCAACAAACTACAGGCAGCAAACCAGCTGACCCGAAGTGCCTTGCCTCTGGCACCATCCACGGCGGTATGTTATTACAAGTTGGCACAAGAACGGCAATTTAAATTAACATACGAATAAATACAGAACACACGTCATTATTAACCAACACATTATTAAAGTACGCTAACAGGATTAAATTACGGCCGGCCATTAAAATACAATAAAACTAGAAAATATAAATATTATTTTACAACATTACCAACCTCTCTTCAAAATAGCGCAAAATTAACCGTGGCGATCCACAAACCGCCACACTGAAACCAACAACCTTAAGCGAAGAAACGTAAATTATATTCGCATCGCTTCTTTGCGGACGGCTGTTAAGGAAAATGGTGGAACGAGCAGTTTTACGAAGCGGTAAATACGTCCCGATTATTACTACATTTCACTCAATAAAACGCGCTACAACGAAACCTACAGCCAACTATGCTTAAAGAATGCAATTAAACAAAATCGTTAACTGCCGACAAAATATTCCGACCACACCAACAAAGTAGTCGCATAAACACGATCAGAAAAAGGAACATACACAACTGCGTTTACCGGACCGGAAACTGGAATCATTGCTTGCCATTGGCTGGAAACGTTTACTGTTCGTACGTGTCGACATGCTCTGTCATAATTGATAAACATGTTTTTAAAGTCAATTCACTAAAAAACAAAAAATTATAATTTTGCTTCAATAACATAATTTAAACCGTAAATGTTGTAATTATAATAAAAATTTTAGATTACAACTTTCAATTCTGAGTATTATTTTCTTCAAAAGCCATAGACAGAATCGCCAACTTAACAACATGCATCCGGCAGTAACTCATCAGCTGGTACAATACTTACAAACGAGAGCATTTATTGTTTACATAGTGTGTAGGTTGATCACATTTTCTGTCAGATTTTACCCTACATATATGAAATTGACAATAAGTTATACATGTGTTCAGATTATGAAAACACAAATTTTGATTTATTAATGACACGTTCGACATGTTGTACTTTATATAAATGTGCAAATATTCTTCATCCGATTAATACGCTATCTTTATTTCCGCATAAGTGACATTATTATCGCTAAATGTGTTTTGTTAATAAATTAATGACAAAACAAGTAGGAAAGCCATATTTTTTAAACACCGCTTGGTTTCCGAATACATCAATGAAACTAAACTTATGCTTACAGATTATTCTACAAACGTGAGATACATATTACAAGTTAATAATTTTATGGAACGATATGTGAACACGCCATTTACAAAGACCCAAAAATATATTTTGGAAGCTGATGACAGAATGTATTCTCCTGTAAAATCTTCGTGACTTCAGTCAGTAGAGGGGCCGCAGTGGTGTAGTGTTAGACTACTCGCCTCCCTCCTAGGCGAACCGGGTTCGCTTCCTGGCGGGGTTGCTTCCGGATTTTCGCATGGGGGAATCGTGCGTTTCGATGCGGCTGGTCGGCGGGTTTTCTCGGGGAACTCCCGTTTCCACCACCCCTTGCACTCCGGCATTGTTCCATGATCACTTCATTTCACCCTCATCGGATCTCAAGACCTCAATGTAAAGAGCCACCCAAATATATTCACTCACTCACTCACTCATTCATTCAATCAGTATAAAATGGCCTTCCTATGAAGCGACAGGTGACATGGTAAATGTACTTGATATGTTTCCGTGCGGAAACCAACTACACTCATCAAAAAAGTATTTCGCTGCCTGTGATTTGGTTGTTCGTGAATAGTTGCTGCGACGGTAGGCACAGAGAGAAACTGGAAAGACACGCGTTGTAGTGTTCTGTGTGTATTTCTTTCCCATACCTTCTCTGTGGCCACGAGGAACCTTAGTAACTCAGTAATTCCGGTGTCGCAAAACATTTCTTGTGAGACGTAGGTATATATATGTGGCGGACCAGACCTCACCCAGCCTACCCCTAACCCACTCAATATGAAACCCATAAAGCTATGTTTCAGCCCATTATTAAGTATTTTCGTGATGTCAACAGAGTGTAAAATAATTTATGAGAGGTTTCAACTGCTGATTGTATTACAAATCGTTTCTTCTCGCGCACGGTGCGGAACAGAGGTAGCGTAGAACGTTATTTTATTCCGTGGAAATGAGAACAGTAGTTGGTGACACGGGTAATCCTTAATTATTCTTTATATACAATTCCCCGCCATATTATCCACCATTCATTATTTTTCTTATTTTTTCTCATCTTCTCGTGCTTCTCTGTTTCTCATTTCTCCCCGCTGCTTCACCCACCCTCGTTCAGCAGCCTACCGACTATCCCGCCGGCGCGTGCACTGCAGGGCGGAATCACTCCCCTGAATTATTCACAGTGTTAGCTTAAAACAGCTCCACCCGCCCCACGCACGCACTATACTTCTGCAATATACCTATTCAACGTCTCTCCTACATTATTTATTGCGCATTATCCGCGCGAAAATCGATAGCTTATTTCTGCTCATCCTTGTCTCATAAATCCTGCACCTCTTTCCCTTCCCCACCTCCAATCCCTTGCAATCGGCTGCTGGCGCGTATAATAGCTGCTGAGCGTGGCTCATGATCGCGTTATTCCAACTGCGAATTTATTTAGAAAGTTCTTCAATGACGGAATGACGTAGAGGAGGTCCATTTTTACGGTATGTTTTGAGGTTTTTAAAGGAAAATAATTTTACGTGGAGGTAATATCATGTTGTTACCATTTGTCGATCTTGTGCACAGTATTTGAAAAGGATTTAAACAATTTAAACAAAATTAAGTTATTTATTTCCATACAGACAAAATGATCTACGTAAAATCACGTTCCGCAACAACTGCATTGGGACAGGTTTCGTAATGACATACAAAATGCAGAATAAAATAGTTATATACCCTGTTAGAATGAAGCTGCTTCACTGTTCAGGCATGAAATGTTTGTAGTCATCCCCATTCATATTCGTAGCTAAATATAGAGTCTAAGTGTGAAAGCTAACTTCAATACGAAACCCCATTTACCTACGCACCAAGTTTTTCCTTACTTAACAGTTAAACATTCGAGTACGAAGCAAAAACAACAAAAATAAAAATAAAATATTTTAGAATAATATACCTTTATTTGAGGATTATTACTTATTATATTCAGTTACAATCTATACGGTTCATTTACATTCTGAACGCATGTTTATAGGATATTAAATTCTACTTTTTTTTCTTCTGAACTTTTGAAGACTTTTTGGTTAATATTAGTAAACTGGGAAATTCTCCAACAGCAAATGTTCATAATTATTTTATTTCAAGTTACATGGATCATTTTTACAATTATACAGTCATGACTCTGAGCATGGTCAGATGAAACACTGACATGCTTTACAGCAGTAAGTGTGGCTGGCTAATATATTTTTTACGGAGAACCTTAGGATAAGTAATGCCTACCGTCACTGATTCATAATTAATTTGCGTTGAATGAGGCTTGCTTGAGAGAATACGCCCCTAGGGGGCATACATTACTCTCCATAATTCATAGCTACAAGATACCTAATGATAGCAGTGTGAGTTGTGCGAGACACAGAGCCATATTTAGTGAACATGCAACATCCCTAGACTGCGAATTCGAAAAGCCTTTGCCCAGCTGGGCAGGTTTGAGAGAGACCACATTTTTGGCGTCCTATATAGCTAAAGCTAATAATGCATTATTTATGTCAAGTAAGTATCCAAATTTACTTAAAATGTCGTACATGAATAGCATACTTGACTTTAAACCAAAGGTTTGTGAGTTCTATTTCAGGTTTCTCCGAAGAAGTTTACTTATTGTGAAATAAAGCTGAAGATAACACATATGAATACGACATACATAAATTTTATTTGGGTTAGACACAATTATTTTTTGGTTTTGAAAATATATGGCAAGCTTCGTCTGTATGGGCCACAAGTGGCCAATAGCTTGGCCACAAGTGGCTTACCAACAGTTGGCTAGCAACATGTGGTTTACTTATGGCAGGCCAGAAGCAAAAAGCCGGAAGTGGCCCTCTTGTGGTTAACTTACGGGGAACTGTGGTTTTGCCAGACATCTGCTGACAGTTAAATATCCGTGTGTGGCCCACACGTAAACGCATCATACCACAGTAATCATTCATCATGTGTACCACATGAATCTGGGGTTCATTCCACTTCTTGAATGCATGTGGCTGCTTGTTCACAACTAAATTTGCACATGTGGACCAACTATATTTTGCTACTTGGGAAGTTTGGACGTTTCGGCGCAATGCTCTCTGCTTCAGCAGTTTTGCCGACAATCTGAGTCGGTGTAGGACGCAGTGGGAACAGGCACGAGGATGTACACATCCGTCGAGAAGTTTTGGGTCGACCACGGCGGACCACCAGCATGGAGGTAACATCGTGCGACCACTCGCCGTGCGTCGCTGCACGGTTAGCAGAGGAGGACCTTACGTCGCCTCGTCCCTACAGCGTCTACAATTCTGACCTGAGCATCTCCCAGCATGTGTGACATATCACGGGAACAGGAAGTATGGCAGCTCTCGGATTGGTGACGAGTGCTGTTCAGCGACGAAGCACATTTCTGTCTTGATACAGATGACCGCCGAATTGGAGTCTGGAGATGTCCTTGGCAGCGCTTTGATCCACACTTCATTATAGAGCTGCAAACCGCCCCAGCGAAAGGTGTCATGGTGGAGGGTGCCATTTCCTAGGATTTCCGCACCCTACTGGTGATGACTGAAGAAACCGCGACTGCGCGGCGCGGCGATACGTCCAGGAAATTGTGCGATCATGTGCGCTCCGCTTCCTGCTGCATCTTCACAACACGATTTCCCAGCAGGATAATGGCCGGCCTCCCATAGCACAGGTATCTCCAGCCTGCTTCCATGATATCAACACGCTTCGTTGGTCAGCAATGTCCCCAGACCTCTCACCCATCAAGAACGTTTGGGACCAGATTGTATGGCAACTTTGGCCAGCGGCAACTACGACGAATTTTGGA
Organism: Dryococelus australis; assembly: GCA_029891345.1. Taxonomy (NCBI): domain Eukaryota; kingdom Metazoa; phylum Arthropoda; class Insecta; order Phasmatodea; family Phasmatidae; genus Dryococelus; species Dryococelus australis. Next base: position 257,983,004 of record CM056993.1, on the reverse strand, counting down.
GGGTCAGTTGCACCAACTGTGGCCCGACAGGATCTTTCTCAGGAGAACATGCGGAGTCTGTATACCTCTGTGCTTGACAGTATTGCCGCCTATCTGCGTGCTACGACTGGTGTAATACCATACTAAGTGCATCCCGTAATTGTTGATCCCCTGCAAAATATGTCTAATGCACTATATTTTGAATTTTTGTGTATACCTATGGCCATGTCCTGTGACTGTACCCACTTACGTGCCACTAAGATGGCATATTCAGGGTGATCAATTTTTTTTCTAATGTGTGTAAGTTACCAAATTGATTATATCAAGTGATAATATTTTTGATCGGGCTGGATTCATATCCTCCGCAAGTGGATTGATTTATGCACGTTGTTTTTCATTTTCATCATACCCTAATCCAATAATCAGTGCGGTTCCTTACTGTATGAAAACACATAAGTTAGGCGCTTTATTAATCAAGCTGTTCTCAAAAGTACTAAAGACAATGACGGTTAAACACACACACACACACGATAACACAAACTTTGTGTGTGTTATTATTGCACACGCATCCTGCGTATAGATAGAAAACATCCTAAGTAAAATATACTCTGTTAAAATTAATACAAAATGCCTTTTAAAAAACACCAAATTTTATCGTTAGAGATTATAATTCTCAGAAGTTCTTTTATCAAATACCCAAAAAAACCTATGGGAATACGGTATTTATAGGCAAGACAGTAAATGAGTTCGTGAACGCCGTGGCGTGTGGCTGCTTACACTCGAGGTGCCAGCCAGTCCTCCAACTTATTGAATGTGGTAATATGTTTAGCGAATATACGATCACACATGGTTACATATAAAATAAGACTGTATTTCAATTATTATACATCTTGTTTTTTTAAAAAAACTTGATTATTTTATTTACATGGAAAATAATCACTTTATAACATTTTATTTAGTCGCTCAAAAGTTCACTTCTGCATTGCAGATAGGAAACTATTCTATTATTCAGTTTGCTCGTTTGAAAACCTGTTAATGTTTCCGGTGGTTCTTACAATGAAGCAAAGCAGGAAATTAAGAGGAAATGTGTACTTTTTACGCTAATCAGCGAGACTTAGATTTTTACAGACATTTATTTATGTATTATTTAAATAAACATTAGCACTCCCTGTCTAACCAATGAATCCTCTAATGCGAGGCAGAATACGGATGGAAAAATAAGCAAGTAGTCATCGATATAACTAATGAGCATACTTTCCTCTAAGTGGTTGGAAATTTTTAGATGAAATTTCTAAAAGCTTGTATTTAGATTGTATTTAGGCGTTGACTTCTTGTTGACAGGGGCATCATTAGAGAGCAAAACAGGAAACATAAGCAATACCTACTGGTATGAGAATTATAAATACACATGTGCCTTATCCGGGACTCAAACCCCTCGTACCGTAAGATGATATACAACCAACTGATTTGCGGAGATGGAATAAGTAGCATCAAAATCAATTCTAATGAGACGAATCTTTTTGTAGTAAGTGTTTACTAACCTGATGTATTTACAGAGAAGTCATTTTTAAAATTAAGTATGTGAGTTACTTTAATTATGTAAGTTTACGTACACAATAATAAAATTACGTGTGAGCAAAATTTGGTGGAAATAATTTGATTGGTCCCAGGGATATAGCGTAAAAGCCCCATTTTCTCATGTAGAAACAGAAAGTCATGTATTAACACAGTGGAAGTCTGTCATAGCTACTGCCAGCATATGAAGTTATTTTATTTGGCACATATGACATACTAATCTAAAATATTTACATGGCTGCTATGTATAAATTATTTGAGAAACTTTGTGGCGCCCTCTATGCCCAGAGGACGCGACATGGCGGCTATCCAAAGCCCTAAGTTTCCCTGAAGTGAGTGGTGCAGAGAAATATCAAAGAGGCACCGAGGCAAAGCTAACTATACCAATGAACTAGAACTGTGATTGGAGAATGTTGATACTGATGGTATATTATTAACAGTCCACTTCCTAGTTTTGCAGTGTGATCTGATTTCATTTGATAAAATGTAGTAAACATGTTTACTGTAAATGAGATAGAACATTTGATATAACTTATCCTTGCTTCAAATAGAAAATTCAGGTTATATGTGTGTGTGTGTGTGTGTGTGTGTGTGTGTGTGTGTGTGTGTATATATATATATATATATATATATATATATTCAGACTTCACCACATGCTAAAACAGTCAAAATACATTTCTTTAAATAACAGTAATCAAAAATATTAATTATGCTTTTATTAGGCATACTGGCAACACTTGTACTGTAAGCACGACAGTAATAAATACCATTATAATACAAATGCATTGCTTTACATTCTACCCATGAAATACTATCATAAAATATCATAAAATAGTAAAATACATACAGGACAATACTTATTTGTATATTGCCCATGGCAAAATTCTCAAGCAATGCTGCTCTTGTATGAGTTGGACAGCTCCAACTGTCATTTCAAATATTTATAAATTGATGAAGTATGAAAAGTGTATGAGAATGATATATATAATATATATTTTATGAGTAACTTTATCTTGGCCCAAAAATTACAAAGGCCAGCAAACCAATACTACTTTTATCGATTATTCTAGCAATACTTTCAATTATTAGCCATAGCCAAAGCCATAACATAGCATTATATACAAACATTTGAAAACAATCATATATGGGTTATACAAGCAAAATGCAAAAAGGGTATATTCATTTCTTGGCTATAACCACAATGCTCAATGCCAACGCATAATAATATATGGTTTGTACAAGCGAAATTCAAAAAGGTATATTGCCACAATGTTCAACACCAATGCATGGTAAACAAAAGACTGGCATATGCTAATAATTTAACATTAATACTGGGTGTTTTCTTACTTGGCCATTGCCACAAATGTAAACAAGAAAATCAGTTTTCATATCAATTGGTAACTGATCCTTTAAAATAAGCTTGGCTTTTACGCCTTTTTAAAACACTAACATGAGCATGTTTACATTCACTGTACTTAAAACCCATTTGAAACCTAATGCTCCATAACAATTATGATAGCAACTTAAAAGGATGAAAATTGCTAAATATTTTCTTAAAGCCATCATTAGATTTTCATAAATTTACAAGACTTTCATTATTTTCTCCACAAAACGAGAAAATGCTTTCCTGAATATGGAAAGCCCTAAGTGGAATCTCAACAAAACTCCTACTATGGTCCAACATGACCCTCATTGCCAAAAGGCTTAAAGTTCAAGAATTCAATAAATGTTCTCCAAGCACTTAACTGTCGAGGCCATCTGCTCGCCGTGGAGGAACCATCTCTCCCGAGTGGCTTTACTGGACAAATATTCTTACTAAAATTCGCCAAAATTTTAACACACTGGCTCGGCCAATAAAAACTGTCTCTTCCATGCGCGTCCAATAAACACACAAAATCTCCATGGTGGGGATAAGTCAGGATGCGCTTCCAATGGACGGCGAGTTCGTCCCTCCATGCCTCCAGGATTCTCGGTAGCTCACCGAATCACAGAAAGCCTTGAGAGTCCAGGTCCCGCAGCGCATCAGCGCGCCTCGCGCAGACTGCTGGGAGACTTTGGCGAGAGCGTATACACCAGGTTGCATCAAGTGACCGCCGATCCATGCCGTCAGTCCGACCTTGGACGGCCCTCAGTGCATTGACTCTACGTCGCCCCGGCCAGCGACCATGCCATCCGCTCGTCCGGGCAACGAACTTTCAGCTGTACGTCACTTCTTCGGTTGTCGTGACCCAGCAGAATTCTTCCATAGTACGCTAAATATTGCAAGTAAGTGAGGAATTTCCCGAAGACATTGACGTAGTTAGTAAACATTTGCAGAGAGAGAATACTTCATAGCCTGCGTGAAAACTGTCCAAACGGGGCAGGCATGTATTCAAGACAGTGATTACCTCAAAATTCGTTTGAACTATTTCCCACATTGTATAAAAAAATTTTCAACTAGAGAAACGTGTGTAGGAATTAAGTTTTCTGCACATACAAAAATAATTGCATGCTAAACAATTAGTTTCAAATAGGTGCCAAGTTCCATTTTATTTTATTCGTAACAGCACAGCAAAGAAGATGGTAACAATCAATACGTAATTCCAAAGAACCAACATGTTTTTAAAGTCACAGTATTTTCGAACGAAAAATTCATTTAGATCGTGTCTGTAAAAAATGTGAAAAGGGGGGGGGGGGGGGGGAGTGGTTTTGAGCAAATTGAGAGAACCCGTCTCAAACTCTTCTGTCAAAGAAATTTGGCTGGACCTCGAAAGTATAATTTGTTTTCTAAATTTAGTGAGGATAGTTTGATTGTTTCCCGAGATATAGCATAAAAAACTTATATCTTCAAGTGGTGCTATCTTACAAAATGGTGCAGAAAAGAGGTTCTATATCTACAGATTTGATGTTTCTAATAGATATTACGAGAATACCAAATTAGGATAAAATGTTTGTATGACCGCCATTTTGAAAATAAGTGTCTGACTCACTTTAAACATGTCAGATATTTGGCGTACTGTAATACTAGTTGTTTGCTGAAATTAGTTGGAATCGCTTTATCATTTCCTGAGTTAAGGCATAAAAACATAATTTTTAATGGTGCACTATCTTACAAAATGGTCGACAAAAGAGGCTCTAAGAGGGTAAATTTGATTATTGCAATATATATTGCCAACATACAAAGTTAGGTTGAGAGAGGTTGTATAGTTTCGTATATATAGCATACTAAGCTAAAATATTTATATGGTCGCCAATTTGAAAACATTTGTCTGACTTGCTTAAAACATGCCAAATTACATGACAACGCCTAGTATTATTTGTTTGCTAAATTTGGCAGAAACGGTTATGTTCTCGAGATATAATATAAAACGCATATTATTTGTACATCGCTATTTTACAAAATTACAGGCAAATAATGATTTTTATTGACATACTCTATGTTCGTAATAGATTCTAACAGGATACCAAGTTTGGTCGAAATTGATAAAAAGGTGTAGGTATAGCAAATTAACATTAAAATGTTAATATGGCCTATCATTGTATTAATTAAAAGCCAAATTTGGTGGAAATCACTTCAGTAGTTTCCTAGACATGTTTTAAAAGCATTAATTTCACATGAAGTGCTACTTTAAATTACAACAAATCTAACAATATCTGTCTCTAATTTAGGTGGTTACGCGATGCCCTGTCAACATACCAAATTTTGTTTAAATCGGTTAAATTATTGCCGATATAACTTCAAACATTTGAGAGAAAAGAGCGAATGAGTCAATGTGTAAGCATATATATATATATATATATATATATATATATATATATATATATATATATATAATTTCCAGTGTATGTCTGGAAGTGGCAGAGGTCGGATCGTGGAGATGCATATATATATATATATATATATCTGTGAGTGTGTGATTTAACAAGAGTCATAACTTCAATCACACAACAGCCAGTCAAACATATGATGTGTAAAAGAAATAATTGGTGATGGTAAATCTGCATCTCCACGATCCGACCTCTGCCACTTCCAGACATACACTGGAAATTATTTAAATAAATCCTAGTATTTTATATATTAAACATGTTCAAATATGGCCGTCGGCGGCATAAGCATTCATACTGGTGACTGGAGCTCATTTGAGAGCGAACTGTCGTCGGAGACTCTTAGTACTAAGTCATTGGTAACTGCGAAATGAAATAATTCATTCGCTGCAGACGCAAGTACGCGATTAAATTATTACATTTATATATTAATTAATCAAATTATATATCACATGCGCGAATTAAATCAAAACCCATGCAACTGCATTACCCCCTCCCCTCAAAGACCATCCGAGTTCAGCAGTGTTCTGAACTTCGAAGAGTCAACAATGATGCTGCTTACCGTTCCCCTCGGCCAGCCTCAGAGCTCAGTTCGTGCCATTTTGAAAATATCTATGTGCACCGAGTTTGGTGAAATATGGTTCACGAGTTGTAAATATGTTAACTGGGTGGACAGACATACACACAGTCACAACCAAACACACGCCTACACATAGTAAGTAAAGCGATCTCACAAGCCTACATCTTTCCATTGGAAAGTAAGCTAGAAATTACGTACGTTATCAGCTAAACCTTCGTTTAAAGCTTTTTTTTTTTTTTTTTGTTCTTTTCGGTGTAATAAGCCACTATGTGAGCAGTTTCTAACTACGCATGTGCTCGGGAGGTCTTGTAGGCCTGACCTTCGCCGCACTTGTGCCCACCGGAATAAGCTTCTCGGAGGGAGGAACGAATTATTTATGCGGGCGTCTCGGGAGCAGATGAATAATTCCTGCTGCCTCGTATTATCCAGGCGATAACGTTGTGCCCCAGTTTCGCGGAGCTACTTGGCCATCTCTCTCCGAGGTCTTTTTGTGAGATGTGGGTAGGGCAAGCGCACCTCTCCTACATAATCATCCCAGCGTGCGCTGTTTCAACGACCATAATCCGCTACAACAATTCTTCTTTCCCGCCGCCAGGGTTAATCCCGGTGTATTGCTTATCATTCTTGTGTAGGTACTTTCTTAGAAACCTCCGCCAACGTCTTTCTAGGCCTCCGCTGAACCATGCGCACTTTGGTGACCTAGTTTTACAATAATCGTGAGCAGTGGCGTGTGTTGAACTGTTGCAAGGTAGGCTGGCGTTATCTGTGTGTTGTACCTTGTTGCTCAATAGTTTACATTTCCGCCAGTAAGACGTAGTTCGGCAACTGACTCCACGGGACGTGTTGTAATGGGTCTCTTGCCAGCTCCTGTGAGTGGTCGAAATACATTAAGTTTCCCTATACTCCGCAGTGGATATTTGCTCCTGCTGCTTGCATCGAGAATGTACAGCAGTGAGCAAGCACCAGCTTACCTTGCAACACTTCACCACACGTCACTGATCGCGTGTTCTCGCTGTTTAAGTCTTGATCGCCTTAGTCGCTTCGATGCTGCGAAATCCATGTAAAGTTTCTCTAGATATTTGATTTTTCAGGGCCGATATCTTTGATAAAGGCTGTTCACTCTTAACTGACCACTTTTGTAATCAGCATTTGGAAAATGTCACTGCCCCTTAGCTCTTCATATTTTAACGGGAACGTGGACTGACGTGAGCTTATAAAGTAAGTAACAACGGAGATAAAGTAGTTCCATGTCTTAACGTTGAGTGACAGGTAACATTTCTGAATACCGAATTTATTTCTTTATCTTTCCGTTTTTATGCATTTGAAAGGGTAATAATTTGCGAATTGGTAGAATATTTAGAGTACTTTTCTAATAATTTCACAGTTTCGCTTAACTGACGCGTTAATAAAGCGACGATGGACATGGCAAACTTAATTTGCACGTGTTGGAAGGATGCACATTATGCAGGCAAGTATATCTTAAGCAGAGCTTTCGAAAGTGCTCAGTTTACCGTGAACAACCTTATAAGACGATTATGCAAGTGGTTTCGTCATCATAAACGTTTGTACACGCTTTTTGGCTTGGTGAGACGTCATCAGTCTGTATATAATACGGCTGAGCACTGATAGTGCGTTTTTGCGCGTGTTAAACGTTACAAGCCTTAAGATTATATTATTAGCGTACTTTTACTAACGTATGAAACTAAAATTATGGAGTAAAAATGCAGTACTCCCGGCTTATAACATATGTTATGGGGTCAAATATGAGAAATTCTGAAAATATGGAATCTGGTCAGCACTTCTCGTAGAGCCCAGCTGAAACTCTCCTCAATCATTGGAAATTCATAAAACTGTTTTCAACTGTAGCAGTAGGATTAGTGTAAATGTACTGATTATTTTTAATAACCAGATTCAGGTATTACTAATAATGAGTTTTATTGGCGTGTAGTGAATTCAAAAGCTCCATGTCACGGACCGTTTATGCATTCTTCTGTTTTCATAACCACGACAGAACAGAATGATTCTGACACGTTTCGTACTGTTTAGAACTTCGAGTTGAATTGAACTTTTTGAGTTTATATTTTAGTAATAAACAGAAAATCACAGATTCTAAAAATATTCACGAAATAATAAATCTGTTCATATTTCAAAATTAGGCGTATTAAAAAAAAAAAAAACGCAGTATAGATTTATATACATTTGGAGTGATTCCAGTCGAACAGGGCCTATTACAACCCCTGAGTACAGCCATTTCCCCCATTTATCATTGTGATAATTTGGGAATTCAGTACCCATTCTAAACATCTTGGTAGGCTACGAAATCCTGTAACATTGATAACACGCCATGGTAACCCAAACGACCTTTATTAGACAACCTCAATACAATTAAGTGAATAAAGATCCCTCTTAAACTGTGTTGCTATTCTTTCCAGTAATCGTAATCGGTCGAATTTGACTTAAAAAACTGTTGAAGGTAGCTGTCAAAATCTGAAAAAAAGGTTTTTATTTGCAATATATATTCACTTTTACATATATTGTTTCTCTTTATAATGTTTTGTCCCAGATATGTTATGTTATTCGGAAAGTCAACACGAAATGTATTATTTATATTACAGACGTTCTAAGCGAAGGCTTGAGTTGATTTTGGGATAAGCTTAGAATTATTTCTTGAAGTTACTATGGCAGAGAAAAGAAAAAATCTCATTTTACAGTAAATATTAAGTGTTATTTGAATTTATGCCCTAAGATAATGTAAAAAAAAAAAACATTAATAAATTGTATCTGTAGGCAGTTGACTTAAGCGATGGTCGACTTCGGCAAACTGCATACGGTGCCAAGTTTTCACGGCTTTAATTACGTTTGCATTTTTCAAGGAATTTTCAGACCACCCTTTTGCATGGAGTGAAAAAACACTTCAGCTTGAGGACGATCTTATAACCCGTAAGATATTTTTTAATTAAACAAAATCTATTTCGTGTTTAATTTGTTAAGGATTATCCAAGTTCTTGAAATTGTTGTTATTTCTCGTAAAGCAATGTGAATGCGTTATATATTTTACTTAGGGAACGTTATTATAATGTTGTGGTTTCAGAACATTACTGACTGCGATATACAATATTATTTTGAAGGACGTCCTCAAAATTCGGTGAAATCAGGGAAACCAAATATATTTCAGCCAAACGAGAATTTTCTGAAAATCACCAAAGAAAGGGTGAACGATTTTGTAACTACTGTTGCACGAAAATGAATTAATTAAATGTAGCTACATCTTGGTCTGCAGGACTACCGTGGACCATAGAGGATGTGTAGCTAAAACAGCGGCCTCCCAAAGTGACGATCAGGGCTCGTTTCTCACCGGATACAATTCCGGATTTTTTCATTCAGGAAAAGCGGCAGATATCGTTAATTTATTGTAACATTGTTAGTGTTTGGTGATACTAGATGATAAAATTAAACTATTAAATAATTCATTTTCAAAAGAAAGTTTTGATTAATGGCCAAAAATCAGGCTAGCCTTAAAGAAGGAACCGCTTTCATAGGATTATAATTCGTCCTTTGCTACGGCCAGAGGTCTTGAGCAATACGTTTACCAGCGTCGACATTGTGTTTTTCGGAAAGTCAACACCCCGAGCCATAAATCATGTCATTACGCAGTTCTTTTGGAATTATAACTGAGAAAATTTGTAGGAACCAAGGCTACGCGATGATTTTTTTATGTGGTTTAAACACCTGCTAATCAGGACGTAACAAAATGGCGATGGTATTATCCCGAAGGCAGGTAACAAGGAACAGAGACTGGCTGTCCTTGAAACTGATGCTAAAAATTCTTTTAGCAGAAGTGCCTTACTAAATCATCATGTCGGTGTCTAAATTATTACCTAACGAATGCGATTCATAAATGTTCAGGTTGTAGGATTTCAAAAAGGGTCTAAAGAAAACCCATCGTTCAAACCTAGGTGGTGTTTAGCCGGTTGCTGCGTCGCGCACAGAGAGTTGTATCATTACCCGAGACAGTGACGAGTCCGGGGATATTACTGCAATACAAACACTCCGTGGAAACTGAGGTTGTGTTCATGTGTATTTTAGCCATGCACCTTAATCCCCCCGCCCTCCTTCCCCCCTCCAGCGTTTTACACACAGCCTCCTCGAATGAGACCACTGAGAAAGCTGCCTTTTGTTCTTCTAGTGGATTATTATCTCGAGTCGCGTGTTCGCCATTGTTGAGTCACCCCCCCCCCTCCCAATTCTCGGGACTCCAGGGGGCGGATGGAGTTGATCCACCCCATTTGATACGGTATTGTATTGAGGGCGAGGAAATTTCAGCCGCCTGCTCCCTCCCCCTTTTCGCTATCAGCAACCCCTTCTTATTTCTCGGATGTAGGCACGAGGGGTGGGTTGCGGGGACTACAGAGGGTGGTTGTCAGCAATTCCCCTCGCGCGACGCGCCAAACAAACTTCCCTCCCCCAGAGATACTCACAGGGATCACGTCAGGGGTGCTCAGAACCGCCCCCGAGCGAACCTCGCTGACGAAATAAACCGACTAGAAGATATTAAGTGCGTCTCCGGGGGAATCCGCCACGCCATTAGACCCACGGTATAAGTATGCGCTTCGCTCGTCGAAGAGCAGGTGAGTTGTATCTGCCGCATCCGTACTTGACATACAAAAAACAGAGTTTTATGGCAGTAGGTGAAATTTATGCTCCTGCTGTTTATCTGCAACCCTGTGAAAGTCGTTTTATCCGTACGGCCTAGTACACAACAAACGTGCACATTAATTATCATAGGCTGTTCACAGTGAACTCAGTACTTTTACAACCCTGCTTAGGATCTACTTGTATGCGCATTGCGTATTCTCACGCTGTGTGTAGAATTAACATTGCTGTGGGTCTGTTCACTTATTCATTCGTCAGTCAAGTGAAACTGGAAAATTACTAAACAGTATATATAAAAAAAATGTTTCGTTCTTAAATTTATAATATATTAAAAGACGGAAAGAAGAATAAATAATTTCAATTCTGACAAATGGTTTTGTAACACTTGAAATTGATCTTGAAGACGTGGGACTACCTGGACTCTGTCGTTACTAACATTACTATACGCATATCAGTCAGTTAGCCCGTTAAATTGATGCAGGTAAAGGCAGTGACATTTTTAGCCTACTTTCCGTATGTGTGTTGGGTGTGCATGTTCGCGTGAGTCTGTGCGTGTGGCGCCCCTCTCAAATTTTGAACGCCCGAACCGAATTTCGCCAAACTTGGTACACATATAGTACTTAGTAGGGAAATCTGACTTTTATAGTTTTAGACATCGTCAGGCACTTACTTTCAAAATATCAGCCATTTTGAAATTTGGAGGGATGTCATATCTCGAGAATCATTCGACCGATTGAAACAAAATGTGTACTGTGACAAAATATTATGTCAGCATTAAACTTTGAGGTGAATATTGTTAGTCCCCCAATTTGGAAAATGGCACCAATTAAAGAAATCAAGATTTTTCATTATATTTCGAAACCTATTAAACCAATTCTCACCCAATTTGGTAGGTAAGTATTACTATGATAGGCCAATTAAACGTAAATGTTTGACTTTAATTAGCTTCTTAGTTTCAAAACGGCAGTTATACAAATTTTTATGTTTATTTGGTATATCTGCTACACCATTTAAACAATGTCGACCAAATGTTGCATACTGAAAGTACCTGTTAAACTATTTCGACCAATTTTTGTATACTGAAACTGTTAGGAGCAGCATACATACCAACATGTAACCACTTTTTCGGCCATTTTGGAAGATACACCATACGAATAAACATAATTACTAAGTTATATCTCGGTAAAATAATTTACCGATTCCTACCAAGTTTGGCAAATTAGTGGCTTTCATGCAGATGACGTTAAGTGATATGTTTTATGCATGCCAGACCCTTATTATAAGAATGGCGGTAATAGAGCTATCTAAGCTTCGACTGCTATATCGTCGAAATTAAGTAATCAATTCCGACGTAACTTTGTATTTTCGAAGAATATATTACAACTATCAAGTGTATCTACACCGATCATCTTTTGTCCGCCATTTTGTGAGATAGCACTATGAGAATAAATAGTTATGCAATGTCTCAGGAAACAATTCACCGATTCCTATTTCATTTGGCAAACAAGTAGTACAGGGTCAGATTATCTTAAGTGGTATGTTTTGAGCATATCAGACACTAATTATAAAAAATAGTAGCTATATAATAATTTTAAGCTTAGAATTCTGTATTATCAAATGCATTAATCAATTCTAACTTAACTTTGTATGCTGGTATTAGGCATTACTACTATAAACTGTATCTACAGGAAACTTCTTTCGTCCTCCGTTTTGTAAGATAGTGATACGCGAATAAATACATTTTTATGTCATATCTCGGAAACAATTCACAGATTCCTACAAAATTTGGCAAATAAATAGTACTGCAGCAATTGGTGTAGATTGGGATGTTTTATGTATGTCAAGCACTCATTTCTAAAAATGGGATCTATATAAATATTTTAGCTCAGAATATTTTATCAACGAAACAAATTTCAACTTTAGTTTGTATGATGGTTGTGCCTAATACATTCATCAAAAATGTCTATGCGGAGTCTCAATTCTGACATTTTGTATGATAGCCCAACCAATAACAAATAATGTTTTTATATCATGTCTTGGGAAACAATTAGCCCATTCTTACAACATTTGACGAAGATGTATGGCCATATGTATTTTTAAAGAATGTCACTATTATTTTTAGAATGATGGGTATAAAATTATTTTAGTTTTGTGTGCTATATTTACGAGGTTATGAAATCATTTTTAAAATAATTGTTTATATTGGCAGTGTACAATCTTCGAATGTGAGTCTAAATTACTTTTTTTTTTTTCCTCTATTTATGAAGATCGCCATTTGAAAATTGTTAATGTTTATGCTATTTCTCGAGGACGAATCAAGCGATTCTCAGCAAATATTTCACTATACCATTTCAACAAATTTTTACCAAATTGTGTGCACCAACTATCAGTGTTACTAAAGTCCATGAAACTCTGATTATTTAAATGGGATAGACAACGACGTACAAAAAAAATGAATTTAATTAATTCAGTAAGTTTATCAGCTATATTAAACAATCTGACCAAGTTAAACCAAATTTTGTATGTAGAAATCCATTAGGAGCATCGTATATAGAGCCTTTTTTTTTGGAAATTTTTTATGATGGCATCAAATGAGGAAATAAAGTTTTTTATGACATAGCTTAGGGACTAAAAAACCGATTTCCACAGAATTCTTCACACAAGAAGCCTACTATAGGCCATGTAATCATACATGTTTTAAGAGGCTCAGTCACTTATTTTCAAAATGAGGACCCCATAAATATTTTAGTATAGTAAACCCTATAATTCTAAACATTTTATTGATTAAATTTGATGTTGATGCTCCCAATCCGACCTCTTTAATGCAGTGGATTGCATACTAGCTTATTGTACGAGGTTTAGTGGGTTCAAGTCCTGAGTAAGGTATGTATGCATTTGTAATTGTCTCACTAATGTTGCGTACATTTCTGGTTTCATTTATAATGATATTGCTTAGAAAAATAAGTCAAGTCCTTATTACCAACTCAGCTTTTAAGAACTTATTATTAAAAAATGAATTTCACCCATGTTGAGGAATGAAGGCTTTCTAGTTAGCCTATATTAATAAATTCTTGTTCCAAGGTTAGTTTCAAAAGTGCTCAATTTGCCATGAATAGCCCTCACCAGTTTTCAAATGTTATCTGGTGAGGATTGTTACAGAGCTGGAGCATCTGCAGGAAACCCCACTAAGTAGAATACTATTGCAGATCTTGGCGCAACTCAATAATTTAACTAAAATTCATGCACATTTCTCACTTTCAAGCATCAATATTTCAATCCCTTCTTTAAACATGATTCAGTTCTTCAATTTCACCCCCCAAAATCAAGATAATTTGAACCAAATCGTCATTCTCAATTAAGTGCCCTTTTTTAAAAAAACATACTTTGTTCACACTTTGATCAGTGGTCAATTTTCAGGGTGAATGAGGCTAAATTTAGGTCAAGAAGCGTAAATTCGTGGAATTTCATCAAACATTTAATGATTTAGCTTGAAAATGAGTCTTTAAATAACCACACACAAAGAGTGAACACAGGTTGAAAACGGATTTTTATTTTGACGTGAAATATGATTGAATTTGAGTTGTGCTTTGAAAAATTTGACGAGGAATTATAAATTAGTTTGAATTTAGCTTAAAATTGCTTGAATTTTAGTTAAATCATTGAGTTGTGCTAAGATCTGCAATATACCTCTACCGATTTTATTTAAAAAATGCATAAACACAAGTGCCCATAAAAACACAAAGATTTACGAGCAAGCTAATGCCTTGCCAGGGATCTTATGTTTTTGGAGTTTAGAGATATCTCTATCCTACCAGGGACTCAGTTTTTTATTTATCTGGCCATATATAGCTCCAGCAAAACACCAATTGAAGAAAACTACCACTTCACCGACTGACCGTTTTTTTTATTAATTTTTTTAGTGAAGTGGGAGGTTTATTATTTTTCATTTTTATTATTTCTTATTGTACTCCCTTCTCATATGTCGTGGCACCTTCGACATATGAGAACACCCCAGCTTATACATCTGATACACTACAGTGTAGTGTGGAAATAAATTTTTTACCGAGGCTTCAGGAGAACAATTTTTTTTACATCAATACTCATATACTGAGTATATGGGCAAGAGTAATGAAATAGTTTTTGGCTCAAATATTGAATAGTTTGGTGATAATTTAATAGTGTAGGCGCCTTTTCACACAATCAAATTATCCTGTCAATCGGGGATCAAACCCCGAATCTCGAGTTGCAAATCAAGCACCCAACAACTGAGCCAAAGTGGCTGAGCGAGCGAGGTGCAGATAAAATAATGGTACATGTGGTGAGCTTCAAGATTAATAATGAGAGTGTTCGATGCTTGGTGAGAAAATAATTTTATTCACTCTTGCAGCAGTGATTTGTAGCGTGTTCTCTGCGAAGAGAAAACTTTACTATATCTCATGGTTGCACTTGCCGAGAGCAGTGCTACAGATATGAACACAGCCTGATAACATATTTCCTGCTACGGACAGTGCTTACTGCGTGCTCGACGAGAAGAACTTGCACCACTGAGGCCAGAGTGTGCCGCAGTTCAGTTGCGAACGAGAGTGTCGATATGCTTTTTTTCTGTCATTATGAGAGTTGTAATAAATGGATAATAATTAAGTTTTCAAGTTAACAAACAATAGTTATATTGTAAAGAAGAAACTTCAGTATGATGTAATTCATAAAGATAAAACGATAGCATTACTTAGTTTTGATACAAAATTTTTAACTTCAAATGTGGAGAATAATGAGATAACTAACTACAATTGAAAAAAATTAGCCCTGGTGTTGAGAAAAATACCGTTATAAATATTCCCAGAGGCCAATACGATGTTGAATCTTTGAAATAAGCTACTAATTTGATTGAGCCGTTTTCAAAAAACAACATTGAAATAACAACAGACAATGTGCAAAGTAGAATAACAATTAAAAAGGAGATTTGATATTAAACTTGATGATCACTTATCTGATAGTCTCGGTTTTGGAAGAAAATTAGCTATTGAAAAAGACAAAGTTGTCGCGGGCAAAGTTGTCTAATATTTTTCCAAATAAAACAATCAATGTTCATTGGAATTTGGCATATGGTATGTTAAAAAAATATGATGAATCTAACCACTTGGATACTAATATAATTGCTAGTTTTACACCAAAAACCATGTTTGGTTTTAAAGATTATATAATTCATGAACCCCATATCCAATTTTTTATCAAATTAATAATGAGCAATTAAACTACATTGTTTCAGAAATTAGAGACAAAATAGTAAATGAATTGATTTTAATGGTTCTGATATCGATGTTATTTAGGATATTAAAGCAGTTTAAATAAAAATGTTTTCTTTCAGAATTTAGTGTGATGAATAATTTTTGTATAGCACCAAGTGGCTGTGTTTTGCCGACATTTAATTCGCCATATGACTTTTAATATTTTATCTTACTCATCACACCTCTCATTAATACAAATGTAATTTATTTCAAAATAGTTGGGATAAAAAATTCTTTGCACCTATCATTAATAACATTATAAATTTTGATATCCATATGTGGTAAAGTATCAATTTTATTTTCTAGTATAATACTCTTGTTATCACAAGGACTCAATGCTATTTTACTAACTTCTACTGAAAATATTTTGTGTTTCTCACTCCTTATCAAATTCATTGTCCCATACTGAAGTTTCTCATGACATACACATTTCTTATAGTCATCTTTGCTTGTAAACCAACAAATTCTTTAATTACATTGCCATTACACTCATCTTTCATTTTGCCTATTTTTTTAAATTTATTTGTGGCATGTTATGAATATTGTCTTTTGGATAATCACTTGTATCAAATTTATCTAACATCGACTTCGTGTCTTCATAAAAATATTCTGTTTTAATGTTATAAAAATAAGTCGATATCCTGAAAACTTAGTTCAATTTTATCACCATATTTTGGCTTCATAATTTTATAATGGAAATCATACATTAATTATTTTGAAATATCCAAAATAGCCATGCCCACATATATTGGTTTATTAAATTTTACATCAGTTTTATTTGTGTAAATACCTGTAAGATTCTCATTAAATATAGTACTTTTCTTTTGCTATGCGACTAATTTCTTGCAAGTTTTTTCACTTGAAACTAGTTTTATAAATTTTATATTTGTTATATTTTGCATTGTTTTACCAAACACAGAATTTTTCATCAGCTTATAAAAGTCCTTCTCAAAATAATGTTTTGCATTAGTAATCATCATTGTGTTGAAATCCATATACTTTGTCAACCTAATCAGATTGATTAAATGTCAATATTCTATGGATTTTTGTAAGCTTCAGGCCATTATTTAGGCACTGTTTCAAACTTCGTTATTGTAGTTGATATATATATATTTCTTTTTTATGTAAAGTTGTTAATAATTTAGATTCATTGGTACCTGGAACTAACTTAGTTACTGGACAAAATGGAAGATCTTTGTGTAAATTATGTAGTTCTTGTGGATATTCTAAATCAACTTCTAATATATAACCAAACTCAGAATCGTTTCTCAATTCTTATATTTTTTCACTCCAATACTCTAAACCATTTAATGCATAGTATACCCACTCTAAACCTCCATATGGTAAATATTATGACATTGCCCAACCATATAAATTATTCTCATCGAGATAAGCCAAATAATTTTATTCTTGGTTAGCGTTAAAATCTTACAAATATTTGTTATTTGCTTTAACATATCGCTTACAACATTGTGAAATACCACCCCTAATTCCTTTTTCAAACATTAACATCATATCATAACCATGTAATAATTCTAGTGATTGTTTAGTCATTTTTTAAATTGCATTCCACGATAAATGTGGTGCTGTAAAATATCATGCAGGGTCTAGACCATAAGAATTTATACACGTGTTAAAAATTTTTTCGAATATTTCTGGTAATAATAGTACATCACTTTTTAAATATAAATCATGGTATTCACCACGATTTTTTTTATATAAAATTGGTCCGATATATTTTTTGCATGTTCGTGTTCATCATCAGATATATTATTTTCGTTTAGTTTATTATAAAATTCACTCTTTGGGAGAAGTTGAGTTTCGTTAATTTTTTTGAAAATTATCCATGTAATCATAAGGGTAAACACCTTTTTAAATAACGAAATCTATTTTATTTTCTGGAAAATGTTTTTGTGTGTTTCATTTGTTCTTTAATTAACTTTGACGATAATTTATCTAAATTACTAGCCATAAATTTGAATGTGTCTATCAATCGCATCTTCAAATTTTCTGCCCCCCCCCCCCCCTCCTTATAGTTATAAACTTTTCTTCGTTATCCGCAAGTAATTTTATTTTTTTTTTTTCATCATATCCTAGCTCTTTACTGCATAAATGAGCATCATAACCAGCTAAGTTATGAAAATAAATCGGTACAAGATTTGGTAATTATAATTGTAACTTACAGTTTTGCATGTTGGCGTAATAAATTTTCCAATTATATGGTCATGGTGGCACACTTTTTATTGTCCTTAGATTATTCACGCTCGCATATAGTGCATTTTATAGATTTCCTATATAATATTTTTTCTTCTGTTGTTAGTGGGTGCATTAGCTCAATTTGTGAATGAATCTGCCCAATCTTATCTACTCCTCTTTTTATTGACTCTATAAAAATTTTATGCGCTTCTGGGCCCCGATATACAACTGGTGGTTTATAATCGCCATAAGCAGATACAATATAATAGCAAATACCAGAAGCTTCGTGTAGCTGATATTTAATTGTGTATGATGCATAATTTAATTTTAAATCAATGTTATTTATTTGCTCATTTGTAAGTTTATATTTTTTTCCCTTATTTCTTTGTAAAGACCATTATCGATATCGTTCTCGGTTAAAATTTGGATATTTTTTGAGTAAGTTAAATTTTTTTAATCTCTCTTGGATTTGGTTTGGTGGTTGATATTTTCTATAAAATTGATTCAAAATCTGCATATATTGTGAAGTGTTTTATATTTTTAAATCATATTTGTTTGCCTTTTGAAGGCAAGATTATCTTCACCGGTTCATTTTTTGAGCAGTCTTCTGTGTGTTTATTTAATTTCTCTTGAGAATAAAAATCGAAGACATATCGTAAATATAAATTTTACTTTGTGTTTATTTCTTTGTGCTGAAAGCAACTTCGATAAATCTTTTATCCACTAATAATGTAAGTTTTCACCATTTTTTAAAATAAATAAATTTATGTGTTGGTCCTTTTTATTTTTTGTAGGCTTTAGTGGATAAACATTGAATTTATCATCTATAGAGTAAAAATTTATTGAAACATCAATTTGGTTTTCTATTTTTGGAATATCATCAATTTTATAGGATATTCAAATTTATCTGATGCTTTCTCAATGTCAAGACCCACATTATTATATTAAGATACTCTTTGTGGGTCTTGTTCAGCAGGAAACTGTGCAGATTCTACTGCCCAAAGTAAACATTTTTAATCATCATTCTTCACATTAATGCATGCTTTTCTATTCTTAATCATTTCTGGTAGTTCAATATAGGACGAACCATATAATGGATTATACATATTTATTGCTAGTTTCAATCCCATTATGCTATGTAAAGCCCAATCTGAGGTTTGTACATTTTTTTAATGTCTCCTTCAGTCAATATTGTAAATGTGTGTGAGTGAATGTCGTCAAATATTCGAATCTTGCCAGTTTTTCGGCTTCGAAAATGAGCAGCAAATTCAATGTTGGACTTTACAGCTCTAAGTTTTATAAGTTGACAGTGTAAAATTTTAAATATTTGTTGCTTTACCGATGCTAAAAAATTTCTGGATAAATTGTTTTCGATGTTATATGTTGATAAGCTGCACTTAAAAGCTCTCTCAAACTTCGTACGTGTTATTAGTATTTCTATTTTGGTTGTTTACATATACACTATTGGAAAAGGGGAAAATTTCTTTTAAAACCTTTTTAGCTTTTCTAAATATTATTTTGCCATTTGGAAAAGGAAAAATTGCAAAATTTCTTTTTCTTTGTTAATTTTTAATTATTGGCATAAGAGCTGTAATTAAATCAGCTTTTCTTAAATTATATATATGTTAACGCTTTTAGCATAAGTTCTTAATTCAACAACTGTTAAATAATTTAGGATCTCGATAGGATTTTTAAATTTATATTCGTTTTTTTTAATAATATTTGCAATAAGATCATATTTATGTAATTCATCTGATTTTTTTATTTTTAATTCTCTACCTATAATTCTCAAATCGCGCAATATCTTTTCTCTCAACTCACCCACTAGGTTGCTCGTCTCCATATTTATATATTATAAATTTTATTATAATAAATATGTATGCAGTCGGCGAATGCTCGAGTTTACTTAGAACATCCATTCTGTAAATATGTGTGTTACTATTTTTATGCTTTTCAGAGAATGGTTATGTACAATTTTTCCGCATTCGCATTGCACTTTCTCTTTTTTTTTTGACACATAATGTCGTTTAGCATACTCGGTATAACATTTTTTGCAAGTGTTAAAATGCTTATCTATTGTCTTTATGTGAGATGCGAGATCGTCGAGAGGTCTTGCTTGAAGAATCACACTGTAAAATTTCATAAGTATTGTGCAGTTTAATATTTTTGTTCTTTTAGAAATTTACCTTACAAACAGATTTTCCACATTAGCAAAGTACGCCTCTTTTTTTTTTTAACTCACAGCGACTTCCGGAATATTCATTGTAACAATTTTTACACGTGTTAATGTGCTTATCTTTTGTGTTTTTATCCGATGGAAAACATTCAATGTTTAAGACTTCGCCACTTTTTTGCATTGCTTCCTTATGCTACTATTCTCTATTTTAATTTATAAAGAAACAAATATTATTAAGAAAAATAAAAAATAAAAATCATTTATATAATCAACATGTATTGATAACCATTGTAAATATTTTATATATTTTTGAGTGCCCATTTTTGAAAGAAAAAAAAATTAACACAAACAAATACATGTTATACTCGAAGCTCTACTAATTTTTTTAACACTTCTTCTATTTGCTCTAAATATTCGCTCATTTCTCTAAGTTCATATTTGTCGTCAGTGTTATCTAAGAGTGATTATTGTAAGCTTTGTAAATTTAAATGAAATGTGCGAACTAAATTTTTCAGCTCTTCAAATGCTTTATCTAATTCATAAGACGGCGGACTTGCGCCATCGCGACCTTTTAAAATATTGGACAAACTGCAAGGAAAAATAGGCAAAGTCATGTTAATTTATAAAGAAACAAATCTGTTAAAAATAATACATTTTTTTAAACTAATGATGTTAAAAAAATGCGCCTAAGAGAATTCTAGATCATGGGCAAATTTTCCATTTTTCATTTCTTTTAACCTTTTATACTTTAGAAAAATTTCCTTCTCATTTATTAGTTTAAACGAATTTTTATCGAGTATCCTGACATAGCGCTTTGGTAATGAAATTTTTAATTTGTCATCTAAAATACAATTATTTTTTTCACCAAAAAGATTCGGAAATTTCAAAATTTGTTGCCGTAAACCATTTATTATTTTATACATCTTGTAGTTTGCTGAATTTAAGTGAATTGTTCAACTTGTTGAGCAGAGAATCCATTTTTTTTGTTTGGTGGTTGTTTAGAAAGAAGAAAAATTATTAAGAAGAAGAAAAATTGGTGCTGAAATTTTATCAAGATAAGCTTATTTAACTTGCAGAACTGTCCCTAAAATAGGGACTCCTTCAAATACGCAACCAAATGCAATAGTTATCGAATGAGATTTAAAAATAATTGTTATGTCCTTTGTTTGAGGGAAAATATGTTTTGATTACTAATTATGGTTTGTGTTTTATTCATTATGATATTTCAGGCGGGACGAGTATCCCGCCTGCAAATTGTGGCAATATTAAGATAAATTAAGTAGAAAAAAAACTTTGTTTATAAATGAAGATTTATATAATTTTTCTCGCTATTACAAATATTATTTTTGCACAATCCAAAAAAGAGACTCAAACAAAATAAAATTTTATTGCGTAAGAGCTATATTATTATAGAAAAAAATATAAATATTTACGAAAATATAGGATGTAACCAACCGTTACACCCTTTAAACATGCAACTACACACAATATTTTCAATGAATTTGGTCTATATTTTATAAAATTATATTCTTCAATTTTTCGTTTTCTTCATAAAAAGTGTGTGTATGTGTGTGTGTATATATATATATATATATAT
Source organism: Dryococelus australis (assembly GCA_029891345.1). NCBI lineage: Eukaryota > Metazoa > Arthropoda > Insecta > Phasmatodea > Phasmatidae > Dryococelus > Dryococelus australis. The sequence goes on along the minus strand of CM056993.1, from coordinate 257,961,159 downwards.
ATATATATATATATATATATATATATATATATATATATATATATATATATATATATATATATATATATATATACACACACACACACTTATTACAGCTCACCAATTTCCAATTTCACTTGCGCATTATTAGAATTTAAAAATACAAGAGAAGCGATTAGAGATCATGTTAGAGAAAAACATAGAAAAAGTTATGTAGATATATGGAGGAGCGAATCGCTCCCCCATTTACAAAATATGGAACCACATACAATATTTATGAATGAATTTGGTCTATATTTTATAAAATTATTTTCTTCAATTTTTCGCTTTCTTAATAAAAAAGAGTATATATAAAAACGACATATTTCACATACAAAATGGCCTAATCACTATAAAAACAACTAGAGAACCTACAACTAGAAGATGGCAATACAATTACTACATTATTTAATTTAAATAATTTAATTTTTACTGATAAAATCATAACAATTGTATTAGATGATAACAATAAACCTTGACTTTATGCTCATCAAATTGCTGAGATTCTTGGTTGTAAAAAGTTCAGAGATGCAGTATTTAATAATATTAACGAAAAATATCTAACAACATTTAAATATATAAGTATCCACGAATCATGGACACTAGATACAGATGATACTATTTAAACTTCTACAAGATTTGTTAATGAATTTGGGCTGTTTCAGTTTCTAGCCACATCTAAAATGGAAATGGCTGCAAAATTTCAAGACTGGCTATATGAAGATGTTTTGCCATCTATTCGTAAATATGGAGAATATAGAATTAACTTACTACTAAAAGAGCAACAACTTAAAGATGAAGAACTCACTTTAGATTTTCAAGAAAAACTAAATAAAGAAGATAAAGAAAAATTGAAACTACAAGAAGAAAATAAAAAACTTGAGCATTTTAACATGAATATGAAAAATTTTACAGGCAACGTTAAACAGAATACAAAAAAATGTTATATATACATTGCAACATCTAGGCGATATGTCTCAATTAACAATTTTAAAGTTGGTAAAACCGATAATCTAATCACCAGAAATGCAAATTTCAATTCTTCGCACAATGGACAAGGTAAATTTTACATTTGTTTCCTTAAGAAAGTTTACAATATAAACAAAACAGAAGAGTTAATTCACGAATTACTTGACGATATTCGTGATAAACAGAGCAAGGAAATAGTTGTTTCGCACTACGCTTACTTGCTTGAAATTGTAGAATCAGTATTTGAAGACATGAATAAACATTTTGATTACATCTATAATTTAACCCAAAATCATTTAGCGGAGATGTATACTTTGAAATCAATTATTCCATAGCCAGTGTCTTTAAGTAATGATGATGGATTATCATCTAATTTACAAACAAAATTATTTAAAGTATTAGATGACCTTATTGCTGGAAACCAATTTAAAATATCGCACAGAAATTTATTAGAAAGACTAGATTAGGCAACACAGGTAATGCAAAATCTTGGAGCGAAACAAAAGAATTATTAAAAATGGAAATATGGTAAAACCTCAGTTAATTATAACTATACACAAATTACAATAACATATCATTAATTTTATGTTTTATTCATTATGGTATTTCAGGGTATCCGAGTATCTGTTTTATTAATCCATGAATTATGCGAGTTATCAAATCCGCAAATTTCTCACTTTCAAGCATCAACTTTCAATCTCTTCTTCAAACATGATTCATCTGTTCAATTTCACCCCCAAAATCAAGATAATTTGACCGAAATCTTCATTCTCAATTACGCGCAATTTTTAAAAACTTGTTTTGTTCACTCCTTGATAAGTACTCTATTTTCAGGATGAATGAGACTAAATTTAGGTCAAAAAGGGTAAATATTTACTTTAAATCTGAAGGCCAAATCAATTAGTCAATAATAATATCAAAAGAAAAGTATGAAAATTCTCGGAATTTCATCAAAAATATGATCAAGATGAGTCTTTAAAGAACCACACACAAAGAGTGAACACAGATTGAAAATTGCTTTTGATTTTGACCCTAAATATGATTGATTTTGAGTTGCGCTATGAAAAATTTGACGGGGAATTAGAAGTGTGCTTGAATTTAGCTTGATATTGGTTGAATTTTAGTTAAATTATTGAGTTGCACCAAGGTCTGCAATAGACCTCTACTCCACTACTCCCTGGCAGTGACCAACTGCCCTTCCTTCCATTCCACTCATTTAAGCAAAATGAGTATTACCAAAAACCTTCGAGCAGCAGAGTTTAAATACCGGAGTACAAACTAACAACGCAGTCGTAATAAATTGCGACAATTCAACCATATCTTGTTATGAATTGTAATACAATATAATTAAACGCCAAAATTGTGAGAAATGATTCAACAAACAGTTTTCTTTTTATTTATCTCCGGGCTTATGTTGTTTTATCCTTTTCTCATTAACTGCCCATATCAAAAATATAGGCATTATAAAAATACAAAAAGCGAAAAAAATGCTTTAAGATACGTTACAATAATTATATTTTTGTGGAAATTACATGAATTTACATTTAATAACGGGCTCCCGTAGCAAGACATACTTAGCCCGAATATTGTAACATTACTAAATTGCAGAATACAAAAATAAATCTTAGAATTTTTCCCTGTACATGCCCTATAAAATGCTTTCATCAAACATGGTAGGATTTGCCTTCTGCCAAGTTACAACGTTCTCACTGTGAGGTCTCTATCCATTCTCTCTCCCAAGACGAAAGAATACCCCTTTTATAACGTGGAAACATGTTGGCCAGTATATTCAGGAACATCCCAGAAAGTTTCGTTGATTCGAGTCCAGAAAACATTTATATCTTGACGACGTCGAAGGTAACAACGGACGGTTGCTAGGCACCATCCATACAAGTTGGAAGAAGATAGGCTAACGCGGGGTGAGGGGTGGGAGCAGCCTCAAGCCTCCGCGCTGACAGTCTGCGCTTGCCTATCAAGCTAAGCAGCCGCGTCTGTACCAGCCGCGTCGCTAAGCAGCCGAGTCTCTCGCTAAAAATGGCTACCTGAAAACGGGCGAGTTTAACCACAAAAAAGGAATTGGTTTAATTAACTTGTGATTTCATCTGCCAGTACAAATTTTCCACACTCATTATACTTTTAACGCTTGTGATGCATTCCTTTAAAAAAAAATAAGCTTTTGAGGTTTTATCGTCTGCTGCAGTTGTCATTTTTAAGCAGGTATCCGATATGCGTGAGTGCCAACATTTGTTCCTGGGTCGGTGTCCTGTTTCTGCTAAGACTATTTGGATGTACATTAGTTATGCAAAAAAGAACCACCCACAAAATTATTTTTATGTCGTGTGTTTGGCGGTGTTGGTAAAACACGGCATGCTCCACATTACACAAAAAGAGCTGAACTACTTATAAGTTTTCAAGGTGAAACACGGCATGTGAATCAACCAACTTTTAATATTTTTAAAATACTTTTTTCGTAAAAGATCCCTTGTTACATGTTCGTCACAATAATATTTTTGGTGTCACTTAAATTTATGATAATACAACACCGAGAAACCAACCGTAATAATTATAGACAGAAAAACTGGAATGTTGGAATATCTTCGACACTGAATGTGTCTGAATAGGCCACGTGATGGCTGATTATTTTTTGCATAATAACTTAGGCTGTTAACAATTCGTGAAACTTGATCTCTGATGAAGTGATATGCTGTGTGAATAGTTTCTTACATCACCTTCCTTTTTTTTAGTGCAAGACATGTATTACAAAGTCGCTCAAAATAGTTGTGATACTAAAAAAATAACATATAAAAACTTTTGTTTTCATGAACATGTCTCTCAGCGATAGCATGCTTACGTCGTGACGTAGACATTACTGTTCGGTAAATAAACATTTTGTGGATTCTGTCGTTACTGAAGAGGTGCACTAAACATGGCGAAATTTAACACTTAGCTTCCATAGATTATATTCAGACAGCATCCGAAATTGTAAATTTTACAGCCAGGCATCAGTGCCTCATCGCAGATTTTGCTAGCATTACGGCTTATTGTAGATCATATCGTTTTAAAGCTGTGTTAAAATAAAGAAAGAAAAGCTGTATCCAATCAGATAATGATCATTCACACTGTCATCATAACTCGTACTCATCGTACGATACGACAGTTTCATCGTATCAATAGCAGTCGAGTCTGCGTTGCAAACGTCAATGGTAAATTTTCTTTAGAAAGAAAAATAATTATGAATTATTATTATTATTCTATAGGTTTTTGAAATAAATATATTTCTTTTTTCAGGTGAGACAAGGATTGCATTTACTTGTTCCCAGTAGTTCTTACTACAGTTTTGCCGTAGCAATGATTTAAATATGAAAAAATAATAACCTTCAACATTAAAATATAAATGGCAAGAGAGGAATGAAAATGTTGCTTGGAGGTGAAGCAGCCACGTAAACTGGTTTCACTCAAAAATTCTGAACAGCTTCTAATAACGTAAGTGCGCATAAACCCCTGTTGATAATTTGGCTTCCTGGGCTGGCGAGCCGGTTAAGTAGATGTCCCAACCTCCAGACGCCCTTGGCAAGGCGGTGGGTTCCGGGAATTAGACTAATAAGAGAGAAAAAAAGAGACAAACAGCTAGTTGAAGCTACATGCGAAATGTGGCAATGGCAAAGGCGCGTTCCATTTTCAAGCCGAAGTAGTCTCGGTCGGGTACAATAGATGCCAGCTGGAAAGACTTCATTATGACGTAACGTGTATTGTAATCCAGCGTCCATATCACCCTATATACTGCCAAAACATACGTATTATTAAGTTGGGTCGATACGTGACGTCTCTTTTTCAGAAAATATATAGCAGATACGAGAGCCTCCTAAAAGTTCTTTAGTTTTGACATCTTCACTGCTTTGAATATAATGGATCTGGTAAATACCTTTTCAATTTGTGATACACTGCAAGGGCGGTAATAACAGCAACAACAGTCAAACAGTACCGGCTAATTAAATGTGCTAATGAAAGCCCAGTATCTCATCGATATCTAAAAAAAAAATAATGAAAAATCTCTATAGTCATTCTAATATGGCAAAAATGTATCTACGTACATCTAAGAAGGGAAATGAAGCCCTTCCAGGGCGCCCATCAACGAGTATATATTTTTTTCGGGTTTCGGAGCGCAGGAATAAAACATTGCTAAAGACATGACTTGTGCGACATCAATTCCCAAATTTGCTCTAAATGCAAATAACCTAACTAGTCGGTGGTCTTTCTCTCCTGATGTTTGCAGCTACGGAATTCATTATGTTCCCAGTGTAGTCTATTAGTATGACAGTTTCATGTTTATGAGGATATTCGGGGCTTAACAGTGAGGTATTGAACTTCGGTGAGGATAACATGAGGTGAAGCTGGATTGAGCAACAGTTGGAATGCAAGGGCGGGGGACAACGGGAGTGCTCGAAGAAAACCCGCCGACCAATGTAAATGCCCGCCACCTGTCTCACTAACGGTAATGCTGGTGACCCAGCCGGGGGATTCGAACCCGCTTCAACTTGATGGGAGGTGAGTAGTCTGACTACCACACTACCGCGGCCCCCACTATGTCGAATGTCTTCTCAGTAAAGGCTGAGTGGGGCGGCGCAGTTTTATCATATAAGGCTAGCATCCGGAAGGACTTGTGTTCGAACCCGGCTCGACCATCCTAATTTCGGGTTTCCTATGGTTTCTTGAAATCTCCCGCAGACGTATAATATGGCGGTTCCTGTCTGCAGCTCATGGCCGAGTCCTGCTTGTTCCTTCTTCTTTGTCAGCAACTTGCTCCGTCTCTGAAGACCTCGTCGTCGACGAGACTATAGGCTGTTCACGGTAAAATGAGCACTTTGGAAAACCCTGATTATGATCAACTTGTATGTACGTTGTGTATTCTTCCGCCTTATGTAAAATTAACATTGCCATGGGCCTCATCACTTTATTTATGTATCGGTCAAGTAAAACTGAGAAATTATTTGGAAAGTAAATATTATACAAATCTGCTCATTTTCACACTTCGATGCATAAAAAAGGATAGAAAGCGAAATAAATAATTTAAGTTGTCACAAATGGTTACCTAACGCTGTTTGTTTGCCGTTAAGGTATGTAACTCTTTCGTATTCATCATTACCAACTTTACTGGGTACATGTCACTCAGTGCGCCCATTAAAATATATGTGTTCAGGAGCAGTGACTTTTTCTAAGGTTGATTTCAAAAGTGCTCACTTTATCGTGAACAGCCTTTACAAGCCCTACCTACGTGCAATACCAAATAATGTTTGTAACGTTCGAAATTTGTTGTAAATTACTTTCAGAGTCCTTTGATGTGAGTTTGATTATCACTAAACACCTAACGAGAAGACCAGAAATTTCCCTACTTCATAAATTTTTTTTTCAGTGCGCAGCAACACAGTTAGAGACTACCTCAGAGGGCTAGCACAACAGTATGTCACAGGGGAGCAAGCAGAGTTGTGGCCGTAGTTGGTATGGAAGTTAGTTTGAAAGTTGAGTCGGTCGTTCATGCATGGGTGGACGAAAGAGGACGGAGCATGATCACAAGGGCGACATCGACGCCCGTGAACTGTGAGTCACACTGGGAGTTGGCCTTACGCCATTGCCTCTCCGGTTGTCACGCGACATGAGTGAGATGTTATAGAGGTCGCGGCCACACACGGCAATACTGCGTACCAAGGTCCCGTCGCCTTACAGTCTATTCACCGTTAAAACTGGGGTAGAGTGACAATGTGAGCTGCGTATGTAAACTATCTCCGTGTTCCGACATTTTGTGTCAACAGCACTGTGAAAAAGTGCATAATTTAAGTACTTTTAAAACCAATCTCCATTAAAACATTAACTGCCTGTAATTACATGCAAGGTGTTTAAAAACTACATGACGAAATTCAAACCAAAGCATCTATGAGCTAATATAAACTATAAATCCTAGTAGCTAAATGTTCGGAAAATTCATCTTGTGGTTTAAATATTTAATTGAAGTTAACAAAACAGCGTCGGGAGTCAGCAACTTCACGCACCTGCGTGCACAACAAGTTGCATACTACAAAGGCGAACAGAACTGGTGCGCAATGCTGAGAGCGCCTGCACATAGGACAACATTAGCTCGAGGTACGTATGCGCCGCTGAAGGTTGCTTGTTAGTACACGTTTGTCAAACTACACGAACAATGGGTAATAGCATTTTAGTATTAAAGGCTGCAAGAAGAGATTCAATTTTAACTCCAACACCACACACTCACACAGCAGTATTAGCGATGTAGGTTACGCGCGTATTTCATGGCGGCTGGCCTATTTACAAGCGGTCGCCGCATGTCCTGCCAGTTCTGTTCTCCTTCCTGATATGCAACTTGTTTGTACGTATGTGCCCAGTGTACTGTAATGTTTACATTTATGGCTATCGACGTCCGTGTTTCACACACGACAGAGCACACATATTATCAACACGTTTACTTTCCTAGACATTCATTCGGTTTCACTATGGTGACGCCTGAACAATAACTGTCCACGGCAACGTTAATATTACTTATGGCCCAAGTATACTACATGAGACGAAAAGTATATACTAAAAGAGCTTTCGAAAGTACACAATACAAGATGGGTTTACACTTCCGTTAACCTAGTTTTAATGCAGCTAGATTATATTCGAGCTGTTCATAGTATTTTATACTTTTAAATTGCTGGTCTGTTGACAATTTCAATGTATACGAACACGTTAATAGGCTGTTCACGATAAAAGTAGCACTTTTGAAAGCCCTGCTTAAGATCTACTTGTGTGCACGCTGTGTATTTCTCCGCCTTACGTAAAATTAACATTGAAATGGGACTCATCATTTTAGTCATGCGTCGGTCAAGTGAAACTATGAAATTATTAAGAAAGTAAGTAATTTAAAAATCTGCTCATTTTTACACTTCGATGGATTTAAAACAAAATCAGAAAGCAAGAGAGATAATTTTAAGTCATCACAAATGGTTGCCTTACACCTTTTAATAGACGTTAAGATATGGAACTACTTACCATCCATCGTTACCAACTTTACTGGGCGAACGTCACTCAGTGCGCCCATTACCATATATGCAAGCAGGGGCAGTAATTATTTTTCTAAAGTTCATTTCTGAAGTGCCCACTTTATTGTGAACATCCTTTATCACTGTTTATCTCGTGGCTTTGAATGTTGAATCTTACAGAACTGACGAGAAGGCAACTCTGGGCCATTCACGGTTTCTTCGGCCTTTTTGAATCAAACCTTTGAAAAATTTCCCCATGTAAGACGTGTTTAGTTATTTCCTAAATACGCCGTCTATCAAAAGCGTTTTATACTTGTGTTCATAAAGTTACTATTTTTCATGTTAAATTGAAATGTTATTAATACCTTATCTATAAATGATAATGCTTCATTTATAAATAATGTGAATAAAAACAAGGAAAGTACTATAGAAATGCCGAATCGAGCGCAACCGCAAAAAAGTGCCTCAAAAAGTTGCGTTTGGGAGCAGTTGCAAAATAAAGTGACTCAAAAAAATTGAATACGTAAAAAATAAAATATTGTAACTAATAAATTGCCGCAAATTAAAATTAACTGATGTCTAATATGATGACGACCATGACAATGAAAAAGCTAACACAACTGGTAATGTTTGGAAAGAATATAAATTTAAGAAAGATGTTTTTGCGAAAAGAAAGAAGAAGAAATCTCAAGAGAAGTACAAGTTTGAAACTAATAATCACTTTTACAAAACATCTCTCATAAGAAGTCATTTTAGAAGTAGATTGCACAAAGGTTTTGCACCAATACATAATAAATCACATGAACCAACAAATGCATGGGAAATTTTTAAAATACCACAACATTTAATATCAAAACAGAAGTTCTCACGGGAGAAACAAGTGAAATGTGAAACTTGTAATCATTATTACAAACCGTCTCTCATAAGAAGTCACTTAAGAAGTAAAATTCATAACTACACACTCAGATTCAGTGTAGAAGAAATCGAAACAGCATTTCAAAGTAGGATCAAGACTTATACTGTAAATAATGTGAATGCATACATAGACCCAAATCATTTCCTAGACGATGTAAAAGAAACTGTCACAGGACTAATTAATAAACATTTAAAATCACTCAAAGTGAACATGGAACTCTTCACTGAGTACAAAAGGGGAATTGGTGAGAATATTGAATATGTAGAAAGCTCCTTTAAAACAAAGAACAAAATTATACTGAAATTGACTAATCTGGAAGAATATTATGCCAACAGCATATCGAAAATCATAGCTGAGATGGGGGCTTTTAAAGATAAGGTATCTCATTGGGAACTCATCACAATATTTAAACTAGAAGTGCGAATAAATAAAGTTGTACCATTCAAGGGCAGTTCTTATGTTGATCTCCCAGAAAAAATCAAAGCTAAGCAGGCGGTAATTAATGTTAAAAATAATGATCAAAAATGTTTTTTGTGGTCTGTTCTATCTGTATTGCATCAAGTACAAAGATACCCCCAAAGAGTGAATAAATACATAGCTTACGAACATGAGTTTAATGATGTACTTACGGGTTTAGAATTTCCAATTTCATTTAGCATACCAACCTTTGAGAAAAGAAGTAGAATTTCTACTAATTTATACACATACGATGAAGAAGATTGTGGTAAAAAATATTATAATCTTCCCATTAAAAACAACAAAAAATAAGACGGATAAGCACATTTACCTACTCTATATCAAAGACGAAAACAACGGCCACTACTAATGAATAAAAAGTCTTTCGAGACTTATTGCATCACCAGTATTAAATAATGGTCACAAAAAATATATATGCGATAGATTTTTGCAACATTACTGCTCTGTAAATAACCTAAAAGATCACGAACAAGACTGCCGAGATCACGATGGTGTTAGAGTTGAACTACCATCTAAAGGAAAAAATGACAGATTAAGATTTAAAAACGAAAATCATTCTTTGAGAGTTCCGTTTGTGATATATGCTGATTTTGAATGTTTGTTGACTAAAATTGAAACTTTCCAACCAAATCCCGACGAATCCTACATGAAACCATGCCAAAACCACGAACCTACTAGCTTCTGTTACTATGTAAAATACAAACATGGATACTATAAACCACCAGTAACTTATGAAGGATCGTATGCATTTACTGAATTCGATAAAATGCTAATGGAAGAAGCAAAGTCTATTGTGATATATACACAAATAGAAAATCAATGCTTCCACTAACTCAGAAAGAACCAATTGTTTATGATACAGCTACCCATTGTCATATATGTGAAAAGCATTTGAATGGTGATCCTGTGAAAAGTCATGATCATCTTATGGGTAAATTTAGAGGAGCTGCACACATAGATTGTAACTTATCATATAGAAATCCATGTTTTGTCCCAGTGTTTATACACAATCTATCTGGTTATGACGCACATTTATTCATAAGAAATCTTGGCATCGATGAAAATAAAATTGATCTAATTCCCAACAACAAAGAAAAATTTATTTCTTTTACGAAACATGTATGTAAAAGTGTAAATCTTAGAATTATTGACTTATTTAAATTTATGGCTAGTAGTAATGATAAACTCTCTAGCAAGCCGATTCCGAGAAACATGTAAACATTTTTCCAATGAACTTCTTGCCTTTGATATAAGAAAAGGTGTTTATCCATATGACTTCATGGCTAGTGCTGAAAAATTTGGCGAGACAGCACTTCCATCCAAAGATGCATTTTACAACAAACTTAATAAATGTGACATTACAGGCGAAAATTACGAATGTGCGAGAAAGGTGTGGGAAAAATTCAACATAAAATCTCTAAGAGAGTACACAGAACTCTATAACAAATCTGATGTTGTGATATTATCCGATATAATGGGGAAATTTTAGAGATGTATGTCTCAAAACATATAAGCTAGATCCAGCATGGTATTACACAGCCCAGGGTTAGCGTGGGATGCTATGCTCAAACATACTAAAATAGAACTAGAATTATTAACAGATTACGACATGACTTTGATGATAGAAAAATATGTTCGTGGTGGAATTTCACAATGTTGTAAGCGATATGCTAAAGCAAATAATAAATATATGAATGCTAATGATAGTACAAAGGAAATATTTTAACTTACATAAAAATATTACATATCTTGAAGCTAATAACTTATATGGATGGGCGATGAGCCAGTATTTGCCGTATGGTGGGTTTCAGTGGGAAAATACAAATATAGATGTAACAAAAATACGAGATGATTCTAGAAAAGGTTATATATTGGAAGTTGATTTGGAATACTCACGTGAACTACATGATCTCCACAAATATCTGCCATTGGCACCAGAGAATAAAATACCAGAAGGTTCAAAAAGTCCCAAACTCTTAACTACTCTGTATGATAAAGAAAAATTTGTATTACACTATGTAAATCTTAAGCAATATCTGTCTCTCGGAATGAAGTTGAAAAAGATCTATAGAGTTCTGGAGTTTGATCAATCAGATTGGTTCAAGTCCTATATTGATCTAAACACAAATATGCGAACAAACTCTACAAAGGACTTTGAAAGAGATTTCTACAAGCTAATGAACAATTCCGTTTTTGAAAAAACAATGGAAAATATTAGAAACAGAGTAGATATACGGTTGTGCACAAGTTCTAAGCAAATGGATAAACTAGTGGCTAAACCAAATTTTAAAGATAGAACTATATTTACTAACTCTTTGGTTGCAGTTCATATGATTAAAACGAAACTGTGCTTTAACAAACCCATTTATGGTGGAATGAGTATACTTGATCTATCGAAAGTCTTAATGTACGATTTTCACTATAATATAATGAAACCAAAGTATGGGGAAAATATTGAACTGTGCTACCAAGATACTGATTCATACATCTATTATATAAAAACATCAGACTTCTACAGTGACATGAAAGAAATGGTCGGTCATTTTGATACTTCTGACTATAAAAAAGATAACCCATATGGTATACAGTTAGTCAACAAACAATTTATTGGCAAAATGAAAGATGAATGTAATGGAAATATAATGGAAGGATTTATTGGATTTTAATCGAAAATGTATGTAATAAATGTGGAAGGTGGTGTAAAGAAAAGAGCAAAGGGTGTGAAAAACACTGTAGTTAGAAATGGGATTTGATTTGATGACTACAAAATGTATTTGTTTGGTAAAAAGTAATGTATAAAAGTATGAATCTTATTAAAAGTAAGAAACACGAACTCTATACGATTGAGTTAAGAAAAAAAGCATTAAGTTCCAAAGATCTTAAAAGATTTATTCTTTAAGATGGTATTAATATGCTATCATGGGGGCACTACAAAATTGAAAAAGGGTGATACTACGAAATATTATATAACTGTAAATGCTTTTAATGTATGACCATCCATTAAAAACTAATAACCATACATGTTTGTGCACTATTGGACTTCGATGTTTCTTTCACTTTTAACATCACAACATGGTTTCTTTGGCTTACTAGTACCACATTACAAATTGTTGAAGCCGGTATTGGTATATTAAAATCAACTGTAAGTTTCAGATTAGTTCGATCTTTTACAATAGCTGTTTTTCTGTAAGAACAATCAATAACATACAATGGTCTTCTCCAATAAATGACCCAGTGTTGAACCACAGTTCATTATTATGATAAATGGTATCTAGTTTAGATTTTGAATTTCTAAAATCATTGTAAGAAATATACATCTTATCGAAAATTTTATCATGAATGTTTAAATTCCAATTCTCTTTGGGAAACACTTCATTCCGCCCATTCTTCATTGAAATATTTTTGACAAAAAAAGAGTCAAACATTGAACTGTGTGTGAATTGCCCAGGATCTTCTTTTCTGTTTTGCTGAAAACCAACAATGACAAAGTCTGGCATATCGAATTGGATTGAATTGAACAGATCTTATATATCAAACTGAAATGAGTTTGCATTAGTAGGTACTGGTTTTTCAAGACATTGCCAATAATTAAAACCAATTGGAATTTTGGGGTGTTTGTATAATTTTGCTTTCATTTCGTCATCATAAATAGGATCATATTCAACAATTGGCCACAGAATTTCCAATTACTCAATAACTATTTACCAGTATCTGGTGTATTATCTACATCATCAGATCCATCTGCTTTCTTTGGAGGCCTTCTGTAAAGCGAAACATTGTCACTAGAATTTCGAAAGAATGTGATCTTGTACCCACCTTTCAAGAATATTTCATTACAATCTCTCATAAACAAAAACAAATATCTTTATGGATAGGTAATTTCGTTAGTCCTATCTCTCCTAACATATTTACCTAGTTCTATCCCCGACATTTGGAAGTATGCTGATTCTGATTCCGATCATAGCAATGTATACATCATTGTTGAATTGATGCCAGGGTTGTCAATACTTTCGATTATACAACCATGTTTAGATATCTCTATTCTTGAGAACTGGAAAGGGAAGAAATTCTCACAAAGATCAATAGTTGAATTTTTTTCATAATCTGCATTTGTATCTCTCCTAGTTAGCTTATACTGTTGGTATACATAAGCTTCATTCGGATGTGAAAATGCATCGCCTATAGAAATATCAAACTCAATGCTCTTGTTGTATTCATTCAAAATATTTTTTGTTTGGTCTATTGGCGGAAACGACTGACACTCATATCTTTCAATTTTTTGTTGATCCATTTATTATATAGAAAAAAAATTCTTAAGCAACTTCACTTTTCTTATCAACCCAATAATTATGACTACTATCAAAAACTAACCATATGATTAGCAGCTTATTTCGTTTTCTTCGCAAAACTTTTTTCACTAAGCAGTCTTTATCATATTTAGTCTTGAGCAGCTCTGGCTCATAAAAAATACCTTTAATAAGTTAATTTTTTAAATCTTTTATTCTGTATGTCGTGGGGTTTGTGCGTAATACCTCACATACCTCAAATACTTCAGTGGTTCAATTTGGTGTATATCCTTTTTCAAACAAATTTTTACTTTTACTTATACGAACTTTATCTCCTATTGCAAAGTTTGGTTTAACCATTTTTCTTTCTCCTCCATACATGTTGATTAGAATATAACTTTCATTCTTTGCATTTATATTGGTGGGTTTCATTCCAATCGTACTGTGAACAGTGTTATTGTATTCACTTATTAATTTATGTAATATAGCCACCCATTTATAGTTTCCCTGCACAGTAAATATCTTCCACATTTTCTCCTTCAATGTTCTATTAAATCTTTCTACAACACTAGTGTTCTTTTCAACGTATGCTGAATAATGCGTTATGTTGTTATTGACCATAAATGTCTTAAATTATTTATTGTAAAATTCTTTTCCTTCATCTGTTTGTAAATGTATGGGTTTGTGATCATTCAAAATAGTTTTAAATACTAATGTATCATTTTCACCAGTTTTATCTTGGATTGTAATTGCCCATGCATATTTGGAAAAAAAACATATATTTAAACCCTTTGCTAATCCTGTGTATACCTTTTAAATATCCAGAATTCCTCTCAGCTAAATCAGCTTGCCAAAGGTCATCGATACCAAAATATAGAACAGTTCTTCTGGAAAGTTTTTTCGCATTGCTTTATGAATTTCATTTACAATATCGTTTTTTATACCTCCAGCAGTGAATATCGAGTTATTGGTAACACAACATCTACGAACACAATTAATTCTTACTTTGTTATTATTTGTAAGTTTGTATGAACTTAGTGTATTTTTCATACATCTGATACAGTATACATTTAAGTTATCATGGTATATTTTATTTATCTATATAATAAATTTATCTACAAAAAATTGTAAACTATATAGAGAAGAATACAGAGAGAAGAAGGTGGCTAATTGAAATTTTAAAAACTTTAGAAAATTTCGCCAATATGAATATGATAAAAATAAAAAACACGAACAACCATTGATAGATGCGATAGAAGATTTGGGACAGAAAATTGAACATGTAACAAATGAGGATAATAACTTAATAAAAAAACTTGTTCCATTTGCTGTTAAGAATTTAGATGAACCAGACACCAACAGAAACATCTTTTGTGAGAAAACTGTTAGGTTAAACAGACACCAATGAACGCTATGACGATGGCATTAAATGCATTGACTATGACGATGAACGCTATGGCGAGGGCAACAAAAATACATTGACGATGACGATGAATGCTATGATGAAGCATTGGGGTGTTTGAAAACTGATATCTCACTGTTAAGTAACTACAAAACAACATTAATTGATAAGAAAGAGGCCGATTTCTTAATTGACTGCAAAGACGATGTTTTTGGACTAAAGACTGATAAAGGTAGATTGTATATTGGTGATAGTGAAGTAACATTCAACTATGACAAATTTACTGTAAAAGGCCGAACATATACTGGAACTGATGGTTTGATGAAATTACTAACTAGTAAAAAAGTAACAGAAAGTGACTACACTGCAACCGACTATAAACACTATAGTTGTATCCTAGCAGATACAAATGCAGTTTTTTCAAAACTATGATCCAAACTTGGGAATGCCAAAATCGAGTAAAGGGAATACATGGAAAATTATTATTAAACCTATTTACGATTCGATCAAAAGAAACGTCCCTCACCTAAAAAAGGGAAAGGTATAAAGAAATATACAGACTATCCTAAAGAATACATATGGATGGATGATGTTAGGATGCTTATTGATCGACTTCTCGTTATTTATGGCAAAGAGAATGCTGGAAATGATAACCATTACAATGAAAAAGTTGGAATAATGAATATGCTCAACAGCAAGTTTAGTGCTTTGTTGTGAATAATCCAAAAGGTATAATATATCTGATTCGTATGCTGAACATATTACCACATACTTTGTGGGAGTCAGAGCATCACAGAAAAATGCTACTCAATGACATAATAAATTCACTACCTTTTGAGTTGCATGCGCCCAGTTATCAGTACTTAGGTTCGGGTACTAGATTATAAGAGAGAATTAAACATGGTGATAAACCCATTAATACACTGGATGTGAAAGAATTAGAATAGAAAACGTTCAAAAGATTGTTAAGTTTAAATGCTGATCTCAATGAGAGTTTGTGGTTTGGTTTTACTGGATCTTCGATGCATGTTAAACGTAATCTTGGCTAGGGAATTAAAATAAAATGATAAAATATGAGTTATAATAAATTAAAGTAAAAAACATTGTATTTCAAGTACATAACAAGGAGTTGGAGGGTTTGGATATTGATTCTTTGTTAATGAAAGACCAACTGGAACATAAAAACAAGAAACTAAAGGAGGACAAAGGAATGACTATCACTATTTCAGTTCCACAACTTAAGAAAATGTCCAAATAAATGAAAACTGGTAATGGTCTGACAGTTCATGAGGGAGTATTTTTACCCTTAATTTTCGCAGAATTGGGAGCTCTAGGAGCATTAGCTGGTGGTGCATCATCTATAGCTACATCAGTAATTAATGCTAAGAAAAAACCAAGAATTGGAAGAACAACGTAATCATAATTTAGCTATGGAGGAATACGGCAAGGGATTGAAGAATGTTAAGTGGGGTAAGAATGTTAAAAAATAGTAACTCCAATCAGTAGCTTTGATATTGCTAAAATGGTTAAAAAATTAAACGTTAAACATTTTCGAGATGTATTTATGATCGATGAGCTACTTAACACGCCACTCGATAATGAATGTGGGATTGTTAATATAGATGTTTCGACAAACTCTGGATATGCTATTGGAAAAAACCTAACAACAAATATTATTTTGATTCATTAGGTGGATATCCACTCCGACAATTAATAGCATATCTGGGAAGTAATATTTTTTGTAGCGATAATATAATTCAAAATTTCAATAAGTAACTTGTGATCATTTGTGTGTAATTGTTCTAAATCACTTTTCACATAATTTTAAATTTCCAAAAATTATTTCACTATTAATAAGCAATTGATATATGTGGAAATGCATTAATGAGCTCTTGGGTTGAAGATCAAATTAAAGAAACACACGGACAATGATACAACTACTGAGAAGATCAATCCTAATATTTTGTTTTCTACACACTGTTCAACGAATTTAAAACCACACTGACAAGAAATAAAAGATCATTGGATAAAGCCTATCTTACTTACTTGGAAGTAGATACTAATATTGATTTTAAACAAAAAAGATTAAGACATGTGAGAGATCCCATTGCACCCATGGACTCAATCAATTTAGAGTACTAAAAAAAAAAAAACAGAATTAACATTATTTGTTTAGTTGGAAAATACAGATCAAAAGAAAAAGTACTTTACTTTGATAATCGAATAGAATTTTTTTTATGAGAGATGTAACTATAGTTGAGATAATAATAAAACCAGAACAATATAAAAGTCTTATCAACTTATACCACGAACAGAAAAAAATTGACATGTATAAAACTTTTGAAGTATACCCTAATTATATAATTTATTTAAAATACCTTAAAGCCCAAAATGCACCCGAAGGTAAAATTGTGTGTATTGAAATAGTTATGGTATATGAATACATTTAAAAAGATCAAATTATGCTAGTTTTGAATGGAAGCACTTCCATTAGAAACAAAACTTACTTTTAATCTAAGAATTTAAAAACACTTTAATTTTATTACGGTACTTACCGTTATTTAACTTACAAGTCATATCTATTGTAACAAAACCATATTCAGTATTCCAACATTTTGAACAAGTCTCCCTAAATTTCTCAAACGACATATCACCACCAACAAAATCACTATGAATATTTTAAAGATTTGTATTGTCTTGTTTGAATATGCAAAGAAAATTGGCATTGTCTCTTATAACCTGCTTAGGTACTTTTGAGTATTTCTGAGCTAAATAGTAGCAATCAATATCTTTATGTCTACCGCGAGTAAAGTAATCCCTTACCATATTTTAATTTTCAAGTATGATATCATCGAAAACAACTACAGACTCTTTATGACCTTCATTTACGTCAAACATTTCTTTATTTGATGGAAAGAAGTATGCTATTGGTTCATTAAATAATTTTGATGCTACATCTATATCTCTCTTTAAATTGATATATATTGGTTGGCCCAGACTTTGTGAACATACATAGAGAGAACCAAAGTCCAACCATCCCTGAGCATATATAAAATTATCTATCATAAGTGTAGTTTTTCAACAGTTACTAGGACCCACTATCATACATATAATATTATTAGGTAATAATTCTCCATGATGTTTTGTCGATACAGTCTTGTCTGGTATGCTTATTTTAATATCCCAGTGTACATGTTTCGTGTTTTTCTTGCTCATTTATTAATAGATTTTTAATGATATAATAAATGATTAAAGTATTCTAACTAACAGATAACAAATCAGTGTTGAAGAAAAGACTACATTACCCTTTAGAGATAGAGGGTCACTCATTGGCTTTAGTTCAGTTATATACTACTTATATAGCAAATAACATTATCTCTGGGAAAAATAAGCTAAATTTTGTGGGTCATAATAATACGGAATCAGCAATTGATATTCCAGTTGGTCAATAAAGTTTAAAAGATCTTGAAAAAACTATAAAAGTAATTTTTTCATTTAGTGTAGATTCAATGGATGGGAAAAAAATTATATATCTTTCGAGCTGGATGAAATAACAAACATAGTGAAAGTAAAATGTACGCTTAAATTACAGATTGGAGAACGGGGTTCAATAGGAAAACTTTTAGGTTTCGTAGAAAATAAATCTCTGAAAGCAAATGTTGATCATTATGTTGATACAATTCCAAAATTTGCTCAATTTAAAACAATAAATATACACTGTAATATAGTAAATGGTATGATATTAAAACATGATGAATATAATCATAGAGAAACTAACATAATTATCACTTTTAAACCAAGAACAACATTTGGATTTGGCGACACGATCTATTACGAACCAGCTCATCCATTATTTTTTCCAGTGCAAACAAATCTAGTTAATGAAATAATGGTTGAAACTAAGGATGAAAACGGTAAGGTAATTAGCTTTGACTTGTCCGAAAGAACAGTGGTATTAGAGATGAGACCATAGATATTTTTTGGGTTGGAAGTAATCATATTCTGTGTATAATAACTTTAATAGTTTTTAAACTATTAGAGTTTCATATGGTAAAGATGAATAATATTTCTAGAAAGTGCAATGAAAGATTTAGAAAAAGAATTCAATGTTTCGGCTAATTTAATATGTTGAGTTTGGATATGTATATCAACATTTTTAATTAGACTATGCTGTAGCACATTGCCGAAGTGAGAGCGATAATTGTGTTTTAATAATTGGATAACCATTAAAACTTTATAGAGATATGAGCACAAATAAAAATCTACTTATGTCTAATTATACGACGACAATCATTTATTCTTTAAAAAACCGAAAAGAATGGTTAACACCACAATCCACCTTTCCTTCATATGTAAAACTTATACCTCTACGATTAACATAATTTAAAACTTTTTCACTGAAAATCTGAACATATCTGTCTGGTAAGGTTACTTTAAAATTTCCAGAAGTAATTACCACTTTGTATCTATAACATGTATAATTTATTTCATCATGGTTTACGGGCTAGGACTCTCCAATTGTAAGTTCGGAAAGTTTCTTAAATTGTTTGTTTCCGTTTAATATATTTAGCATCTGATCCATCTTTATTATATACAATATTTTATTTTTTACATATTCAATTTTTTGAGCCACTTTTTTTTGCAACTGTGCCCAAACGCAACTTTTTACGCCTATTTTTGCTGATGCACTCAAACGCAAAGTTTAATGCAACTTTTTTCTAAAGACTACGATCCAACCAAACGCAACTCTTTGAGCCAGTTTTTTTGCGGTTGTGCTCAAACGCAACTTTTTGAGTCACTTTTTTTGCAACTGCTCCCAAACGAAACTTTTTACGCGTATTTTTTCAGATGCATCCAAACGCAACTTTCTGAGTCACGTCTTTGCATCTGCTCCCAAACGCAACTTTTTGAGCCACTTTTTTTTTGCGGTTGCGCTCGAATTGGCATTTCTGTACTACTAATAAGAAAATACGTATGTTTGTAACGCCTAGTGAGAAACAGTTCTTATACAAAATACTGTAACAGCTGAATGCGCACGAATGCGGTGCGTTGTCGTCTGGTGTTATTCTCCATGCTTAGTTAAGCTTAGTTTGCACGAGGCAGAAGAATAACATGGAAGTAGAACATTAGCAGGGCTTCAGAAAAGGCTGAAGTAACCGTGAATGGACTATGTGTGGAGAGAGGCGGTGGTTAGGGCCGCAGAGCCGGACCCTCGCTAATACTCGCGCCGACTGTAACGGCACAGCTATGCTACTAGCTACTGTATAAACAGTAGGTCATCGACTTCGTAAACTGGATTTTGTAGTGTTGTTGCGCTGTCAGTGGTACAAGCTGCCAACATTACCGGAGTGCCTGACAAGTCTTTGAACAGTCTTTGGAGTCCGTGCGGAAGACTGGGTAAAACTATTTACAATGAGTCGCGAAATATTATCAGACTTATAATTCAAGAATTTGATGAATAGGGGAGCGATGAACCAGTGAAATATGCATTAAACCAAGCCAACATTGCGGGTGTCTAATTATGCAGGTATTTATGTTCCTACAGTTAGTATGATCTGTAAATAAATTACTGTAGTTGTCTATACATCGCTATCAACACTAGGCATACATCGCTCGTGTCCCGAAGAAATAAACCTTTAAATATTACGATTTTGATAGGAGGGTAGTAAGGTATCTAATTGAACACTTTATGTAGTACAGAAGAGAGTACCTAAATGTGCCAAACTTCTGAGTGCCATTAAAGACGAAATCCACTTTCCACGGAAAATTGCACACGTTGAACCGAATTTTGAAACAAATAAGATTTAAGCGGAAAATGTGTACCAGAAAAAAATGTTAATTGAGCCCCCAAATATTGTCCACTGGCGTGGCGCTGTATATATTAAAAATAATTGTGACAGTACAGAGAAGAGAAGCGGTCAATTGTGTACGTTGATGAATCATTGGTGGACAGCAATTTAACATTCAACAAATGTTGTCAAAGTAAAGATCAGCTTGCTGGTCTTTTCAGCCTAATTCAAATTCATAAAGTCGGTGAAAAACATACCGAATAGATGAGATTTTGATATTGCATGCCCATCACGTAATTAGGTTACTTCATTATATGTGCGAACTCATACCCCATCGAACTTGTATAGGCAAATCCCAAGAGACTTGTACGCGACAGCAACGCCATAGGGGACTTAAATCTAGAAAAGCTCGGAGATATATAGGACACCGTATACCTAAACTGAATATTGAAGGACATATGAGCGTATGATAATTGGGTTTTGAAAACGTATTTTGCCGAATGCCTTATACAACGCCTACAAAGTCCGCAGCAGAAATGTGACTTATGCTTCCCAAGTTGCAGAAACACATGCGTAATTATGGCCGTCCTCGGTCTGTGCGCAATGTTCAGCTTGAGGAATTGATACGTCAGCACATCGACAACATGTCTTCCACTAGCGCGTCAAATGGTTGTGCTCCATTAGACCATGTGGGACGTACTGTAGGTTAATCGCCGCCATCCTTACCGCTGGCAGAAAGTACAAGGCTTTCACCAAAAATACGTTTTCAAAACCCATATTTCATGGGCTCATATCTCTCTTAATATTCTGTTTAGGTATATGGTGCGCTGCATATTTTTGACTTCATTTTTCATAAGGAATCACCTCTCGCATTTTGGGCGTTTAATTTCCTAACAACCTGCATATGTGGACAGTGAAGTGACTCCAGTGATTCAAGTGTGGAAGATATTTAATCTGAATCATAGCTCGACAATCCCTTATCAGACACGGACTGTCCTATGAAAAGTTGAAGAAATTTTGCGTGTATGTTATTTTCGTTTTCATTATTCGCTAACACGTTGTCACTACATATATGTAAGGGTTGGATAAAATTACAAAGGTATACAACTGTATACATTCCTTCTTTATATTTTTCGTCACCATGAAACTCGTGTCTCAGAGTGCCTTTTATATTTGTATATAAACTTATTTTCGTGTTTTTTTCTAGTTTACATGCGTCTGCAGATACACCTTATTTACATCATTCCACTGATTTTAGGTTTTATATACTAGTAATTTGATTATTCAGATTTGTTACGCTTACTATCGCAATAAAGAGTCCTTGCGTATTAGACGACATTTACTCCTAATGCGATGTTTTCAGGGCGTCAGCATGTAGCCGTCTTTCTGGCTTTAACAATAATTATTTAATAATACGTCTGACCTGTTGTCACGCAAGTCAGCAACGAGGTAGAAACGGTAGTTCCACATATTAAAGAGGTTCTAAAAAATGTGCCACGTTTCAATTTGTGAACACTAACCTATTCTGTTTCTGTTTCATCCATGCACGTCATATTATAACCTGACACATTAATAACACATTTACATTCGTAAAACTTCCACATTTTTCAGTTGGTCGACGCATGAACAAAGTAATCTGGTTTATGGCAATGTTAAAGTTACGTACGGCAGGAGAACATAGAATGAGTTGAAAAGCAGGCTTTCAAAAGTTCTCAATTGACGCTGAACAGCCTATATCATTCATTTCTTTCGGCACGCAAAATTCTCTAAATTCATCTTCTTTTAGACTATTTAGGCGCTTATATATATCTACATTATTTAGAGAAGAGTAAGTTGGAAACTATTCATGATAAACGGACCTTCCAGCAAGTTGTTGGTATACAACCCGCTACCGTCGGCAAGGCTAGTCAGCTGTATTATCGCATGGAATATACGGTATGCGCTTAGTTTACGGTACAAACCTGCACGTAATAAGCGTGTTTATTCATTTCTTAAATTACGCCACTTTAAAACTTCCCAAATACCCGCCCTTAGGATAACTACATAGGCAAATGGGCTATGGATGGATTGGTTTCGCAGTGCACGATTTGCCGAAACATAAAATCAAAAAGAGAATTTTAAGTATATTTGATATATTTCGTTTGGGTTAGATTTACTGTCTGTAAATTAGAATGCTGGGAATAATTACATACAACAATAGTTGATAGAAACTATAGTTTTCGATTTAAAAATGGCTAACATTTTGCGACAAATTGAGCATATAACCACGAATTCCCGGACAATTTCAAAATGATTGTCGTAAAATTAACAAAATAATTCTATCCCCAAATCTACAATACTGAAATTTATATAGCTCGACATAAATTTTTAAAGAGGAATTAATAATTTGTTAAAAATTAAGTTTGATTATAAACAAATTTCGTACTTTTTAAAACAATTTTTTAAAAATATATTCAGTGTGTAACTAAGAGACTCATCCGATTTCACAAAGCTATAACTTTTACATGAATGAAGATAGAACCTCGCAGAAAATTGTAAAATACAAATCGTAATGTAAAGTTTCCCTTGGCGCATGTTGCACGTCACTAGTTCACTTGTTAGCCGGTAGGTGTCGCCGTGGTGGCAACAAGTGTGAGTCATCTTCAACTGTGCAGCGTGATTTTCATCGACATTATGACACTGCACTTCCTACTGCGCAGAGCATCCGACGGTGGCACGAGCAGTTTCAAGATACCGGTTGTTTATGTCAGGGGAAGTCAACAGGTTGCCGCCGTGTGCCTCAACAAGACGCAGAGCGCATCTGGCAGAGTTTTGTACGAAGTACACATAAGTCCACAAGTCGGGCAGCCGAGAGCTGGCCATCTCCCATATGACTGTCTGGCATATTTTTCGGCGACGACTGTTTTTAAAACCATTTACAAGTCATTCGTGATGGTAATAAACAACGATGTGTTGAGTTCTGTTAATTCATTCTGGGCATGTAGATGAAAAATGAAAATTTTTTGAGCACGTTTGGTGTTCAGCGATGAGGTCACGTTCCATTTAAGTGTTAGTGTGCACCGCCACAACGTATGGATATGGGGAAAAGAGCGGCCAGACACCATGGTCTAGCATGAGAGAGACTCTCCGAAGCTGAATGTGTTTTGCATCGTTTCCCTAGAGCAGATGCGAGGCCTGTCTTTTTTTGTGGAAAACGCCGTTACGGAAATGTCATATCTGGATATGTTGGAAATCAACAGGACGGAGCACTGTACTGGTAACTGCATAATCAGAGCATGTCTATACAATGAGCTTCCTGAATGATGGATGGGCGGTAAGGGTCCTGCGAATCGCGCAGTGCACCACTGGCCTCCAATGCCGCTTGATCTCAGCGTATGTGGTTTTTTTTTGGAGGGGGTTTGTGAAAGACTGTCTACGTGCCTCCCCTCCCAACAACTGTGGGCGAACTGCGACGTCGTGTAGTAACAGCCAGTGGATGTGGTAACACGTGACTTGTGCGAGTGCACGAGTATGGGACGAGTCTGACTTCCTTCTAGACATATGCCGTGCGTCCGCAGAAGGGCACATTGAACATTTGTGAAAAGGCAAATTAAAACTTTGTATTTATTGTACGTATTTTTAAATCCACCCGATGCTTTTATGAGCATGCATGTAAACGTTATAGCCTTGTGAAATCTGATTAATCTTTTTGATACCCTCCGTAATTGTTATTGTGGTTTTAACACGATATTATTCAAAAAGCAGACGACTTTTTACTCGAAAACTATTAATTGTATGAGATGCCGAAATACACAAAGTAGTTCAAATTCAGTTCTGTATTTAAAATTTGGAAATTCATATACAGCGGGACTCATAGCCCTTTTAAATTTCTTTCCAAAAATCTATGTTGCGCTATGCGGCGTTTGAATCACACGAATGCGCGCTTGCTAACACAAGTCTAGTTGTTCACCCCTGGCAACCAGTGGCATATTTGCCGAGGCTGGGAGCAGTGACGCCTGTCGGTGCATTTCTGAATCATTTAATTGCTTTGTCCGCTACATTGCTTTTGGGGAATGGGGCTTGCAAACGCTCCCTTGCCTGCTAACTCACCCCATCTCTCTTTTAGCGAGGGTGTGCGCGGCGCTCGAGGGGCGGCGTACAAGCAGCGAACAAATGGTTGACTCGGGAGGGGGGGTGCGGTGGTATGTACGCCTTCTTTTGGCGCGCGCAATTGACATTCGGATACCTCATTCCGCGAGGGACGATCGGGATAACACATCTTTAATTGCTCTCGAGATTTATGAGTGTTCCGTTTAAAGTAGGAATTTTATATCGCCGCAGAAACAGAATACAGGCAAAGAAGTCATGTTCAGCGGTTTACATAGAACATATGTGGGAGATGATATTTCACAGAATTATAAACCTAGGAATTTCATTATGTATTACTATTTAGAGAGTCAGTTAAGTTGCTGTGAAGTAATTATATTTGTTTTTGTATTTATCACGAGAATGCTATCTACGTGGGTGGACCAATAAGCCGGTTACCATTGTGCATCGATGAGTTATGTTACCGCGATATAATATCCTTGCATACGAGATGCTATTTTTCTGAAGTGTATACGCACAGCTGATGACTCATCGCGTTTTGACAATACTACCAATACCGTCGAAGTGAGTGGTCTAATGTCGACATTACTTTCAGTGTTCTCCCTCGTGGAAATTCACTTTCAGAATTGGTTTGGAGGGCTCTATATATATATATATATATATATATATATATATATATATATATATATATATATATATATATATATATATACTCTATATATATATATATATATATATATATATATATATATATATATATATATATATATATGTCCCTTTCCGTAATCCCCAGGCAATAAGTATAAGTTTTAGGCCAGCGAGCAAAGAATGTGCAACACTCACCGCCACGGCAAGCAAGAAACCGCTAACATTGTCGTCAACTAATTCAGAAGAATCGAAGGCCGACAAAACGAAACATTCGTCCTATCCCATAATTCATGAAGAGCTCCACTATCGCCAACTGTGTGGGTTTCAAATTGTGTAACATAACACTCCAAAGATATTAATCTATAGGGCGCACACCTCGTTAGCACGTCTGTAGCACTTTGATGACGAAGGAAACGTCTATCTGGAAATCATCATCCAGCAACCAGATTCTGAAGCGAATGGTTTCGCAATATTTTTTTAACGTTGGTTTTGTAAGTTTCGAACCGATTAACGATACACAAGGACGAGGTACATTGTATTTCGATAATTTTTTTAATGCAGGTGGGGAAACTATGAATACTTTATGGCGGCTACCAAGTGTTCCTTGGGGCTCTCACAGGAATACTACGAGCGTACCCGCACTCAAGTCCACACTAGGCGTCTAGAATATGCTCTCGCTCATCAACCCAAAGATACAGTAAGACACAACATTTTAAAGTAGGGCAAGGGAAAAAAAACTTTTATTTAATCAAGCCAATCCCTATTTCAGTTTGTATTAAAAATTGGAAAATTTGATTACTCTTTAATGATTTTTCTTCCTTCCACAAACGCTTACAATTATTTAACAGGAGGAACAGCTAATAAAGAAAGCATAAAAATTTCAACATAATTAATATAAAATATATTAATAAGGTATTTTTAATTATCTTCAAGCCAGCATGGCTACACAGCACAGGAACAATAATATTTTACAATATATAGAAACTTAAATTAATTAACTGGCTTTCCCCAATTTGTAAAACTGACAAAATATTCGTATCTTTAAATTTTTACTGTTACATGTTTTCTTTTACTGGATTTTGTTAGAACTTCGCCAATCTTACCAATATTAAAACACAGAAATAAAAGTTTTTAAGAAATATTAAATAACATTTTAATTTGCATCGGTTAACCATCAATTAAATAGTATGTACAAACTGACAACAGTAACCTTGCCATTCTCATAACAAGGCAGTTACTACGCCGACCCACAGTATGCTCACCCGCTCTTACTCTCTCCATGACAAGGCAGTTACTAAGCCGACCCACAGTATGCTCACCCGCTCTTACTCTCTCCATGACAAGGCAGTTACTACGCTGACCCACAGTGTGCTCAACCTCTCTTACTCTCTCCATGACAAGGCAGTTACTACGCCGACCCACAGTGTGCTCAACCTCTCTTACTCTCTCCATAGACAAGGCAGTTACTACGCCGACCCACAGTATGCTCACCCGCTCTTACTCTCTCCATGACAAGGCAGTTACTACGCCGACCCACAGTGTGCTCAACCTCTCTTACTCTCTCCATGACAAGGCAGTTACTACGCCGACCCACAGTGTGCTCAACCTCTCTTACTCTCTCCATAGACAAGGCAGTTACTACGCCGACCCACAGTATGCTCACCCGCTCTTACTCTCTCCATGACAAGGCAGTTACTACGCCGACCCACAGTGTGCTCAACCTCTCTTACTCTCTCCATGACAAGGCAGTTACTACGCCGACCCACAGTATGCTCACCCGCTCTTACTCTCTCCATGACAAGGCAGTTACTACGCCGACCCACAGTGTGCTCAACCTCTCTTACTCTCTCCATGACAAGGCAGTTACTACGCCGACCCACAGTGTGCTCACCCGCTCTTACTCTCTCCATGACAAGGCAGTTACTACGCCGACCCACAGTATGCTCACCCGCTCTTACTCTCTCCATAACAAGGCAGTTACTACGCCGACCCACAGTGTGCTCAACCTCTCTTACTCTCTCCATGACAAGGCAGTTACTACGCCGACCCACAGTATGCTCACCCGCTCTTACTCTCTCCATGACAAGTCAGTTACTACGCCGACCCACAGTGTGCTCAACCTCTCTTACTCTCTTCATGACAAGGCAGTTACTACGCCGACCCACAGTGTGCTCACCCGCTCTTACTCTCTCCATGACAAGGCAGTTACTACGCCGGCCCACAGTGTGCTCAACCTCTCTTACTCTCTCCATGACAATGCAGTTACTACGCCGACCCACAGTGAGCTCACCCGCTCTTACTCTCTCCATGACAAGGCAGTTACTACGCCGACCCACAGTGTGCTCACCCGCTCTTACTCTCTCCATGACAAGGCAGTTACTACGCCGACCCACAGTGTGCTCAACCTCTCTTACTCTCTCCATAACAAGGCAGTTACTACGCCGACCCACAGTGTGCTCAACCTCTCTTACTCTCTCCATGACAAGGCAGTTACTACGCCGACCCACAGTATGCTCACCCGCTCTTACTCTCTCCATAACAAGGCAGTTACTACGCCGACCCACAGTGTGCTCAACCTCTCTTACTCTCTCCATAGACAAGGCAGTTACTACGCCGACCCACAGTGTGCTCAACCTCTCTTACTCTCTCCATGACAAGGCTACTACGCCGACCCACAGTATACTCACCCGCTCTTACTCTCTCCATGACAAGGCTACTACGCCGACCCACAGTATGCTCACCCTCTCTTACTCTCTCCATGACAAGTGTGCGAGAACAAACCAGTACCGGAAACGTCAATGTATCATTTTCTTGCAATAAAATTCAATTTTGCGCATCCCGCGATGCAGCAACTGACGAAAAGGGAGGGAGATGGGTGGAAGATATTTGGGCTGCTCTTAACATCGAGGTCTTGAGAGCCAATGAGGATGAAGTGACGTGAGTATGGAGCAGCGCCAGAAGCGAGTAGTCTGGCCACTATACCACCGCGGCCCCTGCGGCTGATTCGAGTGGCGTCATCGTGCAGGGGAAGTTGGCACTCACTCACCCGCGCAATGCAGTTAGCGGTCGACAAGGTAGTACTCCCGGATTGATAGTTAATATGCCTGTTTTCAGTCATGTGGTTTTCAAAACTGTGGCACACGTGATGCCAAAAGTAGGTATTAAAAAGTAACGATCGATTCTAATGTTATCGATTTTTCCGCTACGATGTTCACGTTCTGCGAGAAGTTCCACTCACATGTATAACGTAAATAGCATGCAGCCCTACGATACGAGACGTAGAAAGTGGCGCACTTCAATTGGTGATCCGGGAGGCCTGTGCCACAAAGGCACGTGACCAAGTGCCCTGGTTGCGGTGTGTCTCTGGGTTTTGGCTCATTCCTGCGGTCGCAGTGGTCTAACCGGGGTGAGGATGGAAAGAGAAAACGCGTAGTATTCTGGAGGCCGGCGTTGGCGTTGCAGTGTTCGAGAGAAAGGAAGAGGAGGAGTTCACTTCTTTGCATGAGAATCCAGGCACGGAAGGTTTCCCTGCAGGGCGATTTATCGCCACTGGGGTTGACTTTGGCCCACTGCCTCGTTCTACATAACTTAATGTTCCAGGTCGTCGAATTCGCTTTCGTGGCAACTGGATTTAAAAAAAAATAGTGATGCTAGATTAATAGAATTTATTTGTATTATGTGAGGTTTTTATGTATTATTTATAGGTATATTGTCTTAGATAAAGTACTTAAACGAAATAGACCATCTTTATATCAGTCGGTTATATAAGAGAAAATCACGAAAGTTACGTCAGTTACCGCACCATTTCCATTTGAAACACTGAACAGTCATTTACCATCCGGTAAAATTGTTTCAACGGGCCTCATAAATGTGAAATGATCACAATTAATATTTTTTAACTCCGTGTATTCTTAAATTTATATATTTTTTGTTTATGTAATAAGATGAACGGAATAAAATCCGTCACTGCTTTTGCAGCTAGGCTAACAATTATTCATACATAAAATAGAGAAGGACCAATTTTTTTAATACGAATGCCTGAATATATGAAAAGACCGTGAACCCAGTAGGCGAGAGCTTGTCCATGACTGCTGATGTTTTCTTGACTGAAAGAAGTATTTGAGCTAGACTTAAAAATATTACCAAATTGATTTTGCTCAATTATAACTTCCCGTAAGCCGACAGGTGCAGTAAATGAAATAAAATTATTTTGCGCCCTTAGCTAGTGTCATCGTCTTGCTCAGAGCTGTGGTGCATTGGCTTTAACTCGTTCGGACACGCGCTGACATATCATTTCAGAATTGGCAAAGCGAGTGGTCTGGTTTGCTACGTCCTTGTTTCGACTCACGATTTGTCGGCTTTTCGCAACCAGTAATTCATGCCCTGGATGTTCGCTGATCTTGGCATGAACCGTTCATGAACTAGAGGTGCAGAAACTTCCACGTGCCAAGTCGGCCACAGGTAACAGACTGACTGTAGAGTACACAGATTCATTGCTGCGCGCGTGGCACGGCCATACATCTTGTCCGTGTGCAGCACGTCTAGCATCAGGCCCTACTGTAAACGAGCGATTTGAACCAACGTACTTTGTTTCACAGTCGTCTGAGGTGGAGGTGGAGATTTTTTCGGCGGCTCTTAACATCGAGGTCGTGAGAGCCGAGGACAATGTGGAGCATCGCCGGAATGCAAAGGCGGTGGAAACTGGAAGTTACACGAGAAAACCCGCCGACCACCGACAACGTCCGGCACGATTCACACTTGCGAAAATCCGGGAGTGGGTCCGCGGGAAATCAAACGCGGTTCGCCCAGGTGAAAATGTACATATTTGTACAGCTGCGAATAACACCTCTGGACACACCACATCGAGAGGATTAGTGATATAGTTTACTGATAAACAGTTTTATACGTAACGCAATCACGGAAAAGTATTCAATACGCACATACACACATATAAATAAATATATATGTTGAGAGAGAGAAAGACAGAGAGATAGAGACAGAGACACATAAAAGTAGCCATGGAAAGACGAGTATAAACGTGCTAGATCTTTGAATATACAAGTAGGCCGAGCTCATCCATAGAATTTACCAGGCATTGAGTCTCATATTTAGCTGAAGCGGTTTTGCAAAACGAGGGAGCGGCATGGCGATACGGGCGAGAGTAACACTGTCGCCTAGAGTCCCGCCGCCTCTACGTTTCCATCGCTGCGCAGTACAGTGGAAATTAGATCCGCAACAGCGGGAGTTCATTACACGAGATGAAAGTCTACATATGTATCTACTACCTCTTAATGAAACTGTGCACTGAAGTTTTACAAATGCTGTCTTTTTACAATTTTCGAGATTTTTCTTCCTCTTTGAATACACTTTATACGATAAAAAGAAAACCATAGAGTCATAGATAATTTGTTTTTAACTTTTTGGACCAAAAGTCGTATTCCCAGAACATTAATTTACTGAGATAAGAGTATACGAGAAAAAAACTAAACAATCAGAAAATATTGAAGTTCCTATCGGTCATTAGGTGGAAAGATAGAAATTATAATTGTGTTAACAATTTTTGAGCCATAAATTGCATTCATTATCCATTATTGAAACTCATTCTTCGAGAAGGCAATGCATGTCATTACAATGACTGAGGAACTGTAATATAAATTGATTATATTTATTTACTTACCATGTGGAGTAGATAAGAATTAATTATTGACTAACTTCTGACAATGACTCCAAAAGTTATAGTACTACAAGAAGCCAAAATGTAATTGGTTTTAAAGTATAAATTAATAATGTTCTTTGCCCAACAAAACTACAATCTCAAAAATTTATCTGAGACCTAACTAACGGCAAATGTATATATAGCCTAAATGGTGTCCACCACTCCCCTTAACTTTACTTATAGATATATATTTCTTTATTGTGGTGGTATTGATTGAACTCATCTACTTGCTGGGACTATCATGACCGTTTTATGAACACGCCTTCCTCCACTCTTCAATACATGTATTGATACATGAGAAACGTAGTTAAAGTTACCAAATGTTTCTGCTTGTTCGCATTTTTACTCTGTAGCTTCTGAGTCTAAGGTTTTCGGTCTCAGTACGATACCTATGAGGATTCACCCTGAAGTGCATTATATTGGGCCTACCAGTACGCAGTATTTTCAACAATATTTATTACAAACTGCAGTATTCGTCTCTTCTTTCCAGCATCCTAACATATTCCCTCCTGTTGTTTCAGTTTGTAACATACCACTTACGCACAGTCATCAGTCATGGCAAATTATCCCACAAATTAACGATTTTTGTTCTACATTTGTGATAATATACGTGGCTGCTCATCTGAGTACGTTACAGACTCTGCCATTTGTATCGGTACATTGTGGCAAAATACATTTAACTGACGTTTCGAATTAATTTCGTAGATACCAAAATCGTACACTACTTTCGACACGGTGCCGTGTAAATTACAAAAAGTATACTAAACCTATTAAAATTTTTAAGTTCCAACATGCCTTTATATTTATTGTTGCTCAGTTTTCAGACCGGAAATTACTGTCTCTTGTAACTTATTACAATTTATTTCGGTCAGAGAAAATAAGGGAAACCGATTTTTAACTGCAGTTATGCGAAGTACTCATATTTTTCAGTAAATGCTTAGGTAATGTTATATTCTCTACTTAGGTGTAATTTGAAATTTACAAACGTATGTATCACGACATGCAATTCAACTATCAAAAAATTTCTAACCATCTTTGTTAATATGGATGAATTTTTTCCATCTGTGTATGTAACAAGCTTATTGATTATTTGCAAACGTTGTTAGAAACTGTTTCGTACGAAGATCAAATATAGCGAGAGTAACAAGCAAAACGTACGAAATTTCTTGGTAATGGAAACCATTCAGAAACTAATATTTCTTCGAGTAAGTTAAGTACTTTTGAATTTCTTCGCGGTTGTTTTTAATTTCATCATTAGTATACAGTTGATGATCCTTTTAGAAATCTTGTAAGAGAAATCCGAAACTCTCATAATTTAAGTTAGATTGTTCTCGTCAGCGAGAATCGACTTACGTATATGAGGTCGCTACGTCGGCCATGAAGTTCCCGAATGGCATCTCGGAAAGCCTTGGCTGTACTTACTGTGTGAGATGTATGTTTAGCCAAGTTAATTTGTTACTGGATTACGATGGTGGTTTAAAACGGAGCCGTCACTTACCTGAATGGAAATATTGATAAATGTCTTTCACGTTAAACTGACAAGAATTGAAGTCTTCCTTCGTATCTGGTTACACTTGCCTTCCTCTTTCTACTTAGTCCTGGTATATAACATTGATATGTCTTTCTGTGACATTTGAATTGCTAATGTGAATGAGAAATGCCGAAGATGCATACATCTTTGTAAATTATCGTAGAATTCACGTATGACATCTGCATATTGACTTGATGGTGAGTGGTTTCTGCCTGAAGGAACATCAACCATGTTCATACATCCCGGTTTCTGCCACTCACCTTTTTTTTTTTTTCTCAACAGGACTTGTGTTGTTTCAGCTGAGGGATACATCCAGTATGGAAAGAGATAATGCTCCAGTGAATTTATCACGATTTTCTAGAAAACGTGTATTGGATGTCATAATATCGTCCATTCACGGTTACTTACAACTTTCCTGAAGTCCTGATAAATTACTAATTCCAGGATATTCCTCCCGAGGGACAACGCACACGATTAGTGCTCACTTGGTGTATTGATATTTTGTATAAGAACTATTTATTACTAGGCATTACCAATACTCATGTTTTCTCTTTGTTTTTATTCATATTAATAGAAATGAAATATACAACTTATAGATTAACTATAAGTAAAAGTTCAGTTTAACCAAAAATAAGGTGTAATTGTGTAAACACAAATATAAAATGCTCGTGCTACATATCATATTTAGGAAAGAACCAAGCACATCATACATGGGGTAATTTTTCAAAGGTTGATTCAAAAAGTGTGAAGAAGCCCTGAATAGACTCTATATACCGTTTACATAAAATCTGAGTGGAATAAATGCTTATTGAATTTTCATTTACTGTTCCATAGGGGCATAGGACACGCCCCGAAGGACAGGTCAAGGACCAGTACTCCACAACTACGGAGCGTGTTGTGTGCCATTTCAAGTTATAATCACTATTTGTATGAGCTTCATGTCCACCCAAAATACGCAAGTAATGGCTTCTCTTCGTTTAAATCGTAAAACGTATTTTTGATAGACTTATATTTGTAATTGTCAAGTGTTCCTGTGTTCCCTGTCAATGTATCATGTAGCAGCTGTGGCACCTGCCTATACGTGGATAGACAAATGTTTTGGTCATACGAGTAGCCTGAACACTTGTGCAAATCTCAGCACATATCAACACTTTCTTTGCTCCAGAAAATAATTTTATCGCCCTTACCTTGCCTCGCAAAATTTTAACTTTCGGATATGCATTTTTATAATTTATACCCTGTTTCATTAACATAATGTGTCAAATTTGGAACGAAAAGCATGTTTTATTAGATCTAGGCCTATATGAGACCAATGATTTATTTACGTTAATTTTGATTAGCCTTATTTCTTAGGCAAGAAACGTGTACTCATAGAGCACCTTTATTTGCAGGGTCTCTCTTCAGAAGTTAATTAAGCCACCATATTTCTGCTATTCTTAAAGTTTTGAAGTTGTCCTGAAACTTTTCGCAATATGCTCATTTACGTGCAAAACGCACTTCCTCGGTTAAAGTCAATCAAAGTAAGCGGTTTTACAAGAAGCAAATGAACTTAAACTTCATATCCTACTCACGAGTGAAAAGTCTTATTATGGACCAACTCTATAAAAAACAAGATTTTAATACTTGCTGAAAATACATTTCTACATCTTTTGGTAGTAGAAGGAAAACAAATCACCCAAATAGAGTTTACGGATCAGCCAAAATAATATCGGTATATTTGAAATTAATTAATTTTTTGTGATGTCCTCTAAGATTGAGTTTCCTTCACGTCTGCTTCGAGAACTGAGAGCAATCCACTGATTTAAATATTTATTTTCGTGCATTAACATATCTAATTCAACTAACCTAAACTAAGGAGATCGTATATATTATAGCCTCATTGAGACTACAACTGCCTGCAATTTTTTGCCTGGCAGAGAATAATAATGTGCATTATCTAAGCGGACAGTTACGGATGATATTAAATTAACTTGAGCATTCTTCAAACGAAAACGCTACACAATTTCTGGTAATTAATAACATATAGTATAAATATTCTTAACCAATAATCAGTCTATTATCATAATGCTATTTTGTGGAACAATACAGTGTTACCATTTAGTTAATTGTGGTAGTGCGAAATTAAATTAAGTATCTAGTCATTTGCGCTACGCTGCTGAATATTACGACCAGTCACAGAATGAGGCACAAATAAATCTAAGAGATTTTCCGTCTTTGAACAGTATTCTTAAATAACCTAGGGTTTTATTTGTTGCAATTCTGTAATAATTTTATTTTTGACGAGCACAAATGAAATTACTGTAATGCTACAATGGCTGTCATGCCCCCATTCTGACCGTTTTTTTAAACCTATTCTTGGGGTGTTAGCAGTTTATACAGTTCAAGTTTCTAAGGTAACAGTGACTAAATATTATATATTTACAAATTTTAAATATTTCTCTTTATTGCGTGAGAAGTATATATAAGAGGTGGAAATGTATACAGTTAAAAGGAAAATAATTGAAGCATCATTTTCTTTTACTGGGAATGAAAAACTTTTAAATATTTCCAGTTTATTTAGAGTCTGTGGTCTTTTAGTTACTAGTTGCTTATAGACTATTCACGATAAAATGGGCACTTTTGAAAGCCCTGCTTAAAATATATATGAATACACGTCATGCATTCTTCTGCCTTATGTGAAATTAGTATTGCTTTGGGCCTCATCACATTATTCATGCGTCGGTCAAGTGAAAGTGTGAAAGTATTAGAAAAGTAACTACTTTACTAATCTGCTCAGTTTTACACTTAGATGTATTTAAAAAAAAAACGGAAAGTGAAATAAATAATTTAAGTTATCACATATGGTTATATAACATATTTTATTCGACGTTAAAATATGGAACTACTTTCCTTCCATCGTTGCCAACTTTACTTGGCGCATGCCACCCAGTGTGCCCGTTATAATATATGCTAACCAGAAGCAGTGACTTTTTTCTAAGGTTGATTTCAAAAGTGCTCACTTTATCGTGAACAGCCTTTATCTTAAATCACGTGACAAATCAAACGTGTTTACGTTTGGTCTATTCTCCCGCTTGTACGAGGAAGCCGGTCCATGTACCTAACTATATTCGTAGATTTCGAAATGGCCACGCGCACACGTGGTTAAGGTGAGATGTGAACCGAGCACCTACAACTTGGCGCCGGCGCCAAGATGTAGAGCACAGCGGACTCAGTGCTCACAAGAAAGCGGAGAAAATTGAGCGGAAATTTTCAGCCGCCGACTACGCAGGAAATTACGCCGAAGGTTAATTTTCATTCTCCTTCGTCTCGTATTCCACGCGAGGCGTAGCCTTCCATGAGATCCCTTACTTCCCTCCACCCTCCTCCCTTTCTGTTCCCTTTCTTCCGGTCGTTTGCTGCTTCGGATAATGAAGACACTGGTAGGTAGTATTAAGAAATTGTTATCGTAATTGCCTGATTTTGACATTCCTGGCGATGGACCGTCATTCGGATCTTAATGAGCTTGCGAGAAAATACAGTGCTGTATTTTCAAACGTGTGAACGATTCAGGACCCCACACTGGGCGAAACAGGTTCTAACACATAAGACTTTTCAATCGAAAAATATAAAAAAGTGCAATTTCCGTGAAATTAAGTGTATTGTTATAGGTTCCTCTGCAAAATCCTCCTTCAGTACTGGAATTAGAGTGATTAATTGAAATATTCTGAACATACGGCACTACTTCACTATTTCGTTACAGACAAACAAGTCCGAGACACGAAACAAACTAAAAAAAAAAAATATTACAAATAACGAGCCAACAGTAGCTGTGGTCAAAATATATAAATAAAACGTATAATAAATACCACAAGGATTTTGTTGGATAAATAAAAAAAAAACATAGGAAACAAAAAACAAAATTACAGAACGAATTATCAAGAGAAAAAACTGAGAAAATAGCCAAGGACAACCTTAATTAAGACAGCAGACACAAGCACAGGACGAAGACGGAACATCTTTCTCACAGGACAGGATGGCACAACGATGGAGTAACATGACACAACGATGGAATAACATGGCACAACGATGCAGTAGCATGGCACAACGATGGAGTAAGAGCCGCATGGCTGGCCAACTCAACGATGACGACACAGAAAAAATCAGGAGGATTTCTTAGACGAACTTGTCGCGAATATTCGGGAACTCCCCTCTTCAGACAGACTAAAAGTGAAAACTGGAAAAATAAGGTAGCCTATAGGTAAATTGTCTAGACACATTCTTCTTGCACAGCCAATGACGGTCAAGCTCTGTCCTGATTGGCCGCACGCCTAAGAGTGGTACTTATATGATACTGCCCTCGTGCGACGATTTTTATAATATAATTTTGTTTCTCTTTTAATTAAATGTTTCCACACGTTCTTTTTAATTCAATGCTCTGTTGAATGAAAACATTTGTATTGCTCACAATAAATGCTGATTCTTTTATTTTTCTTTTAAACGGGCGTGTTTCTGTAGTAAGTGGAGTAGCATTTTCTCATAGTATTTTATGGCTATTTTACCAAACCTATTCGTAAAATCTGGATTTTTGAGATTCGCCCTTCGCAGCATTGTTTTGATGCTCTTTTAATCGTGTGGAAAGAAGTCAGCCAGTTTATCCTCTGTACGTGATTCCATGCTTGCAAGCTATTTGATACACACAGTCCTGGGTCCGCTATTGGTCGGTAGCTTGTTTCACTCTGGTGACAATGCTTTTTAATGTAACATTTGACTTTAAGAATGTTTTTAGCAAGTACTTATTGGTTTTCTGTTACGAAATAGTGATGCAATAGCGTATGTTAAAAATATTCCACATAATCATTCACCATTGTTGCAAGAATTTTTCAAACAACTCATGGAATTAAAGGTTTCGCCAAGGATATCGTGCTCAAACAAACAAAGACCATTTGGTTTGTGGTTTTGTAATTGAGAGATACTTTTTTTTCGCGTTCGTTGATGATCGTAGAAGAAATTATTTCGATTCAAAATACATAAATTTCCTGTTTCCTATTCTCGTTACGATGGGCGCGTTTGAAGCAAACGGAAATATGCAAACTTGGGTGCTGATATGAAATTCGAAATTCCAAAGCGGTGCTGTCCAGATCTGGATATTTTTGTTTAGTAGTGCGATACGCGAAACCCCAATAGCAGAGCACTCAAGGATATAGAAGTGAAACTGTCGCGAATAAAACTGCACGCGCCTGCAAAATGGTGTGACTGGCCAGCTGTATGGCGGCGTAGCGCCTGGTTCAGCCAGCAGGTAGCGCACAGTAGCCAATCAGACCCAAGACGCGTTCCAGAGCCTTTCTTGACCAATCAGAGACGAGGAACGCCCATATCAAAGGCACGCCATTTGCCCTCTCCGTTATCGTCTATTCTGTGCCTTAACTTAACATTATAGTCTACTCACATTTTCTTCAAACTTTTTAAATCACACCTCTGAAAAATTACCCCATGTATATGGTGTGATTGGTTGTTTCCTAGGTACGTTGTGCATAACAAGCGTTTTGTACAAGTGTTAACATAAAAATACATTAAACTTATAAACTCAACTTACTTATATTCTATCTACAATTCATAAAGTTTTTTTTATGCAAAGTCGTATTCTTTCACGTATTGAGCGATCAGAACTAAGCACACCCGATACTGAACTTCCGTATTTCACGGGCATAAAATTCACACACGTAACGATTAAAATCTTCCCATTACAAAACTGGATGTGAGCTGAAGTGTTTTGGAGAGCAAATAGTCGTGAAATCTTTTGGAGTACACCATGTGCCGCTATTTACAAATGACAAACCGCGCGTTTAACACAATATAATGCACACGCTTGCCCTAAGAGCGACTCGGACCAGCAACACTCCAACTTGCTGAAATCACTCATGCTCGGTTGCACCAACATCTTCCCGTTCCGAGCTCAACTGATCCTAGTTCCGAACCAGGATCCAGCTTGATCTTGGTTCCAATGTCAAAGTGTTGCACGAACGTAATTTCATGTTTCTGGATCTCCGATTCGTCGATCTTGGTTCCAAAGGGTGAGATCAATATTAAGTGTGAGATAAATTTTGCTATTGGTTCGTAGTATATGACGTCATAGAAGTAGGCGTATGTTTCTAATAGATATAACTAGATGTGCTATCTTTTGTCTGTTTTAAATGAATTATTGTTGTACGGATTTTACTGAATAATATTAAAGTATTAAAGTACGTATTATGTTGTTTTAATTTCCCAAGAAAACAATCCAACGTAGTTCTATCTGTTGGCGTATTTTCAAACTACATTTGTCGACGATAGCTGTTGATCTCGGATCGAGATTTCGAAACGCCAATTTCGGTGGTTCGAAATGAGCTTAATCTCGATCTCCAGTTCAGCTCCGAACTCGAATGGTGCAACAGTTTCTGCGTCGATCTTAGATACGATCTCAGATCGAGTTTCGAACCACGATGGTGCAACCGGGCCTCAGACCGCTAGCCACGTGGAGCTTACGTGTGCAGCAGACTTGCTTTGTCTGCGTAGGAGGAGTTCCCTCCGGCTTGGGCCATTTCACCATGCATAATTGACGAACTCCTCCAGTTCAAACATACAGTAGCTCCCCGGTAAGAATCACTCACATGCGCTCGAGACCCAGAGGCTCTATTTGCATTTCCTCAGGCACTCCCGGGCGAGCACTAGATTATCTTCGCACTGTCAATATTATTCTTGCCGACTCGCATCATCGGCTGAGGCCCAGACTCCTTTCCTGGGCGCTCGAGAGTATTTTCCTTTACTTCTCTCAACACTGTTTTCCACTCCGCCGCAACAATGACAAGCTCGCATCTGCGTGGTTCCAGCGCCCGTCGCGGAAGCGCTGCAGTCCCTCGGCTTCCGTCGACCGCGGGACAGAGCTATCTTGCTCGGACTCTATAGCGCCGCCGCCATAGAGTACGTATGTACACAGAGGTGAAATTATAGACTAAAGATGAGGTAGACTGCTTATTCGTCTTCTACGCATGTACCCAACATTGACCTACTCCTAAGGAGCACAACTGTCAAATTCACATGGTTAACAGTGATGAACGTGTTCGGTGATATCTTAATTTTAAAATAACAAGTATATCATATTAATAAATTACTTTTACACGTTTGAATTTTATTAAAAACCATTACAAATTGATTAGAGGAAATCTAAAAACATTTCAAAAGCATTTGTTTACTGAACAATGTTCTAACCTTAACCCCAATCCACGTCATTTTTGCAAGCTGTATTGGCAGAAAAGCAGTCCAATGTTGGGACTTGGAGATTGTTTGTGCACAGTCAGCGAGATCAGTCTACCTCATCTGTAGTCTATGGATGAAAAGGCGTGGCGGTTACTTTGTTTCATAGAGTAAAAATGAGATGGCTGCGCACAACCAAATCCTAGTGTCGCAACACTGTACTGCTTTTCTGCCAAAACGTTTAACAAAAACGGCGTGGATTACATTTGTAGTTAGAACACTGTTTAGTAAACAAGTGATTTGAGATGTTTGTATACTCCCTTTAACCAATTTGGAATACAGTTAGATTAAATTAAAATTGCTGAAAGTAATGTATTCATATAAAAGGAACTGTCTTTTGAAAATTATAATATAAACAAACACATTAACGACTGTTGGTCATGTGACTTTGGCAGTTGTAGGACTATTCCTTTTGGGTAGGTCAGTGTTGGGTACGTGAGCAGAAGACGAATAAGCAGTCTACCTCATCTTTAGCCTATGTTCTGCGCATGAACCTACATTTACCTACACCAAAGGAACACAAATGCCAAAGTTACATGGTCAACAATGATGAACATGTTCGCTACATCTTAATTTTTAAACTACAAACACTATTATATTAATATAATATATAATAGTGTATATATTATATTAATATAATATATAATAGTATATATATATTATATTAATATCAATATTGAAATGTACAACAGGTTGGATGATAGCGACTAGGAAAGATGCAGGCAAAAGTTGGGATGTAGGAAGAATTGTTCAACAACAGAGAGAACATGAGGAGTGACTGTACGACAACACAAGATTTCCGGACGACCGATCGAAACCAAGAGCCAAGAGAGCGTGGACTGAAGAACAGAGACTAGCAGATGGAGAAAAAATGAGGAAGTTCTGGGAAGGAAGTAAGAAGAAGACGAACCAGAAGTCTTGAGTTCATTGTGGTCCATAGATAGCCAAATTCACATTTAAAAAACGTATTTTTACAAATTTGAATTTAATAAAACTATGTTACGAATGGGATATAGGAAGTATACAAACATCTCAAAGCACGTGTTTACTGAACAGTGTTCTAACCACAGAGCCAAAACACGCCGTCTTTGCAAGCAGTATTGTCCGAAGAGCAGTTCAGTGTCGGGGTACGCAGGTTGGTTGTGCACAGCCAGCGAGATCGCCCGCACCTATCATCTTTATTGTATGGCACCGGAGAGGAATAAGCGGTCTCCCTCATCTGAAGTTGATGCGGGCGTACTCAGTCTCTGATTGGCTGCTCGAGGCTCTGGGAACTGACCTTGCCGGCTGGCGGGTATAGGTTATCAGGCGCCGGTCGACGAACGACGTCCCAATAATTTTACTGACCAATTGACGCCATTTTGGTGGCGCGTGCGGCACAAGTTCGCTGTACGAGCGGTTGTTTCGCATCTGTATTGTATATTAATCTGTGCCATAGCCTCGAAACTAGCTGATTAACATCCGCCCAGTTTTACTACAGATTGTTACGCTCAGTCGTCAAGTGAACAAGTGGCAAAATGCTAGTGGAAACAATTTTTTTTATTACCATCCTAGTTTCAATGAAAATGATGTCTCTAGAGATGATTCACTGATTTTAGTGCACACTTGTGTAGAGTATATATATATATATATATATATATATATATATATATATATATATATATATATATATATATATTTATAAAATACTTATTTTTATGTGTATATATTTATATTTATATAAATATATATATATATTATTTATGTGTGTATATATTTATATTTAGATGCATACGTATATATAGAATATATATATATATACATTTCACTGTGCCATTCATGTAACGATTACTTAAATAATAAGAATAACGACCGAGTTCCCCGGTTTAAGACGCAAGAAAAAATATTACTAAAACTGTGCAAGGTTTTTTTATTAAACTTAAATTTCATAGCATCTAGTGGCTGTGAAATTTAGAATTTCAGCCACAATAATAATAATAATTTTGATAATCTTAGTATATCAGAACGTCATTTTATTTAGTCTTCATGCAATTCAATTTTTGGTATTTTCTACAGTCCAAAACTATTTTGTACATTAAATAATGCGATCTTATAGCGTGGATATTAGGAGTTACTGTTATCGCGTTTCTCTAAGCCGCAAATAACCAAAATCAGAAAAAAAAAGTTTGTTTGAGCCTAAACTTATACGTTGCGTGTGGCGAAATAATTAAAAATATGTGTAGCCGAGTTTTTATGTTAGCAAAAACAAATCAGAACTGGGATTGCTGTTCCAAAATCTATGCAGATGGAAATAAATGTTTCTGATGATTAGTTTTTTCAGTTAGCCTTACGAAACTCTGTTAGTGGTACGATAAAATAGAAAATTAAAAAATATAGTCGAAAGAAACAATTTTTCTATATCAATCCCATAGACCCTATACACGTCTGAGTTGGTGAATCGAATCAATGTTCTTCGTTTCTATGGAAATTAAATATTTATTATTTATAAAATTACGCCCGAGCTTTGTATGATCCGCGTAAGCACTAAAAATTACGAAATTAGATTTTAGTTTAAATTTTTATAAGCAAATCTTAGACGGTTATTTTAAACAATACAATTTCATTAAGATATGGTTTTTAGCTTGATAACGTTCAGTCAACAGCATATAATATTAAAAAGCATTATAAATTTATTTACTTCCGGTATTGAAACAAGCGTGTTGTTAAAGAATA
The DNA here is from genome assembly GCA_029891345.1 of Dryococelus australis. Lineage (NCBI taxonomy): Eukaryota > Metazoa > Arthropoda > Insecta > Phasmatodea > Phasmatidae > Dryococelus > Dryococelus australis. Next base: position 257,918,309 of record CM056993.1, on the reverse strand, counting down.
CTTTCTCTCATCTTGAATTATTTACCACATCAAGAGGAAACGAAACCCCTTCTAACCGGCAGATGTACTCATAAAATTTTGCGTGCATCTTGTGGCCGAGATATACGCTTCCGGTCTAAGGGCTTACTCCATCTGCTACCACCAAGGGTTTTTCGCTGTTTGCCAGTCATTTTGTTTTGGAAAAATTCAGTACAAAGTAAAAGTTCTAGCGAAAAAGAGTAACTCAGATTCGCCCGTACTCATCTGCGTCATAGAAATATCTTATATGATCGTGCCATAGACTATTGAAACTTTTATGTTTAAAATGAAAGGTAAAAATATACATGTTAAATATGTTTTAATTGAAGGGAAAAGAAAACAATGGTTCTGAGTATCACTCATGTTGATTTCTTGATTCTTTCAAATGTCTTTACATTGGCTATAGCTTATGGGTTTCTGTGTACAAATAAATACCCATTGCATCACTCCGTATAGTTTCACGCTTCTTGTCAGCCTCATAACAAATTTGATATAAATAAATGTAATCTGGATTCATCACCGATATTGCCGAATTGTCTACAATATTTAACAAGAATATTCTCTTTTTCTTTCTTACAATATATTATCACCAGTGTGTATTACCAATGCCTCGCTTAATGCTACTTTTAATACAATATGGTAATGATAGTAGAGGAAAACAACTACCAATACTCGACAATAATTTTTATTTTCCGTTACACTTACGGTAATCGTAACAGTTACAGAGATACCATATAGTACTATTATAATTTGATGTCGACTTTCTATACAAAACTACATGTCGTGCCTGTTTCCTAGAGGGAAACGTAAAACTGTAGCGTATTTTTGTGTTTTACTTTTAACTTAGAACGTAATCTAGGCTGCACATTCATTTCTAGTCGTTGAACAAGCTGTAAGAGTTCCGCCGGGCTCGTGATTGCAGTTCGTTGTATATAAACTATATCAGAAATGGACTCTTAAGAATTGAGTCGTGAAGCTGCCATATCAATGTGAGAGAGTGCGAATGGAAAACTATTTTCCCATACATCCATTGTAGCGTTCCTACATTTGGTCACGAAACAGTCAAATGCGTAGGGAAGTCCCCAATCTAGTACAGTAGCGACGCTCAAAATTCCTATATTTGCAGTCTGTCATATTGTATTATTTCCACATAACGTATAGGTTAAAATCTTCCATTGGAGTTAGGAAGTTAACCGGAAAATATTTTACAGTGTGAGTGTTTTGCTTTGTGACAAGTACTCGAAAATAAATTTTAATTGCTTTACGACTTCTTTGAGTAATAATGACGAAAACTATTCACGTTTCATCACCACCAGAAGTTACACACAAGAATAGTAAGTCAAGAGAGTAACACTAAAAAAAAACACGCTGTATTTGTACATTTACTTCGAGCAGAAAAAATGACATCCTATCAGTTATAACAACTGGTTTTTCTTTGCTCGGTTTCAAGGTCTGATTTAATTTTAATTGGAATATTTTGTTTCTTTTTGTACTATGTTAATTTATGATATTCAGATAGGTTTTAAAAGTATTATAATATTACTTGGAGATGATTTAATGTTTTGTTAATGTATTTGTCTATTACTGAGCATACACCTTGCTTGCAGGATTAATAAACACAGGTTGATAGGGGCGAATAACGTGACTGTATAAAAAGAAAGTGTGATTGGAATAAAATATAGAACATACGAAAAAGGTTCATCTTAAGAAATTTCTGCAAGAATATTGAGGATATACTTCATAGTATAAAATCTGAATTATAAAGAAGAAAATTATAAATATGTGAAATTTGCAAGAATATTTAGTTTGCAGATAAATTTGGAAGAAGATTCTGCATAATATTTAACTATATGCAAGACGATAAAGAAGAGATTCCTGACGGCGGGAAGTCCCACCTCATCGAGGGAGGATTCCAGAGTCAACTGGTGAGCTGCTGTACAACCGAGATCATTCTGCGTCGGATCGACGACGAAGCTCGACGCCCGCACACTCGAGGGCAGTGACTATGGGCTTCGCGAGATACCATCAAGTCGGAGAGAGAGAGAGAGAGAGAGAGAGAGAGAGAGAGAGAGAGAGAGAGAGAGAGAGAGAGAGAGTCTACACATCGTTCGCCATTCCTGAAGTTGCAGCGTCAGATAAGTCATATGCAACCTTATTATCACTAAAACTGGATCGGCGGCAAAGTTGAGCTAATTTTATTGAAGTAATCCTTAAAATAGTGTTGTTCGCTCCACTACTGAGAATTCATGGATGAATGCTAGAGATGTTTGATGCGGTTTTCATCATTAGCAAGTACATTCCTAGTAAGTAAATATCTTTTGAATTTAATTATTTTATTTAAAAAGAAAGAAACCTTACAATACTTTTTTAATCGAAGTAATTTGCTTATAATATTTCCTGGTCTTTCAGAATTCCAATATTATTATTATTTTCTCTTAAGAAATATATAATCTTATATTAACTCGGAATACAGAAGTGAAATATTTGTTGGACTGTGATATATGAATAACTGCGTGAGAGCTAACACTAGAAATAAGAAGTTAGCCGGAGCAACTATTTAAATGAGCATTTTTGATGAAGTGAACAGTTTTAAAGTTTACTTCTGTAATTTAAAACTAGCTGTTACACAGTTGTTCTAATACCAAAAGTTCCGAACGTAACACAGCGTTGACATGTTCTTAAATCACGACAACCTCTTAACCTCACAGCGCAAGCACCTACATAAGATTACACAGATGAATGTTAACTGTACATAAATGGCGGTCTCTGTATGTTAGTGCATAGGAGCACTACTATTGTAATCCCTAAGGGCTTGTCTAGTATATCAGTGTTCAAGCAATTACAAGAAAAAAACAATTTGGTGCTGATTTTAGTAGTAGTGTGTTGTTAATGGTGAACTAGCTGCCTCAACATTGTTGTCTCAACATTGTCCTACAATAATGTAGTGATAACTATTTGTTACATCTTACATACATTCTAATTTGAATTTGTTGTGGCGTATTTCAGGAAAACTTCCAGCTCTTTCTAACGTCTTGCATTTTCTGTTATGAAACACTATCAGGTATATCACCATAACAATCTCACAATAATTACAACTAGCTAGCTATCGGTTGGTTAGGAGTTGAATCAACATTGGTTGACAGTTGTACAGTGGGAAATCGATTGCATGTCCTTTATAATGCGTGTTCAATCTGTTGCTACTTTGCTTTACTTCCTCGGTATATACATTAAGGCATGTATATAATTGTGTACAAATGCATGCATATTCATATATGCGTATAAAGGTATACACACATAAATTCTTTCCAGGTATTGTTTATCAAGTTTTGAAGCCCGTTACAAGTCAGTAAAAAACAACTCTAAGGTTCCTAAAATAATTTTAATTCTCATAACTCAAAGAGTAATAAGGACATCTTACTGAAATACAATACCCGCAGATTTAATGATTTCACGATTTGTACCCTGAGTTAGATTTTCCACGGTTTTCGGAAATCACTCTTCCCAATTGCCGTAACGTTTCCATAATACAGGTCCTGGCAGAATCCTCCACCTATCAACATTACCCGAGAACATTATTCCATTTCTTATAACTCTATTCACGACAAGAGGTTAAATCTGACATAACAATACATGTTTGTACGAATTTATACATGTATAGATAATTGTAATATCTGTATCTGTAATATAATCAATTTTACAAAAACCATCACACAGTAAAATACTTACTTCGTAGTTATAGAGTTATATTTTATGCAGCAGATTATGTTATGCTGGTCTATTGTTTCCTAAGATAATACTCCTAAGTTTCCTACAAGTTTAATGTGGCAAACATTTTGTAATGTACTGAAGATATTATGGTGTCGCATGGTGATATTAAACACTAACTTATTACATGACAGTCTTCATTTAATAAAACCTTTCAGTGCACACGCATTCCTCGCCTCCTGCAGGTTGACTGTCAGGAAATATTTGACAAATACAACATTATTTTGAATCAGAATCCTTAAGTACAAAATTTCTGTCTCCATCCCCTCTCCTCCCCCACCCAAAAATTAGGTCTAATATTCATTTTTCCGTGAAAGAAAGTGACAAACAACTGTCACGTTCGGAAATTACAGAGAGACATAATCACAGGGTGACAAACGTTCAGTTACTCAAAAACTCGCAGATGTTTTCAATTCCAATTATTTTAAACAAATTACTCAGAATAATGCTTTCACAACAGTTTTCTGTACTTGAAATAATTTCTAGGAACATATTACGCTTATTGTATTTATTTCACTGATTTCAGTTTTGTTGAACAATAAAATTTCTACAAACTGTATATCAATATTAATTATTTGTTTACTCACTGGCTCTTTGGTAAGGAGTTACGGAAATATGAATGTTCTGTGTTCCTACTTCGACTGATCATCCATTGCTATTATTTTCACAAGAAATTTTGGTTATTCTAGACGATTTTCACGACCGCTAACTGCAGCGGAACCGCTTCACAAGCTATTGATTTTCGCAGTCATTTATTTTAGAGTTGTGTGAAATTGTTTTTTCTCAAAGCAACTTTCTTCTTCGGCGCCTCCTTACTCGGTTCCCTCTCCTCATGAATCTCTTCTCTTTCCTTCTTAATCACTTCTACCTCCGTCTTCGTCGCGCTCTCTGCCCTGCCTGCGGACATATTAAAAACTCCCTTACAGCGCCCGCGGCCGCCGGCAGATTACCAGTTTCCAATAAATAAAAGATAAAAAGACAGAAGTTGTTAATGGCGTCGGAGCTCCGAACTCCTATTGACTTTCAATTAAAACGGGCGCTGGCAAAGCAGGCAACCTATTTCCACTGGGAAGCTTTAAAAACGATCTGCCTAGGGATTGCCTTGTTCGGGCGAGGAGCTCAAGCGAAGTACCCGAGGAGCTGTCTGTACTCTCTGCTACTTAGTCGCGTCACGACGTCAGGATAAATCTACGGCAATGGCTTCGGTAAATTTGGTCACGTGCGCGCTCGTTTCAGCGGTCCAGTTCCTCGGATTCGCCAGTAATTCACCGTGACCTGAAGTGAACTGCGCGTGCTTCCAGGAACCGATGCAGGAAGTCCTGTGACTCATCGGATAGTGGACACGAGATAATGCGATTTGTTCTGGCGGCTCGCACCAGCCTGTCCCTGCTGACGCACATCCTGCTTGTTCTGTGTTGTGTTTAAAACAAAGGAGTCGAAGGTACATAGTGGTTGATAATTTAAACAGTTTCTAAGAGAAGAATATGATATTGTAAAAGCACAGTACTTTTGAATATATTTACAAAACAATGTTTTTTGTATGCATCCCTGCTTCTTTACTGCGTTTGGAACATAGCAGTGGAGATTTAATAACTGATAATAACTTGAACTGTGTCGCCAACAGCTGCCGAATTCGGTTACATCATGTCAAATTTTAGGTCATATAGTTTGTAGCTGAATGCAAACGTGTAGTCAAATGTGTTCGTAACGATTTTGTACAAGATATAAATACCTGTTTGAAGTGTCTGATTAATAGTGCGTGACCAATTGATTTATAAATGTGTATTACGTATTAAAATTAATAACAGTAAGAATTATTATTGTTTTACGAATAGAAGTGTGTTAATTCTTCAGGAATGGATCGTAGCTTAACTTTCTTTTTTTTTTTCTTTAACCAAATTGTCGGAAGCATATAGCCGACTTGCTAGTTTTTAGGTTGGCGATACTGCAGGCTACGTGAGCCAAGATCTCATATACTTAACAAAGATCAAAATGATTATTTGTAGCATACACTCTCTAGTATTAGATATGTCCCATTGTTGTCAAATTTTGTTTTGTTGTTACTTCCAGCAAAGTGTTGTCGAGGATCCATCCTTTAATTTAAAGAGGAAGATTACGAACTGAGAATGATTTATAGCCAGGTTTTCTCACATCTGTATTTAGAGCGAATATTAAAAAATTCCTAGCCTTCCGTCCGTTGGCTTATGAACCTGATAGCCTTGTAGTATCCATGAAAATAAAATTACTACTCTAATGTTCAGACTAGCACGTTACATATTACTGGAATTTTAAAATTCCTTTCGTATTTTTTTAAATTTCAAACCAATGCTATTTCTTAGAAACTCTTCCTGTGGCGGTATTCAAAATAGCCAAATACGCACACTCGTACTCGAAAGGGATATGAGAGAGTGCCATTCCATATAACAGAGTGCGAGAGCAGGAGTGCGTATAACAAGTGTGCTTTGTATGCCTACGTTGTGTGTGCTCTCAGAATATAGTTTGTCTATTTACATTGTGTGCTGGTTGTGCCGTTCACAGAATGCCTAAAGATCATGCTATTGTCTGCTGTGTGTGAACACATGAAGAGAATGTGGGGCCGGGGAGGGTGAGCGGTTAGCCTGCTCGCCTCCAGACAAGACCGCCGTGCTCAATCCCTGGCCGGGTCCCTCCCGGATTTTCGCAAGTTAGAATCATGCAACACGATGTCGCTGGTTTACGGGTTTTCTCAGGGATCTCACATTTTCTTCGTCCTTTCATTCCGGCGCTGCTCCATACAGGCCTCAATCACCCTCATCGGCTCTCAAGACCTCGCTGTTACGAGCCGCCCAAATCTCTTTGCTCATTTCACTCACTCTTGATGTGAATGCGTACACACGTACATCCCGTCTGTTTGCAACGAAGTGAGTATGCCTACTTCTGCGGATTCATAAAATGTCGCATCTTCCTTTCCTCTTCATTCCAGACTAAAGAAACTAGAATTAAAAAATGTTATCACTGAACAATTTTACAATGAGTCTCCGTTTTGCTTCACTTGCCTTCACAAAATATATTTTATTGCTACTAAAATGTTTCAAAAATAAAACAAATACAAAACTTGATCGACAGGAGATTTGCAATGATGCACCAAATTTTTTACAAGTATCTCAGATTTTTCAATGTGTTATTTTTTTTTTTTTTGCAGTATTGACTTGACACGACATGAACTAGGCGATTTCGTTCACTGCTTGTAAGAGCATTTAGTAGCGGACAAACACGATAGTTGTAAGTTCTATAGCTGATGTGACTATATTTGGCGAACTAATATAGTAGAGATAAAGCTAACACGCAAATAAAGTGAAAAAGTCGTCAAGTTATTTTATAATTTACTTTGGAATAGAACCAAAATTACTCAGTATTGTGAAATAATAAATGCAAATAACATTCGACTGCAGAATTGAAAACTACATCATATTCCCGGCTGATCATTGGAAGTGATATGTCAAATATTTATCTAGTCGATTCATATATTTATTTAAATAATCATTCTTTGAAACGGTATTCCAGAAGAACTCTACTTAAATCTTCCTTCCAAATAATTTTATGGTCTGTTATTTTGTAGGGGATTTCAATGGGCTCAGTTTTCCATTCTTTTAAATTTGCAGTAAGTGCCAAAACACACGCATTGATCACTTCTCGCGACATACCGCGTGGTACAACACTTTTCAAGAACTTCACATGGTAATTTTTTAACAAGCCAGAGAGTGAAGGTCCCAGGTAATTACGCCTTAAATCGATGTTTAGTTAGTTTTAGTCCTTCTTAATTTGGTGGAGCAAATTTACTCGTAAACCCTATTACAATGTGTCAATTTGCTCTATAGGTTCCAAAGCACCCAGCGAATGATAAATGCAGTCACCTCGTGTTATACTTTCTTTAACAACAGGATATTGTGGCAGTTTAGGGCTAAATATATACCGTAAAGTGTATTAATTTTATGGTACCTTATTGTCAAAGTTCTGTAGTGCAGATAAAACGTTTTAAGTACCTTATTTACACAGAGAAATTTAGTCTAGTTCTAAGAATTTAGCTTCTGATATTTTAAGTCGTAAAATGTTATTCGATAACGGTAATAAATATGTGATAATAACTATCAACATATACTAATGTTTTTCTTTCGGAACTGAAATGCAGAATTGTAAAATTTGTGTGAACAATTGTACCTATACGTGTTTTTTATGTCTTTACACGTGTTAATTATTGTTGTCCATTCTCTGTTTCAGGTGAGTCAGTAGCTATGGAGAAAGTGAGCAGGTAAATGAAGCACGCTCGCACTTCATCTGCAGAAACTCAGGCAAGTGTCTTTTGTGTACGTTCCGAATTTTTGCTAACACCATGTTAATTTAATCTCACCGCCCCTCTGCTTTTGTTTAGTGAGGCATTTTACTTGCCAACTAACGACCACGTTAACTTCCCGCTGGATGTTCCATTTTCTTTCTCGTTATAATGAGATGTTAATGACCTGCTTGGCGGACAAGGGCGAAAAGGAATTACGCATAGGTTAAAAAAAATGTGCGGATGTTGGGTGAGGGTTGGATAAGGGTGGTGGTGGGCGAATATGTGGCGAAGAGACGGGGAAGAAAAAGGGGGGAAAAAGCAGGGTGTTTATAACCCCGCGCGCGTGTTTTCATAGGAGTTTCGCAGGACCCCCCGACCTTTCTCCTCGTACGGGGGAAAAAGAAACCTTTAAAATAAAAAGTAAGAATTTCCGAGTCCTTTCTCCCCCGTGTCTCTCTGGGGCGGATGCGGCAATTATAATTTTACATAAAGCAGCGCGCACGAACGACGCAGTCCATTTGCGTGATAAATGGTTTGTGAGGATCAACGCCTGGCCTCACCCTGCTGTCAGAGTCCCCGCCCATCTGCAGCACAATACTCCCCTCCTCATGCGCCACGTACAAGCGTCGTGCACGCATCGGCCGCATGGTAACTGCCTAATTCGGAACGAGGTTCGTGCGCGGCTGCGCAGTTTCTGTATGCGAGCGCCGCGGACTGTGTGTGTATGTTTGAGGAGGGGGGGGGGGCAGGACAGTGGGTATATCCCCCCCCCCCCGGCAGAGAGAGCTGTCCAACACACACACACACACACACGTCTCGTCGCACGTAAATTTAAATACTCTTTTCATAAGGGCATGATATTTCTCACATTGTATGGTGTGGTGCATTTTCTTGACAGAAAGCGAAGTGCAACTTCGTGGTAGAACCTTCGAGCATTGCCTCGACATTTACCGACACATTCGTTCGAATACACCAGGTATCGCTCATTACCTGTTCATAACTCACACAGACTCACACATAGCACATATATCTTTGTACGTTTACATTGCAGTGTGCACTATTATATTTAATGATATCGCATATTTTTCTGGCAGTAAATCATAAGCAGCACAAAGTCGACAAGAATAAGAAATATTGTTGTCTTGCAATATTTATGAAAATCTTTTCACGACGGACAAAAGATAATGGCTCGAGTGCGTGCAAAAAAGATAAAACTGTTGTTTACAGCCAGATAAATCAGAAAAATTTGTTTTGACTATTTTGAGTTTACACCTCTCTATGAAGAAAGTGATATGTTTACATCTCCTCCATGTCTTGTATTGCCCTTTCTCTCCTTAAAACACAATTAGTTTTTTTTTTTTTTCATCAAGGTAACATAAAAGCACCTAGTCTAGAACCATTTTCGTAAACAGCTACAAATTTTAATATCTCTCACAGAAATAAACGTAATTAGGATAGTATCTTCACTCTCAATTTTTCGGGGGAAAAAAAGAAACTTTGTTTTACTTGAAACATGGAATTGATTTTGGCGAAAAAATATTTTAAAAATAACTCGCTCGTCCTAACCTCGTAAAAATTTATACAAAACGGATTTCCTTAAAGTAAATAATTACGGGTTCTGGACCTTTATCACTTAACTTTTAAAATGTGTTCAAAACTGTACTGAAATAAAATAAGAACATTTTCATGTGTGCCAAAGCGTGTAACGTACAAAATCTAGCCATCTAATTGAAACACGTTTTGAGAAAATCTGTTCGTATAAATAAGAGATTATATACACACATTAATATTCAATATTGCATACAATTTTTGAGAGGTAGTGTATATTTTGTGTTCGGCAACTTCTGCTACTATTTCAGTCAACGCTGACACGAATTTTTTTTTTATTTCTGGTTGCAAACTGTCAAAATTTTAGCCATTTGTGTCCATTATCACGTAAGATAAATCTTTTTGGCTTAACATTTTCATTCTTAAGAAAATAATTCCACGTACTTACTGATAATGATTTAATGAAATAACTAGGAGGTATACAGCCAATAATTACTTGATTAATGTTTTAATTTAATGGCATGGGCGAGTTCATGTTATTATGATGCAGTGGCGCAAATATAGCACAATTTTTTTTTTGGGGGGGGGGAGGTGGGCACACACTTAACATTCTTTACGAAGACAATAAAATACTATCTACACACATGTGTAACATTATATAACATTACTGATATTAAAGGCTGTTCACGGTAAAATGAGCACTTTTGAAACCAACATTAGGAAAAAGTCACGGCTTCTGCCTGCATACATTTTAACGGTCGCACTGAGTGGCATGCGTCCAGTAAAGTTGGTAACGATGGATGGGATGTAGTCCGATATCCAATGCTGTTTCAGAAGATATAATATCGCCAGCCCGATAATTTTTACTTGTCGTCTCACTTTCGGTAACTATTCTTGTTGCTTCTGTTTTTTTTTACCCACTGGTCGAAACTATAACTCTTCACTCTCTTCATGATGACATACTTATGAACACACCAACATTAAAAGCAAATACTATAAGCAAAGCTCCGAAACAGCGTCTATAAATCGCATCGCTGCATCTGCTGGCAGGCTTGTACACAGAGAGCCATCTAGCGCCGTAATTTTGAACACTGTGCTGAAGAAGAGAGGCAGAAATCTTACTTGCTGATGGAATTCAATAGCAGCCATGTTTTGTCTACATTCCTAATGTGCTTATGAACTATTTTAAATTATGAGCAAGGTTTTGTAGAATTAATAATCACTTAACAATACATATGCAGATAGAATTAATTTGAAAAAGCTATTTCCTGCACATAATACTATTTTATTATTTTCTATTCTTTTTCGTAGAAATTTTTGATTTGCGCCCCCCCCCCCCTAGTGGCCCCCAACACTTAGTTGCGCCTATGTTATGATGGTATGATTGGACTGTGCCCATTGCCGACCATGTGACTAAATACAAATCGTACTCACTCAGAACTCAGAAAATCAAAAAACGAAAGAACGTTTCGTTTTTGTTTTACTGAGTTCTGTGTGCAAGCAATTGTTATTTAGTCTCATGGTCGGCAATGGACACAAGTGGTAGGGAACAGTTCATTGACCAAAAAAGCCCCAAAATTCCCCCAAAAAAACTCTAAAAAAATTTCAAACAATCACAAATAGTATTATTAAAATTATGACAAAGTGTTATTATATATTAATTATTAAACATTATTAAAAATTGTTTAAAATGATAAAAAAATGTGCATTTCCGGAGGTACCCCAGCACCATGCCCAGCAGACGACTAACTCACTCATCCCCACTCCCCTCATACATACTCAATCCGCAATCTTGGTGTTTTCGTTCATCATTTGTTTATACATTACTGGAGGCCACCATCTTGGTAGATGCATTCGAAGCCACATTGGAAACCTTCATTTGATTCGAAGACTGTCATATTAGTAGGCGAGCACATATATGGTAAGCGACCACCATTTAGGTACACGATCGCCATCTTGGTAGACAACCACAATCATGGTAGCTGACCATCTTGGTAGGCGACCACCATCTTGATAGACATAACCAATCTACTATATTGGAAGCCAGTGACCATGATCTTTGTCCCTATGATATTGAATGACCTTGATAACAAAAAATTAAGAAAAATACATAAAAGTCAACAATAATATGATTTTACAGACTACTACCGCCAAATTAGATGAAGGCTACCTTTACCTTGATACAATGACCTTGACTAACCTTGAAAAATCAGAGAGAAAATACATAAAAGTCAACAAGCACGCCATATTATATGAATACTACCCTGGCCGTGACCTCGTGACGTTGAATGATCTTTTAAACCAAACTCGAAAAAAATACATAAAAGTCAACAAGCATATGACGTTACAGACTACTACCATCATGTTAGATGATGACTACTTTTAGACCCCATGATCTTGAAAGACCTTGAAAACAAAAATCGAGAGAAAATACATGAAAGTCAGCAAGCATATTACATTACCGACTACTGCCACCATATTAGACGCATACAGCACTGACAATTATCCCATGACCTTGAATGACCTTGATAAAAAAAACTCGAGAGAAAAGACATAAAAGTCAGCAATCATATTATATTACAGACTACCATAGATATATTTGATGCAGACAATCCTGACCTTGATAACATGACCTTGAATGAGCTTGAAAACAAAAACTTGCGAAAAAAATAAAAGTCAACAACCGCATAATGTTACAGACTTCTACCACCATATTAGATGCAGACTGCCTTTATCTTGAACTCATGACCTGAAAGATCTTGATAACAAAAAATGAGTAAATTATATAAATGTCAACAAGTGCATTACATTACAGACTACTACTGCCATATTTGATGCAGACGACCTTGACCGACCCTATAACATAGAATGACCCGGAAAACAAAAATCGAGAATAAATTATATAATATGAAAGAACATATAATATTACACTACCCCTTGCTCATCCCACCACCCTCAGCCCTGGAAATTAATTTCCGCAATATCTGGGATTCCCGTCCCCTGTGCAAGGTTTCTATGCCATACCTGCGGAAGATGCTCCAGCGACTCCCGCCCTCCCTGGGGTGCCAATGTTCTACTGACAAGCACTACCTGGTGACGAGGAAGCAAATCCAGAACACAGTATGAAATGACTTTGTAAAGAAATATATAGTGTCTGAAAAATATCTAGGTTTCCGCTCGCTGGACTCTTACACAATCAAGCAGATTCCCATCTCGTACAGCGACGACGACGAGGAAACCAAAGGTTTACGATTTTACCGCCATGGCAATGGGAGCACCTCGACCGCACCACACAACGGGCATAATGCCTACAGATGCATGGACTTAGGTGGGACAATGGAGATATTCCGTATACGGGGACATTAACTAAGTGTTGGAGGTAGCCATAATTCCCCGATACTCTTTGTACGTTAATCGCCAAGATTCGACAATGCATGGTAGATGTCCCCGCCAGAATAAACATCATGGACCTGCACGGTTATCGCGGCTGTCCGCTGTTCAGGTAGCTGGTACAAAGGGTATGAAATAGAAGCTACTTCTGCGCATCGTACCAAGCCCAGGCCGTAAGATTGTGGACTTATGATATTCCGCAGTACATTTAAAAGAATAATACGTATGTTTAATGCCCTCAAAGACTGAAAAACATATTGTGTGTATTAAAGATGCAGATAAGTGTTAAAAAAGTATTCATTTTATAATGCAAAACAATATTGCTATGCGTGTAAATAAGTAAAGGCGTTTGAAAAAAAATATTTCGTGCCATGCCCCTTCATACATGACACTGTTGATAATGAAAAATGCTTTAAATTGGTTTTTAAAAACACTCTTGATAAAAATTACTTAAAGAAAATTGTTATCTGTGTTAATAAAACACACTCTCGGTAAAATTAGTGTAGATAGAGTGTAAATTAAAGGGAGGGGGGGGGGCACAAACATATATAACGTGTACGACCGTTTTGAATTTATAGTCACGATGCCGTAATTGTCATCTCTAGACTTTAACGGCAGGTGGTATTCGCAACATGGACATTTTTCGCACATCTGACCAGAAGCACACGAGCGAACAGCAGTAGCCAGATACCCGATGCGCCGGACGCCGGACGGAGAATTAGGTTCCAGAGACAACCATCAAGGCTTGAATATTTCATACTTGGTGTCTAGAATCCCAACAGACAGCGATGGTATATTCATTTATAATGTAATACGTCGCAGAACCTTCGCCCCAGTCTAGAATAAGTAAGGTCCACGCTCGAGCCCTGGTGCATACACAACACACTAGGCAAAAAAATTATGCTGGTAGAGACATACAGGATACTCATGGTACAATACTTATGCAATACTGTACAGCAACATACCAATGAGAAAAAATTGTACACAGTACAATGATGTGAGACAAATGGACGCGAAATAATTATACAGTAGAACGAAAATAATATCTTCATTGCTATACTCATTTATGAGAAGTTAGACACGGTACAATACTGGGAGGACAAACAGGCATAATATACATTGCACAGTACTGACAGAGAAAATTATACACGTTATTACTATACGATGAAAAGGCATAACATTCCAAACACCTTTCAAGCTGAAGACAGCGTCCGCCCCGAACTGTGTTCTTTGTATGTATCGCTTATCGGGATGTCGTGATAGAGGTGCATGGTTCACGCCCATCCTTCAGCAAGTGTCGAGAATTTTAGAGTTAAAATTTCGGTTGCTATACATAAGAGGATATAGGTAATAAGAAAAATTAACTGTTCTAATACCCCGTGTATTTTTTAATAAAATGTTATTATACATTAAAGTTAATTTTAACTTTCTTGTATGGGATTTTCCTCCACTTTCATCAGGTATATTTCCCGTATGATTAGGGAATAGTACCTTACTTGTGTAAATTAACTCCACATTTGATAGGTAATTTTAGCTTACATGTAGATGAAATTAGCATCCCTTACATCTAAGGGAATTTTACCTCGAATTTTTTTTTAAAATGCAGCGATGACAAATTTTAATAAATACAGAAAGAATTGCTCACACAGGCACAGAACTATATAGTTAACAATGAAAAATGTATCGCCCGAAGCCTCTAACAAGGAAAAATACGAACCAAATTTCAGGACCATTGCTGAAAAAAATTACAACACAGAAAAATGTATATGCAAACTAGTAACAACTGACAGTTATGTGCATCTGAGAATAATTCTGATATAAAAAGCAGTTTTAAGTTGTTTCGGAATTTCCAAGGTTATTTAGCTTGTGCTCACACCTACAACGTTTTTCTAGTTATGTATGTTGCGATTTATATAAAATTAAAATTATATTAATTAAATAAAATTTCTTTAAAATTAACAATGGAAAATCAGTGTAATTGTACATGGAAGTATATTTATTGGTTTCTGGGAGTAATACTTTTTTTTTAATTTGACTGTTTATAATTTATTTAGCTTCTGGGTGTATTTTCTTTCCATCCTGAATTAATTGCGTACTCGTGGATTTTAATCTTGTTATTTTATTTTGGGAATTAAAAAAAACTTCCTCTACAAACGAGACGAGAGGCACCAAGCCTGTAGGACTCAGATACTATTTACAGCGACATAAAATATACACATTTCCAACGATAAACACTTATACTACACAACACTAGCAATGGCCTTGCTACAACAATTGGAATAACGCTTGTCATGTTCCTTTTTAACAGTTGGTGAACAGACTTACTTGTTTCGTGAGTAAATTTCTCCCATGACAACGCGAGAGACAATTCTGGATTTCTGATTTAATTTGCTAAAAACTGACACACAACAGCAAGAACAAGAAAAGTTATTAATTTAGTATTTAAATTTCGGGCGGTGTAAAAAAAGGTATTCTAAAACGCTTCAGTCAATATTATAATGAAAAATAATTTTCTATCGTTGCAGTTTTATTTGAAAATAAATTTGTAAGGGTTGCTGTTACATATAATATTTCAAAAGTTAAATTTTTATAACAAAAATTGATGTTTTTATTACTTATTCCTTGGAATAGATGTTGATTTACCACTATTAATTGTTCGTTAATTGTCCGCACGTTATATATTCTTGGAGGCAATAAATGAAATTTATCTAATCTCATCAAAAATGTTCATTTAATTCTGGTAGGCATTCTCAGTTTAGTGTAAAATGTTTTTGGTGTCACGAGTCTTGTTTCACTTTCGCAGTTTATTTTCAAAGTAAGTACTAAAATACCTTCTACCTCTTAGTTTTTTATGGGCTCTGAAAACCTTTTAATGCTCTAGTAGCTTGCTTTAGCGTCTGCTTAGCACGTAAAACGTAATTCCGGATTCAGTTTTAATCCGCTTTCCCAATTAGCGATGTCTAATAAAACCTGAGACTGTCGTGTAGTGCTATAACTTTTTAAGGGTATTTCGTGCCGCGTAATGAGTTACTGGTATTTATGAAGGCATGAGTAGTATGGTTCAGAAGCTAGGTTTACTGTACTTCTTTTTTCTCCTGAATATTGGTACATGAAGGGTTTTAATGCACACTGCGCAGAACATATGCTTTCTGTTTGATTTATCATCAGATTGAAATATAAATAACAAACCTTTTACTGTAAGAACAATGTGAATTTGAGAAATTATATTTGTAATGCTTTAACACCAATCAAATAAATTCAATTTTAAAATGAACTTGTTCGTGTGCAATGGTTTTGTCTCAAAACGACAAATTTAAAACTCGTCATTAGATGAAAGAATAATGCAGATACTTATCTACCAGAGTCTAGGTATCTCGGAAAAGCACAGTAAAGGATGCCGATACCATCGTTGTTTCCGTAGTATCATTTATATTCACTGTCAAAGGCTGTTCGTGGTAAAGTATGATTTTTTAAAACAAACGCTTGAAAAAAAAACTGCACTGCTCATAGAGCAATAGAGCAATGATTACGTGGACATTCTTCCGTATGGCGGGCTTGTACGCAACACTGGCCTACCCTTAAGTAAAACAACTGTCAAAGTCATGGGCATGTTTGTTAATCTCTGAATGTTTTAATGACAAGCGTCATTATATCAACAAAATACCTTTACCAAATTGAGTTTAATAAAACTGCATTGCGAATTGGTTAGAGGAATTACACAAATATATAAAAGCACTTGTTTACTAAACAGTGATCTAGCCTCAAATCCAATCCACGCCATTTTTGCAAGACGTATTGGCAGAAAATCAGTTCAATTTTGGGACACGAAGATTGGTTGTGCGCAGCCAGCGAGAACCTATCTTTAGTCTGCGAGCACCTATATACCTCGGCAAACTAACTCATTGTTACTTTATCAGCAAAATAATGAAAACAGTTCTATATTACGCTGTGTTGCGTATATCAATAAATTATACACTGCAAAAACAATTGTAATTTCTACTGAGAAAATGCTTGTAATTTTACAAATTTTTATAGCAGTACACAAATTTCTCTTGTAAAATTACTAGTTTGTTAATCCACAGGAACCCTTTTTTTATATTAGACTCCAAGAAATGTCTGTACTTCACTGATTCGTATCCATAAGCTCAAGAAAAATGCGGACACTCAATAACGTATAATAGTATATTTCTGTTGCGTAAAAACTAGGCCTGATCTAAAGTGTATGTCCGTGTAAAAACAAATGTATGGCAAGTTTGAACAACGTAAAATGCTCATTAAAACCACTCAGATAATCATAGTAAAACGATTACAATTTTAAAAGCACGTGGCGCTTTTGCTCATTAATTTTTAATGTTAATTTTTCGTGTCTACACAGAACTCTTAAAATGAAATAAATGCGTTCGTCTTGACATAATAACTTTACTAATATTTTTTGTAATTATTTACTTTTATATTGAGTACAGAATTAATTATAATGTTTGTAATTTGAGTTGGTCTTCTGGTTGTGAGTGTTGCATAATAACGCAAGAGGCGTCGGTTCTGATCACCGTGCTGGCAAGGTGTACACTTTTCGTGAATTTTATATATATACATATATGTTTTCCTTTTTTTTCTATTATTAATTCATCACCTTTGTTTTCTGGAAGATGAAAATAACGTATTGTCCATTTATAAGTAATGCAAGTTGTGGTACAAGCTTGTCGTTTATAATATCCAAAATGTATGTTTTGCACATTTTACTTTTTTTCTTTACACACACGAGATTACGAATTGGCATTTTGTACTCTATTCGTTGTTTCTTCACACTTTTTCAATCAAACCTTTGAAAAGCCATCCCAGTCATAAAGCGTTTGGTTGTTTCTTAAGTATCTTATGCATGGCAAGGTTTTATACTTCCTTTTCCGTCGTAAAATGAGCACTTTTGGAAGCCCTGCTTAAGATCTACTTGTATACACGTTGTGTGTTCTTGCGCCTTACGTCAAATTAACATTGCCATGGGTCTCATCACTGTATTAATGCGTCGGTCCAAGTGAAACTGTGAAATTATTAGAAACGTAAATATTGTACAAATATGCTCATTTTTACACTTCGATGTATTAAAAAATACAGAAAGCGAGAGGAATAATTTTTATTATCACAAATGGTTACCTAGCACTTTTTGTTCGACGTTAATATAAGGAACTATTCTCCCTTCAATCGTTACCAACTTTACAGGACACGTGTCGCTCAGTGCGCCCGTTAAAATATATGCAGATAGGGGCAGTGACTTTTTTTCTAAGGTAGATTTCAAAAGTGCTCACTTTATTGTGAACAGCCTTTACACTGAGTGCGCACGAATGCAGTTCATGGTCCCTCTGGTGTAATTTTTGGACTTATTAAAATTTTGTTATCATGAGGCGGAGGAATATCGTAGAAGTAGAACTTTAGCAGCGCTTCAGAAAAGTCGAAAGTAACCGTGAATGGAGTATTGTAAAACATTGACATTCCTAATAGTTCCACAGCATCGCTTGGAATGACGCGTGAATAAAGGCAATGTTTATTTCCCGTATGGCGGAAGGATACGAAACGAGAAGGAAAAGAGAGCCTAAAGAGAGCTTGCAACAGTTTTCATTTAGCCATGAAAGCCTACAGCTCACTTAATATCACTTGAACAGCTTGAAATGCGATTACAAACAAACTCGGTCTCCTGGCCAGTTGTACAGCAAGGACATTTAAACCGGAACTTCAGAGCATAACTTACTCGGCCAGTAGAAAAATACTGTTAAACAGGGGAGTTTTGAAACATCGCGTTCATACGCGTTATGAAAGTTTACTTGGACTATACTTTTTTCCTACCTGTGGTTCTATTTTAAATGTTTGTCGCAGTTTGGAAAATGCATTACCGATCGTATTTTAGTCCCGAAAATTTAATGGCAGCCAGAGTTATAGTAGCAGGACATTTTATTTTTCCTTTCACGACAACGACCAGAGATTCACTTCCCTGAATTTCTCTGTCAGATTTGCGGTAAATTCGCGATGTCGGGTTTGCAGCGCTGGTTGCCACCCATCCCGACCCTCCGCCACAAACGCGCCATCCAACCCCTTCTCTAACATTCACCTGGATTCTCCCGTTGTGGCTCTGCCACGTTATATTTCCTCCTGCCGTTTTGCAGATTTATTCGTATTTCTTTTCTCCGTCCTTTTTCGTCTCCCGTCATTTGGGTTCCGCAAATGCAGGGCCCCAAGTGACGTTTGCGAATATTCCGCAACCATCCCCCTCCTTCCCCGCTCGAGCGACAACAAAATTCATCGCTTTCGAAATTTGATTTGTATTCCAGAAACCTTTTCTCGTACGTGTGGCTACGGCTGTTTTCGAAATTCCAGATCGTTGACGATGAAAGAAGGTTTATTCTCATGATTTACCCTTTCAACATTTATTTTACCTGCGAGTAAAAATTGATGGAAGTTGTCATACGCACTTAATTTATTATAGCTATCATATAGAAACGGTAGGAGAACGCATTTAACATAAGAATGTTGTATACGCCTACGTGTAATATATAATTATTGCTATAATGTAGAAATTGTAGCAGAAAATCTGTCACCTGAAATTAACTACTATTTTGTTTATTATGTAACTATACGGAGTGAGAAATTTTTATTTCAAAATAGTTTTTATTATATAACTTGTTTCACTATACCCAGATTTTGTGCCATGAATGAAAAACATTTAATAAGACCACATATTTGTTTATAAGTCTTTATATAACAGGCCGGTCTTTGTGCAATCCGTAACAAACCAATCAGTAACCAGTGCAGAATTATTTTGTGTTCACTACAAACAATCTGGAAAGGTCAGTATTATTGCAAAATATTTTGTAGCATTTGCAGTTTTATTTATATAGGTTTCTAACTTAAATGTTTATAGTAGTAGGATTTGGATGAGTCGGCACCACCGCGACCTGGGACCGGAGCTCGGAGCTGTTCATGCTCTGTCATTCCAGTCCCCCGGCGGCCATCTCGTCCAACATGTTGCATCCAGGTGTCCATGACCTTGGACCTAGACCCCAGTGACCTTTGATCTCGAAATCCAAAAAATCCCCAGAAAATCTATCAAATTAATTAAAACATGAATTAACTACTTACTTATTAATTATTAAAATGCATTGTTAAAAATAATTACATAAAAATTAACATTAAAAAATTCTACATTTCCGGAGGTTCCACCAGCACCACGTTTGGTAGACGACTGACCCTCACCACCCCCCTCACCAAAATCCTCTCTTTTTTGCTCATTCCGTAGAATGAAGCCATCTTGGTGGCTTTCTCGTTTGTTATTTTATTATACATTGCTAAGGCCGCAATCTTGGATATCATATGTTAACTTTTGCATCACCTAGTTAGTGCTAGTGTATTAATTTACTCGCCAAACGAACAGCCAATTTAGCCACTATATTTGTTGATATTTTTAAATTACATGTGGTACTGTCGGCGCCCTCCATATTGGACTCTATTTTCAAAGTTTAGGTAATGCTAATTTCTCTATTTCATCACCAGGTGAGCGGACGGCTCTCATGAAAAATATGTAATTTTTCATTCTATTAAAAAAAAAGTTTCCAAACAACAGTACACCCAATAATATAATTTATGAAATTGATAAATTTTTTTTGTATTAATAACTTAAAGGTCGATTATAAAACAGTGATTTTTATTTTAATGATAATTAACGTACCATCGCATCTTATAGAATTATTTTATCCGTAAATGCATTTGTATTTTAAGTTACAATTTTTTTAACAGGGAATAAATTAAACTTTCATTTATTAAAAAACATATTTTATTCGGTTAAATCTACAGTTACTTCAGTCTCATGTTTTTTCATTCATAGTCTTCGTATCAACTGACCCCAGTTATAAGCGAAACTATTCTTTCGTACACTCGTGAACCTCATAGCGATGCAGGGCGAGTTTCAATGCAAACTCCGTATAGTAAGAGCGGCACCGATAGGCTGGTAGTACAGTGCTGGCCCAGGAGGTTTCGGCTTGTCCAAAGGTACATGAACTGACATTGGTGGTGCATGCGTAAATTATGTACGCGAGGAAGGAAGAGAGAAACGATGGTTATTGCAATTCACCACAGCAATGATGACGTTTGCATGATCTCTGTCTTATAAAACTGGCACTGAATAATCGACGAGCCTCGCAGTTTAACTTTACACGACCTTATATGTCTGCAGAAAAATTCATTACGGTAGAACATCAACCCACATTTGAAGCAAAGATACCTTATCCGGTTTGGATTCTTCATATATCCATGAATATCATGAGGACGTGCAATGTGTTGGTGTGAAAATACTTAGTCGCAGTAGCTACAGGAATAAGTTATCTCTGGCGAGAATGGTTGAGCCGATGGGGCGAGCTCTGTTGAAGACGGTACAGCCAAAGAACCAGATGGCTCTGCCAGTGATGTGGGTGCTGCAGCCACAGGTGAAGGAACTACTGGAACAGCCGAAGACATCGTTGAAGTCAGTGTCGCTGCTGGAAGGCTGTACATGGATTATTCCAAGTAGAGTTACTCATAGTGACAATCGGCTATGGTTCGCCTCACATTTGAAGAACCTACGTAGAAATCTACAACATGCATACATTTGCATTACTTTTTGTGTGTAATACAAATCATATTCAGTTACATACAATGTCATTCTTAGACAGGGAATAATTTATTTGAAATTCGGGTATTGACGTAATTTGATAAAAAATATTATGTTTATTTAGCCCTTAATATATGTAAGTATATGCTCTCAGTAGAATGATTATGGGGGGTCGGGGAGAAGGTTACTGCGAGCAGGAGCCAGGTGCCGACAGCCGCCTTCTTGGAATTTTCCTTTTTCACTCAAAATTTTCCTTTTACTCTCAAAATTAATTAAATTTCCCTTAAAAAAATATTTTAAATCAAAATTGTCCCTCTTTTCTTTTAAAATTTTCAGTTATTCCTAAAAAGGTACCGAGGAGGCCCCCCCCCCCCCCAACTTTTTTTTATTTTTATTTTTTTTTTTTTACAAAAACGAGCCGATTTGAGTTTTTGAGGGTCACGTCAGAACTCTTGATTCAGGACTCAGGCCCTATATCCGTGACTTTTGATGACCTTGAAAACTAAAACTAAAAAAAAAATTGTAAAAATTTAATAAATTCATTAAAGCCAGCGGGCATATAACGATACTGACTACTGACACCATATTGGATGCAGGTGACTATGACATGTGACCTTGAAAGACACTGAAAACCCAATAAATACAAAAAAAAATTAAACAAAATTCATGAAAAATCCCAAAAAAATTCTAAAAATTAGCTACAACTATTTACACAAAATCATTACAAATTTAAAAAAAATCATTCAATTAAAATTTCTAAATATTCGTGCTTAGAGGCGAGGAAGGACTGGAACTAACCAACCAACCATCTTATGATGTCATCCAACCACCATGTTGAATATGGGTGATTTTGACCTTTGATCTTGACACTAAAGATATAGCTATGATCTTGGATGACCTTGAAAACAAAAAATCGAGGAAAAAAGTGTAAAAATGGAATAAACTCATAAAATTCAGTGAATATATTACATTATTGACTATCACCATCTTGGATACAGGTGACCTTGACCCGGTGTCCTATGACCTTGGACCAAAAAAATTCTAAATACTTTTATAGAATCAAAAAAAGTCCCAAAAAAATTTAAAAATTAAATAATTAATGAAATACTTTTTAAAATTAATCTTTCAATCAGTCTTGCAATCTTTCCATCAATCAGCATCGCAATAACCTCAGCAATCAAAACAGCAATAATATTTGCAATCAGCTCTGCGATCAGCACCGCGATCAGCTTCGCACTCAGCTTCACAATCAGTACTTCAATATTACAATATTTCAATCTTTCACAATCTTTAAATCAATTTTTCAAAATCTTTGCATCAATCTGTAGCAATCTTTCAATCAATATTTAGCAATCTTCCTTTTCAGCAATCTTTCCATCAATCTTTAGAAATCTTTTCATGAATCATTAGCAATCATTTCATCAGTAATTAGTAATCTTTCCATCAATCCATGATTTTTTCGTCTGTCTCGATCCATACATATTGAAAAAAAATAAAACTATTCACCAACTGAGTATCTCCAAAATTTTAACATGATGACAGAATTAATGTTTTTGTCTTTAATTTACTATCCATGCATTTTTATACCAAAGTCTTTCTTATCATTCTATATGCAGATCTTTACATTTATAGGCGAGTGCTCACAGCACCTCTTTAAAGTTATAAGGGATGAAAGGATACGACACATAAAAATAAAGAAAACAAATTTATAACAATAATTTTTTATTATTTAGTAATTACAATTTCAGAAGAAGGCAATTCATCACATCATACGATACATCCCTATTCCTTCAGTTTTCTAATGGTCGAAGATATCTCAACAAAGCGCAAGAAATCCCCGCATTTTTGAAGGTCAATCAAATGTATGAGTCTATCAACAAGTTCATTCGGGTATTCAGGAAATATGTGGTCAGTATTCTCGACATCTTCTGCCTTCTTCGTTTCACTAATTGCAGCAAATGTGTTAGATGGGTGTGTCAGTGCATCGAGAAAATCGCTATCATCGTCTTCAACATTATTACGATATTCATGTTCATTTTCATCAATGCTGTCTTCATAATCGTCTTCATTTCCTGTTTCATCCTCAATATTAAATTTACTTTTATTTGCAGTAGGGGTTACATGCTCATCAGTATTTAGAGCTGATGGCCGTTTATTTTTAAGTTCATCGATTTCACGCGAAAGTCTTGCCAGTGTACAGTCAACACATACTGAATCTATTACACTCGTTCCCTCTTTAGCATTAACTGTCTCATCATAATCACCTCTCGAATCGGCACCCATCAATGCAGCAAGAGGTATGGCCGGTAACACTTGCTGGCGCCCAGTAGACGAACCCTTGCTGATTGTATGTTCTTTTTATGTATCTTCTTGCATAAACTGGATAGGGCCAATGTCACATTTCTTCATCGCGCGAAAAAGGCTCTTCGTACAGGCCGTTATCTCATGCTGTATAGCATTTTGACCATAGAAGAAATCTTGATCGCAGAATCGGCACTGGCGACAACCAGTTAGCTATGATGCAGTTCGCGGCTCCACGACGGTTGAGGTCAAAGGCAGCCCTTCGTATTCGCATTTAATTTTTGCGGTATGATAAGAAAATGCTTCCAAATAGATGGTCACATCACAGTGTCATAACGTAACCAGCTTCAGGGTTTGATCGCAAGTGGGAATCGTGCCGGACGTTGCCGTTGGTCGGCGGGTTTTCTCGGGGATCTCCCGTTTTGCCCAGCCCCTTGATTCTAGCGCTGCTCCACATTCACTTCTATAACCCTCATCGGCTCTCAAGAACTCGCTGTTAAGAGTCGCCCAAATCTCTTCACTCGCTCATTCAAGGTTCGAGATTGTGTTGAAAAGTCATAACGGAAGGGCGTACTTCAAGTGGTGGTGTTTCCCTGCCCACTACAATTCTTGGGTCGTCGAGGCGGACATCGAGAGGTGATCGTCGAAGAAGATTAATAAACCTGTATGTTTTATTATTCGTACAATAATTGTTATGTAAAATGAACCTCCCCGATTTATATATAAGACTAAAAAAATTTCATATGACAATTTAAGTACTTTGCAGGAATGTCAACGTCACCATTCGGTACATGAAAATAGCAGGCTTGCCTAATCGATACTACCTATGTGTAGGTTCTAAGGAAGCCCCTAAAATTAATTAAATTGTGTGAAATTAGATTTCTTGGACTTTTTTCTGCACATGGATGGCTTCTTTGAGGGGGAAAAGGGGAAACTTTAAGGTAAAAAGGGACATTTTTAGGGTATTTTAGTCGATTTTGAGGGATAAAAGGAAACTATTGAGGGTGAAAAAGGGAAAAAATTGTGTATGGGTGACGTAACAAAATGGCGGCTGACCGGCTCGTGCGCTCCTGTGTCAGATGCCGACGACCGTCAACCCTCTATTCCCAACTATTGGCGTGGATATTTTGCTAAGTAACGTTTTTTTTTATTTAGACTTCAATGAAATACTGAATGTCAGTTTAAGCAGCCGAAAAGACGTCGTTGTAGCCAAATTCACGCAAAGAGCGCAGCGAAATCGAGCGGTAGCTCTATAATCTGACTCTGAATATCACAATAAGCCTGTCTTATTCACCGATTAACTTGTATTTGCGTGCGAGATTTAGCTGATATGTAGGTTTGACTGTCTTCAAATGTAGTTTCTCTGTGTAACCCTAAAAAAATACTGTAGTAAAACCTCGATGGAAAAACCACGCGAACTCAATTCTCCGAATGGAACAGAATTTTAGGTTTCGACAAGTTTCTGTGAATATGGTCTTCTGAAGACAAGCTCAGTGGCCGCTCTTAGTAAATGAAGGATCATCTAATGACAGATAGCATAATTTCGTGGCAATTTTCAAAGAAGATTGCTGTATGGAATTTCTTGATACTTTTAGACCTTATAGCTCGTTAATAATAACTATTATAAATGATGTAATCAAAAAAGTTCTTATTAACTTGCACGATAAATAAAAAACGGTCAAATACATAACAGTTACTTGTGCTTGGGAGCTATTTATATTATAAAACTTATTTTCCATTTTGGGGCCGCGGGGTGTAGTGGCTAGACTACTTGTCCCTTACCAAGGCGAACCGGGCTCGATTCCCGGCGGGGTCGACACCGGATTTTCGCACGAGGAATTGTGCCGGAATAAGCCGCTGGAGGACGGGTTATCCGGTGATCTCCCGTTTCCCCCGCCCTTGCATTCCAGTGCAGCTCCATACTCACCGCTTCATCCTCATCAGTTCCCAAGACCACGATCTTTTTTACACTTTAGTTCCTTCGAACTGTGTGCCCTCGTCACTGTGGTGTTCATGATAGTGTAAATTTGTTAAATGCGCTTTAAAAATAATTTTTAAACATTTCGTTGCAGACCGTAACAAAGATATTGGGTTATACGACAACTCCTCATACTTCCGATTAGAAATAAGTTGTCGTTTAATAAAATTGTAATTTTTTTTCTCGGTTATTTATACCTACAATAATTTCAGACGTTCCAAGTCTACACGATAATAAACCAAGGCCGTACCGCGCTGAGTGTTGAAACAGAATAACATATGTTATAGACTGTCTAAGGTAAAACAGGACTTTTGAAAGCTCTGATTAACATATACTTGTATGCACATTGTGTATTCTTCCACCTTATGTAACATTGACATTGCGATGGGCATTGTCACTTTATTGATGTGTCGGTCCAGGGTTAAAATAACACGTTAGATTACTGGAAAAAATAATATTTTACGAAACTGATAATTTTTACTTGTGCATGTATGAAAATACGGAAAACCAATGAAATAATATCATTATTCACCTGACGCTTTGAAATCACCGTTATGACATGGAAGATCTCTCCCACCGTTGGTATCATTTTTACTGAACACATGCCCTTCCGCGTCAACATTGAAATATAGGTACAGTGACATTTTTCCAGGGGACTCGGGAAATTTCATCGTGGTACAGCGACTTGGGACCGAACACTTTATGTGCTGAAATGAAGGCCAGGTCAGTTATCAGATCGCCAAGTCCGTCAGATAACTGTGCAATTTTAAAAACAAGCAAAAATAAATAAATAAAAGGAGAAAAATTGGAAAACGGAAAAGGAAAAAGAAATGAAAATACGTAATAAGCCAGCTTCGCTTCTTGATGTGGACATGTCGCAGAAGAACGAACAACAGGATGTACTGACTAGCCGTATCTATCTCATTCTTGTAAACCAAAAGTCGGCAAGTAATCCCTTACCGCATTAATCCAGCAGGAACATGTCGGGGAAAAAAATAAAAGTTGTATAAAGCTTTTGTTGTCAGGAAGCTACCTGACACATTTGCCACGCTCAACGCCGGAGAGAGAGACTTACAGAGACTTATCTGATACACGACTCTGGATATGTTAGCGCATGAAACACCAGCTGTGGCTTTTCAGGCTCCTTATATATGTATAGAATGTGTATATGTTTATATAGAGTATATATATAGGTATATCTTGTGTATATATAGGTATATCTTGTGTATATATAGGTATATATATATATATATATATATATATATATATATATATATATATATATATATATATATATATATATATACATATATACACATACACAGGATGTACTTAGAACAGAACGACTAACTTCGGCTGCGATTTGAGAAAGTATTATTGTTCAGGTGAGTTAAGAAATTTGAGCGTCTCTCAACAACACAACCAGCATATTTATGCAATTTTCTGAGTATTGAAGGGGATTCTGGAAATCCTAAAAAAAGTAAAAGTCCATTACATTTATGTTTGAATCGTTACATTTCACATATATTTTTAATATTCTCCTCAGCTGCACAAATACCACAATTATCCCATGTAAGTAGTAATTACACGGCTATCGTCACACTTATTTATAACTTTTTACGTTAGTAACAAATATATTTTAATGTTGCTCTTTCTTTGTTTTTTTTTTTCAGCGACTTTTGAATTGTATATGATGAATTAATGTGTTAGCGTCTGTATACGTATCATACTCTCTACGGTCGAAGAGACGTAAAATGCAAGATGACAACATGCATAATTACTGAAATTCTCTTTTTATGTAATCGAATTTTAATTTTTGCTGTGTAAGTGAGTATTGATTGTATTCACCCAAATTTTACTTTTACGTTATTTTATTGAATAACTGACACCTGCGAATTGCGTTTATAAGCATTTGTAGTCGAAAATAAATAGTTTTCACTATTTCAGGTTGTTTTTACGTGATATGTCGCATGTAGACTTCCGCAAATTGTTGTGACAAAAAAATTAGTTCAATTTAGTGCGCGAATGAAGGGATTTTTTTATTAAAGTGAAATCCGTTTACCATAACAAAAATTCTCCCTTTAGAAATGAATAAACGACGACTCTCCCGCTTTCAATATATTCCGGTTGAAGGAACCAGATGCTGAATGAAATCTTAAAATAGATACCAAATAAGGCTGAGTTTCTATTTTAACTCCCGTTTTTGCTCCATTTTGCTACTTCACAACTTGGCAGCATCCAGTTCTAAAAACTTCTTTTATCCATTATTCCTGGCTCATTTCATGCCGGAACGGGGGAAGAGGCGGGAAAGCAGAGAAGAGAGGGAACAACATCCGCTGACTGGAAGAAAATGGTAAAGAGAACAGGTAAACTTCATGTAAAATTCCAGAGATGAACAGTATTTTTCTTACGTGCGCATTTGACTGATCTCGAGGGAATATCTGCAAACATAAATCTCCTTGCTTCCACCAAGATGTACGATTTCTGCGTGGGTTTTTAAAATTCGGCTTTTATTTATTTAGCAATAAAGTATATTTATGCATAAATTACCCTTTCTTATAAAATTACTGTAAATATTGTAAATAAGTATTTGATTTTTACGTTTTAATCTTAACGTAAATTAACACTCTATAAATATTGTAAAACGTCAGGTTAGGTTTTCGCACTATTTGAGGCCATGCTGAAATGATTTTTGAGATGTCCTTTTTGTAAAATAAATACGAAAATAGTAAACGAATATTCGTAACTACTTGTTTTTCGCAATTCCACAAAATCTCTATATTGGTAACTAGATTTTATTATTTACCTGCAGCAATCACCCAACTAAGTATTCTCTAATTGCGAACATTTAGTTAGCAAAATTAAAATAGAAATGGAAATATTTCGTGAATATATTGTACAAATTGTGGCAAGTGACTTGCTAGCACTTTATTATTATTTTAAGACTTCATTTGAAGAAAAATGTTCCTAGAATACCTATAGGTCTATACACAATAATCTTCTAACGTGCCAAAATTATTTGCACAACAGTATGATAAACAATTTTCACAAACTGTGGGAAAAATTTTAATAAACGAAACAAATTTCTGTATAGATAGTTCTGTGCGCGGAACGTAATTCCAGTGTGTTATATACGTATGGTCAGTGATGCTTTAAAGACTTGCATTATTTGTCTCATATTAATATTCGTTATTTGACCTATTAATACTGCTCTTTACTTTCATTATACCAACTGTCGACTTATTCTAAAAATTTATTATATTTTGATGTACGATTGATGACTGAAAAGATCCCCAAAGAAATTTAATAGGTGACCTAATATTTGGGGAATAATCATGGCATATTTTCCCAAGTAAGGTAAAATGTCAAAGCCTACCAAATAAGATTATTTGAGACGTCAGCAAGTGAAGTGAAGGCATTTGGTCTGATGAGTCACTAATAACATATCAACAATAATGAGCAACGACAGTCGCACCTTAGGTTTGGGGAAGTATTCATTAGTATTAAGATTATATTTTGGTGAAGTCGTGAGTAACCGGCTTCTCTGACATGCAGTTAGGGCTTCTAAGTCTCTGTACTTTTATATTTTTACGTAGTGCTCTTAGCCACTAAAGCCTTTCCGCCGCTACGACCGCCTAATCAGTGGGGGAGAGAGATCACGCCCTCTGATCACGCCCTCTCAACGCAGGTGTACCAGCTTAGCACCTGAGTTGACCAGATCCAAAGCCCCAACCTGATTCACAAGTACATCAGGGAGCACGCTGCCACAAGGTTCTGAGACCCTCGTACACTCTAAGAAACTATTCGGAACATTTACCATACCAGTGTATACGTTTAGTGAGAAAGTAGGAATGGTAATGTTTTCCCCTATACATTCATGGTAGCGTTCCTGCTCAGGAAGCAATCAAATGCACAGGGAAAGTTCCCAACTTTGTATAGTAGCGACGTTAAACATTCCCATATCTGCAGCTTTATGTGTGGTATTATTTACACAAAGTGTATAGGTTAAACCCTTCCATTACAGATTAGGAAGTTCACCAGAAAATTTTTTACAGTGTACTCAGATACCAAGCTCGTGCTCTGGCCAGGGTTCTCTCCGTACCCCTAGTGTCTCTCAAGCACAAAACCGACGCAGGTTGCCGCTCACTGCCCGGTCTTTCTTCAGGAGGGGGAATCTTTCCAAACCTCCTCCACACCTCCTCCAGGCCTCCTCCACACCTCCTCCAGACCTCCTCCACAACCCCTCCACACCTCCTCCAGCATGCGGAATTAACCACTGCTAAGGTTCATTCTACTCGGGTTGGGAAGATCACTGCTTTTAGTTTGTCAAGTAAGAATGTTCGCCACTAGGTAAGCGCTAGTGTCGCATGTGTACCGGATCTTCTCTATTTAATATGTTAATAAATATAATAATCAGAATAATCATAAATCAAATATAAAATTACTCCAATTAAAAATGGCCAAGTTTTTGAACACTGCGCACCTAGCGGCCGAAATTTTACCTGTGCAAACTCTCCCATAAGAAAACTCCTTTAGTTCCTAACCTGGATAGAACTAACCGTAAGACCGGGTGCATACGTGCGGAAAATGTCAGCGGGGCGCCGCAAAAGCGTTCCACGAAGGCTTGACTTAAATGTACCAGTTCACATGTAGCTGCGGCGCCGCCGCGGTCTATGTCCGCACGTGTGCACACGGCCTAACACTGCCAGCAAGAGTCCAACCTCCAGTGATCGCTACACTAGAGAGAACCTCAGCCCGTGCTCCCACTTATTTTTCATGACACTAGCGAGTTTTGGGGGCGACGGTGGCTCAGCGATTAGCCCGCTCGCCTCCCACCGAGGCGAACCGGGTTCAATCCCCGGCCGGGCTTTCTCGGTGATCGCCCGTTACTCCCCGCACCTTCATTCCGGAGCCGCTCCATCTTCACTTCAATCACCCTCATCGGCTCTCAAGACCTCGCTGCTAAGAGCCGCCCAAATCCCTTCACTCACTCACTCGCTTGTGGGTTGGCAATGACCATCCGTTTAACCTATGGCGAACACCAGGCGAACAAAGGTGGCCCCTTCCACTCGTTGATACACCAGGGGCACAGCCCACCTTGAAGCACACTTCGGTTGTGGTTGAGGATACTTCCAAGTCTCACCGGGCATAAGCTTTACACCCATTAGAGGCCGGTTGCCCGCCCAGAATCCCACCACTGAACTGACCACCAGAAAACAGAGGGTGAACGGCGACGAGCATGGAGTGATAGACACCCCCAGACCCACTATGGCACGCAGGTCGAGGAAAAAGCCACCCTTACTTTGGAATGGAAAATTACCAATCTTATCAAACTCCGTAGGTCTGGAGCCGAGGTTCCAGAGTTCTTCCATGTTATCATCATTGGCTCCACTCCATCGCCACCACATCCGTCAACCAGCGAAGAAATCAACCGTCATCGGCCACTGAACATTACCATACTTTACCATTTCTTTACCATGAAATTCGTATTGAGCCCCGACGGCCTGAATGCGAAGTGGTTCAACGCCCCGCCCAGTGATCTGGCCTAGGTACCATGACAATTTGAAACATAATTTTATTATACATTATAATTAATTTTTCCTTGTGTGAGAATTTCTCCCGAATACTTTGTCAGGTACTTTTCCGTACAATTAGGGAACAGTGCTTTAGTTGAAATGTAAGTTTACTCTACATTTAAGCGGTAACTTTACCTTACATGTAGAGGAAATTAGCTTCCGTTACATGTAAGGGAATTTTACCTCAATTTTTTACAGTGTGCGTATATATTATCAGGTTGCACACTGGCTGTCATATGCCCTGTTAAGTCGGCAACGACGGACAGGAAGTAGTCCTGTGTCTTAACGTTGAGTTGAGCGTGTTTCTAAGTAAACATTTGTGAATATTCTAATATTTTCTGTTACATTCTATTTTATTAGTGTATATAAATGTAAGAAAAATAAAATTTGTAAAATATTTGCTTTTCTTAAAATCAAATAGTTCCGCTGGACCGACGCATGGATAAAGTGATCACGCACATGGCAATTCTAATTATGCATGTGGTGGAAGAGTACACAATGTGCATACAAGTAGGTCTAAGCAGGGATTTAAAAAGGGCTCAGTTTACCATGAACAGAGTGTAACAACCCGTATTGAACACTCGGTCGAAGAGAGGACGCGCGAAAAACTGAAGCATGAACTCCACGCCGTTCTTGGTCGCGCTTTATCCCGGGGTTCTGCCAGTAACGAGGTGAACGCATTTGTGCTTGGGAAATTGGTGTCGCGTGTTGATGTATGCGCGCAATTTCTCAAGTCGTGTTTTTATTCCTCACTCCCTCAGGGGGGGGGGGGGCGAGAAGCGACGTGATCCACGGTGCAGGCGTAGTATAACGGTCCACTGTCTGACCTGTGCGTTCTCTCGCCTCCCCGCTCCAAGCCGCGTCAACGAGAGATTCATGGAAGGCATCTGTAAGGCTGAGCGTCTTGGAACGCGGGGTCGTCGACTGATCCCAGCTTCTTGCGCGCCTCGCTGCGTTCGTGGCAAAAAAAAAACCACACGCCGCGATGCATCCGCCGCGCTATGGTGACGTTTACCCGCCCTGAGATCCTTGCAACGAACGTCACAAAAAAAAAATCGTAAAATGAACCTGAGTTTCAGAAGGAGGTAGGCAGGTAGTTGGGCTTAACATCTCGTCGACACCGAGGTCATTAGAGACGATGTAAGTTGCTCAAGGAAGAGGGATTGGAGAAGAAATGGGAAGGAATCGGCCATGGCCTTTGTTATTTCTCCATTTGGAGAGATTTCGGGAAGCCATGGGAAGCAGAAATAAGGATGGCCGGACCGGGAATTGAACCCGGGTCCTTCCGAATGCGAGTCGAGTGAGTTACCACTGCGTCACCCTGCTCGGTATAGAAGTAGAGCTCAAGAGGAGTCTGCGGGTACAAATTCTTTCGCTCTCGGCCAACCTGACGAATGTGTGCTGTGAGATGAGAATGTTGCGTGTCTCTGAAGACTGTTCAAGTCCCTACATTTTAATGATATTTAGCGATTTTTCGATACAATATTAGTAACTACTAGGTAAAAATGCCAAATAAGTTTCAAAGTTACTCTCGCGTTCTTTTATTAGTAAAATTATGAGCATTTTAACCTTAAAATTTATGATATAAAATGTTAACAAGTTATACGATCACAATGTTTGATCTAAGCTAAAGTGTTTTCGGAAGATGTATGATCGCCTAGAAACAAATTTTCGTGAAGTGTGGCATTTTGTTCGCCTGCAAGTAAACTTTATCTTCTAGCTATTTTGGATTTCAATTATATCGTAAAACTTAAAATAAAATTTTGGCCAAACCATTGGAATTTATGAAATTTCTTCATCTTATTCTAATGACATTGACAACTGATTTGAACTGTAGCCAAACATGATAAGTATGCAAAATCCTTAAATTTGTTAGCCGATACATATAAATTAGGAATTACCGTATCTTCCGTTGTTAATTTTCGTAAATTATTTTTCCCCGGTTTTGAGACTTTTATCAATGTAATATTTGATGTTATATAACAGAATAATAAAATATCCTAAAAATATAGAGAATCATTTTTTGCACGTGAACACCCAAACATCGAGGTTTTGGGCGCCGATTAGGTTGCAGTGAGATGAGTATGTAGCATCGCCGGAAAGCAAGGGCGGGGGAAACGGAATATCCCCGAGAAAACCCGCCAACCAGTGGTATCATCCGACACGATTCCCACATGTGGAAATCCGCGAGCGGCCCCTGCTGGGAATCGAGCCTGGTTCGTCCAGTTGGGAGGCGAGTAGTGTAACCATTTCACCACCGTGACCCCTGTTGTGAGGACGTGATGTAAAAAATTGAAGTGAAGTCAAGCGCTTGTTCCTCCCTTTCCTGTTGCCGATGGAGCCAGTTTGAGGGGAAACGAACGACTTGGAGGAAGAGAGAAGTGTTTGCTGCCAAGCCTCAGTGCCCGAGCTCGCCGAGGCGTTTACGTTTCAGAAATCAAACGTCGCATGTTCAAATTAAAAAAAAAAAAAAAGCCATGGAAGTTTATTTCTCGTTTTTGTAAATATGTTTAGGCTAGTTTATGTCTACGACCTTACTCCTGAATATACTACCAGCGTATATAGGGGTGTGTTCTCTAGCCTGGTCCAGAAGTACTGTATAGCAAAGTTTACACACAAATTTACATGTAGGAAGAAGATTGGCCTTTATTTAATGAAGTCGTGGTCTAAGATGTTATTCCGTCGTTGTTCCTTCAAGTGGATTTATAAATTAATTTCCCAAATACGTCTTGTTCGATATGTCAACAGGAAAATAGAGCGTTAATAAAACCGAAAATTTAGAAGAAACTTACAATAAGAATTACTTCAGAAAAATACAACCGGTAAAGAAAACAAGATCTCACAACTAGGCGAGTTGCTATCAATTTTAAAATTTTGGGGCGGGGGAGGTCACATTCCGACCTTTCTTTGCAGTGATCTACGTTCGATTATAGGCAAGGCAACCCCGAATTTCCGCACATTTAGAACACGGCGTACGTGGCCATAGGCCAGCGGATTTCCATAGCCTTTGCATTCCATGGCGTCTCCATCTTCATTTCTCTTCAACACCATGGAAATTGAAGACCTAGTTGTAAGCGCCCTTCAAATTACTCAGTTTTAATTATTATAGTTTTATTTACTCAAAGGAGAACAAAGTAATCTATTCGGTGCATTTTAAAAATCTCACGTCTAGATTTATAATCAATTGCATTGCTTCGCTCGGCTGTTGGCTTATTTCGGATTCATTATTCACGTCCGCTCCATTCGTAAGCACCATTGCTGAATACGTGTTTCTTGAATTACTCTACTGGGATGGTATTCGGTAGACTTTACCTTACAATTGATCTAGATTGTTTTCACATACTTATGACTTTACACTTTGGCACAGCACGTGTTTACAGCACAGCTAATAGCATACAATTGAATGCGTATATATTATATTTGCTTATCGCATCCCCAAAAGCTACTTATAAAATACCCTGTGCTTTAAGAATTGTATGTATTTATCTACTACAGGGCGTATTAGTCATCACAGAAAACCAGCTTTAATCAATATTTCAGTAAAATAACATATTTTATGGGCTACCTTTCCTTGTTGGAAAGTTAATTTTCAATGTCTATATAAATATGAAACGTATATAAAGTGACGGATTTGAACGTTGAAGCTACTTAAAGAAGTAAAAACTCTGAAGAAAATATGCTGTTCATTTTGTAGTAAGGTTATCAGTTTGGTGGCAGCTCTCGAATCTAGCGTATTATCGTGTGTACATAACTTCTACCACCACACAAACAAGATGCTGAATCGTAATGTTTAGGCTACATGCGAGTACACGTGTGGTGTGGTACGGTTGTGGTGGCTGAGACCGGATGCAAGAGAATGGACATTACGACATATGATATAAATCCCGCCCTGTCTAACAGTGTTATGGACCCCTCTTGCCGACTTGTAGTGTAAGTGGTGTGTATTAATGTGTACTGGCATTACACGACGTACCACATGCGAAACTTTACAGCTCATAATGTACTGCCTTTATCAAGGTATTACTGTTTAGCTGGTTTAGGGGCGCTGAGGGTTCGTCATAACAAACAATAACCCGTCTATCTTCTTCTCAGTTTTCGTTTCTTCACGCAATCCCGATCATACTATCCGTCTTTTTTTAACGGTGTATAATGATTTCAGTGTTCTTGTTCTTTGAATGCGATTTCTGAGCGAAATTTAAAATGCACATATCTTAATTCAGGACCGAGTCTCTGAAACATACATAATTATGATTGTTTTTACCAAAGCTTCATGGGCAGTTAAATGCAGATGAAGTTGTTTTTAATCAGAATACCATATCACTTTCTCTGTTTTGGTCGTATAAGCTCATGCTGTTAATATCCATCTTTCCGTGAAACTTTTTATAAATGGAGAGAATTCTGCATAATTTAGAGAAGGACAAGGCCGTCTTTTACTATTCTACAATCAGCTCGGTCAAGTAGAAGCTACATACTAAATGTACCCTGCTGATTCTCCAGTCCGGAGTTCAAACACTGTCAGTTAAACATTTTCGTAATAATTTACAATGTTTAGGACGTTTACATTTTCACTCCCGTCCTCCACGAATGTCAATTTTTCATTGATTTTTTTGCGGTACATTTTGAAATTAATCACAATTATCTCCCGTTGGCCACTTCCATTGGAAAACTGAGCTGTAATCCAATAATTTGTTCTTATTAAAATATATTTAGTTTTATCTGTTTTTTTGTATGTTTATTTGATTCCGCATCATGCACAAACTAGATGAGAGATTTTTATGAAGTTTTCATTCTAAGGTAAGTCTTGAGTCGTTTGCCTTTAAATTTTGTTAAACTTAAACTGAGTTTTAAGATGATATTATTGTTGATTGCCTTAAATCATTGGATTTCAACTGATAACGTCTACAATCATTCCCAGTTTTCGTGCCGACACGGCCGCGGGCATTGTTATTATTATTTTTTTACTTTTTGTCACTCAAAATTCAATGAGAAATTCAAATTCTCGGTGGGTGTAGCCGTGGAATGATCGTTTGTTCAGATATAAGTGTGCAACAATCAAACCCAAGCAACAAATTCCAGTTCGGGATGAGGGAATCCACAGTATGAAAATTGTTTATCATCAATGAGAAACAAAAATCAAAATTCCTGTTGGATAAATAGGTACAAGCATGTGCAACGTAAAGAAGCTCAACAGTGACATCAGCATAAAGCTCCGTTCAAGACATAAATCATTTTAAATAAAATATATATATTTTTAAATATTTGATGGTCAGCTCCACGCCGATGCAGAGTGATTTTATGTGCCACAGTTCTTGAGTTAATTTAAGATAAACGTTGCCGTGAAAATAAAATCTGTTGGCTGTGTGACAGAATGTAGCCAAAGAAACTTCGTTGGTTGAGAGCTCTTCTGTGGTCCGAGGCAGTTTTGTTACACACATTTCTTCATTTATGCAGACGATCAAGCCTAAAGTTACTGTGGAGTACTTCTGCTATTTGTAACGTCTAAACTCTGCTCGGTGGTACATATTGCGTGTAACGGTAATGGAGTAGTGGTGAGCTCTATAGCTTCGATATCGTTGACAGGAGAGCTGAATGGCCTCAAGCTGTTTCTTACCGTTTAAGTGAACATATCACAAAAAAAAAAGCTAGTAGAGTGATACTTTTGGGAGACATCGAAAGAACTGCTGGTTTCTTGGTCATACATTAGCTTGCCTGACAAGGTTGTAACTAATGTATTACGGTTTTAATTCACGTGCAGGCTAAACTGAGCCAGTGAACAGCAAAACAGAAGAAGGTCTCTTACTTTGTAACTAGTTACCTAAAACAGTTACTTTTTTTTTTAACAACGTTGAGTAAATCTGTTTTTTTTTTTTGTAGTGGAGTTTAAGAATGCGACGTCTTCCTGCATCGTATTGCTCTACTCTGCTACCCGTCAGTGTAGGCGCTCGTTTAAAACTGCTTGATACCAAACATTTAATTATATTATAATTCTACCAAACAGTGTTCAATTTGTACACCTTGTATGTGATGCCATTTTTCTCAAATAAAAAAAATCGCATTATATATATTTAATAATTTGATGTAAAATCCAACGTGTTGCTGTTTTTCTACAGCAATAACAAATATTAACTAAATTGTACAAATGAAAATAATTGCAACATAAACTATTGCAGTGGGCTACTGCTTGGCATTTATGAAATCATCAAATAGTCGTTCATGCATTAAAAAAATGCAAAATTTCTTTTTAATTAACATATTTTTCATGTGAATGGCCGGTTATTTGTTGATAACAAGTGCTTCACGTGGTAGCCTATGGCATTATTTAATATTGTAAATTTTTTCACTTGTAAAATTTTGTTTGTATATGTACTTATGGCTGCAGTAAAACAGAAATTTTGGATTTGGCATAAAATTATGAAAATAATGTAAATTATTTTTTTATTCGAGAAAAATGGCATCGCATAAAATGTGTACAAGTTCAGCAATGTTTGGCACAAATATAAAGTAATATTTTTTTGTATACAACGCCCTTAAAATGCTCTTCACGTCACGGTCACTGTACGCTGCCCGCAGCGCGCGTGTGTGTTGCGTGTTGCCAATGCACCGAGCCGCAGGGGCACAGCCTGCTTCTCATAAACTACCAACCCTACTGCTGCTGTTATGAGCCAGGCCGGCTGCTGTAATAGTTACTTTCTCCCAGCGCCCCCGCCTGGGAAGCGAAAGTTCGTTGGCAGCGGGTGCGATGTAGGATGGGTGTGGGGACGGAAGAAAAATTTTTCCGCGCCACCCCGTTGTTCTGAAATTAGGAATTTTCTTCCAGTTGCCTGCTGATACAACCCATTTCAGGGATCCTTTGCAAACACCAGCTTACCAACCCCCCCCCCCCCCAAGTCATTTTCCGCTTTTTTTCCGTTCTCCGGTGGCTTGTGGGCCACCCGTAACTTATATTTAGTTATTCCTCTCTTTGCCGCTCTTATTTTTTACCTGTGTGTTCCTACTCTTTATACTGCATTTGACGTTCTTCTATCGCTTCTATCTGAGTTCTTCATAATTTATATTTAATTTTATCCTATACGTTTTTCCGCAATGCCAAAATGTAAAAGAATTACGCGACACATTGAAAATATAATAAACAAAGCATAATTTCACAAGTCTATGTACCCGCAGAAATTATTTTAATTATAATATGATTTTTTTACCACGAAATGTCAGCTGTATTTTTCAACTGTGATGAATAATGGTGTAAATGTGGCCAAAAGTTAAATTGCGTAGTGGCAAGAGGGAAAGGGAGCTCCGATTGTGTTCCATTTGGCGACTGCCCCATTTCAGCCTCCGTATTACAACCACGCTACTCTGGAGGATGACGTATTTCTCACGGGAAATCAAAAAAGTACTTAGCACAACTTTCTGTAACTGCGCATACTAGATATATATTTTAGTGGACAGTATTGTGCGTTGTGTGTCAACTTCCACATCTGCTGGGTCTTGCAGGTAACAATATTTCAGGTAATATGTTTCAAGTGCTATACCTGCGTAATATATGTTTGATATCTTAATTTGGCGTTCATTATATAAACTTAAATAAATATCTTTAACAATGTATTTGTGGACTATTTGTATTTCGGTTTGTTGTGGAAATGAAATAAGTTAAAACCAATATTAAAATGCCGATGTTCATTTGGAAATTTGATCATGGTTATGTGCAATGAATTTAAATGGCATGCAGTCTTTCGGTCACCCAAAAAACATTATATGCACACTTAAATACACACACATATCTGAGGACCTCCGCGAATGTATATTACCAAAGAATAATTAGTTTTATCGATGTGTATAATAACAGAACTGTGGTCTATTTGCACTTGCCGTGTGCATAGTTAAAACTTCGCCAATGTTTGCCGAAAGTTTGTTCGACAAACATACGCAGTAGCTTAGGCAATAAGTGGCCATACCAATGCCTTGTAAAGTAAGGTTTTGTTAATCTGTCCTAAAGTACTATTTACACCTTGCTCTTTTTACATACACACTATGGTTTGAAAACAAAATGGAATTATATTATATAACGTAAAAACTTTTTAGAAACACTGAATGAAATTATTTAATAACTTTTAAAGTTATTAAAAAAAAACTCAGAATTTAAAAAGGAATTTGTTAGAAAATGTTGTAATTACTTGCCCAAGTTAAGAGAAATGTCTCTATAGACTACATATTTATACAAAATGTTTCATAATTGCTATTACAGACTTCTATAGTCGTAGAGGCCGCTCATAGAAGATAAAGTTTTGATAAGGAATCCATGTTCGGAAAAGTATCGTTGCAGGTCTACAAGAAGAAAATAATCAAATATTTCAAAAGTCCCGCTGCACGGTAGGCAACACAACATAATAACTGACGACGTCTAACGTCGCCTGATGCCACGTGTCGTAGTTCTTACAATCTGGCGTTCTGTTTCGACCGTCACTCCACTTGTCGTTAGTTAAAGCGGTACAGTACGAGATGCCGAATACATTTTCGCCGATGGCACTGACATGTTGTTAATTTACGGCGTAGTTGAACGCCTGTATCAGGAGCGTTTCACTCATTGCGTGACTCCATTACATCCCTTTTGTTTGTCAGATTATAACGACTGTCAGAAATAAGTACCTTCAGATATAAAGGGGCCAACCGCAGCGCTCCACGGAGACCCCCGACCCTCGACTTCGAAGAGGAGGTACTTTATCGAGTCGAAAAGAATCCGTGAACTAGTACTCGAGCCAGTGTCTGGCGTATTATTTATGAACTGTACACACACCACACTTCTTATGAGGGAAATATATTCGACACACTCAAGTAAAAATTGCGCTACTCTGTAATAAAATTCCCCTCCTGCACAGTGAAATATCACGTAGTGTATGGTAAATTGTTGCGAAACGTTCGCAGTATCTTCGTTTACATACCATCTAAACGACGATATATCGAGTTTCAAACCAGCGGAAAGCCATTGAGGTCCTTCCGATTATGCGCCATGTATCAACTTCTGTGGGTGGTTTCGTTGCGTAGACGTGCTCGGGTTTCCAGGCATATTATTTTCACCGATGAAGCGCATTTCACCCGGTAAACTGTTTTAAACTGTCTTAACAGTCACATTTGGGATGAAGAAAACCTTCGGACAACACATTCCTACGCATTTCAGCAACGGTTCAGCATTAATGTATGGGTAGGCCATGCCCGTTCGATTGGGGCGTATAATTTTCCCTTCCACCCAATGGGTTCCAAGAACTTGACATTCCTTCAAGAAGTATTGGTGGAGTTCTTGATAGATGTGTCACTTAACATTCGTGATAAAATGTAGTTCTAACCTGAAGATGCGGCAGATAACTTTCCACGTGCCGTCCGATAGTATCTCGATCGAACCTTGGGGGAAAGGTACATCGATCGGGGTGAATTGATAGCTTACCCGCCATGATCGCCGAGTTTTACTTCTCTTGACTTTATCGTGTGGAGCCAGCCGAAGAGTTTTGTTTACGAGACCCTCGCACAACCGTGAAAGATCTGCTTGCACGAGCTGTGACTGAGACAGAATATACTTAGCACACACAAAGTATTATTAAGCATGTGTGTGACAACATGCTCCACAGGAACAATGTTGCCAACGAACGTCATAGTCACCACATTGACGGGATTTTTAGTGCACGCAGGTAAGATCTCATTGACCTAGGCGGGGCGGGGGATTTGATTTCCTGATTCGTTTCATCCGTGTTACGACGAAACGGTAAGTTTCCGTACATGGGTTCCTCGTCAAAACTGGTTCCACTACGTACGCTCTACAACCGCTATCAGTGGGTAATAGTAATTAAGATACGCCTTGTACACAGCTGTACATTGGCGTTATTATGCCGCCACGCGCGTAGCGGCCTGTCCGCAAATAACGCCGCAGTGCTGCCAGTCGCTTTCCGTAATCAGTCTATTCGCGTGGATGATCTCGTCTAGTTCGTTAGTGCTGTATTTCGCAGAGTGAGAAGGAAACATGGGAAGATGAAGATACCATCTTCTTATCCAGCTATTCAAATAAATGCACATGTATGTCGTTCATCCCCACCACTCAATCTCTGCCGGAACGTAGTTCTTCGTCGCACAGACAAAACAATCGTTGTTTACGGCATATATTTATTCGGGCCGGTTTTTGTCTTATACTCTCGAACGGCAAGAATCAGATGTTTTAAAAAGCTCTCACGGAAGACTTGGCGAGTTACCTGTGGTATATAAGTAGTTTCTTCTTACTCTTTGAATGGTACCGTTGTAAAATCACTTCATGTATGACGTCTTTGCTCGTTCCCTGAATATATAACGTACCACAGTCGTTTTAAACTTCTGTTGACAACTTATTTTTGGGTAAATTGAACTATTACATGCATTTTATCTGTTAATTATAGTGTTTAATTTAGACGATTAAAATCAGAGAGAAATTATATGTGTTGGTAATGCAATATCAATGCATAGTTCCTGTGCAAAATATTATTAACGTGTCCGCGCACGAATGCGGTGCGTCGTCGCATTTGGTATGATCGTCTAGACTTGGTTAATCTTTGTTCGCATGAGGAGGAGCAATATCCTGGAAGTAGGACTTGGGCAGGACTTCATGAAGGTTGCAAGTAACATCGAATGGACTGTAGTTGATCCGACGTCGGGCGTCCGCCACGCGCGTGCGTACTGCTCTAGAGCGCTGCCTCGGCGCACGCCGCTAATCTCAGGGTGATTAATTCAGCACTGCTTTCACGTCCTCTCCCGCAGGACCGCTTGCTCTTCGCTCGCATAAATTATTCTCGACGCGCTTCCCGGCTCCAACTCTGGACGAAACTGGTCCCCGGCTCGCAGCACCGGCCCATTTTACTCCTGCCTGCTGCTTGCAGCTTGCTGTAGGCGAGAAGCTGGCTGTAACCAGCCGCATATCGCGTGATTCATTCGTGTACGTTGTTCACTTATAATAAGCACGTTTGTGGTAAACCTTTTAAAATGTGAATGTCCCTCCCAGCATATACATGATGATTCACGAGGAGTTGCCGCCGCTCGCGGGACTTATTCCTTACATAATTTGAAGCAAATTATGCAACATAAATATCAATATTTACAGCGTAATTTGACAATCAGCACATTCTATATCGGAATCAGTTATTTTTTACTGATTGCTAGTTGAAACTGCTCCATCCGTAATCTATACAAAAAATATCACTAATTCATCAGTTAAAAGAAATCTACTAATTCAAGCAGTAGAAAACTAGTTATTTATAGTTGTTATTAATAACTAAGCATAGAGCAGTCCTATGTTATGTGAGTTACGCACGATGTATTTTGTCGCAGTACACAAATATTGTCTACACAAAAACGTTTTCGGACGTCGTTCGTCTCGAACCTCCGACCACAAAGCAAAGTATGCTGAAGCTATCATGATCAGCCATATCCACTGCCCTACTTTACCACTGCCAAATGTGTGCTTGTATTATGAGTACTGAACAACAAAACGTAATGTCAGATATTGCTGTAAGTTTCGTGATGTGAATGTATTTCTTGTTATCGAAATATATAGATATTCTGCGCAAGTACATGACTTTGCAAAGTTCGAAAGCCAATCTATGTTTAGTTTAGTTTCGATTCTGTGCTTTAAAAGATAAATTTAAGGGTTTCAGTGTACGAGATTATTGATGTCCACTAATAACCACCATTTTACAATTCAACGAGACACCACAGATTTAAACTGTTATTTTTAGTGACAGATAGATCAGTGATAATTTTACTGACTCGATAGTTCCGTGATTCAATAAGAAACGTGAATTTTCACCAGCAAAAGTTTTGTGGTCTGCAATTTAACAGATCAAATAATGAGGGAACGAAAGTTTTATAAAATATTGCATTGTTTCTAACAGTCCACTGTCTGATTAGCACAGTTATTACT
Source organism: Dryococelus australis (assembly GCA_029891345.1). Lineage (NCBI taxonomy): Eukaryota > Metazoa > Arthropoda > Insecta > Phasmatodea > Phasmatidae > Dryococelus > Dryococelus australis. Next base: position 257,874,866 of record CM056993.1, on the reverse strand, counting down.
AGTCAATCCGTCTCTTCAAATAACAGTTTCATTCTGTAAAATCTCGTTGCGTTGTAAAATGGCACATACAAAAAAACACCAACACCGTTAAAGTTCTATATTTCTGTTTTAATGCACATGGTCTGAACTAAACTTAACTTACAATGACTTTCGAGCCTTACAAAGACATGTGGGTACGCATAATATGTGTATATTTCGACAACATGAAGTAAGTTACTTTAACATTACGAAACTTAGTGTCGTTTGCCATTGTAAGTTTATGTTATTTCGCAAGTGCGAGACCGTTTATCTCAGTGGCAAGGTAGCAGAGTTCATAGAACGTCAGCCAAAAGAAACAAGAGAATGTGTTGCGTTTTGGAGTTGCAGTTCGATACCAACCACTTCCAAAATTTCCTTGTACATGTGATAATTTTGTTTTGCAACAAAATAAGTTTACTTAATTTATTTCAAACCGTAATGCATGGTTTTAAATCTTTGTGCTTTTTATTATTCGACTATATAAATAACTGATTTTATACTGTTTGTATTAATGGATTTCATTTAACAGAAGAGCTCAATAGTTTTATTTTTCTTCTGATTCCGGATGGAGCAGTTTCAACTGACAATCAGTAGATATCTACTGATTCTGATTTACAGTGATACCCACCCTACAGTGGAAAGGAGTTTTCAACACCGTTTCAGCTTAAATGTGTGTGGTGTGGTGTCCTACGCGATCACCTGATTGGGCCATTCATTCTCCCGGGACGCTAGACTGGTGTGGTGTATTTGCAATTTTTGAGAGAAGAACTGCCGCTGTTACTTGAGGATATTCCGTTATCAGTGAGACGTCGTACGATCTTCCAGCTTGATGGTACACCTCTTCACTTCCACCGAGATGTGGTTGAACACTTACATGTGCATTTACCTGATAGATGGATAGGATAAGGTAGTTTCCATCCCTGGCCTCCTCGATTGCCAGATCTATCACCACTAGATTATTGCGTATGGGGATGGATGAAGAAAATTGTTTACCAAAGGACTGCACCAACACGCGAGGAACTACTTGCGCGTATCATGCATTCCGCTACAGAAATCAAAGACAGCCGCGTGCAGCTACGTAGAGCAACACGTGCGATTAATAAGCGTGCGGCCAAGTGTATGGAAATAGGCGAATACATTTTTGAACATATTTTGTAAGCTTGTTTGGCGCAATTGTGATGCTCAACTGTAAACAATACGGTCTGATAATACATCACTATATTTACTTCTGAAAGTGTTATTATTTTAGTCGTCATTCCTCAAATGTTTCAAATTACTCTGTTAATATTAAGAACAAGACCCACATTTACATGACATATTTTGCTCCAAATGATGCAAGGGTTATGTCGTGAGGATGGCGGTAATTTCCCGTGAATTATCCTGTATACTGCTCACAAAATGGTTAGCATATATCAGAATCCAGGATGTTATATTGAATAAAAGTAGTTTACATTTCATCCTACTCCTAATAACACATACAGAGGAGAAAACACAATACTCGTTTGCATCAACCCAATATAAAACAAACAAAATGCATAAACTGAAAAACAACTTAAAAAAAGAGATTCTTATCAGTTTCAATAACAGACAAAAGTTGTCTCAGATGTATTGACAACTTCAAAAACGTGAAGGTGATCCAGAATTCCTGAGGCACGCCTGTGTTCGACGAGGCACGCTAAAAACAAGATCATTAAGCATGCCCAGAGGTACATTGGCCCGTTCCTCAACTGCGTCTGTTTTCATTAACTGAGGTTGAACCTACTGTGTTTGTTTACGTGCAATACGCATGCAGCTGGAGGGGAAGATGGCAATGTTTACATGATTCACACAACGTAGGTACGATGCGCTCCTTCTAGAAACATAAATATTACGTATTAGTTGGCAGACGGGAAATATGGTAAACTTGTAGTGAGCTGCAATATATTTCAAGGAGCAGAGTGGCTGGTGCGCTCTCAGTCAAGTTGGTAACGATGCAGGTAAAGTAGTTCCTCCATATCTTAAGGGTTACGCCTAACTGGCGCTTCAACTTGAAATCGGTCTTTTTCATTAAAAATTTCCCCTTTTCCCTAAACATCTCCCATTTTCCCTTACACATTTCCCGTTTTTCCCTCAAAAAGCACCGAAACACTCTTGAACCCAATTTTTGCAAAAAATAAAAGCCAATTAAGGTGATTTCAGGTGTTCACTGGTCCTCCTGCACCACACAGTAAGGTACCTGAGAGACCGATAAAATGAAATTATTTTAATAATTATTTTTTTAAATTTAAATATATTTTAATAATTAAAAATTTTAAAACCATAAGTATTAAGTGTGATACATCACCGAACTCGTATTTTCAAGTCGTATACGTAACCTGACTGAGCTAGATCTGACATTCTTTGCTGGAAGTTTAAGTAATTTTTCTGTTATTTAATGTCTACAAAAATATCAGGAATATTTTGAAACGTATTAAAAAATTCTGTGGTTTCAACATAATTTGACAATATTTATTTTAGTACGTTAATTTTCTGCAGCTCACTCGGATCACCTACATTCAGCTCAAACTCTTCGCTGACAAATATTGGCGATAGCGCATCAGCTACCGAATTATCTTTGCCCTTGATATGGTGGACATCAAAGTTAAAGTGAGATAGTCTTATGGCCAATGTGCCAATCGTCCAGCTGGTTTATTCGATTTCAACTGCCAACTTAAAGCTTGGTTGTCCGTAAACAACTCGAATGGCGCGTTGTAATAAGTTGACCTTAACATTATCTCATAAGCTTCAGAAAGGGGTAAGATAGGAAGGGTTATAGTAAATAAAAAGAATAGTGAAGATAAATTTTACTTAGTTATTATACTGTATAAAAAATATAATTATAACATCATTGCAATAAACTGATTGGCCAACTAGAGATTGAAGGAGAAGGATATTGGGTAAGTTTAGGACACAGATATAAGCATAGAAGGAATAGAACTCACCATTGCCTCGCCCGGGACTCGCCTCCTCGACCTTCTGGTTGGAACCCCAGCTGGCTGCTCCTGTCGCCGACTACACCCTTGGCTGGCTCCATGGCTCCCTTCACACTTCTCGCCCCACCCCACGTGCTCGTTTGCCAAAGGTCTTCCTATTGGTTCCCGTTATGCACCGAGGGTGGAGTTTCCCAGTAGTTTGTTAGTGTATAGAAGGAATTTCATGATGTTTACTGGACCCATATTTTCTGTTTAACTTCGCGCATTTCTTAGTTTACTGATTGCCGAAGCTTCTCGTTATTTTTACTCTATGTTTAATAAACATTTTTGTGGCCTGCTTTGCCAACTTTGTTGTACAGGCAGTAGCGTGCACAGCGGGATGCGTTCGCTACATCGTGGTCTAAATATTGAAAAAATGCTCCATTTCCCATTTGTAAGCTAGACATTCTTTCGTAGATGGTGTACTTCCGCTCCGCAGCTGTCAAAAGTTTGCTAGCGTACACTCCATGGGGACAAAATCACCGTGTTTCTTCTGGCTGGGTACCGCTCCTAAAGCAATAGAGCTTGCGTCTCAGTGAATATAACATTTCTCATCAAAATTTGGCAACTGCAAAACTGGCGGCTGTATTAAACTGTGTTTACCTGAGTTAAACTGTCTTTTAACGTCGGAAACGCTTTTTGTTGGTCGCCATCCCACATAAACTCTGTGTTTTCCTCTCGACTTAATTAAAATGATTTATAATATTACAGAAATTCGGTACACATTTTCCGTAAAAAGCTGTACTGCCCAAAAAACGCCGAAACCCTTTCACGTTTTTAGGAACTCGAAAATTCACAATGGCCTTAATTTTCCCTGGGTCAGTACGAAACTGGTCATCGGAAATTATTAAACATAGATACCTGGCATGCTGTCAGGCCAAATTGTAAACCAAGCTTCTTGCAAAGCCTTTAACACTAAACGTGTCCCACATCGGCATACATGCCCACGGATAAAGACCCAACGGGGTACAAAACGCCAAAGGTTCTCTAGAATTTTGGTGCAGCTCACATTGCAAGAAACGCATAATTAAGGTCCAAAATGGCGAAATAATTTTCCTTACGCAAATACTGAAACACCGTGTCAAATAACGGAATATGGTCACAAGCAATATAAATTTTCTCATAGACTCACCTATAACCATTAATTAGATGGTATTTCCCTGGCTTTTTTTCGGAATAAGAAATGGCGGGCTCTTGTACAGACTGTACGAGTCTTCATTAATACCTTCTTGTTTTAATTCCGCCAAAATGTGTTTGAAGATAGAGGTCATAGGTGTAGGCACTCTGTACGGGACCGAAAACACGGGTTGGTCATCTCTCAATTTCTACACATTATCGGGTTTTTGTTGTGATAACCCTAATTCGTTGTAACCACGTCATAAAACTCAGCTTTAATATTCTCTATTTCTGCCTCCAACTGCATTCCTAACTAAAAACCATCTCACTTTTCTGCAGTACGACGGCTTATTTACTAACGGAACAGGTGACTCAGTAGAAAGCCCAATGCCCAAACATTCAGTTTACACGTCTACACAACACTGTTTCTTCCCCAGAAAATCCATACCGAGTATGCCCGGATACGATAAATCTTTAAACTGCGGAAATTGCATCTTCCACGAAAAATGTCGAACCTTCAAGCTGCGAATTTACTAAACCACCATTAGCAAGGGAAAATACGGTGTTCTCGCCTTGCGAAACATGAATTACTCCCACAGCATTGTCTCGCCTAATTCTTTTACATATTTCACGACTCATTAATGGCGCAGAAGCATATGAATCATTTAACCCAGTTACTTGCACAATGCCAGTTTGCAATGTCACAAATAATAACCCCAGTTTATTTTTTCTAGAAGAAAACCGATTCACACTGCCTATACCCAACGGTTTCATCGTTAACGGACACGAGTACTGCAGATTTCCATTTCGGCAAACGTAACACACGCGCGGATAACGTGTCACTTTTCCTTCTTCATGACGTGACCCATTCTCCTTGTCCGCCTGTTTACACGCGTCAAGCTTATGTTTGGACTTTCCACTTTTTTTCAACGTGTCCATGATCCCCCATTCGCATAAAACTAGTTGCCTTCTTTTTACCATAGCTTTCTTTATAAAAGCACTTTTCGTCAGCGTGGTTCGCGCCTGAACAATATTTACATTGCTGTTTTGACTTGGCCACCACTACTTCTCGCCCGCTATAACAATCCCATACCGTTAGCTCAACCTGAGAAATTAATGCTAACAGTTCTTTCAAATTTTGCGGCTCTTTTGCAGACGAAAGAATCTGTGATTGCCTGGCAAGAGATTGTAAAACAGGACCTCGGTTAAGTAAGCCTCATTACACGGACTATCTAACACCTTAACTATAGGCAATTCACGGTAAAATGAGCACATTTAAGGCTCTCCCACCAGGTATCAATCACTAATAAATATATTTTATCGGAGAATCAGACGTTCACTTTTAAAATATACACACTGTGTTTATTAGTCACATGGAAATACTTATATTAAAAAGTGGCGGAAAGTTAGAAGTACGTTAAAAGGAAAAATTTAGCAGGGCCTTAAAATGTGCTCACTTTATCATGAATAGACTAAATTGTATTATTTCTTTCACATACCCTTCCATTGTCTTTGTAAAATTTTGACATTTTTCAGCAATTTGCATTCGCAGCGTGAAAGAGCGACTGTGGTATCAACCTGCTGTAATAAATTACTGCAAAGTACTTCGAACCCCCATTTGCTTAAGATAGCTTCACGTAAAACTGAATGGAAATTTTCTCGCATTTTGAGCGATGCAGCTCAATATACAGGCTGGGGAATTTAAAACAGGCCACCTTCATAAATCGCCCACTTGTAAAGAAAGAAGAAAATGGTTTAGACAAAAGTTGTTTGGGGTGATAGGGGCCATAATGTGACGTTAAGAGTTTAGTGTTACGCCGAGGGGTGAAGGAGTTATGGGATCAACGTCGGTATTGCAAATGGGATGACATACTATATTATACACCTCTGAACAGATCTTCGCAAGAAGAATGCATACACGTGACACACGTACTAGAAATGTGAACATTAAACCACATCGTCCCATTTAACATACCGCAGTTGACCCCCATATTTCCGTCACTCCTCGGTGTAGGACACACCTATCTACTGACGTAAAATTATGGCCCCTTTCCCCCCAAACAACGTTTATCTGAAACATTTTCCTCTATCGTTAAAAGTGGCCGATTTATTAGGGTGGCCTCTTTTAAAACCCTCACCCGATAAATTAGTGGGCTCGCACAATCCTAAGTCTGGGACGTTAGACAATACTACCAAAAACTCGACTACGTTGATTAAGCTACCGATTGGAATACTGGGTGTTTTACTGTCTAGGAGCAATGGATTTAAGGATTTTGAACACTAAAGGACTGAACTCACCATGGTTTTATTACGCGACGCCACCCTCTTTCAAAACTACCCCACGTAACAGCGTGCGCATCGATGTTGCCCGCCTCGGAAAACTCCACTTGCACTTTTTTCAAAGTGGCCTGCAGTGTTTCATTGGTAAGATGATAGATCCAACTGGTCCTCGCTTCACCTACACAAGTCATTTTGGTGAGCAAACCAATACATAAAATCATAAAAATCCCCAACACAATGTCACCCCTGACAATTTTGATTTTCATGAAAAATTTGAACACAATTTATTCCAAAACGTACTGAGAGGGATGGAAGAATATTGGAGCCGGATTTTACCTGTCACAGAGCGGGAGCACCAGCAAGAAACCCCACAACTCCATGACAGTGACCTTGAACACCTTTCCTTCCATTCCACCCATTTAAAAAATTAGTTTTGCCAAAAGCCATCAAGCAGTAGAGTTTGAATAACAGAGTAAAAACAAATAACGCAGTCGCAATAAATTACGACAATGCAACCATCCCTTGATATGAACTGGAATACAAGATAATTAACCCCCAAAATTGTGAGAAATGATTAAACACACTGTTAGTTCTCTTTTCCGTGTGTGTGTGTATATATATATATATATATATATATATATATATATATATATATATATATATATATAACATAAACTGCCCATATCAAAATACAAACATTACAAAAATACAAATAGCCAAATAGGCTTTAAAATATGTTACAATTATTAAGGTTGTTATGGACATTACATGAATTTACATTAAATAATGGGCTCCTGTAGCAATACATACTTAGCCCAAATATTGTAACATTGCAAAATTACAGAATGTAAAAAAAAACTTATCTTCAAAATGTTTTCCTATACTTGGCCTATAAAATGCTCTCATAAAAAAGGCAGGATATGCCTTCTGCCAAGTTATAATGTTCTCGTCCCGAGGTCCCTATCCATTCTCTCTCCTAAGACAAAATAAAACCCCTTTTACAGTAGGAAACACTTTGACTACTGTATTGAGGAACGCCCCAGAAAGTTTCATTGGCTCGAGTCCAGTAACATTCAAATCCTGTTGACGTAGAAGGTAGCGTCGGACGGTTGCTAGAAGCCATCCATACCCTTGTACAGTGTTGGTAATCGACGGCGTGAGGGGCGGGGGCAGTTTCATGCCTCCATGCCGACGGTCTGCGCTCGTCTCTCGCCTGCCAAGCTACACAGCCACGTCGGTAGACGACTTAACGTCAAATGGGTCACCAACTAGGTAAGCCTCAGATCCCCCGTCGATGTATCTCCGCGTTATGACGTACCATTTATTGCCCTGATATTAACGCTGGATATACGATGTTCCAACACCGTCACAAAGTGAGTTTGAATTTCATAATATATTTTTATGCGCTTAGATACATCGAAAGTTTTTAGAAAGTCGGGAACTTATGCGGTAAAAGTTGATAACATTTTTAATTTTGAATAAAAAATTAATGCCTGTTTTTCGAAAAACAACGTATGGAAACCATAAAAATCTTACATATGTAAAAATAGCTATATTATAATAACTTAAAAATTGTATTACCTGTGTGAACCTTATAGTAAAAATAAATAAATAAATAAATATGTATTTGAACCGAATTTGTTTTCTTGAATGCGCCGATTATGAATATTTGTCAAAGCAAGGCATTTTTATCATGATCTATTAATACTGCTGTCATAGATTTGTAGATATTATTGCGTTATTTCTAAGACAATTATTTTGACATATTTACTGGTTTTATGGTTTTATGTTACAGATGTTTAGCAGTTTGTTAGGCATTTTAAATAGAAATCTTTAAACGGCAATAACTATTGCTGACATCCTTTAAAATATATATTCAATAAATTTAACAGCATGAAAGGCATTGTTCAAGTACTGTTCTTGATTTTATGCCTAAACCAACCACCAGAGCTTATATTACAACGAAATAAACTAACACTCTTTACCTCTCCACGAAAGGAAAGTTAAGCATACAAACAATTATAAAACGGAAATTTACAACAATTCTAAGGGACAAATATCAAAAAATTAACAGCAGGTTTCATTTTGCGAGTGTATTCAGAGGAAAGAAAATATCAGTCGGTGGAACTGATAGCTATCACGCCTAAAATATTCATTTTGCCAGTTATTTTAGAACGTCAAATCTCGTCAACCTACAGTTTAGTCAGTAATTTGAAAATTAAAAGTTTCCCACTTGGCAAGGTCCTGGGTTATAAAAAAAAAAAACCGAATGTAGAAACGGACATCATGTTCAGATATAAAAGACGACATGTGTAGCCAGTTTGTAAATCGAAAATATTTTCGTAGCTTTGGAACTGTGCACGTACATTTTTAGCCTTGGGTAAACATCCATTAACGAATCGATAAAGAATGCGGATGAACGTTCCAGACAAGAAAAAAAAAACACATTTGACGCTAGAGTGTACCAGAATTGTAAATAGCTCAAATTGCCTCCGGTTGTTGACATTTGGTTTTACAGCTCGGTTAGCACAAATGCACACAGCACATAGGATGTTTGCTAAATACCTGTTTCAAAGTGCAGTCTGCAGTCACTTCAATTATACTCATAGACAGTCGGGTATATTTGCTTGCAAGTTTTTCTTTTCATTAGTAATCACAAACCACGAACAAAATAAACTCATTTTAAATTACAGCGAAGTATCTTTTCTGATTTTTAAATTTTTCTTCTATTTAATCTGGAAGTATCGGTGATAAATATTAAAATCACATGTTATGAATATTGAGCTATCTTTCTGTTCAGACTCGCTGAACACGCCAATTTCATTGCCATAACCTTCAGCTGTTTCTACTTCATGGCGTGGCACAGTTAAGTTTTTTAATTATTGCCACCTTTCAACGAACCTTTTACAAAATAGGATAAATCACAAAAAGAGAGTACGTAACTTTAAGCAGAAATGAAACGATACAAAAATACTTTTGATTGAGGAAAATAAATATTTCTGGTATTTAAATTCAGAGGGCTACCTTTAAGTAAAGGCTACCTGTTATGTGTCTTACACAAATAACTAAATCACCTACAGGCAACCCCAGGTTTTAAACAATTCTCTAACTGCATTATCATTCTTGCCCGTTAAGCTTAATTGTTTAAAATAATATTTGTTTAGTCACAAATACTGGGAAAACTGAATAACATACTCTCAAGGCCTCGTAGAGGACGTGAAATTAATTAGCACAAATAATAAAGAGAACATGACTTTCTGACCACATCGTGATTATGTGCGTTTATAAGAAAATTTAAGCTCAGGAGACAGTAAGCTTAGCAGTTTCATAACAAAGGGATTCTGACTAAATGTTTGTTACGTCGGTTAAATTACGTTTTGATACCGACATTGTCTTGTAGGTTAAGTTTGGAAAGTGCTTGCCCTTTCATTGCAAATATCCACTTTACAAAAAATAATATAAGTTAACTATACTTAACACGGTTTCAGTACTGCTTTTTCGTTTTTACCTATATCTACTTTCGATTGCCTTTACAAGGCAAATGTTTTTTGTGTTACATAGGTGTAACGAACCAAAATTAGTAGTTATGGAAATTATATTATTAAGCCAATAAATTTTACCACTGAGAAATTAAAAACCGAATGACGATGCATCAGTATTGGAGAAGACTGTAAGGGATATAAAACCCGTTCTTAGGTGGCAATAGTTTATGAAATGTCGTTTGCAGAAAGCAATGTAGTTCTGAAATAAACGATTTACTATTTGGCATGTAAACTTAAAAGTTTTATTAATCTGACTTTCAGGAATTTCAGAAATTACATGGTCGAGTTCAAGTAATTTCTGAAATTTACTGAAACCTATTATATATACTGTACATTTATATCTAAGTCTACAGATTCAACAGTAAGCCTTGTAATGACAAAAAAAAAATGAGAGCTGATATACAGTCGAACATTGCGACGCGGCGGTTTCAAAAAGATGAGATGAAAATCCTGCGTTATATGCCGTTGGTGGTGAAGTGAAAGGGAATTTGTTGTTGTGTACTGGTTAGTTTACCAATTACTAAATGCTTCGGTATGCCTACTGTCATTTTTGCGTACTAAGTCTGTCTGGGATGTATGTCCAGCTCTCGTAATAAATTTTGTACCCATGAACAGAATTTCACCGGACATCCCTACCACACCGTGTGCTTAGTTTCAAAATGGCGGCCATTTTAATATTTAGGGTACCATTTCATATCTTGGAAACCATTTAACCAATTTAGAACCAATTTCGTGCTTTGACAGTTCGTCACATAAATATTTAATTTAAGGAGGTAAATTATTTTTGTTACGCTATTTCGGAAGACAACACTACATGAAAAACTAAGTTTTTCCATCATATCTCGGAAACAACCCAATAGATTCCCGCCAAATTTTCAAGGCGAATAAAATTATTGTAGTCGACGATACCGTGCATGATTTTAATTGATGAAGTGGTTACTTTTAATTATATGGCTTTTTTTTGTTTAATTCTGTATATATACCATATCGTTTAACCAATTTCGACCAAACTTTCTGTACTGAAAGTATCAACTAAAAACATTAAATATGCCAATGCATAGCCTCTTTTGTACACCATTTTGTGTACCACGTGAAAAAATTAAGTTTTTTTTTCGTATCTGGGTGAAACAATTAACACCTTTCCATCAAATTTAGCAGACAATAAATACTAACGTACGTCATGTACAGTAAACATTTATGTTTAAAGTGGGCCACCTACTTATTTGTAGAATGTTGGTCCTATAAGCATATTTGGTTACTGTACTACGTATAACTTATGTACGAAACTATGTCACCAATTTCAACCAAACTTTTAATCCTGGCAAGTATTTGATACTGCAGTAAATTTCGATTGAAATTTATGACACTTATTTTCAACAGGCGGCTATAAAAATATTTGATGCTAATTTGGTAATATGTACCACCTTTTGACCTGTTTAGACAAAACTTGGCATGCTCAAAGTATCGACTAGAAGCATTGAATGTGCTAATACGTACCCTCTTATGTCCCTCATTTCGTAAGAGAGCCCCACATAAAAAATATTGCGATATATTTCAGGAAAATATTAACCAATTCCTAACAAAATTGGCAAACAAGGAATTGCTGTACGGTACTCGATGTAAACTGGCATGTTTTATGTAGGTCAGACAGACACTGATTATTAAAATGTTAGCATACGAACATTTTTTATTACTATACTTTATCTACGAAACCAAATTTTGTACTCTAAACGTTGCCTATATTACAACCATCAAACGTTTTAACGCAGAGCCTTTTTGCCACCATTTTTTAAGATAGCGCTTCATTTATTCTATATCTCGAGAAACAATTAACCTATTTCCACGAAATTTTGACTCAAAGGATTACTGCAATAGGCCATGTAAACTGATGGTTTTTTAAGTTGATAAGAAACTAATTTTCAAAACTACAGCAATATGAGTTTTATGTTAATATGCACGTTTCTTTTATCTCATCCTGATAGTAGTGCCTCGGGCCTACCTCACGAAATTTACTGGCATGCCTATGTAGAATAACGTATGCTAATTAGTTATATTAGTTAATGTCTTATCATATAATACACTGTACGTCGTAGTTTCCGTAATATTCATGTGGAAGGGAGGAAGCGAACTTGGGACAGCCACGTGGTCCTTCCTTTCCTTTGCACCCATACGGTATGTGAGGAGTGTACTTGTATAGAGAGTGTAATTGAGTTTAACCACGATGCATGGGTACCTGCTGTCAGGCGAGATTAACAAATGTGTAACAAGAGACTTGGAGTGAATACGTTCCCCGCCGACGGTGTAAAACGCGGGCTATGGTTGTCGGAACGACGCGACGTGTTGTCAGTTGGGACGCGTATAAATCGCGACGCAGGTGTCGGGGCGATCCGTCAGTCCGGCACGGGCACATCACACGTCCGGCGATGCCAACGCTGTGTATTCCCTCCCTCGACTTCGGTGTCCGAGAGAGTAATTTACATCGTGTTCCAACACGTCGTATCCCCTCGACGGCAATTCACACAACACACACTCGTTGACGCCCGCGTCCTTACCAGGACGCGTGGCACCCCGCTTTTACACCGCTCCGCGACAGGTTGAACGACTGATTGATTGATCGATCGATCGATCCATCCGCCCTCCTCGAGCCTCTTTAATTTCCAATTAATCTGCCAGTCGTAGAACTGCGGGTCGGCTATTAACAAAAACCCAGGGGCCGGTCGAAACTCCACCGCCAGGCTGTACCCCTGTTAATTGAAAGCTTTTTCGAATTGGCCTCGCCACCCTCCTACCCACCCCGCAACCCACCCTCTTTTCGCCTCCCCAATTCGCACACCCTTCACCAAACCACCCTCCCCCCTCACGCTTGCGGCACCGTATTTCGCCCACCCTCGCGCGCGGCCAGCCCCCCCTCCCCCGACACTTTCCGCCCCAGCCATTTCCACGCGCCCCATCGTATTGTCCCGCCGCTATGTAATTCCCAATGCCATGACGGCGAGGTAATTACAAGGGGCCCGGATATTGACCTCGCGAGTTCGGCGAGCGCAATACTGGTCCATGGCGCCGCCCTTAATTGCACACTGCCCCGTCGCTTGCCGACACATGGAGTAGGGACTCCATCTCTTCTACACTCCTCCAGTGAAACACCTTTCCGAAAGATATAGAGCCCCCCTCCCCCACTACCCCGGGGTCTTTACGAATACTCTCCGCTTGAGTTTGCTAAGTAAAATGGTAGATATTATTAGACTTTTTTTTAACTTTAATTTTTGGGGTTTCCGATTTTATCCACCATATGAATTACACCGCGCCCATAAATGGCCAGCAAAATATTGATACACAAAGAATAAACCTACAAAAATTACAAAACGTTTCATGAAAATACGCTTATTTATACAGCATAACACAACTTGAATATTCAATTAACAATTAAAAATTACAGTAATAAAATGGAAGAAAAATCCCATAGGATAAAATACATAGCTTATGGCACGATTTAGGCACCCATTCTCGCTGAAAGGAACATACAGTAGTTCAGTCCTAGCACTCTGTTCCCCGAAAATTGAGAAACCGTATCTTATATATCTCTTCAGTGTCCATTTCTGGAAGTTTTTTCGTTTGCTGATGAAATGTAGGCAGCGCTCACTGGTGACGTCACGTGCTGCACGCGCGCCTCCAGGCGGTCTTGAAGACACACGGGGTTGTTTACGGAGGGTAGGGGCGGCCCGAAGAGCAAGCCAACCGGCGCTCAGTATGTCTTCAGCCTGCACACCGACTGACACCAGCGCAGCGGCGCGGCGGGCAAGAGAGTCCGACGTGGCACACACACCCAGGTAACATGCCACCTCCATAACAGCAGCAATCAATCCACGTAGGTCTCATATGAGAGTAGATTACGGCACAGGTTTTCTTATGGCAGGCGCTCGTGATAGTTGTGATACACTGTTACACTGTGCGTCCTAGATCTGGGCTCTGAGTTTACGCCAGCTCTTTGGACAATCATTTTTTCATCCACAACTACTCAGATTATTGAATATTCTGGCTGGATGTGATGTCTTTGGACAATGAATGCAGTGACCTTCAAGATATGATAAACTCTATAATTCCTGTGCGTCAACAAGAAAACAAAAACCCTGGAGACAACTCCTCTTTTGAACTTAATTTTGACCTTACCATTGTGCAATTGAAGAATAGTCTTAATGCATTTCAGGCTGAGGTAAAAACGTTGACTTCATTACTGCCTTCTCGAGTAAAACGTGCATTCTTTGACTTTGGTGGCACTATCTTAAAAACAGTTTTTGGCGCTCTTGACAGTTTTGACTTAGCTCTGCTTGAACACACGTTAATCTCTTTAAAGCACTCTCAGGGTTATATTCCGACTAGCGTGACCAACCAGATAATTATGATCAAGAATTTAGACGACAGCGTTATTAATATTACTGTTTATACTAGAAAAATTGAATCAACTCTACTTGGATCATTACAATGCTTCGTATCGCAATCTTTCCTTTGCAATCCATGATACCCTTCACGGTATGATTCTTTTGAGTTACAGAATAGATTTAAATGGCATGCTAATTAAAGTCAGTGAAGCTCTTACAAACGCCCGCTTTGAAATCTTTGATCTCAGCCATGCAATTGAAACTAGCGTTCATGGAAACTTGAGCACCACCCTGTTAAGCGTCAATTCCTTTCTTGATATTTTGAGGCACATCAAGCAGTTGCTCACTTTGCCTCTGTATATGATAGCTCCGGGAGTACATGAGAATCTGTACATGTTCTATGGTCTAAGTAATGTTCAAGCCGTTATCTACAACTCTTCACTGAATGTTGTAATTAATGTCCCTCTGGCAAACAAACACAGCCTCTTTGAAATATATCATGTTATACCTGTTCCCTTCTTTTTTGCAAAACTGAACAAATTTCTATTATTTCATGTACAAGAGTATTTGATTGTTAGTCCCGATCGTAAAAATTTTACATCAGTTAACCATGTTGAGCTCAGCTACTGTGTATATCATGACATTACTCTTTGTCCTGCTGACTTCCCTTTTTTTTATAGCGATGTTGACAATTGCGAGTTCAATCTTTTTCACAGGTAGATATTATTTTGAATTTTGTGACAAGTCAATAAGCAACTTAGAGCTCCTCTTTTTACGTAAGACTGGTGTGTATTGGGTTTATGCCTCAAATTCCACGTTTGATGTTACTTTCCTCTGTATATCTACCACAGAGACCTTTGCACCATTTACCTTATCCCTTTCAGGTTCTGGCCTGATCAACAATGCATCCCATTGTGACATTATGAGCCACTTTTTAGAACTTTTGGTTCGGTTAATTCCACCCTTCACTTCACTTATCCTTGCCAGTTATCCATGTACCTAAACTAATAACCAAACTTTCACATGTCAATGTTCCAGTTTTGCACAACCTCACCATGAATAACTCCCTTATTAAAGACTTAGATAACCCCCCTAGCTGTTTTTTACCTTCTTTTGGTTAAAATCCAAATTTTGCACTAAAAATAGCCCCTCACCTTCTGGTCCACAACAAGTCGTGCCAGAAGGGTGTGTCATGTTTCCCTTAGCTACCACTTCTGCCACATCTAATAGTTAATTGCTTCTTTAGGTTTTACTTAAATATTGTTTGACCTAGTGTGTGTGGTGTTGTGACAATGTTTGCCCTGGTCCCTGCTCCCCCTTGGCATCCTTTGGGGAGGGTGTATGTGCCGCCTTGGTGGCCCATGCCCTCTAATTTGTTCAATTCTTGTTTTTGTGTGAGTCTGTGATTCGGATTTCGCTTTTGGAATCGGTAAAACCACGGAATTCAGCTGTGTTATCCCACTTTCTGCGAAAGTATTTGTTAAGTATAAAGTTCTTGTTAAGTACTAGTTACTGTGCTAACTTAATTCACTAAAGATTTTATTTATATAATTGTACCTTGTTTATTCTGAATCTTGTACATATTTCAGTTTTGTTCGGATGAGCATTTAATTATTTTGGAAACCTATTTTGGAATTCTATGTAAAATAACTTCATAATATTTATGTCAACTAAGTCATCGGATAAATAAGTGAATGGTATATTAACTATCACCAATATTCTTTGTGTTTGAAAGACTTTAGTAATATTTTGTTTGCTAATGTAATATTTATCTGAGGTAAAAATTTATGTTTGTTTATAAAATACATTTTCAAACTAGGCCAACCAGTATGCCAAAGATTTGAAATGTATCAGAAAAACGAGTACTTACTTTTTGTAAAATTAGCATTTCATATAATGTGGTATATTTGAAAATTAATAACTAATTCTGTTACCTTTATACTGTTGTTTTAATTTAAATGTTTTAAATGGAATATTTGAGAACTAAGTTGTAAAAGTCGCGAAATTTAACTCGATTTATGTTGACACTCATCCTCTCGAATCGATCTTACTCTGTGACGACTTCCGGTACGTCAATTTCCTTCTTCTTCATCGACATGATCTGAATTGTGACATCTTGTTTATTCCTAAAATTGTAATATAACAATCCTGATGTGAGAACATCAAATTTACTGCGAAAGGTATGTTTATTGTGAAACTCATTTTCTGTGTCACGTATTTTACTTGTGTTTTCCTCGGCAATCATTAATTTTGCCCTTAAACTTTGAATTAGTGGTTCTCCAGCATGACCCTGAAATGACGACCTCGATTTGACTTCGGAGTTGAGGAGTTGTTGTTCTTGAAGAATTTTACTCGCCGCCCTTTCTCCGTTGATTTAACTTCTCGATCGGAGATTGGTTCCTGATCTGTTTTTCGTGTATCACCAGGCCAAAATTTATTTTCATTTTATGCTGTTTCTTCATGCAGTGATACTAACTATCTTATTGGACTGACCTTCAAATTCTTAAATTATTTTGAAACATTTAAACCTTTTTGTTCATTTAATTATGGTCGTTTGACCAATGCCTCAGTCACAGTACCAGCCTAAATCTGAATTAATGTTCAATTGTGTGTTAATTTTCTCGGCCAAAATGACAACTTACGATAAATCATTTAAATAACTTCAATTTCATACGAGATCCCGAAGTGATGTGAAAGTAAAGGGAAAAGAAAAAAAAAAAAAACAAACAAAAAAAATATGTGAAACAAAAATACTAATTTTAATTGATATTGTTCTCAAAGTTTTGGTTGATTATTGGAAGTTATAAAAGCTTTTAAAAATAATAATAATGTCACCTGAAATGAAATAGTTTTTTTTTATAGATACCGTATCTATATCAAGCACCTCAGTTGCATAAACCCTACTTACCAAGTGACTATTGTTTTGTTTAGAGATATAAGTTGTAAAAAACTGAATTTTGAGTTAGGCCTTTTACTATCTTTTACTAACATTCAATTATGCACAAACACTCTGCAACCTGGCCCTCGGGCGTTTCCTTTCTTGTGTTGTTGTTGAGGGTATAATGCTTTTGGTAGGTTAACCCCTGCCAAATGCCCTGCCCCATAAATACCGCCACAAGAACCGTCATCGATGCGTATAGCAAATTCACCTGGGCCAGGCCTGTCAAGTCGAAGAATGCACACGATGTCACCGAGGTAATGTCGGGTGTATTGCGCGAAGGATTCCTCCCGAACAATCTATAATCCGACCAGATCAAGGAATCCCAATGCAGAGTTCAAGATCCTGATGAGGAATCATAACCATTATTCCATAACCATTATTCCACATATTAAACCATTATTCCACATACAGCAATATCAAAGCTTATATCGTCGAAACGTTCAACAGGACCTGAAGTTCAAGATGTGGAGGCATTTTGCCGGGAATGGAAACTGCAAGTGATTGGATATACTCCCAAAACTCGTACGTGAATATAACTTTACAGTGCACTCGACCACATGCATGAAACTCGAAGACGTCAAGGACGACTCCATGCTTTAAGCCGTGTATGCTATTCCGAAGAGGAGGCACCCATGCAAGACTAAAGCCAAGGTTGGAGACCTGGTATACATCTCCAAACAGAAAGGTATCTTCCAGAAAGGCTTTACAGCGAATTAGTCCCGAACTCCGTCGTGTACGACGTATACGCAACTATGCTCCGAGTACCTACTTTCACGAGGATCTGAATAATGTTCCCATACATGGGGGTTTCTATGCAGAGGAGATCCTGCCTTCAGAGTTTTATGATGTGTATTTGGTCTAGAATGTGCTGAACCGATGTAATGTACGGTCGTATGTCAAGTTGTACGATTTCCCAGCACGCTACAACACCTGGGTCTAACATGCGGAGATCGAGCAGTGAACACCAAAGATTGCTATTAATATACCTTCGTACTATATGTGTATGTGTATAGAAATAAATTTTGTGTAAAAAAATAAGTTGTCTTTATCCATTTAAAAAAACGCTTCATATAAATATATTATCTTCAATAAAAAAATTATATCTAAAAGTTAATAAAAAAAATGAATATGACAATGTACATGTTCGCATCACCATTCGGTACCGGTCGATAACACTCTTGTCGAAAGTAAATTATCTCTGGTGGTTAAAATATGTCACCAATATGATCTAGCTTACTATACTAAAAATAAATGGACAGTAGTTATGCCATGGTGTGGAACGGGTCGAGCAAAAATGAGCAATTGGACGGCAGCACCACCTATAAGTTAAATGTTAAAAACATAAACAAGTATGGCTGCCACCTGGTGGCTAAATCACCAGCTTGCCTGGTGGCGAAATCGATTATTAATACACTAGTGACACCTGGCTGTTGAAAATGAAAACAAATGACAAAAAAAAAAAGATGCATGAATACGAGGGAATTAGAATTGCCGACTACGTAACAAGGCTAACCAATGAGAAACTTTGGTGGCGGGTTAGTCATCTGCTGGATATGGTGCTGGGGAAACCTCCAGAAATGTTTTCCGTAAAATAAATTTTCTAATAATAGAGTTTAGATATTTTTGATGAGTTATTTATAATATTTTTAAATGATTATTTAAATAATTTTTTTTAAATTTTATTGCATCTTTTAGGTTTTTTTTGGGGGGGGGGGGATTTTTGGTTTCAGGGTCACATGCACATGGTCAAGGTCACCTGTATCCAACATTGTGGTCGGGTGATGCCGGCGCTAATGCCAGGAGCTGGTTTTTCTCCATCTAAAATACATTGTGCCCGACTCGTCATAACTATTCTACTTGAATTATTTAATAACATGTTCCATACGAAAATAATTCAACATAAACAAATTTTATTATTGTTATTATCTTACTAAGCGCCAATTCATTACGAATATCTGTATCGTTACATATCCATATTATACTGTTGTAATGAGTTATTAAATATTCTTTACTCGTTACATTGAAAAAAAAGTGCAATAAAATTGTGCTTGTGGTTCGTGCTACGCATTAAAATGAAATGTTCTTGTTGGCTATGCGCGTAATAATTACAGGGCAGACATAATTTGTTTCATGAAGTATCAGTATTTTCTCCATGTCATGAGTTACAGATTTTAGCTTAACGTATATTTGATTGCAATTTTTGTTTTTAATAATGTTCCAGTTAGTCGCTGAGGATATAAAATTTCGCATAATATTTTATCCTTACATATATCGTATAATGGCGCGATTATATCAAGAGACACGATATTTAGGGTAAATTTAGTATAATAATTTCGAAAGTTAAAGTTATCACGAACATCAAAATTAGGCTTAGATACCGATTCAAAAATGCCTTTCAACAATGTTTACAAGCAGTCATTAAGTTCAGTATAAATAAACACACGAATAAGATCAATCGAACTAAGTACTGATAGCGTTACAAGTCATTTTAAAATCAATTTTTGGAAACTAAATGTCTTGACATCTTTATACGGTGAATACATTGTGAAGGAAACTTATTTCGTCTAGGGAACGGAATGAACTTTCCTGATTGTCAGACAGGCAGTTGAGTAGAGTTCTTATGATGTTTCATCTATCCTGAGGTATAATGAGGAAACAATTTCAACCTATGTTTTGTTAGCTGTAAAGACTAAGTAAATTATAACACCCCAATGATTTATATGAAAAAAAATGAAAGCTTTTCTATATGCATTAACTGAAAGACAGTCAATATATTCGATTATTACTTTATAGCTTACGACAATAACTGATGGTTGATGTATAACTGAATTTTGTATACTGCATTGATTCGCCACAAGAAGACTAAACCCTTTACAGTTCATTGGAGAATGTGAAGGTATGAATTCTGTATGTATCATCATTTGACTGTTGAAATTACCTTTTATATATTTTCGAGTATCTGTATGGTATGTATATATATATATATATATATATATATATATATATATATATATATATATATATATATATACACACAAGATAAACATAAATATGCGTCTTAGCATGCCGAGTGATTCATAATGAGTTACCGCCAAACGGGTAGCCAACGTTTAACATTTTTAACCAACAATTCGTATAATTAATGTCATGTTTTCAATTTTTACAAGATTTCCACTAATGCGAGTATAATTTATGAATGACATAGTTTTTTGTAGCGTAAAATTAAAGTAGGAAGATAAAGTGAACTTTATAAAATAATTAATATATCATATTATTTGGTATTCATGCCGAAAATATTCTGCGGTCTCGTTAATTGTTTCATACAGTAAAGTTCTTTCTTTTTTAAAAACAAATTTTAATTACTTTGTGCCAGCAAAATTTGTTACAAATGATGCATTTTATGTCATTTCCTTACAGTTCAGTTTTGCATCTACAGTCCACAAAGTTTAGTAAACCTTTTCAGAAATGCTGCCGTACGCTTCAATATATCTGGCCGCACACTCATCTAGTTCGTGCCACGTCCGTCTTCCAAAGTTTATGCTCACACAGTAAATATTTTATTTACATTTTACAGTATCTTCTTTATAAACTAGTCGCTAAAGGCTTTCTTGTATGAATAGAAGTAGAGCATTGCGTCTTCACAACTCTCTGTTATATGAAACACACAAAATCTAGCGTATTAGGAGGCCAGGGTTTCAAATTTCTTCCTTTCCATCCACTACCCAGTCATTGCGCTGGTGAGTTAGGGAATTGTGCTTCTGTACTGGGGAATTGTAAGGCTTCTCGCTGCTACGAAATCATCTGCAAGCTGCTGCGGCAGCATCTCTTGTTGAAGTTACAGCTAAACTGCACTAATCAGGCGTCCCGAAAAAAAAAATTATATAAACAGCCCCATCAACTGATCGTGCAGAATACCACACTACACATTGATACTGAAAAGTTACCAAAATTTATTCCAAAGCATTCAAATTCTATGTATTTTATATGCCTTCGCATTTAAACTACACTCCGTCGCTTAACACAGAGCTTAGCGTTACATCTAGCTTTTTACTAGACCATTTGTTTAACTTCCTACGATGGGCATGGCCCATGGCTTCGTGATGATGAGGGCAAGAACATCCCAACTTGAATGTCTCCATACCACCGTCTGCGAAACTCGCTCACCTGTCTCGGAGACGAATACTTGCACGTAGTGTTCCTACACAGATCGCGCACGCGCTAGCGAAACCGTAACACAAGTATAGAACACATGCGGCCATCGCGCGCCACATATGTGAGTTATGACGAAGCTAAAGGAAACGCACACCAACAAGGGGAAACATAATATGCTTATGATCTGCGGAGAACGAAAACAAAATGCGACAGCGGTGGTAGCGTTATACGTTACACGACAGTGTCCGTCGCGAATGAGACTGTTGAGACTTCACAGGAAACTATTGGTAGGTGGGACTTGGAAAATAGTGGTGAGAACCAGATGCAGTGCAGCAACAGGGAAGACGCAGGGCAACTGACATTCTGGCGGCAGTTGCCCAAAGTCTACATGTGTGTGAGTACAGCGAAACCTGGGAGTAGCTCGGGAATAAGCCAGGCAAGTTCTGTTCGCATTCTACCATGGCACTGAACCACTTCATCAGCCACTTGATAAGCGTGATTATGCGATGAGGGTGGCATTTTGTCTTGCTACTTGTTTGAAAATGTAAAACAATATAGTTAATTTCTCCAGCTAATTATTTTCACCAACGAAGCCACGTTTAGCAGTCATTACAACGTAAACTTGAAGAATATGCATTACTAGTCAACTAAGAACCCGCACTGGCTGAGGGAAGGGGAAGACCAGGGACAGTGGGGTGTGAATGTGTGGTGTGGGTTGGTCATTGAGTTTGTGATCCGTCTCTACTTCATTGAAGGTACATTACATGGAAAGAAATATGCAGAATTACTATCAGAAGTGCTACTTGCTCTCCTTGAAGATATTTCTCTGGATTACAGCAGTGTATGTGGTACGAGCATTTTGGATGTCCTCCACACAACTCACTTGTAACTAGACCATCGCTCAAAAATCTTTTCCCCGACTGGCGAACTAAGTGCGTAGGCATCACCCCATGGCCAGCACGTTCAACTGACTTTACTCCTTTACACTTTTAACTTTGGGATGCCGCAAAAAAGTAACCCCTGTGTTGTCTGTCGCCTAACGACTCTACAAATGCATGGCGGTTGATGGTGGTGCTATCAAGCACATGATGAAGTAGTCACAGAATGGTCGCGCTAGTAATTCAACGCGGACTTACGAGACGATAACAACCAGTCACTTTCCCGGAGGAATTGATAACATTCTCTAACCTCTATTAGTTGTGATAATCAATGTTATTAGGAATATTTTTGCTCGATAACTACCTACTAGCCACTGGTATACAGAGCTATAGGCTGTTCACAGTAAAATGAGCACTTTTGAAAGCCCTGCTTAAGATCTACTTGTATTCACGTTGTGTATTATTCCGCCTTATGTAATATTAAAATTGCCACGGGCGTCAGAACTTTACTCATGCGTCGGTCAAGTGAAACTGTAAATTTATTAGGAGAGTAAATACTTTTAAAATCTGCTCACTTTTACACTTCTGTGCATTAAAAAGGCAGAAAGGAATAACAATAATTTAAGTTATCACAAATCGTTACCTAACACATTTTTTATTCGACGTTAAGATATGGAACTACTTTCCATCCTTCGTTGCCAACTTTACTGGACGCATGTCACCCAGTGCGCCCGTTAAATTATGTGCTGGCAGGGTCAGTGACATTTTTCTGAGGTTGATTGCAAAAGTGTTCACTTTATTGTGAACAGCCTTTAGAAATATGTACTTAATGGCACACATACATTTTTCAAGTCCCTTACAGTAATTTTACTAGACACTATGCATGCGAAAGGCTTTTTTTTTTTTTTTTTTATGTTGCAGGCAAATAAAACATGTTTTTAATTAGAAGTTTTATAGATTTATTACAATTAATTCTCCGAGAAATCGTATCTGATTTACAGTCCAGGCCAGTGCAACAAAAGCGTCGAAACCTTGCAGTATATCGTATTTTGCAATGTATGGAGCACGTTTACACTTAGTTTTTTTTTTTTTTTTCGTTCAACGTGTGCAGCGAGGTACGTGTAGGAACTTTCCCTTGGATTGGAGTGAAAGGATTTTGGCGACTCTTGACAACGAGATCTTGAGAGTTGGTGAGAGTGAAGCGAGGTAAGTATTGAGCAGTGCCGGAACGCAAGGACGAGGGAAACGGAGATCCCCGAGAAAACCCGCCGACCCGTGGCATCGTCCGGCACGATTCCCACTTACGAAAATACGGGAGTGACCCAGCCGGTCATTGAACCCGGTTCGCCTTTGTGGGAGGCGAGCAGTCTAACCGCTCAGCGACCGTGGCCCCTGGAAGATGATGCTGTGGCGACACTTTCCTGCACTCAGCAGGAATTTATTTGAGAGTAAAAGGGAGAGTAGTGACTGCGGTAAAGTAGGTGTGCTGTATTTGCCCGTGGTTTGCCGAGAGAAGAAACACGTGATCGGTGGGAGGTGTTGAACTGAGGTACGTGAGTGGCTAGTGGGCCAGCCCTTGCCACAAGACCCTCCGCGCAGAATAAATAATAGAACATGGGCTCACGGGAGCTGTGCAGCAGTGAATCACAAACGAAGCTCTGCATAAGTGATATAGAAAGAACTTCTCCCTGGACTTTCAGCCGCGATGTACCACCCCCCAACCCCCTTTCACACACACACAATCCCTTACTGTCCCCAAAGGTTAACTCGTTTACTACTGCTGTCCACTGTCGTAGCCTCGGCAAGGTACAATCTCCCTCAAATTTTATATTTAATAGCTGGTGTGAAGTCATGAATAACAAGTACTTCAGATCTGCAACTAAATTGGAGTTCTTTCTACGTCGCTCTAATATTTTTCTTCAAAGTTTCAAATTACTGTGCCAACATTAATAAATGGAAATTCTTATGATACAGAAGTTGATGAAGTCCTTCAATAAGAAGCTAACGATTAACTGGGTTGCTGAGCGTGTACGCGATCCACTAGTACATGCAATCCAAGCTGTGTATACATGAAAACGAACTTAAATAAATGGTTGGAAACATTTGACTTTTTGTCAATTTATGTAATTTTTCATTACATGCTATGTGAGCGAAAATTCGTCAAGAAATTCATGAACTTTGAAGTTTCTGGAAGTTTAAATTAAAAAATTGATATGGAAAATGTATTTTTCAATTCGCTATTCGGTATAACTGCCCAGATACAGACGTATTTTTTTTTGCTGTTTAAATTTTTGATAACATAAGACTTCGTTATTACTGGGTTATACACGTATATACACACACATATATATGTGTGTGTGATCAAATTGGATGCAACGTATTAATAAATCCATCTTTACAGTTCTCATTAGGACGCAAATTAAATTATGGTACACTTTTTAAAATTACCGTACACATTCCAAAAATTATAGTACGCTTGTGCCATAACTCTCATTGACATTGGAATATTAAAACTGAAAATGTACTGAATGTCCACTAGACCGAGGTGAAGGATATCAACCCCCATAAAACTTCTGCACGTCCACGCTATTCCACTCTACGCTCTCTTACAAATGCAATATAAACAACTGGATAAGGAAATCTATAGGCTGTTCACGGTAAAATGAGCACTTTTGAAAGCCCTGCTTAAGATCTACTTGTTTAGCTTTGCGTATTCTTCCGCCTTATGTAAAATTAACACTGGCAAGGGTCTCGTCACTTTATCCATGCGTCGGTCCAGTAAAACTGTGTAATTATAACAAAAGTAAATATTTCACAAACATTCTCATTTTTACACTTCGATATAAAAAAACAGAAAGCAAAAGAAACAATCTAAGTTATCACAAATGGTTACCTAACACTTTTTATTCGACGTTAAGATATGGAATGACTTTCCATCCATCGTTACCACCTTCAGTGTGTGCATGTTACTCTCTGCGACCGTTAGAATATACACAGGCAGGAGCAGTGACTTTTTTCTAAGGTTGATTTGAAAAGTGCTCACTTTATCGTGAACGGCCTTTACTTTAGTTTTAAAATTTAGTATCAATTTTCGAAAAACGTATAAACAGTGCATTCTGATCCACTGATCACAATTAAACTTGCTGCACAATGCAGTAATTAAATTTCACTGTTCTAAAAAAAGTTTAACTCGCAGTGTAAATGTTTTCCCAAGTCACTTCACTACTGACTACTGCATAACCTTACTGGAACTAGGCAAAAATAGCGGAGTTCTAGTCAAAATTATCTGATTAACTTGACTCATTAATTCAAATCTACGGATTGTATCTTAAGACCGATTGCACCATCGTGGTTCGAAACTCGATCTGAGATCGTATCAAAGATCGACACTGAAATCTGTTGCACCATTCGAGTTCAGAGCTGGACTGGAGAGCGAGATTAAGTTCATTTCGAACGGCCGAAATTGGCAGTTCGAAATCTCGATCCGAGATCAGCAGCCATCGTCGACAAATGTAGTTTGAAAATACGTCAACAGATAGAACTACATTCGATTATTTTCTTGGGAAATTAAGACAACATTATACGTACTTGAATATTATTCACCAAAATTCGTACAGCAATTATTCACTTAAAACAGATAAAAGATCGCACGTCTAGATCTATCTATTATGAAAAATTCTATTTCCATGACGTCACATATTGCGAACCAATAGAAAAATTTGTCTCATACTTAATATCGATCTCCCGAAGATCGACGAATCGGAGATCCAGAATCATGAAATTTCGTTGGTGCAACACTTTGACATTGGAACAATGATCAAACTGGATTCTGGTTCGGAACTAGGATCATTCGATCTCGGATCGGAGGTGACGTTGGTGCAACCGGCCCTCAGTGATTTCACATTTCCGGAAGTATTTCACTTTACATATAGTTCCAATACACTCGGTTGCAGTAATTATCTCGTACACAGACTGGTTGAAGGTGACGGGCGGGGGAAGTTGTACTGAGACCACTCTCGCCCTCCGCCTAAGCGAACCGGGTTCGATTTCCACGAAGTCACGTGGGAAAGACGCCGAACGTTGCCCTTGACCGGTTGGTTTTCTCGGGATTCTACCGTTTTCTCTCCCCCTCCCCTTTTTCGCATCATTCCGCCGCTGCTCCATCCCATCTACCTCATTTCGTCCTCCCCTATGATAAAGACGACCCGATAAGCGCCGAACAAAAGCTCTGTACTCAGCGACAGGAATCTGCAGTTATATCCCATTATGTGTACCTCCAACATTTCTGAAACCTTGCTATAGTTCTATTTCCAGGCTATTCCTTAGCTTCGCGCTAATAAAACTTAACTAAGCCGAGAAAATTACCCGAAAGTGACAAAGCATCACATTCATGCGCACTTACTTTAACAATATTTTGCATGTGAACTACACTCTAAATTCGAATCAGTAGCAAACCACTGATTCCCAATAAAATAATCTACTCGAATCAGTTAAAATGACTGCACTTAGCATCAGTGGAAAACCACTGATTGTTTCAGTAAAAGTTTCACTGATCGAATAAGTGATGGCGAGTGCAGTGGTATAATAAATATCTTTTTTATTTAAGGTAGACAGATTATTACGTGAAATAAACATATTTACGATACTTTGCTGTTCATATCGTATAATATAACGTAATTTAAAAAAGTAAAAATGAATGTTACAGGTGACCAGGATCGAACTCATACACCCTTGTTGCTTCACTATTAAGCCGTCACCTTGCCATCTGCGCTAGCAATCCAAGGTAGATCAATAATAAGAAAATATTTTAAGTATATTGAACCGAGAAATCATGAAGACAAATTCTAGGCTCTTCCTTTTCGTTTTCGATTTAATTGGTACCGTTAGGATTGTTAAAACGAATAGTATATATTAGCGCACTCTCTTCATTACATTATATGCAGTTTAGATGTTCAAACAGAGCGCTGTGACGATTATATGAAAACAAAATGATAGACGTAAAAACGGAATTGTAAGGCTATGTGTTCATATTACCTCATAAAATCACGTTTTGAGAAGCAAACAAGGTCTGCTTCGGCCGACGTTTGATTATAGACTGAGGTAATGGGGGAGTTCAGAAATAACGTGATGATAGTAACACGTATTATGAATAAATATTTCCCTACCAATCTGGTTTTAATGATTTATCATTATTCACGAATATTTAATCATATCTCCCTCAATGTTAAATGTTTCAAATGAAATTTTGAATATGGACAAATATATAAGATGGAATCACACAGAAAAACACTTACTCCTTTTCCAAGTTCTAAAATAAATTATAACACATCTATCTTCCATTGAAGCTCAGCAAGGCTCGCATCGAATGGAGGACTTAAAAATGCGACACTATCCAGATGTAGGATATTTTTTAAAAATCGCATATAATTTTGTCATAAAATAAATTAATGTACGAATACTAACCGAACGACTTGAATGAAAATTCGCACGCAGTTCCTTGAAAAAGTACAAAATTATTTTTAATCAATCAGTAACATTAGTAATAATCGACTACATTACATGTCTTTACTAAATAGCAACAAATACAGTTTATCGGTCCGAATAATTTTAACACACCAAGTCCCGCATTGCGAACAAAACACTTATTCGAAATCGCCTATTAAAAATTTCAAAAAAGTTTGGACAGATATCCATGTATGCAGAGTAAGAACTGACGAGACACTAAAATGGCTTCTCTACACTGCAGGAGAACAGGGCGGATGGAAGATGCCGTTAGAAACCACTCTATCTCCTAGTCTTACCGAAAATGCACCTTTGTCCACCTCGAGTCCTGCCAACCTACCCTCTGGCTACGAGCTTGAAAGGTGCCGGGGTGAAAAATGTTCGCATCTCGCATCTCAAGTCTCTGTATGTTTGATTGCAACAAATTAAAATTTAGCAAATCCCACAGAAAAATTGTTTCCTCAACACTAACATTTAAGCCTGCATTTTCATTAATTCCGAATAATTCCAAGAAATTACATTATATCCCATTTTCCAGTAAAGGTATTAGTTTTAAAATCTCACAGAAATCTAATTCTAGAAAATAAATCGAGGAGACTATGCATAATTTCACACATGCGATATTGCCACTAAATAAATTTTACGTTATTCAAAGACTTTTCATATATACATTATATTTTTAATATTGAAAGAACACAGTTTTCAAACACGTATCATTCGATTTAATAAAATGTACATGATAGATGTCATATGTTTTAACTATTACAATGGAAATCATACATATTCAAAATTTCAAATATTTGTGTATAGCCGAGAAAATATGCATTTTGTGTGTAGAATTATCTACAAGATGAAATTAAATTATAACCAAAGTTTCATATACATCAAAATAGTTTCAGTGCAAGATTTTTGGTTACTCCATCTACCAAATATATCAGAAATATATTTACTTGAACAAATTTAAAATTTGTTTATTTAAAAATACTACATTTCGACATAATATTAATGATTACCACAAATACAGGCTGAAATGACATCAGCTTGAATATGTAAAATTTACTGATATTTAAACAAATTTTCTAAAAGACTCTATTTTAAGGAAAATTCAAGAGAAAATGGCGGCCATTTTTTATTCAGTTACTATATAAGAAGGGAATAAATTAATTTTTCTCAGTGTTATGTCAACAGCTACCGAGGTCGCATCGTGTGTGTACGTGTGCATTGCAATAGCAGTCTACAGTACCAAGAGTTAGGTGTCCGCAGTAGATCTGAGAACGACGCCAAACGTCCAAAGAACCGAGAACGACGCTAGGTGTCCACACCACTGAGAGCTATGTCAGGCGTCTACACCAAAAGCTGCATCAGACTTCCACAGCATTGAGAGTTACTCCGCAAAAATCTACAGGGATCACTTCTCTCTGTACCAGCATCATCTCGCAACAGATATAATGCACGAACGTCACTTCTGCGATAACTGTGATCAGGAGTGCGTAGAAGTATTCAATGTGATTCACTTTTGCATCCCACGAAATTAAATTAGTCCATCCATTCCTTCCTGAACATTTAAGAGCAGATGATGAAATTGTGACGTATCTTCCATGTGAAGACTGCCCATATGGCATGCCCACTTTCGATAACGATGTCAACCAATAACATATGCGGAGGGATTGAATGTCACGAAGGTTGGAACAGCTAATTGAAGCTAGGATCATCTCCAATGTAGTGATGTCAGACTCCGGGGTTGACAAAGTGGATTCCGAGGCGACTGCTGAGACCTGGTAAAAAATGTTTTGATATTTTCTGTACATACTATATAACTTGAACTTTATAGTGTAAAACAAATAATGTAATAATTCTGTGATATGCGCAAGGATTTGCAAAAAATAAGACAAGACTTTTTTGTATTTAAAGAACTTGCCATTTCATATGCCAATGATGATAATAATAGTAAAGTATTAAGTTTTAAATCTCCTGTGCCTTGGTCTGCTTTAAATCCGAAATTCAAAATATGTTTGACACGAAGTACATGATTTTAAATGGGACTCTGGTGTTATAGCTTACGAAGAGCGTTTCCAGTATGTGAATGATGGGCTCTTCGAAGACTATCCTGTATACATACTTGGGAAAATGCAGTAGGAAATTTTAAAAATATTAACCAATGCAGAAGTCGTAAACATTAGAAGATATCACGACTATTCAAGCATTAATTCGCTAGTAAAATGCTACAACACTAATCACTGTGGGGAAAAAAATATTTTCTCCACAATGCAAAAGTGAAACTTTAAGAGAGTATTTGTATCAGCATCCTGTCTACATGTAAAGATAATAATTTTAAAATGGTTTGTTACAGGTCCATACATGTGTAATACTTTCAAATTGAGACATTCAACCCAGAGCACTCGTATGAGAGTGTGGTGTGCGGATACAAGAGAGTGTGGTTCAAGTCTAAAGAAAACATATTCTTCCAATTACTAATGTGCAACGCAGATGAGCACTGGAACTTTTCACAAATTTGGCAGGAAACATATAATGAACGAGTATGGTGTTATGAGCAAGATGGCTACTCAGTTTTTGACATGCGACCTGACGGCAAACTGCCCTATTCTTCTGGGGATCTATGTTTTAAAACTGTAAGTGAAGAAGTAACCCAGGAACCAGGACTTAAAAAAATAAGATATAAATTAATTAGAGATTTATGTGACAGCCCTACAGTTCGGAAAGAAACATATAATAACAAGGAACACATTGTGCAAATGATAGGCAGTAACTGCCTTGAAAGGTCGCCTTTTGGAATGTGGGAATGCTAAGTATGGCAAAGGAATGCTTTTGGCTGTAAATTCGACATAACCAAGATGTTGTTAAATAAGTAGTATGTTCCCGCAATGAAAGAAAATCTAATTAAACTAAATAAATAAAGAACCGTAACCGGAACATCAGTTATAATGGCGAGATTCAACCCATTACTTCATTACGCAAGTAATACTCCAAGGTGCAGGAGAGTGTGGTTTCGACTTGAAGTAGTCCACTACAGATTCAGATGTTTAATGGAGAAGAACATTGGCGTTTCTTGTTAATCAATCCTGAATATACTTTAAAGGTTTTCGACGTTTGTTTTGGGCGAAGATTTTGTCCTTTGTATAATAGGCATACTGACAGTAAGTTGCCTTGCAGTGAGAATGAACTAGCATTTGAAGCTCAAGCTGGACACATCACAGAACATATGTAGTGCAAGAAAATAGAATACATCATGCAGAAGGAATGTTGTTGCTGTTCTGTTCCTACAGTATGGAGCAAATAATGTGAAAACAAAGAATGTTCTGTGTATACAGGAAACCAAGAATTAACCAAGAATTAAAAGTTTTTGAAAGTAAGAATATTTACATTAGAAAAAGTGATGTCACAAAAGCTATATAAAGGGATGAATAATTAAATAAATTGTCAGTCATGTTCAGTTTCTTCAAGCCTACAGACATATACGAGGTACTGTAAATAAGATACAGAATAGTTTTCTTTAAACTGCATGACAGTAGTTTACTAGTCCAAGTATGCAACAATATAGAACATTGTTGCTACACTTTCGATATCAGTCTCAGCACTTGCTTTCTTGAAGGCATAGCATGCAACGATTATGCTGTGAGGTATCTCTGCTCTGGCAATGAACTCTCATCTACACTAGAAGACCTAATGATAGCTAGCCTTACCAAAGAGGTGGAAGAGTAACTAGGTAACAGAGTAATCGCCGATGCATGTACCAATTAGTTGATGAATTAGTTGAATTAACAAAGTGGGTTGCAGGAATATACAGCATGATTGTTCCGATGAAGCCAAAACCCCTGCTGATGAAGCTAGGTTGGTCGCTCAGAAATGTTGTCACATTTTAAGGAAAAGCTTGGTACATATGATTTTGTGGTCGTTCATGACCATCTTACGGGCGAAATCAAAGGTCGCGCACATAACAAATGCAATTTTGAATTTCAGACTGCCCAAGAGACAGCTTATCGCTGTCTTTCATAACCTGCAAAATTGTGTTGCTCACTTTCTCATAAAGCCTTTGGCTGAACGTCATGTAACTCTAACCAATGGAACCTTAGTAATCGAAAACCCAGGTGAAATCCAGGTGATTCGAATGACCTTAGAGAAATATAAATGTATCACCAAACAGATTACAAATGGGATTGATTTCAATGGAAAGGCACAATATTTCAAATAACGGTTTACTGATTCGTTCCAGTTCATGAGCGCCTCTCTGGAAACTGTGGCAGGTAATTTACAACCTGCGCATTTATCACCTGATCTAGGTTTCCAGACAACACCCAGTTTGAATTGGTAAACCAGAAGGGAGTTTTACTGTATGAGTTTGTTAAGTCGCCAGACAGTCTGATGTGCACATAATTCCCACCAAAGGATACATTTAATAATGCGATGAAGGGCGAAGGCATTAGCAATGAGAATTATGCTCATTCTCAAGCTTCCTGAGATGCGTTCAACTGTGTAAATTTATTGCAGTATGCCATTCACCATTTTCGTGTGGACACTTGTTTGCTGGCAGATATTTTTGAGAGTTTAAGGACCATATGCTTGGCTCATTATGGTCTAGTCCCCGCCATGTACATCACAGCTCCATCTCTTTCATGGGACACATTATTGTCAATGACACATGCATGGCTAGAGTTTTTGACTGACCCAAATATGTATCTGTTTGAAGAATGCGGGGTTAGGGGCGGCATTACCCAGGTTTCCAGAAGGAGTGCTGAAGCCAATAATATTCATATGGGTGAAGATTACGACCCCAGTGTGGCATCGAAATATATATGCTATTTCGATGTGAATAGACTGTACAGTCATACAATGCGATCCAAGCTTCTGATTGGTAATTTTAAGTGGTTTGAGGCTGACGTAATTTCATTGTGGAATTTCGCGAACACTGTGAATGACAGTGACATGTACTTTTTTGTGGAAGTGGATTTGTTTTTTTCCAGACAAATGCCATGAGGCGCTATCCGATCTGCCTTTGACGCCAGAAACTGGCATACTTCCGAACAGCTCACATGAAAAAGTTATTTTGACACTCGTACCGTGGAATAAATATGCTATACACGGAAACATTGAACCCTATTTGATGTATGGGGTCAAACTTGACTCTGTTCATCGCATTCTACACTTTTAGCAGAATGCCTGGATGTAGCCGTACATCGAATTTATCATTGAGAAGCGTGCTCAGGCTATGAACGAATTCAATAATTTGTTTTCTAAGTTGATGAATGATTCTGTATATGGAGAAACTTTGCAGAATGTCCACCGGGAAAGGGACATAAGAGTTGTTTCCAGGTATGACATGATCTATGGGGCTGCAGAGCTGATAGGTCATCGTACATTCCAGACAAGGCAAATAATCGATGAAAATATGGTGCTGATCGATATGTCAAAGAGTTCTGTTATGTTTAAAAAAACTTTTTTACACTAGTGTTGCTATTCTTGACCTTCCAAAATTAACACTATAAGAATTTCATTGCACATGTGTACCAAATTTCCTGCACCAGCCTTGCGCCTCCTGTATTGCAATATTGATTTATTGATTTATTCTGTTGCTTGCAATTATGTTTATAAAGTAATTAGCCCAGATTCAAAAACATGGTTCGATACATCCAACCATGTGCTCGATAACTCGCAAAAATCCTCCCACAAGAACATAGGCTCTAGCAGAGTTATGAAAAATGAATGTGCTGGCCATATAGTCACACATTTTATAGGTTTACATCCCAAGCTTTATGCATACGTTGTTGCGAATGAACAGTGTATATGTAAGGCAAAGGGCATAAAATCTAACTAGTACAGAAGCTCCGATATGGGGATTATCGAGATTGCCTCGAAAATTGCACCAGGGTTTTGGGGACCAAATATCACTTTTGTTCACATAGTCACGAAGTCTACACCAAAGTAGCATTGTCAGGTTTGGATGATAAGCGCTTTATTCAAGCAGATGGAGTATCGACCTTACCCTGGGGCACTACAAAATCCCTAAATTTTTTTCCATGACATTCGTTTCAGTAGCTCAACAATTACAGCCCTGCCACGTACACCACAACTGTCAGCACCACACCACCAGTGATGATCACCTGCCAACACCACACCTAGCACCACATCCTAAGGCAGCACCACAGCTGTCTGCAAACTCTACAACAGCTGTCTGCAGTATCTGCTGCATAAGCATCAAATCAATGTTCCTCTCTCCACTCTAGATTGTATTACTAGCTAATGAACATGCTTGATGTGTTTTAAACCAACTATTTTTTCTAATTACAGGCCATGTTAACTGCTGTCTGTTAACAGATACATCAAACATGTCTTCGATCCAACATCCCTTTTCACTATTGAAGCAAGAAATTATCTACATTACCACTTGTAGTTCTCTTCACAGCATGGGATTGCATAATATAATTTGAAATAGAAAGTGATATGTAAGAGCTTTGAAAATTGATGGACTGGGGAAATAGAAGTGCTCGAGTATATCATGTGAATGAATATGAAAATGGATGAGGGACTTGTAGAAACTCGAAAAAGCCAGTAGACACAGTTGAAGTTGGAACACATTGGTGATACAACCTAAACTCTTGTTACTTGAAATAGTAAGCTTGCCGCAATGCAAAAGTGGTCTGAGCGAAATACTGCTAGAGAGCCAGGTATACGAGCTCTTGTCGCACAGTGTGGTAAAGACTACTGCTGCTCCAGGGTGTCCTTCGCCCTGCATCACCAAGTGATGGCATGCATCAACTTTGGCTTGTAACAAACTAAAATATTATAAAAAATTAATAAATTATAAATTACTCGATAAACATCGAGTGTTGCTTAAAACTTTTAATGCACAAAAAAATTACTACAGCTGTGAATCAACACGAGGATGTCTGCTGCTTGCTCTGGTATAGCACACATACTTTATACAAACTCCGAAAATGTAAAAAGCATTTGACATTGTAAGGTACATGTCTATTCTAAATATAAACAGTTGTGTTTTGAATTCGCCATTCTAGTATTTAGGGCTATCGCAGTTTAATTCAAGTCATGTAATTTATTCTGTCTTAAATTATATATTGGTAGGGAATTTATATTAACTAGTTGCATTCTTTATAACACCAGGATAGCTGAACCAGTATTGACATGGAAATTGGTTGTGTCATTCGTTTGTGATTACTTAGTATTGGATTTGTGTAATTAATTTTGTAGGGAAATAGTTCTTTGGTTTCATTGTACGTATAATTGTATTAACTAGTTGCTTGATTTCTTCATGACACCAAGATAGCCGGGTCGGTATTGACATGGAAATAGGTTCTGTAATTTGTTTGTTATTCCTTAGCCTTTCATTCATGTAATTTATTTTTAGGGAAATGGTTGTTCATATTTTTTATTGATTTGTAAAGTCTTTCGATAAGTTATTTTCTTTTATGATAGTCATGTAGTTGCATTCGTTTTAATTACATTAGTCAAGTGACATTGTGGATTTGGGCATTAATCGTATTCATGTATCTTTTTGTTTAATTCAATTTTTTCAATAAAGTAAGTCGTTATTTCCGCCATAACCCCAGTCGCCTGCCAGACCGTAGACGGAAGGAAGTCCTCAACCAACCTCAATAACATAAACAAATTTATATTACACAATACATATATACACTCATTCTACAACATTTCACACCTTAGTACGACAGAGCTCCATGCCACTCCCACCCAAAAAAAATTTTTAAATACTCTTAGCACACTCTTGCACTAAAAGATACACGTATCAATTCACACAAAATTATTGTTTTTCGATTGATTGATCACATTAATTTTATTGAATTAATGAATGAAATTTTAATATATCATCAATTTGAGGATTACATTTATTTGATCGGATTACGGATTAATCCGCTCAATCAATTTGATATCAAATTGACAATCCGATTAATCAAAAGTGTTTCAGAATGACTACGCCCCTACTACTGTCATGCTCAAACTTTTGCAGTTCGACCTTTACGGCACATGAGCATACCGCCTTACCAACCATTGACAATGTTCCCAGTACATATTGTTATGGTCCCTTAAGAGGGGTCATACAATTACAAGGGAGAAGCGTGCTCGCAACAACTGGTAGTAATCGACTCTACTTGAAAGGGTTGATCAAGTATATAAAAGATTTTATAAGTCAGGATCCGTTTCATTTTAATGACACAATAATCTCTATTACATTAATTTTATTATGTATTTACTCAATATTAATATTCTTAAATACTCTTTTATTACTTACTTAAATACTCATTATAAAGCATTTATCATAGTCGGTCAAACAATTACAGCAATAAAAAGCTCTGCATTTATCGAATCCCAACTAACACCCTGACGGTCGTACCCTTACAACTGATATATTTCTGCACGTGAGCAGGTCTAGTGGTCGGATGACTCGTGGGCTCTCGCAAGTCGCCGCTAGTAGCAGCGGCCCATTGGATACGGACTCCAGCGGCATGGCAGGCCACGGTATCGTAGAAGACGTTCGACCCCTCACGTACGTGCCGCCTTGTATAAGAGGCGCTGTCTTCTATTCCAGGTGCGGCAGCTCTGTTTACCCACGTCTCTCAAGGGTCTCTATTTTCTGGATAGCTCCACCTCTCTCGCTAGTTCCATCTCCCGCAACATGTGTAGTATTTGACAAGGCAATGACCTAAACATTTGAACATATAAAAGACAAAATTCACAATCACAGCAACTGTACCTTTCAACACGCGTGAAGTTCATTAATATTATTGAAAAGAGTATGTTATTCAAATAATTGTCATAAATGAATTTAGATATATGAATTCTATTTTATTGAGAATGACAACAAAATTCATATTCATCGCGTTCATTAAAAAAAATTTTAAATAAATGTACTTCATTTAAATTTCATACCGATAGTTAAATTTGGAAAATAAAAATTTCCTGGTCACACAAAATTAATTAAAACGGCAGCGCGACGCACCCACATGTCTCTGTCATGGATGGAGGAAACGTTTACTCGCTTCTATGACATTTCAAAAGACCCGTCGATGCTAACGATCTAGAAACATTCAAATGGCGTACATGAGTAAGCATAATAATAATAATTCTGTTTAATGACGTGAAATTCAAAATAGACATAATTAAAAATAATTTCCGTTACATTAAATATCAAATACTTGTAGTTTTAAAATTTAAATATCTTTCTGGAACATTAACTGAAAAAATTTCTTTTAACCTTTCAAATTATAATGAAACACAATATAATAGTATACGTTAAGCATAATTCAGAGATAAGATATTGGTCCGTAGCATTTGACATGTTAAATTCGATTCGAAAAAACAAAATAGTTGTTACATAACCAGTGTTTAAATTGCCGTTCGTCTTGGGCTTAATACAAAAGTGAGTTATTCGACATATATAACAAAATTACATAAGATATATAGAACAAAAACTATTTTTTAAAATTTTAAATTAGTATATTTTGTGACAATTATTTAAGTGTTTCATTTCCTGTCATGTTTCACATCAATAGCTAATGTATACACATTTGTGGTGAGCATGTTACCTGTTTTATTTTCAATAGCGCAGAGTCACCATAATAGTACTGTAAATAAAGCATGTACTATCAAATAGCGTTACGTTTGTAATCCTCTCCGCCAATACAGATATACTCGTACTGTAACACTGATATGTACATATTGTTTCGTTACAGGCGTCGAAAATATTTTCTTGTATGGTTCGTCAAGTTAATAGAAAACATAACTAGACACGAAAGAGTCATAAGTAAAACAAAATGGAGAGTACAAGCATTGTGTATTTTAAATGGGAGCCGTGTGGGTATGGCTGTGGCTGGCGGTCTTCGGCTCGACTCGGATGAGCTCGGCAATCTACAGCTCAACTCAGGAGGTGCTCGGAAGCTGTCAAGTCGGGTTTGTCAAACGTAACCGAAGGTGCTCAGCAGTTACGCCCATTAATTATTCAAGAAACGATGCCTTTTTTCGGGCAACCATATAGTTTTTATAGGCACTGAGTATGTCAAGTTGTAAATCATTTGTTTTGGTCCTTTTTTTAAAAACTAATAGTTTCATAACCTTCTCCTAGAGTGCGCCTATGAGGGAAAATTATGACGTCACATTGTTTGCTCGCGATTGGGTGTTGGTCACGTGACATCTCGGGCTCTGCGGGTATATAAGGTGGTCATATCTGCGCGTAAGCACTCATTAACACCTACACTAACATGCATTAACACACACACACCACCACGCTCAACTGCACGCGAGGTCTCAGGCATAGTGACAAAATATTAAACGTATGTATACGTTTTCCTTCTTATGCCTGTAACATTCTAATACTCTTTCTGTTACAGAGAGATGGCAGACATATATCGGGTGTGTATGGCTCAGTTCTCTCCCTCACCACAACGGCCGGGCAGCGCGACCCTTGTTACAAATCTGACGCGCTCACATATCATATCACCCTGCACCAAACCACAGAAGTCTAATTTCGCTAACTGACAATTTATCCTACGTTCTCCAGCCTCAATCCAGTCAAGTAAATAAATTTTATCCTCCGCGACTGTCACATAGATTTTCCACGCCCCACTCCGCTTTGCCTGGTTTGCTATTCATATTCTTATTTCGAGGTGTGTCATGGCTGCAATTGCGGCCATGGCACCAGACAGCTCTGCTATAGCAGTGATGCATGGATCCGTTTTATCTTAATAAACACTACCTAAGGCGTGTAGGGCTTGCCCTAGATACATCCCATTCTCCAACCGACTTAACTACTAACAGAACGGTGAAGGGTCTCACGCTGGCGTAGCGGGATTTGAGGACTCGTCAGATAATTAAGAATTGCGTCAACACAGTTCTTCGTCTGATGCGACAGGTGAGAGATCGTTTTCTCTCTCCTCACCTCCTTAGAATTCAGTTCGGTAAGCATTATTTCATATGTTCGGCTCTTCCATCAAATTTGTAGAGTGTTATAATTGTTCGTGCTCGTAACTACACATGTATTCGATTTTGTATCGTGCAGATCCCTTAATGCTTTAAATGAACAGATTTATTACGTCACAGTACCCTCCACAAAATCTTCAGCTATATCGGTGCCATCTACTGCACCACTGCATCGTTGCCCATGTCGATTCTGCAATAAAACCTTCGTGTTCAACCAAGATGCTCAATAGTGGAAACGTTTCCCAACACTGCATTATTTTACGTTCGCAGCAGTTTTTAGAAGACGGCTATAATGCGGACAGTTGACAGAAGACGTTTTTCGCAACTGGAACAGTTCCACATTTGTGGCATGTAAAACATGTAACGCAGTACTTGTGCTTGCATGTGTTCGTAAATCATTGCCCTGTGTTGACGATCAGGTTGTAACCATCTTCTGCATTTCGTAAATATGTAAATTTTTTAAAATTTGTACCAACAATTGTTTGGAAAATAGTTGTCAATGAAATGTTTGTAACACTACCAATAAACTAGATTAAATTTCACACAACCTTAGCTTGAAATTTGTAAGAAAACTATATTGAATTTTAACATGTAAGTGTTGTAGACCTCAAGTTTATTGTATACATTGGGCTACATGAAATTTTTGTATGTTTCATAAAATATTGTACAATATTTCAGGTGTTAAATTTCAAGGATATATTTGGCATATAGTTTCCAAGTAATTTTTCGCAACACGTACAGACATTTCTCACTGTGCGGTCGTCACGCTCGGCTCGTAAACTTCATCGCGAGGAGGAAGGGTTGAGATTATTTTAACAGGAGCCGTCACGAAGTGGGGCATGCCTTAGGCACAGGTCATGCCAACGTGGCGTGTTGTTTGCAAACAGCACATCCGTCTATACCATATTTAGACTGTCCTGGCGTTAGTCGTGAAGGATTGCCCACACCAAGTAACGTTTGTATATACCAACCTCCGTGTTATTCACGGACGAATGAACTTTGTCCCGAGACGTCAACATCAACTTGTACAACATGCATTTGTTGGGCGGATGAAAACCCACATTGTAGCAATCCCCCTTCCTCGTAACCTTACCTCTGGTCTACAACCTGCTATCTGAATACTGAACTCAGTTATTATACGTTATAGTCATCATTATAGCAGGGGGACTACTCATGGGGTACGTAACTCTATGAATGATTGCCAAACCTGAATTCCTTAAACACAACACCTTTATTATAACAATTACTACACGTTTGTGATATACATTAACAATAGAAACTGAATTGCACAAAAATTAATTCTTCAACAATTATACAAGAAGATACAAGTTGTTCTTAATCACAAGAGTCCAGATGGAAGTGCCTAATCTTGCCAGATATTTTATCATTTAGGATGACTGGGTAATGGGGACTCGACAGATAGCGTTACGCCTAACTGCCATGCGGATTTATGCTCACCATATAAGACACCAGTAGGATGGCCTAGAGCTCCTCCAGGCCTGGTTATAGTGCTCGACTCCGACGAATATCACACTGACTGACTTCTTGCACGGCGATGAGTGACTTTGTGGGGGGGGGGAGGGTGGCGCACTTCGCTTTGTTTATATATCTTCCAGGCAGTCGGCTATGTGGAGCATATTTAATAAACAACTACCTCGATCCACGAGCTATATTACATCGTACGTTAAGAGGTCTGTGTGGCCGCCACAACATGCACAAGTCGTTCGCGGTAGTCAGTGGGCGTTAAGTGTTTACGTTCATGCTGAGATTATTCGCGGGCAATTTCACTGGGCCTTATCTACTGGCAAACATACTAAATGGATCGCGATACCACGTATTCCCAAGGGATGTTTTGCCTACACTACTGGGCGAAGTTTCAAGGTGGGTTCGGCAGGTAATGTGGCTGGACCATGGTGTATTTCCAGCGTTCTTTAGCAGAAATTTGCGGGAACACCTGTATTCTACATGTCCGAAATGATTTTTTAGCCCATGGAGGCTTGTTCCTGGCTGCCACGGTGACTAGATGATGCTGCGCCTATCGACAATATGTTCTGGGGAACAGTGAAGTGAAGTGTATTGTGTACGAGAATCCTGTAACATCTGAGGATGATCTGATCTTACAAATCCATCCTACGGCTGAGATACGTGGTAAGCAACCAGGTGCTCTGAACACAACACAGCTGATTCACGCTTTGTAATAAAGTTGGAGATTGGCAATTACTTAATTAAAAAAATAAATCGCTATAAGATATTCATTGAACAGCATGTACGCTTTCAATAAATGCTAAATCTAGCCAAATTCTTCTAAACTAAAACACAAATTTTCATAAATGCCTCACATGTAGAAAATTCTTTGATTTTGACTCTACCGTGGCAAAGATACGACAGTATCTGCAGGGCTGGCGACCAAGATGCACTGGGTCGAACTGTATTTCGCTTTGCGTATATCAAAAGTGTTTTAGCGTAAAGAGAAACAATGTTAGGCGGGTAATGTGACTGATGACGTTACTTGCCCACAATTCAGTTTTTTTTTTTGCTAGTAATGCTCTGAAATATGGAACATCAGTCTCCACGATAAATTTTCCGGACGTTCAAAAGTAAAGGTATTCAAACGTTAATCTACGTCTGAAGATAAATTGATTTCTCCTGCTTAGGGTGAGTAAGTGAAGATATTTGGGTAGCACTAAACAGGGGTCTTGAAAGCCGATCCTCGTTAAGTCCAACCTTAAAACTTTTCATCATCCGCTAGCAGTAAAGAAAAATTAGACAGTTCCATAACGTATTTTCCTCATATTTAAATGGAAATTGTTCGTTTAAACGATTTCAATGTACGTTTGTTATAAGCCCTTTCAAAAGTAATAGGTTCCGTAGGTCGAAAGACATAAATTTTGTTATGCATATTTTGAATCTTTTCGTCCGATGTTCAATAAACCCTGAAAGTAAGTTGCTAGTTTCAATTTCAAAGAAAATGTATATTTTATCCAAAATGTTCACGTATAGGACAAATACATACTATTATAATGTAACTAGGGATTAGCCCGTAACAGTGTTTTCAGTATGGTTATGTGCCTAGAAAATTTACAATGTTAAAAAATTTGATTATCATACAAAGACTGGAAAAAAAAACATATTTTATATTTCTCTATCCACTACGACACTGCGGCCCCACTTAGAATCGCTCTATCCATTGAGCCACTAAGGCCCCTCTTGAAATCGCTCTAGCCGCTTGACCACTGCGGCTCTATTTGATATATATATATATATATATATATATATATATATATATATATATATATATATATATATATATATATATATCCACTAGGCCATTGCGGCCCCACATGATATAGTTGTTATCTAATAAGCCACTGCGGCCCTACTTGAAATCGCTCTATCCACTGGGCCACTGCGGCCTCACTTGGAATCGCTCTAGAAATTTGACCACTGTGGCCCCACTTAATTAACTCAACATTGAAGCGAGACATCTAGAGTACAAAAAAATTATATTCCATTACCTTCATATCTCTATGCGATAGTCTCTATGCATTAATACAAAACTTTCATACGAAAACGTAAATAAAAATGAATTTATAGTGTCAAAAGTCATGACTGTGTTATCTGATCTTGCTGAAATTCTAACTTGGCCTGTATTAGACCCAGAGGATTCGCTCTGCAAAATTTGAAGAACTTCTGTTGAGTTTCAAGGAACTTAGAAATATTAAAGAGGGACGGACATACAGAGCTCGTCCTATCCTATATAATAAGTAGACGCTCTCTGTCTGTCTGTCTGTTTGTTTGTCTGTCCGTCTTTAATACCTCTAAGTGCCTTGAAACTCAACAGAAGTTCTTCAAATTTTGTAGAGTGAATCCTCAGGGTAAAATCAAGGTCAAGTTCGAATTTCAGCAAGATTAGTTTATGCAATCATTACCTTTTACCCTAAAAACCCATTTTTAATTTTTTTTTCCTATATGAAAGTTTTCTATTAATACATAGAAATATAAAGGTAATGGAATATAATTTTCGTTTACTTTAAATGTCTCGCTTCAATGTTGAGTTAATTTCCAAGTGGGGCTACAGGGGCTCAGTGGATAGAGAGATTCCAAGTGGGGCCGCAGTGGCTTAGTGGAGAGAACTATATCATGTGGGGTCGCAGTGGCCCAGTGGATATATGTGTGTGTGTGTGTATATATATATATATATATCGAATGGGGCTGCAGTGGCCAAGTGGATATAGCGATTCCAAGTTCCAAGTAGGGCTGCAGTGGCTTAGTGGATGTTGAGTTAATTTTTTTTTTTTTTTTTCAGTCTTTGTATGATAAAAATGTGTAACATCGTATCTGTTCTATGAACGTAACAATACTAAAAAAGAAGATCACGGGTTAGGCCCCTAGTTATATATATATATTTACAATGTTAAAAAATTTTGTTATCATACAAAGACTGTAAGAAAAATTGACATTTATCTATCCATTGGGCCACTGTAGCCCCACTTGTAATCGCTCTAGCCACTTGCCCACTGTGGCCCCATTTAATTAACTCAACATTGAAGCGAGACATTTAGAGTAAAAAAAATTTATTCCATTACCTTCATATCCCTATGCAATAATCTGTATGCCGTAATACATAACTTTAATAGGAAAAGGTAGTTAAAAAACGAGTATTTTTAGTGTCGGAAGTAATGATCGCGTAATCTGATCTTGCTGAAATTCGAACTTGACCTGTATTTGGCCCTGAGGATTCGCTCTGCAAAATTTGAAGATCTTCCGTTGAGTTTCAAGGGACTTAGAAGTTTTAAAGACAGACAGACAGACAG
The DNA here is from genome assembly GCA_029891345.1 of Dryococelus australis. Lineage (NCBI taxonomy): Eukaryota > Metazoa > Arthropoda > Insecta > Phasmatodea > Phasmatidae > Dryococelus > Dryococelus australis. The sequence continues at coordinate 257,831,295 of CM056993.1, read as the reverse complement.
ACAGAGATCGTCATATTATATAATAGGATAGGATATTTGTATAGCCACAAATTTGAAGGAAAATTTCCTCCTAAACCCTATGGATATAAGTTTGATTGTAGGCGTTTGCAGTGGCCAAGTTTGTAAATGATGAGGCGAGTAATTGCTAGTGGTAAATATTGCTGATTGGCTTGTGGGAAGGAACAATGGTCGGTACATTTACTGCCAGGCTACGGGACGGTAGTTTCCAACACAGGTGACACGTGTGACCTACGCTGCTATAATATTTACACTGCCGTCGCCACTAATCGAGGGTCAGAGGTAGACATACAAACTGTACCTACACTCTGTTCCGTAACATAAACGACTCCCGCAACAAAACCACAGACACAAGCTGGCGGTGGGTGTGATCCCGAACTTTTACCGTTGGGGGGGGGGGAGGGGGGCGAGTTCACTTCGGTGTTTTCAGTTACTCACATCACACGAATGCTGGTGGAAATATTTGGAGGGCTCTTAACATCGAGGTCTTGAGAGCCGATGAGTGTGAAGCGAGGTGCAAGGGCGGGGGAAACAGGAGGTCCCCGAAAAACTCGCTTAACAGCGGCATCGTCTGGCACGAATCCCACGTGCGAAAATCCGGGGGCGACATCGCTGGGAATCGTTTAGGTGGGAGGTGGGTAGTCTAACCACTACACCACCGAGGCCCCGCGAATGCTGGTGTGGGTTCGGTTATACTTGGGTTAAGGGTTACATTCTGAAGCACATGCTGTTTTCTCTGTAGTCACCAATGACAGACGATTCAGCACGTATCAGTTGTTAAGCTATGTTCGAAAATGGAAATTATAACGGTAACTAAAGCCTGTTCACCGTAAAGTGAAAAAATGACATTGGTCCTACCTGCGTACACTATATTTTAACGGACGCACTGATCGCCATGCTCCCAGTAAAGTTTGTAACACCGAAGGGAAGTAGTTCCATGGCATAAACATTGAATTCAAAGTGTTAGGTATACATTTGCTAATACTAAAATTATTACTATAGCTATAGTTTTTAAAATATATGATGTGGAACTATTAATAAATTAAAAATATATTTAGTTTAATAATAATTTGACAGTTTCACTCTACCGAAGCACGTATGGATAAAGTGATAAGGCCCACGGTAACGGTAAATGAATATGTGATGGAGAAGTACACGATGTGCATTCAGGTAGATCTTAATCAGGGCTTTCAAAAACGGTAAGTTTGAACAACCTATATAAATCTTGGGTCGTGTGTATAAGAACTGACCGCTGTGATTTCGAACACATTGATTGACAGCTGCGCATAACAGGTATTCTCGCACGTGGGAATCGTGCTGGACGATGCCGCTGGTAAGTGGGTTTTCTCGGGGATCTCCCGTTTCCTCGCCCTTGCATTCCGACGATGTTTCAAATCCGACTCGCCTCACCCTCATTGGTTCTGAAGACCCCGACGTTAACAGACGGCCAAACCTTTCCAATTCATAATGCATAAAGGGAATTGTTCTATTAAATTTATTATCCAGGCGCATGGGGCTACAACCAATCGTAGAAGAGAAGAAAATTTCCCACAAAGTTGTTATATTTAGCTGCAAAATTGGAGGGACATAATTTTACTGCAGAAGCGATGAACTGTCGTAAGATAAAAATTTAGTGGATATTACATTTGTCATTATAATAGCAAAAGTTTGTAAAAGTTATCCTCAACTTTACGATAGTAAAAGCAAATATTTTGAAGACAAGCAAACATGCTGATTCTTTTAAGTTCTTAATGTCCATTTTAAAAATAATATCTCACCATATTAGTTACTACAATACAGTTCATGTACGTAATGACAGCCGAAATATCCAAACATTACTTACCAACACTGTCATCTGACAAAAGACACATCGCAAAATTTAAATGGCTAAAAATAACATCCTATTCAATTTTCAATTAATTCCGCACAAAACTTTTGGTTGCGTGTAATGTTATGTTGTTATGTACTATGCGCTGTGCCTATGTTTTTTTGTAGACCGACCAGTATTCCGACCCATTTCCTCTTTTTCGTAGCTAATCTTACTGTAAAACTGCTGTTAATTTATGATATCTATACAGCTCATTGTGATTATGGGGACTGTGATTACCTTATAGTAATGATACTTAGTGGCAACTCCCTACACATCTCACAATTTATAAACAACTGGTTGTCTCACAGGCGGGTCTGAGCACACAGCTCTTTAGTGCCAAAATATTCTGTTATAACGCCGTGATTTTGACTTAAAGTGTCTTTTATATTGCCGTTCTCTTGCTACTGTAATGTTGAATCTTGCTGTCTCTTCCTCAGAAGTATGATTCACTAATCGATGTGTTATTTGGATTTCACTGAGAATAATTTATTACACTGATAGTTCTGCCAACTTTGACTTTGAAATCATTTGACAACACTAGATATAGATTATTTGCCCGTGAGTTATTTTGCAGAAATTTTTCTTTGTTCGTCTTACAATTTCCTGAACACTTTGACCGAGTGAGTTGATGTAGTGGTAAACCACTAGAATAACATTAAGTGAGATACAGGTTCGGTTCTCGATCCGGCTACTTTGATTTTGATATTATCAATATAAAAGCAAAGCTTTGGTGCTACGTTTATACAAACACTACCGACATCTCATATCTAAATTTGGTATAAAAGCAGCATGCGAAGGCACAACAAGGGTTTTGATTTTGTCAAGGAATCGTATATTTTCCAAAATGGCGGAACTAAAAAATTGTTGCGGGTAGTTGCATTTTTAAATAAAGGCAAAACCCTGTAAATTCGATATTATATCTGTCTTGATGTATGTGTGACATCTGTATGTTGCTAGCTTGGATGAAATTTTACATGGAAATATTTGTGAATTATTATTTTATTTTTCTGGCGGAAAATAATTAAAAACTCCAGTTTTTCAATCGGGCTCTATTTCGTTAGCTCCCAATAACTTCGGAATTGTCCGTAAGATTTTAATATTGCCACAGTATGACTCAATGTTTGTTCCTCTCTAAGGAAACTAAAATGTTACTTACGACTTCAGTAAAATACGTGAATTTAATTTAATGTACTGTACTATTAAGCTACTTTTAACAGAAATGTGTAAAATATGATGAATACAAGATTTTACATTATTTATGTCAATGATAATCAATTTGTATTATTATTAGTTGAAATGCATTTTCACAATTTTTGGGCCATAGAAAATTAAACCGGCAAGAATTAAAGAAAAATATATAACCAAAGATGATTGCTGTACGGAATTTTTAAATAATATATTATATATTATATAAAAACTTGTTAACCATTAGAAAAACTATGTATATTATTTTGTTAAAGTTTCTTTTTTGTGTATTTTAATTTATAGACCATAGCGTTAAACTCTCTGAATTTCTAAGAACTTGAACAAAATAACGCAAAAATATAAAAATGAAGACATAGTGAACTTTTCGATTGTGTTTCTAACTTCACGTTGTTTTTAATGCTTTATGTCTTTATTCATATCCAAATGTAGTTTTCATTAAAACATTTTTGTTCATATATTACATAACTTTTGCAAAATATTAGCTCAGTAATTTAATTTTGAACGTAAAACACAGGAAACATTATTTCCTTGGTATCATTATATTATTTCGACTTCCTTATTGGGGTGTTATGTTTGTGTCCGAAATAAACAGTTACCAAGTCCCTTGAGTGTTCTAAAACTTCTTCTGGTATTTTTTTTTCGTGAGCGAAGAGGGGAATGGCGTTGGAACAAATAACAAGGTAGAGTAAGCGGGCGAGAATTATGATGTGGGCCAAGAGGGATTAGCTGCGAAACCGGAGCCAACACAGGAAGAACATTATTTACCTCGAGCGGCGTGGGACTTTGTCATGGACAGTCCCTGGGCTGGCTTCGCTGCCGTCGTCCTTGTTAACCTCAGGGGCAGTGCACTAGGCAACCCGCAATGCAGCAGCGAAGCCTCAGTAAACATTCGCACCGCGTCCTGCTTGACCATGCTTGCAGTATCCGTTAAGCAGTATACGTAAACAATATTGTGTGGAACTGCTGTCTGTTTGGGTCGGTGCCATCAATTAAGTCTAATAGTTCTAGTAATTTTATAATAAGCGAGTCTTATACAATAAAATCATCTTTTACTAAAATAATTTTTAAAAAATAATTAGAATGAGAAATAAAACTGTCCTAAACCGTAAAATACGCTTACATGTACATTTAGGATATTACCAGTTCAAGAAAATAGGCAAGGGCAGACAGAAGGGAGGGGTTGGGGTTAAACCCCCTTAACCCGATATATAGAGCTAGTTATCAGTAGAAGAAGAAATGAGGTATTTAAAACGGTATAATAAGACAGTAAATATAAGTAAAATAAGAAATATAGTTGTCTAAATCTATTGTTGTTCTTCAGCTCAAAAAATGATTACACGCGCTGCTTCATCTATTAAGAACCCCTCCCCAAAGAAAAATAAAATTCCTACCTACGCTATTAGAAAAATGTTCCAACAACTTCACAATTTTTGTAACTGCAAATGCACTCTCCTAAAATTATTCCAAAGAACTCACTCTGAACTGACCCATTAACAGCAAAAAGGTTCTCAAAACAGTTTCTAAATCAACTCAAAATCTAAAGGAGAGAATAGATTTTTATCATCAATAAAAGTCGCAGTAGGAGTACTAAAATATCAGAAATTCAGCTAGAAATTTAGTCAGTGCTCACCTCTAAATTCTTAAATACTTATTTCTAATGTGTTTCGATAGTGGTCAATCAAAAGTCAGTGAGACGCAGAAGAAGCAATAAAAACCAGCCCAAGAAACCAAAGTAAGCCTCCGACGTCACAAAACAAAATGTGGCTGTAAATGCATCCATAAAATTCTCTTAGAGAGTAAAAACTCAGTTTTAGAAAAAGCTATGTATTTAGTTACATTATGTTGGGTTCATTCTAAGAGATATATATTTTCTGACAAGCTTACTGTCGTCTAAACAATTGAAACCGATTATGATGTCACATGTTTTCCTACATACAACGTTCGTGCCACAATCGTAATCAGAACATATTAAAGTCAATGACATTATTACATAGGTCAAATACGTACATGTGGATGAAATTTAAAAATAAACAAGGCGAGCCATTGCGACGTATCGTCCACTCACGAAATTTTTCGACGCCGAAGCACATGAAAATTCCATTTAACAGGTTTGGAACCACTCATAGGTTAGACGCGTGCAATCGTCAAGAATCTTGTGACTTGAACTCTGTTGCTGGAGAAATTTAAGCAGTGCGGGAATACTAGTGAGCATCGACATTAAAACCTATTTACTAACGTTCTTGTAGCAGAAATACTCACTATCATAAGATCTAACTGATTGCATGGCGAAGGGATCTTTACATTCACTTTCCATGGTAGAGGTTTTCATGAAGAGTTTCGGGCAGGGAGCACTGAACGAAACCAATTAAACTCGACCCAATGTATGATGCATCATTCCCTAGGATATATGGTCTCTCAATATGAATATGAAAAACTTAAAAAATTGCTAATTTCCTCATTTCATTCAGGCCATCAATACAGTTCACAAATCTAACAGAAATGAATCGGTGACTTCGTTATATGTTTTATCACCCAAGCAAACTTCAAAATCACAGTTAAATGTACATTAAAAACAAGAATTCGCACCTTCTAATACATGCGTTTTAATTTATACTATTTAGCAAATTAAAAAACTGGCAGAATACGTGCAATTGATCTAGGCAAATTTTCACTGACAAAAATCGAAATCCCATTATAACGCAGCGCGGGAAAAAACTTTTTTGCCCAACGGTTATTTTGTATATCGTTATGAAAAGTAATTTTTTTTGCTATATATTTTCTACTTGTATTTGTAACCTTCCTCCTTAATATTCTAAATACTGCTTAGTGTTCGCCAGTCTTAACAACTACTTATCATAACAGTTTTACAATACGATGTTTTGTTCCGTTTCAAACCTCTGGTGAGTTTATGTGGGAATATTACTTACAATTGTCGAATAAATCTACCAAAAAAAATATTTTACAGTAAAATGCATTACATAATAATATGGGTGTGAGTATGATGAATTACCATTGTTTTGGTAAAGATAATATGTTGGTAGTGGTTACAATAAAGAAGTGGCTTGTAGCACTATGTGAAAGATAGGCGACAGCTATAATTCATGTCACACCAAATCACTTATTAATATTTTTTGATAATTATACTCTTAAAGTAGGTAATATTTATGTCCTAACCAAACTACTCAAAATTCTGTTTTAAAAAAAGTAACGAATAAAGGGTCATCGCCCCAGTCTTAACTGACCTCGAATATGAAGATATTTCTATGTGCGTCCACTCTACAGTACTCTAGCGTGTATGCCCATTACTTTGGTACCTGGAATGAAGATTCGGTAGCAGTGTGATAAAGATGTGAAAACACCTCGCAAAATAATATGGAAACCGAGAAATTATCTGTCAAACTATCTTCAATGGAAACTATTTCAGAAAGTTTCCTCGAATTGCTGTGGCAAAGAATGACAAATAACACGTCAAATATTCATGGGTGAAGTCTCCCTAAACTTTGAGAATACAACGCTTTGCTGAGGAAGTGTGAAGTTCTTCAGATAAGGGGCATGTCCAGTTATTTGCAAAAGGAGAAATAACCAGACCCTTTTACCAGGTACAAAATATTGTCTATGTACGTTTATACCAGGTGTACAGGGAGAAACAGACATACATTAAAATGTGATAGTGTGGGACATTCTTAAGGGAAAACATAAACATATGCTCTGTTTGCAAAGGTGTCCAAGTTACAGCTATGTTAAACTGACAGGAATGGGAACGGTACAGGTGATAGTTAGCGAACAGATCGTTACATATTGGGTTTTATTGTGTAATTTCTCTTTCTAACACACGTTCGAAAATGCCACCGCCAACTTCAATGCATGTTGCAGCTCGTGTCGGCAGATGAATGATGTGTTGCTAATTGTAACTGGTGTCCACATTCTTCTTTAATCTGAGCACGAGGATTTAACGTGCGAACAAGTAATTCCTCCCATGTTTGCACCTCTTGCCTCTAGACTTCGATTTTTAACCAACCCTACAAACAGTACTTCGGCGGAGTAAATTTGGGTGACTGTGGTGTCCATGCAACAGCAACCAAGTCACACATTGCTGTATCTCAGACGCCATTGAGAATAAAGCTTATGTTTATTTATATTTTTCCTTCAGAATGGTCATTACTATCACCTCTTAATGTATGTTCATTTCCCTCCAAAACACCTGGTATTCACTGGTGTGCAAAAACAATGATGGGATACGTTTCCCCATATAACTTCACGTGGCAGCATTTAAAATAGGTAAGGAGCATACTTCATCGAGATGTAAGAGTACAGGAAAGGTGAATATCACTTACCACGAAACGGGTCCGAAAGACCCAGAGGACTTTTATATTTGCAAATGTGTTCCAAGCACAGCGAGACAAAACAGCAACATCCACCTGACAAGCGGCAGTGAAGAAAAAAGAAGTCCTCAGTTGGCGACATTATCACCCATGACAGTGATGCAGAATGTTCACTGTCTTTTCTTGCTAAGTATGAGGTTGTCGACAAGCTTTTGAGGCATTCCTATTGTAGCGCCCATTGCAGCTGCGTGTTCGATGGATTTGGGTCAGGGTACCGTGCGAACTATCCCATGCAGTGAATATCTTCACACTCCAAACGCTTAACGAACAGTTTCTGTACAATTCAGGTGTAGTGTTGTCATACATACAAAGGAACTCAAAGCCCACAGCACACCAGGAAGACGGATGTGATATATGAGAACATCGGTACAATAGCGGTCACCAGTGGATGAACCACCTCAGAAGATACGAAGCTCCGTAGGGTCACCAAGTATTATGCCTCCCCAAAGGAGAACATCGTCGCCTGAAAACCAGTGTCTTTAGATCATACTGGAGAAGCAATCGCACGTTTCCCGCTCTAGTCAGATGTAAAGACGTCCGGAATCGCTGTTGAGGCTAACTCAACTCGTTGCTGATCTCTTTCCCATTGCTCATCTCCCTAGTCCTTGTGCTACTGACACCACAGAAACACCTTTTACGATGCGTAGGCGCCAGTGACATGAAATGGACTGGTCGCCGAACGTACAATCCACCTGTGTGTAGTCTCCTGGCCACGGTAAAACGTGATATCGCGTGTTTAGTAGAGCGTTGCTTGTATCTTGCTATTTCACCCGCTGTCTGCCATCGATACATCCTCGCCTTTTTGGACAATATACCGGTCCTCCGTTCCCGTACAGCTGTTCGTGTTGTTAGAAATGACGACCAAGCTTCTGACATGATGCTTTGTGCAATATCGAAGTCCTCGGTCACACAGACAGCTCTCAGATCTTCTTACAAATTCCAATAATTCGACCTTGGGTAAATTTATCCAGATGTTGTCTACCGTACTGTCTGTTTGGCTATATCAGCCACAGACAGCAACTTGACGTCTTTCAACCCGATGCACACTGGGTAATTAGCTTCCAATACAATGCTGAGCGTACACCGCGCTAGTGCTTTACTATACATTTCGCACACACCCACAATACATCATGTGGCATATATGCGTAGGCCTACACCCTACCATTATGGACCCTCGATGATCTTTTGATTAGTCTTTCACTCGCTTCTGCTTATACATTCCGTTAGATTAATTTATTTTCTTCATACTTTATTTTTACACACCGCACTCTAAATTCGAATAAGTAGTGAGTGTTTTTTTTTTTTACTTCCTTTGTATATAGGCCTATCGCTAGAAATGGAGAATACCTCAGATTCATCAAATTTATCTGTTTTAAAAGTAGGCTGTCTTTCACATTCCGTGTGGCTTCAACAACAGTGATTATTTAAAAAGTAGCCTTTATTAGGTGGAGTGTCGTTAGAAATAAACCATATAAATTTCTTCCAGGACACAGTTCGACCGGAACCGCCTTTATCTGGAAGACGTACAGACATGGTTTAACATAAGCGCTTAATAAAGCTACCAGAGTTGTATTCATTAATGTACTCCTCATAAACCAATACATCATAAAAGCGGTCATCTAGAACTTGAAAAGCGAACTTACCAAAATCTGGGAAAAAATTTTGCGCACCTTGTGAAATTCGATTAAAACAGGTCGTATTGTCCACTTTTTTTATTACGTATGTGCTTCTCTGTTTCGTACGATCTTATTGTTTAGTATAATATATTAGCTGCAATTCGACATATCTGAATAACACATCATTTACGCTTATTTGTATTTTGCTCTTCTGTTTAGGCTACAATTCTCATCTGCCACCTTCCATGGATTATCTCGTTACAGTGCAAGTGCAATAAATTCAACTTTCGAATTACAGATAACTCTTAGTTATAGGCGAAATTTTGGGTATTTAATGTGTTAACCACCCCAATCCCAATCCGTAAATGATAGGGACATTGTGATCATCAAGACCAACTGGTTGTATAAATCCCATTTGATTACCTTATGTAGAAGTTGCTAAATTTCGGAATATGGGAAAACCGGCACAAGGGGTATTGTGGGAAAGGTGCAGAGGTGAATGGGCGCCATATTGGATTCCGACTACCTGCTCTGTCAATCTGGTCATGTGTTTGCCATTTTAGATTGCACCATGTTGGTAGCCAGTACACCGCCATATTTGTAGCCAGTACACTTACATATTGTATCTGGTATCTTGGATCTGCCATCTTGATAGTCAGTATGTAATTTTTTCATGTTCTATAATTCCATGTTGTTTTTTCGTGCTCTAATTCCGTATTGCCTCTTTGGCATTTCGAGGCTTTTCTCCAAGTGCTTCCATGTTTTCCCTTCTCTTGTTCCATCTCTTTCTCTCTTTCCTTCCCCTTTCTCTATTTCTTTCTCTCTTATATATCTTTTCCTCTCTCTCTCTCTCTCTTTCACTCCTCCTCTCTTTCTTTCTCTCACATTTGTTGTGTTAATTCGTTCGACCGTCACATTTTTTTGTTTCGACTGTTGCTAGAAGAAGCCATCTTGGTTTTGAATTTGTAATTTTCTTCTGCCTTCCATTGCGATCAACTACTAGCATATAAAAGGCCTTGGGACACAGTCTTTCATCTGTTGCTGCCATCATCGTCTTCGCCTGCTCGCCTTTGAGTATACAATTTATATTTTGTCTGGACTTTTAGAAGAAGTTTGCGGGTTGTACCACTGGCCAGAAAATAATTTCGGCTACCATCATGTATGGGAGGCTCCGCTCGCTCGCGGCCCTCGATATGAAAAAAGAACTATACTTTCTACCGAAAGAGTTTCTTCTGACGTATGCACACCACGAAGTTCGGTACATGTACATGAGACTTCCCGCGTATCTGCAGCAAGACGAAGATAAAAGCGACTGCCTGCCCTGCAAGGAGTGCTTCGAAGGCTGCACCACTTCTGTTTCGGACACTCTTCGTTCCCGGAGCTGGTGCAAGATGCGAAGTCATGCAGCGTCTCAGACCAGAAACACCTTCACCTCGACGACATGCGACGAACGGCTTCCAACACATAAGGGGTTCACACAGACTACTATCGCCACCACGATCTTAGATGCACGAGGTGATGTACACCAGGTCCTTCTAGTCAGGTATGGTGAAGTGCTATACCAATGATATCCCCGGGTTCAGCGGGTGGAGTACTGGCTAGACGACCCACAGTATGAGGATGCTGTGATAAACATAGAAGTCTGTGATGGTATGAATAATTTCCACCTCTAGTATACCCTGGTGCTTGCGTACAACCCGAGCACCATGAATACTGAAGGCAAATCAAAATTGTATTTTATGAATATAATCTGGGGCGATAGTGAAATCTGCACAGTATACAACATGGGGCCGGATGTAAGCCTACCATTAAGCGCCGACGAACTGTTGGAGCTGAACAATGGTAAAACAATCACATTAAAGAAGGCATCCAGTGTAGGGACTACGAAATACGACGAGGGGGCAGGAAACAGTGATTTACTTCTGTGAAGAACGTGATGGCGAGACGCATAGATTCCTACTGGACGAAACTGACATGATTCCGTTCGTCGAGTGGACCACGATTTGTGGCAGCCTGCGGTGCGAACTAAACACAAGCTCATCAGATGATTAAAAGGAATGACAGTGGGAAATAATAGAGATGAAGAAAAACAGTTTTTCGTACAGATCAACATAGTGTGAATAAACTAACACTTGCCAATTCTATTTTGAGCCTCATGGTTTGTGTCGGTTGTGCAAAAAAACAGTAGGGAATTTTTGATAAGAAATATCTTTGTGTCATAAAAATTATCTTGCTTATCTATATATGAGTAATGCAAAAATATTGTCGCAACATAAATGCAGAAAACAAAACTGACATAAAAGTTTTTATTGCCTGTAAATGTAAATTAAGATTGCTGAACATGTCATTTGAAAATATAATAAAATATTTTAATAAATAAAATATTTGTTTTAATTTAAATAATACCTTTTATATTATTGTTTTCATGTACCCCATCAATTCAGAGAAAAGGTAGTGAAAAGTGTAGTGGTGAAAAAAACTTGGTAAACATTTTTTTTTTTTTTTTTTTTTCAGAGAAAAGAAACTAATTCAATAAGGAGATAGATTATAAAAAAAAAATAATAACTTTCTGAGTAAAATATGTATACCATTTAGGTTGCTGGAGTTTAGTATGCGAGCATGAATGGACATGCAGGGCAGCTGACCTTGTCAAAGTTTAAAACAATGACAAGAGCAGTGTTATCAGGTCTGCACGTGCACGGTGTCAAGTAACTGCATGCGTTCGTGCTTTCACGCATTTTTCGCAATCTGCATTGTGTCATATAGTCTAAGTCAGCACATCGAATTATTAGCATTATCGCAGGCTTGCACCTGTGTGGTGTATGGTAACTGGATTCTGTATGTGCTTCCCGGACATTTTCACAATTTGCATAGTGTCAGATAGCCTAAGTCAGCACAAATCAATGTTAGCATGTCTGCACATGCACAGTGTCTGGTAACTGGGGTTAACTGAAGAGAATGAGTCAGCAGGCTTCACGAGTAAGCACTGACCCATCCAGAATGGCGATGGAATGGGAAAGACAGTGGTGAGGGAGAAGATGAGAAGGCTCGTAGTATTAGTTTCATCACATCATGTCTGTGCAGTTCCGACCTGAAGTTTCAGCCGTTTACTCCGATGTTACAGTAGGCTACCACCATGTGACTTCAATTCAGCCGGACTCCCAGAGCAAGTACAAGCCTGCAACGAATTTGAACATTGGGTCAGCATTAATGTAGAAGATGGTTTTTCCAGCTTGGTTCCAGTACCACGCTGCTTTATTGCCTGCCCAGTGTACCACATCTGGCCAGACTCGAAGCTACTCTGCACTACCTGTGAGCTGATAAGTCAAGTAAAAGAAGATTGCCTACGTCAAGTTTGGGGTCATAGCGAAATTTTGTATCAATTTAGAAGACCAGACAGCTACAAGACTACTTGGTGGTCCGAGCACTATGATGGAAAACGTCGCAATATCATTTAGAACCATAGCAAAACAACTTGGGAGACTATGTTCACCCCACTAACCTGTGATGTGTAAACTGCATTCGTTCTCTGAGCATCGGTGTGCAACCAGGTTCCTTGTGCCTAATCTTTGGTCAGCAGCCTTCAACTAGTAAGCCAGCCCAGCCACCATGCACCCTGGATACGATGGTGACGAACCATTTTCTGAAGGCTGCGAGGAAAATTAAGAAGTGTTCCTTTTGGCTTATCCTACGAGCACTGAGTTGGCACCATGCATAATGTACAACCTCAGCACTTCTACAACTATGTGCACTAAGGCTTACATTGTGCTCAGTATTGTAGAAACTTTTAAAATTAGTGTGATGATATTTACAGCTTGATATACTTTGAAATGTGTAGTGAGAACTTACATTCCCGTCTATAGTGGAATTAATTTTCACTATCCAGCTTCGTGTCCGAATATAGTAATTATTGCACCGTTCATCTGTGTACTCCGAAGCTAGTGCCATCTTATGCAATGCCCAGGGACCCCAAGGACATCAGGTACAGATAATCATGCGACAATAAACAACATTAGAGAAGTATTAAGAAATACATTTTTGGTCGTTTACCGACAATGGATACAAATTGTGCATCGAAGTTATGCTCTCTCTCTCTCTCTCTCTCTCTATATATATATATAGGCAAAAACTGCTTAGAGAAGCTAGATATTCCCCAAAAACATTCATGTAAATTCAAGATGGACTATGTAAATAATTCCGACATATTTGTTCATGTACCACGAACCACAGCTTATGTACTCCAGCAGCAGTTGTGCTAGTAGAGACTCTGACAACACCAGCGGCAGTTCGACCCTGTGAGCCTTCTATTTTTATCAACACAGAAGGTGTTGCTGTTCCCTTCAAAACATTAACAGATTCCGATATAATGACTTTATGTGTACGAAAAGTTGTAAAACAAATTTCAATGTTATTTTTCTGTAAAAATGTAAATAAATGTTTGTATGTAAAAATAACATCAATTTTTTTTTAATAACCCATGTGTCATAGTATATTCAAAATTGGTATACACTCAAAAGTGTTATACAGTGAAAATTTAACTAGCGAGCAATATTGAAAATTTTTTTTATATTAATATAAAATATTTTAGAGGCTGATAAACACAATGTTATTACCTACTTCTCATGTTGGTTTTAAAACCAGCAAATTAAAAAGTCTTTCAGTATTTATATATATTTCCAGTGAATGTGATATGCATAAACTGTAAGTTGGCGAGCTGCAGCTACATCAATGGTAAAGAAGGAAGTTCTGAAAAGCATTATTTATCTTCCCATTATCACGAATAGTGCACACGAAGTGATCGTGAGGATCGTCGATCAGGAAGATAAGAAGATAGACTTCAGAAATGCAGAAATCACTTTTCGCTTGCACTTGAAACAATGGGACTAATTTTCGCTAGGCATACCATGCATAAAGTCGAGAACAGCACCAAACACAGGACCAGTAGAGCTCAAGCCACCAGCGTGCTAACATGTGCCAACAAGCAGTTTCTACATAACCTAAGATTAAAAGTGAACAGGCATGGAAGACGACAACATATTGAAGCTGAACCAGCAGCCATAATTCGACAATATTATCAACAATTTTGAGCTGCATTGCTACTAGCTGCATCTGACCAGCTCCTATGCCTTCGGGAATGAGATTCGAATCCCGATACAGCATCAAGATTTCTACATCCTACCTTCGCGATAGTTCCTACGCATCCAAGGTATGCTCACAAAAGAGGACAGAACGCAACTCACCACCACAGTGTTCGTTCGCAACTGTATACTCCACCTCTTCGAGCAAGAAATATAAGAAATGAATGGTGTTACTATTGACGAAATGTGGGATGTGGACATAACCACCACAATAGAAAAACTACCTCTCACTCATGCCTAACAATTTCGACATGGTAAAAATGGCAGGCTGGCGAATGGAAAACGGCTAAAAAGTTCCCATCTTCGCAGAAGGCAAATTTGAGGTGAACGTGCCACTGTCGATGCTACTTGGTTTCACTGAAGATTATAGGGAAATAACAATGGGAGCCAGGCAATAGCTGGCAATAATGCTAGCCACCTCACATCTCGATGCAGTGTTGGGAGCCGGAGAAAATCCGCAGCCCATTGCTGTAACCCTGACCAACATGGAGTGGTTCATTCCGCATTTGACTCCGTGCACCCGCGGATATTTGAAGCTACTGGACTATGCCAAGAAAGAAAAAATCATCGACATAACCTTCAGGAGTTGGAGTTTGGTTATATGCCTGGTTCAGTCATCTGCCACGAGGAACAACTGGGTAGTCAAGACTTCTTCAAGCATGGAGAAACCCCATTAAGTCGTACTGGCATTTCAAACCAACAAGCAACAAAACATCTCAACAGACTAATCGACCTTCGACCACTGCAAAGTCCACAACATAAAGATATTTTTGAATAGCCAAAGCTATCCATACGTGAATTTGAAAACCTCCTTCGACCAAAATGGTTTTACATTGGCATATTATGTGTATACTCAGTTTATAGCCTCCTACTACGCGTGCGATTCCTACCCTGTCTTACACCCAGAAAGCTTACGTGAAACTGCGCCATTGCTGGTTTTTGAAACATCCATACAAAACGATCAAGTTCAAAATGGATGGGTGGATTGTCGTATAGAAATTATATCTAAGGAAAACGTGCCTGAGAACACTGCTGCGTAATATTTGATATTGCATTGCAGAGTAGTGAGCTCCGACTGCTTTTCGGGGCTGGTGAACACAGTGAGCTAAACCTATATAAACGGAATGATCACTGCTTCTCACCTCAGTTTTTATCAGGATGTAGTGTAATCTGCAAGACTTCCTGAGCCAGAGTGGCTACGTGCTCAAAGAGATCGCAGTGGCTTACGACGATGATGGCTTAATGCGCGCAAATCTTGGACGAGAAAAGCAAGAAGACGAACGACTGGCTGACCAAGTACCACCACGGACTGGAGTGGGATGAAGGCAAAATTCCATATCATCAGGTGGGAAACAGGCTGCACTACTTGCTGATGTATTATCCGCAATGACTGGTTTACATGGCGGCGCCCGAGCAGAAGAAATGGCTTAGCAACTTGTGCAAAAATGTAGTTAAATTCATCGATGTTCAGTGCAAGCATCGCTGGCCTTAGCTGCGTAAGCTGGTGAAACTTAATTACGACCAGCATCGACATGTCTGCGACAGTCAGAACCAGACTGGACATGCACTTGGAGGTATATGCAGCTGCTGCGAAAATGGCGTGCCTCGTCCTTGGACCGCGAATCCACAAGTTATAACTAGACTCAAAGTCACCCATAATGTAAGGGAATTTTAGTTTTCGTGTGATTGCACAAATATGTATTATATATGTGGGGAACACTCAGTGCGTTCATTTAGTCATCGCCTAGATGTCTGATCGTCACCATGACTCCATTATTTCCTACGAGCCGTTATGTAAAAGTCGAGCCTGACTATGGCAATATTGAATACAGTTTCATCGCAGAAGATTGATATCTGTGTACCTACACCGAGACCTGCGATGGTAGCGGCATTCAACATTGGTGTTTCGCACATTATCCAGTCATCTACGAACCAACACAGATTCAATTGGACTGTCCGGGACGATCAGCCTGAGTCGTGTACCAAATGACACCGAAGATGCAGCTGCCCTGCACCACCGACCAAATCATCTCTTCGGCCCAGAAGCCTGCTGTCATCCACCCGCCAGATTGTTTCGTGGAGCTGCCTCGGGCGGGACACGAACCATCACAGCTTCCCGGGCCCAAGAACGCTGCCAGTCAGACGACCAGACGTCGTCGCGTACAGCATCGGCGCCAGTCACTCGTGACAGTACACACCGCGGATGTTTCTACCTCATCTCGGGAAACGAACCTGTACCTACTCGTCGACGCCGCCTAGAAGTGTGTATTCCTAGAGCTGTGGAAGTCGGGCCTGTTGTGGCGGTGGTCCCACCATTAGCGAGGGGCAGAAGTTTTGTGAACCAACTGTTAAGGAGGAGCAAGATATGCAGTGCGGCTATGGTGAGGTGGATAGCCAAGTGGGGACCGATGGACATAGTCATGACCCAGAGACTGATGCTGCCATTTGCAGGAAGCTAATGCTTACCATTATTCGAGAACTGCTTAGCCTTGCACGTGACAGTCTTCTAATGTAGACAACTATATGAACTCATTTCGAAAAAATTACAAATATATTTTGTATTGACTGCTTACTAAATAAATAGTGTATGGAAATGTGTTCTAGTGTTTTATTTACTTTTCCTTTTGGTCATTTTTTCAATATTAAATTCTACTTTATTGTGTATGTGAACAAATTAAATTTTTAATAACTTTATAATTTTATCTAAGTGAATAAACACTATCACGTGTTCTGGGGTCGCTCCCGAATTTCCAAGCAGGGCGATGGAGTGGGGTTTATTCGGTGATCTTCTGAATTACTGGTTTTACAGACAAGGTGAGAGAAATCAGTGTGGTGATACCAGCTTTTAAAAAATGTATTCTCCAAGCATTATCCATGTATGTTCTTTCGTGTATCACTGAGAGGTTTTTTTTTTTTTTTTTTTTAACTGAGAATTGCTACTACATACACGACAGTAGTAGGCATAATAAATATAACGTTCATAGCCCTATCAAAGTTATAATATTAACCTGAAATATAAGTGTAGCCATGTTAAACACATAAAATACCTATTCACTTACTGACTATGACCATCGAAAGCGAACTCATTCTCCTGTAAGGGAAATCGTGGGGACAATACGCCCTTGCAGTGTGTTGTGGTTGTAATTTAATTTTTTTTTCAGATACTTAGAAAAGCAGAGAGGCACTTATTACTCAGTAACATCCACCCTAGACACGAAGCGGTGTTGCTAGGTTAGGAGAAAATAGTGCTCTGCATTAAAAAAAGTTATAATGTAGAAATTTATTAACAATTACAATATTTATGGTTAATATTACGCTCATAGATTAATATACAATTTTTCTGATTTATGGAGCAGTAACTTTAAAAACATTTATAAATTGTATGGTAGAACATGCGAACATTACGTTTGTGCGAAAGTTCTCCACCTATCTCCCTTGTCTATGGTCTTCACCCACCTGGTGAAATGTCATTGCCATTGAGTTCTCTTCCATAATAATTTGTCTACATGTATGCCAGAATTCCTTGCTGGCGATATCAGAATATAATATTTGCAGTTAATATTTTTTTTTTGTATTTGCGTAATTCACTTTACAGTGTAGTTTGTTGTAGGTGCCTTTTATAACAGTTCTCAGCTAAATAAATTATCGACACATGTCAGCCGCTTTGTAAATGGCCTTTATGTGGGCCCCCATTTTCTGTGACAATCGCGAAGCATTACCGAAAATGCACTTACGTGGTGAAATTTAATTTTGTTTGTTTCAAGAAATAGATCAAGTGTTTTGTGACTTGCGTAAGTCAGGAAAAAAATTATTTCGTATCAGTGGGCGACAAGTGATTTTAGTGAAGTAATAATCCAAATTTAGGCATGTATTTAGGAATTACGAAGTGAACAGTAAGTTTGTGCATTTTATAAATTATGTTTTATTAATTTGTATTTAGCATATCTGACATGTATTTTGACTTTTGAAAAACCTTGTATTACCTTAATTTATTCTATTGAATTTCTAACGATTTTTACATGGAAATTTAAATTTGCTGAATATGTTTACACTCTGCACTTCGTACTTCAGTATAACCAGTGACGTATTTATTGTGTTTTGTTCTTGCGGGAGGGTTTCAAATGTATTTGGCCTATATAGACACCCTTTAATGTTGTTCATTATATAAAAACTGCAATGATATTTATGTGTTGAGTATTGCTCGCATCGGTACGAACGATACATTTATCATATTTAGTTCTTTCGATGAAGTTAAAACTTTAAGAGTTATAGTAAATCGAATGCTATTTCCATACGAACAAAGTTTTCCTCTGCATCATTAAAACAATGTAAGTTCCAATCGTCGCTCTCTCATAAGAAAAACCACAAAACAATAATGCCTCACAAAATACACTAAACTATAGTTCCCGCCCCACCAATAAAATAAACAGAACCCTAACTAATATATGATATGATCAGAACAAAAATAAAACAGTTGGGAATGGCAACCAGTCAGAGTAGCCTAAGTATTGGATAGGAGTTATCAATCTTTCATTGCCTGCCATTGGATACATAGTTTGTTATAAAGATTGTTTTCTTCACTGACGGAACAGCTGTGGCGGAGGGATACATCGTGTCCGCACTTCTTTTCGAGAACTACCCAAATTTTCTGAAGTTATATGAAACGGAGTACAAGCACTGAAGAAAGTTATAATCTGCTTTCAATACTATTTCGTTTTTTGGACTTCAGGCTATGCCAGCAAAATCTGGTAGTACCGTAGTAGAGTTTTTTTCTTTCATAAACGGCGCAATATGTCTAAGCCATCATTTACAGATTTGCTAGCTTTGGACACTATATGTTGGAATACTACATCAGGAGATTGTTGTTTGGTTCTGATAAGAACATTAAATTAGAATTAGGAGATGAAATTTCGTTGTATAGAAAATGTGTATGTGTTTGTACGACAGGGGATTTGTGTGTACTTGTAGAGATTGTATATTCAGCTTAAAATGCATTAACTTTTGACTCCACGACTTTCATATTAAAAAATAAGGTTCTCCAGCTTGCCAGCAGTATATAGTGCAGTATAGGATGTTCAAAATAAACACTTTTGAAAGCCCTGCTCAGGATCTACTTTCATGCAAACAAAGCTTAGAAAACCACATACAAAGTTCATTAATTGATCCAATGCTCAAGGCGGTACTCGAACTGGTTTCCCTACATCATGTTTATTCTCTGTCCAAAATTTGTCTAACGACCTGCTTTTTATGTGTCACACACCATATATTTACTCCGAATTTATTCCAGCGATTTTTTATAAAGTGTCGCTTAGGTGACACTGGAAAGCCAGGAATGTTCTGTCTCGCAATCTCAATTTTCTTAGAGCAATACGTTCCCTACGACTATTTTGTACGGTTTTCAGAACACAAACTTTAAAACGAAGCTTCATTTATTTGATTAACCAATTACTTAATTTATATAAGACTCGTGTTATGGGATAGGTCTGCGGAAATGAATTAAGTATAGTATTTAATATTAAACACAATTACTATTCCTGTTCGAGTATTTCGTTATTGCGAAACAGTTGACAGATAATTTAGTTTCTCGGGTAGCCCTCGTATTACTGGTTAATATTAGGATTGCGTTCTGAGTGGGTTTGATAGTAACCCGTGGAATAATTTTTTTATATAATATATTAATAATTACAAGTTTTGTGTATGAGAAAAGCAAAATGCTTCCCAGATACTGCATTATGCGTTAGTGTCTGCCTGCAAATACACAATCTGGCTAAGTAATGGGCTTTTACACAAATTCAGAGCGTACACACATGTCCAGTCATCGATCCTACTTATGTCGCTGTGCATACAGTGCTGCGAGCTACGCGAGCTACTCGCGAGGCGTGCGCGAGTACATACATTATAACCTTATTTCCTACATAAGCCAAATTTCTTTCACGTAAAGTAATTTCATTTTTACTTTTTCTGGAGGCCAGCTCCTGATGCTGTCATGACGGTTGGAGTAGGGTCCACATCTGATAAACACATCCTGGAACTTTGTGATGCATCAGTGCAGTTCCCTCGCGGACTAGGCATGCACACTGCGCGCTGTGCAACCTCTCCTACCACAAAAGATAACACACGGGTCGCTGTGACAAGTTCCTGACGAATATCTGCGCTCACACGTCACGATGCTAAGGACTGTTCATACAAATTGTACAAAGGCTTGCCAACAACCACCATGGAATCCAATACCTGTAGCTCGTGTCTGTACGTAATGTGGCACTAAAATTTATTATAATATAATCTTTACACCAGTCGGTCGGAGAGCCATGGAAATTAATGTTCCCCGCCAATAAAGTAAATAAATTTTCAGCATGTTGAGAAATGTTTTCACGATAGAGCTTGGTTGTAAAACTGCTGATTTTTTCTTAAGCCGAGTTTAATGTTAGTATTATAATATTTTCATAGTAGACAACCCTTAAGGATTGTTGGCAGTATTTCATAAGTACCTATATTCTCTTTAGAGATTATATATTTTATGTTGTACAGAACAGACCAAAGGTTTCCCACCTTTTATGATTTAGTATTCCATTTTCAGGCAGTGGACTGTGCGTATTCGGAGTAATATATAAAGGCGTTAATTGGTGGAAGGATAGTTTAGTATACTCCGGCTTTGTTTGCGAGATATGTTTTTTTTTTTTTTTTTCATTATTATAGTAAGGCTACATTTGTTTTCTGTGAGTAAAAATTTCAACCATCATATAGTGTTTCTGAATTACTTGGTTAATTTTCGTAAGTACTCATTATATTCTTTTTTTTTTTCTGATCGGTTATGTATGATTAAGGAATGGGTAAGTCAACAGGAGAAGGGGAAAAAATTACAAGTCCTAGCATTAGCAGTAGGAAATCATCCACGTTCAACATAAGGTATACAAATTTTCTAAGTTCAGTGTGAGTAACAAAGTCACTAAATATAATAGAAAATATACTGAAAATAAACAATACAGCTTCTCTGTGACTGTACGGATGAACTACATTTAAATCAAATATATACTGAAAATAAATATTTAAAACTTAAAAATATACTTAAAAATATCAATACTTAAAAAAAATACGTAAAATAAAAACTTATTAATGTTCTTTATGAGTCTGGGATAGTAAAAAAAAACCTAATAAATAATTTTGCCTACATGAAAAAAAAGTATGTAAATAAAAAACTGAATAATAAAAAATACTTATAATGTAAAACTTACAAATAAATGTCTTTAATGAAAAAAAGGACGATATTTATTTGTCCACATACACAAGCTATATACGCCTTATAAACCCTTGTCCCAGCACATGTCCCGATAACTGTGTGGTCTAAGGTGTCAGTTTGGCGACCCAAGGTTCGGCAGTTCGACCCCGCACACTTGCAGATATTATTTTGAGTTCTAAAAGAAGCAGCGCCCCTAGCGGCCAGCTCTAGTACCAAGATGGCAGTGGAGAGAATGTAACCAATTGACCGATCGAGAGCGTCGCCAGCGCCCCTAGCAGCCAACTCTAGAACCAAGAAGGTAGTCGGAAACAAATGATAAACTAAAAAACAAGATGCCGTCCTCCAGAAACAGTCAATGTAAACAAATATGGCAGTCGAACGAATGTATAAAAAAATGAGAAATGAATGTGAGAGACAAGAAAGAAAGAGAGAGAAAGAAAGAGGAAGGAAAGGTGGAAGAGAGGAAGGAGAAATAAAGAGAGAAAGAGGAAGGAAAGAGAGAAAGAGATGGAATGGGAGAAAGAAAAATGCGTAAACAATCCGAGAAAACCCTCGGAATGCAAGAGAGGCCACGTGGAATAATAGAGCATGAAAAAATGACACACTTGCTATCAAGTTTGGTGATCCTAGATGATGGAGTACTGACTACAATAATGTTGGTGTGCTGACTACCAACATGGTGGAATCCAAGATGGCGGCCGCGTGACCAGATTGACAGAGCAGGAAGTCGGAATCCTAGATTGTAGCGTGCGCCTCGTTGCCTCTCCCGAGCCCCTTCTGCCCATTTATCCATATCCCTAATACTCCTCGGATATCACAATACAGTCAGTCCTGTGGCCACAACATAATTTTTTTTTTATCGAGTAATTCAGTTTGTTGATGAACGTTTCAACTTAGCGTTCCTTCAATTGTAGAGTTTTAAAATGACACACTACTTGGTTTGTAAAATTTCAGTGCAGTCTGAAATGCTCACATACTCATGACTACAACTTCTAAAGATTAGGGCGTACAATGAGCGCAAAAGACCTTTCATGAGAACAATCCTAACTACTGCGACTTTTCTATCCTAATAAAATATGTGTGAGAGGTAAAATTTTGTAACATCCGATTTAAATCAGCTCATTGCAGGGGAAATCCAATTAAATATTTTTTTCTTCCTCATAATGTTTAACTCAACTCCAACGGCGCTATAAACACAACCACATGATTTGGGCCTGTGAGAACCCTTATTCTCTAACCATCGAGATAGTCCGCCAAGTTGGTGCGCTGGTAACGTTATCATGACGGAAAGCGTCGTTGAATCCTTTTTCGTCAGAGATAGACACCATCACGTGGGAAGCGGATATGAGTGCGCTGGAAAATGTTATGTCGCTACATGTGGCCCAAATTTATGGCCTCATTCACCTGCAGGATTGAGAATAGCCTGGTTTTGGAACTGTTACACGCTCTCTTCGATGGCGCATTTTCTGGTTGGTGAAATGGCAGAGAGGATGGCCAATTAATTGCCCTCGATAGAATCCTGTCGCAACACAGATTTTTCTTCTAGCGATTTATTGAAGAATTCTCATTCAGGAAAAAACTAAGTGGGGCTCTTTCCCCGGCCTGCTGCTGCAGACGGCGACTGGCAGTCCAGTGCACATGTAAATTGGTAGAGGCTGTTCACGGAAAAGTGAGCACTTTTGAAACCCTAGTTACTTTTTTCCTATCAGCCATTTAATATCCTTCCACTGATTTTTGAAATAAATATTGTTATGTAAGTAATGAACACAATGTATACATTTAACCGGAGTCGAAATTTGACGTCTGAGGCTAAAATATAATATATTTATTGGCTATTATTCAAAATGAGAGGACTTCAAAACGTGCTTGCTTTACCGTGAATAGCCTATAAAAGAGAATTTTCTGTCTTTTTATTCAGGGTGATAGAACAGCTCGTATCAACAGCAACTAAACTAAAATTTTGGAGAGATTGATTAGATACCGTTTCAATAAAATGTTTTTTATGCGTTATGCAGTAGAGAAAAACATAATCTGGATAAATGTGTCACACTTTAAAGGTGAGCCAGAAACAGGGGATTCGTTTATTTCGTCAGATCATAGCATATACAGAAATATGTCAGTTAGCCTTAACTGCCAAACCCACGATTTTTCAGGTCCGTAGGAAAGGTATATTCCAGAAAAAGGATGTAAGTAAAGTCAACTATGTTTGGAAAGGTTGGTCAAGTTATTGTTTAACTTCGAAAATAGCATGCCTTTAAATATATTATAAAATCTCAACTTGAGCACTGCGGTAGCGTCATCACTGACCAGTTATTTTTCCTATGCGGGGAATCGAACAAAAAATTGGCCTCTGCTTTTGGTGAGATTACAGGACCGCGTTCGACTTAACTTGTGGTAGTGGTTTGCATGTGGTGGCGTAGTGGACAGACTATTCTCCTCCCACGTAGGCGAACCAGGATAGATTCTCGACGGGGCTGCTCCCAGATGTTCACATGTGAGAATCGTCCCGGACGATCTCCAGTTTCCTCGGCCCTTACCTTCAGACGCTGCTCCGTACCAACCTCATTTCACACCCATTGGCTCTTAAGGCCTCGATGTTAAGGGGACTATGTAGCTGTGCGTCCAAGGTCAAGAAGCGAGAGAGCGATACGGGCGACAGTTATACGCACGCCTAGCGCCTCATCGCTCCTACGCGCAAGGCGTGCAGTGTTTCTGTCGTAACGCTGTACTGTGGAAATGAGATCTGTAACATAGGGGATTTATTACACGCGATAAAAGACCACACATTAAACTATGTCCGTATCTTTGTACTTTTCTCTTCCCGCTTAATGAAACCGCATAGGCAAGTTTTAAAAATGCGATATTTGACCATTTGCACGGATTTTTTCTTAAAAAATGCACTTAATATGACAAAAGTGAAAAAATACGGCTATAGGAATTTTTTAAAATATTTTCTTACAAAAAGTCATATTTCCAGAACTCTTATTTACTGAGATACACGTTAACGCGTAAACCACGATTTAACAGAACACGTTTCAGTACATAGGACTCTTAAGAGCCGCCTAAATCTCTCCAATCCACCGCGAAGCTCGTTTATGTATACTATTGTAACACTTCAATATTTATGACTTTATAATGATTATTCTATGTCTTTAAATTTGACTTAAATGCCAAACTTTAATGCAATGTATAAGATGTTTAGTGTATGTTCAATGTGATATATGCAAACTTATTTATTTTGACAGTTGTGTTGTATAAGCGATGTAAGTCTAATGATTATCTATGGTTCCTTTGCATTAGTATTTGTCTTTGTAACAAGCACTACTTTTTGTTTTCTCAAAAGAATCAGGCCCACCCAGCCGGCCTATTAAATTACATTTTTTTTCGAAGAATAGTCTTATAGAACAAAGAACTTAATCATTCTATTTTGGAATGAGTGGGAGGCCAGCTAGAAAAGAGGTCAGTCCTGAGTATGAAATATGATATATAATATTTGATTGACAAAATTTGATATTTACGACTGAGATACATAATTATTCACGCACTATTGAAATGCTGAGCATATATATGTTTAAAAGAAGACGTAATTCGACAAAAGCTGTACGATGACTCCGGAAGGAAGGACGACCCAGTAAAGGAGGACTTCGGGGTTTTCGACTTCGCACCAAGGACGACGTGGTGTCTGGTGTTCAGAGAGACAATTCTGCGAGGGGAGTGTTACTGGCTGCGGATTCTGGCGAGGTTCCGGTTCTGCACCCACCTCCGATGTTTCGGCCCGCAGAGGACGTGGTGAGCGGGAGAGCTGTTCCTGGGTTCTACACCAGTGAAGGATGACTCCACAACATCGGCAGAGTTGCGGATATTTCCCGCTATCGACACAGCTAAGTCGTATTTTTCCTCAAGCAAATATAAATGTATTTATGGTATAATATTTCGTAACTAAAGTTCTTCAAAAGTACCATATAATTTGAAATTAGTTTAGTTCATCATTATTAAAATCAAAGTAATTTTATTCGTTTCTATTGATTTACTTGAATTGAGACTTCTCTGTTTGATTATTAAAATTAATGACCCAATTGTTTCCACAGAGGAAGTGAAATTTGGATGAATACGCCGATTTTTTAGCGTAGCAGCATAGAGTTCAGCCGAGGTATATCATTAATATAACCTACCAGACTCACTCACACATACGACATTACATTACACATTCATGTCTTGTATTGCATATCTCAGAAATAGTATTTTATAGCCAATGAGTTTAGCCGTAATATTGTAACACATATCAGTGGTGTTACAGTATTAATTTGAACGCCTAAACGTGTAGCTATAAACTCTCCACACATCATGTCTATTCAACACATGACACTATCTACTAAAAAGTAATTGTACACCTGTCCACAATGTTTGCTCGGTGGTTGTCACCCCGTTAGAATCTCGCAGGGCCACCTCCTGCGGCTATAACAGCAGCCATCCTGTCTGGCATGCTCTCTACGAGTGTTTTCACTACGTCCACGGGGATTAATCGCTATTTCTCTTGCAACCATTCCATGAGATGAGCAATGGATTTTGGCCGCGCCTGACGAGCCCTCACCCGGCGATCCAATTCGTCCCAAAGATGTTCTATAGGGTTGAGGTCGGGGCTCTGGGCGGGCCAGTCCAATCGGCGAACATTGTTGTCGGCGTACCACTGCATAGTAGCCCTTGAAACATGGCACCTGGCATTGTCATCCTAGAAGTAACACGGGTCCATTCCGTAAAAACGCCACAATGTTGGGGCATTTCATTATCCAGAATGTTACAATAGGCCTCTGTGTTCATGCTACCACGGACAAACACCAGCAGTCCTACGCCGAAGGCCGTGAAACACAAGTCAACTGACGTACTGAATTATCTATCTTCACGGGTGCCCAATTATTTTCTGGTAGATATATTTACAATCGTAGTCTCAGCGTTTCCTTATTCCCAGATGTGACCTTGAGGCCCTCCTTAGGGGAGGAAGTAAAGTGGACCCGCGGCCACGTTACTGCGACTTGGGATACAATGGCGAGTGGCAGAACGACGGCCTGGATGAAGACGGGAGATGCGAAGGCAAGACGGCGTAGCTGCCCAACGAAAATTGGGTGTCGGAGAACGACGCATGAGCGCTCGGAGACGAGTACAGCTAATCCGATTACCCTGCCGCGTAAATGAGGAGGTGGTGAGATGGGGGAGGAGGCATAGAAAAAAAGGGGCGAAACAGGCTCGCGGAATGGTAAGGACCCCCGCAGAAGGGGGGGGGGGGACAACGGTAATTATATTACAGGTTCCACGTGGGCCTGGAACAAACCAGAGGCGTACGCCATCAGGAGGGGAGAGGGCGCTTTGATGAGTTTCCTTCTTCGCCACTTTGTTAGCGCGTGACGCCTTTCGCGTCCATTGCTCTTTGTCCGCGGCTTCCTCCTCCTTCCTCCTGTACCAGGCGAGCCAAACAAGCAACTTGAGGAATTTCATTAACTTTTTACTGCTTTTACAATTCGCCTCAGCTTTATTTTAATTGCGCTTTGCTATCACGTACCAAGAATTGACCTCCCTTTCTTTCGCCGAACTTTCACCCCAAGTGAAACTAATGAAAATAAAACATTTTTCTTGTGTAAGCTGCTCACGTTTATTTGAGCACTTTTGAAATCAACATTTGAAAACTGTCACAGTCCCTAAACAAGGTTGTTGGTCCCTACATGCATGTACTTTAACAGGCGCGCTGACTGCCAAGCGTCCTGTGAAGTTGGCAACGATGGAGAGAAAATAATTCGACGTATTAACGTCGAATTAAAATTCTTGAGTAAACATTTGTCAATATTGAAATGATTTTTCTTTGCTTTCTGTTATTTATGCCTGTAAGTGTAAGAATCAGAACAATTGCACAAAATATTTTCTTGTATAACAATTTCACTGTCTTGCTTGACCGTCACATGAATAAAGTGATCAGACCCATCGCAATATTAACTATACATATGTTGGAAGAATACACAATTTACATCCAAGTAGGACACAACCAGGGCTTTCAAAAGAGCTCAATTTACCGTGGACAACGTGTAGGCTGTTCAATCAACAGTTGACATATTCTGAAGAACTTTACAATGACGTGTGTCCCGCAAATCTAATAAAGTAGCGATTAACTTTGGAATGTTTTCAGTTCTCAGGCTCACTTGTTTTAAATCAAAAAACTTAACGGGCACATAACATTTATGAGTAAGAGTTAAGTCAAATCTATTTTATTATTGCTTCATCACAGCACACGCGGTGTTTTCGAAAACATGTATTTTGTAAATATTCGCTCATTTTATTTCGGTGCAAAGTTAACTTTCATTATTCGCCTAAAATTATAACCCAAAATTATAACCGCTACCCACATCCACGGCTTCACAAGGCTTCTGATTCAGAAATTCCTTACTATGTATTTGCTCGTTATATGCCTTCGTCAAGGATGGTGATTTATGTTTTTTGGAAATAGAGTTAAATTTTGGGCGTGTTTAGCTTTTGTTAGTTTTTAAGTACAGCCAGTATTCTTCAAATGGCGTACGGTTATATAATTTATCGCAAATTTAAGGCTCTGTGGTACATCTGCAGCTTACGGCTTTAAAATGTTTTAGTTTTGAGAAATCTGTTGTGTACCAAATATATTTTTAAACGTAAATAGTATATTTCAAGGTGTTGTAATGCAATGTATTGCAAATGGAACCTTCACGGCAATAACGTCAAGGTGCAAAATTATAACTATATACTACATTTTTACAGTGCACCAAAATCAGTTTTAAGATAAGGGTAAGCCACCAGCGTGGCCAAGAACGAAATTGTAGACAAAAGTATCTCTGTGATGACAGTAAATATGACGGATTCGCTTCTCTATAGAAATAAAGCACGTATTATATAACCATTCATTCATAGTGTTTATGTAATCATACTAATTAATATTTTAGATAAAATTGTAAAATAGATGTACCGTAATTTATTGATCGTTTAATCTTTCTAACCTGTAAAAATCAAAATAATTTAAAAACAGGATTTTTTTTTTTATTTTAAGAATTTACAAATTTTTATATCCACTTTTAAACATATTTTGGTAAATAATTAATTTCAGTATTCAAGGAGACTGTGTAAAAGTTATCGAACATGGCTTTCACATTAAGGTTTTTAAATTCACAGTACTCTGTGCAATGTGCTCAAATTGTAGTATATAATAGCACACAGTTTTTAGCTTTCAAGTATATTCACGTTACAACTTTGTTATAAGAAAAAGTTTCAAAAGTTCGCGCTTTAAAAAAGTCGAAATTAATGCGACTGCAGCACGCATTCTTCATTTTTTATAAATAGCAGATTTGTATTTAGTATATTTATAAACATATAACATTTCTCAAAACAAAGTATAAAGCTATGCTGTGTTCAGAACAACTAACAGTGCTACAGTTAGACGTAATGAGCAAAGTTGGAGCAGTGAGTGAGGGCAGAACGCGGGGAACACAAACCTTTTAAAAGAAGGTCGCGAAAAGAGGGGGGGGGGGGGGGGAGTTCTAGTGTCGCCAGAACGAAGGCCGCGGCTTCTACTAGAGATAGCAGTAGTATAGAAATGCCGATTCGAGCACAGCCTGAGACCATCAGAAAACCAACACCAAATTGAATGCTCAAACCATCAGAAAACCCCCCAGAAAAAATTACCGTTTGTTTTCCTGATCCAAAACACCAGCTGCCGATTCAAGCACTGCCGCAAAAAGTGAATGCAAAAGTTGCGTTAGAATGCAGCCGCAAAAAGTGACTGCAAAAAGTTGCGTTTGGGAACAGCCCCCAGTTATCAGAAAACCAACAGCAAATTGAATGCTCAAACCATCAGAAAACCAACAGTAAATTGAATGCTCTAGTCATCAGAAAATCAACGGTAAATTGAATGCTCTCGTCATCAGAAAACATCAACTGCCGCTTCGAGCACAGCTGCAAAAAGTGACTGCAAAAGGTGCGTTAGAGTGCATCCGCAAAAAGTGACTGTAAAAGTTACAAAGATAGGCTCAAGAAAATTGAATATGCAAAAAATAAAATATTGCGTATAATAAAGATGGACCAGTTGCTAAATGTATTGAACGGAACCCAGCAATTTAAGAAATTTTCCGAACTTACAATTGGACAGGCCTATCCCGTAGACCATGATGAAATATCTGATACACGGTATGGATACAAAGTGGTAATTACTTCTGGCAATTTTAAAGTAACCTTGCCAGGCAGATATCTTCGGATTTTCAGCGAAAAAGTTTTAGATGGTGTTAATCTTGGTGGTATAAATTTTGCATATGATGGAATGGTGGATTGGGGTGCTAAACAAAGGCATTCTATTCGATTTTTTAAGGAGTACATGATCGTCATATTAGACATCAGTTGATATTTATTTATGCTATTATCTCTATAAAGTTTTAATGGTTATCAAATTATTAAAACACAATTATCGCTCTGACTTCGGCAATGTGCTACAACATAGCCTAAGTAGAAATTTAGACACACGTCTCCAAATTCGACACATTAAAGTAGACGAAACATTGAGTTCTTTCATTACGCTTTCTATAGAAATACTATTCATCTTTATTACACGAAACTTTAATATATAGATTGTGACTACTTCCAAAGGAAAAAATATCTACGGCTTCATCTCTAATACCAATGTTCTTTCAGACAAATCAAAGTTAATTAACTTACCTTTTTCATCCCTAATTTCAACTATTAGTTCATTAACTTGATTTGTTTGTACTGGAAAAAATAATGGATAAGCTGGTTCGTAATAGATCGTGTCGCCAAATTCAAATGTTGTTCTTGATTTAAAAGTGGCAATTATACTAGTTTCTCTATGGTTATTTTCATCATGTTTTAATATCATACTATTTACTATATTACAGTGTACATTTATTGATTCAAATCGAGCAAATTTTGGAATTGTATCACCACAATTATCCACATTTGCTTTCAGAGTTTTATTTTCTACGAAACCCGAGATGTTTTCCTATTGAACCTGGTTTTCCAAACTGTAATTTAAGCATACATTTTACTTTCACTCTGTTTGTTATTTTAACCACCTCGAAAGATATATCGTTTTCTTTCCCGCCCATTGAATATATACTAACTGAAAAAATTGCTTTTATAATTTTTTCAAGATCTTTTAAGCTATATTGGCCAACTGGAATATCAATTGTTGATTCCGTACCATTGTGACCCACAAAATATAGCTTATTTCTCCCAGAGATAATGTTAGGCATTAGATAAGTAGTATAGAACTTAACTAAAGCCAATGAGTGTCCCTCTATCTCTAAAGGGTAGTGTAGTCTCTTCTTCAACACTGATTTGTTATCTGTTAGTTTGAATACTTTAATCATTTATTACATTATGAAAAAAAAACATGTAGACTGGGATATTAAAATTAAAATACCAGACAAGACTGTATCGGCAAAACGTAACAGAGAATTATTACCTAATAATATTAGATGTTTGATTGTGGGTCCTAGTAAATGCGGGGAAACTACACTTATGATAGATCATTTTATATATGCTCAGGAATGGTTGGACTTTGGTAATCTCTGCGTATGTTCAAAAAGTCTGGCCCAACCAAAATATATCAATTTAAAGAATGATATAGATGTAGCATCAAAATTATTTATTGAACCAATAGATTACTTCTTTCCATCAAATGAAGAAATGGTGATGTAAATGAATGTCATAAAGAGTCTGTAGTTGTTTTCGATGATATGATACTTGAAAATCAAAATATGGTAAGGGATTATTTTACTCGCGGCAGATATAAAGATATTGATTGCTTCTATTTTTCTCAGACATACTCAAAAGTACCTAAGCAGCTTATAAGAGACAATGCTAATTTTCTTTGCATATTTAGACAAGATGATACGAATCTTAAACATAGACATACTGATTTTGTTGGTGGTGATATGTCATTTGAGAAATTTAGGGAGACAGGTTCAAAATGTTGGAATAATGAGTATGGTTTTGTTACAATAGATATGACTCGTAATTTAAATAACAGCAAGTACCATAATAAAATTAAAGACTTTTTAAATTTTTTAGATTGTAAGTTTTGTTTTTAATGGAAACACTTCCATTAAAAACTGACGTAATCTCATTTTTTTAAACGTTGTCATATACCATAAATATTTCAATAAACACAATTGTACCTTCGGGTACATTGTGGGCTTTTGGTATGTTAAAATATATCGTATCATTAAGGTGTACTTCAAAAGTTTTATGCATGTCAATTTTTTTCTGTTCATGATAACAGTTGATAACACTTTTATATGTTTCTGGTTTTATTATTATTTCAACTATAGTTCCATCTCACATAAAAAAATATTCCTTTCTGTTATCAAAGTGAAATATTTTTTCTTTTGAATTGTATTTCCCAACTAAACGAATAATGTTAATTCTGTTTTTATGGTAGTACTCTAAATTGATTGCGTCCATCGGTGCAATAAGATTTCCCACGTGTCTTAGTCTTTTTTGTTCAAAATCTATATTATTATCTACTTCCAAGTAAGTAAGATAAGCTTTATCTTTATTTCTTGTCAGTGTGGTTATAACGTCGTTGAACTGTGTGTTGGAAACAAAATCATTAGGACTGATCTTCTCATAATTCTTCATGCATTCCTTAATTTGATCTTCAATACAAGAGCTCATTAATGTATTTCTGCATATATCCATTGTTTATTAATAGTGAAATAATTTTTGGAAATTCAAAATTATGTGAAAAGAGATTTAGCACAATTACACACAAATGGCCACAAGTTACTTGATTGAAAATTGGAATTCTATCATCGTTATAAAAAATATTGCTTCCGAGATATACTATTAATTGTCGCGTTGGATTTCCACCACATGAATCAAAATAATATTTGTTGTTTGCTTTTTCCAATAGCATACCCAGTGTGTACCAGAGTTTGTCGAAACATCTATATTAACAATCCTGCATTCATTTTCGAGAGTCGTGTTAAGTAGCTCATCGGTCATAAATACACCCTGGAAATTTTTTATATTTAATTTTTTAACCATTTTATCAATATCAAAGTTACTGAGTGGAGTTATTTTTTTTTACCTTTTTAACCCCACTTAACTTTCTTCAATCCCTTGCCGTATTCCTCCATAGCTAAATGGTGTCTGCGTTGTTCTTCCAATTCTTGGTTTTTTTCTTGGCATTAATTACTGATGTAGCGATAGATGATGCATTGCCAGCTAACTCTCCTAGAGCCCCCAATGCTGCGAAAATTAAGGGTAAAAATCCACCCTTGTGAACTGTCAAACCATTTCCAGTTTTCATTTCTTTGGACATTTTCTTAAGCTGTGGAACTGAAATTGTGATAGCCATCCCTTTGTCCTCCTTTAGTTTCTTGTTTTTATGATCCAGTTAGTCTTTCGTTAGGAAAGAATCTATATTCAAACCCTTCAACTCCTCGTTAGGAAGTTGAAATACAATGTTTTTTACTTTCATTTATTATAACAAATATTTTGTCATTTTATTTTAAGTTCCCAGCCAAGCTTACGTTTAATATGCATCACAGATCCAGTAACACCAGCCCACAATCTCTCATTGAGATCAGCTTCTGAACTTAATAACCTTTTGAACGATTTCTTTTCTAGGTCTTTGTCAGCTACATGTCTTTCAGCTAAATATTTATGATGGTGATAAGCTATATCATGTTCCATTGCAGCAACATCTAGTGGATTAATGGGTTTATCACCACGCTCAATTCTCTCTTCTAGTCTGGTACCTGGACCTAAGTACTAATAACTGGGTGCCTGTAACTCAAAAGGTAGCAAATTTATTATGTCATTGAGTCACCCTTTTCCGGGATGCTCCGACTCCCAAAAAGTATGTGGTATTGTGTTTAACATTCGTATCAGATATGGTATACCTTTTGGATTGTTCACAACAAAATCACTAAACTTGCTGTTTAGCTTATTCATTATTTCGACATTTTCATTGTAATAGTTATTTCCAGCATGCTCTTCGCCAAAATAACAAAAAGTCGATCAATAAGCATTCAAACATCGTCCATCCATATGTATTCGTTGGGGTAGTCTGTACACTTCTTTATACATTTTCCCTTTTTATGTGAGGGGTGTTTCTTTTTAATCGAATCATAAATAGGTTTAACAATAATATTCAATTTATTCCCTTTACTCGATTTTGGTGTTCCCAAGTTTGGATCATTATTTTGAAATACTGCGATCGTATCTGCTAGGATACGACTATAGTGTTCATAGTCGGTTCCAGTGAAGTCTCTTTCTGTTACTTTGTTACTAGTTAGTAATTTCATCAAACCATCGATTGCAGTATATGTTCGGCCTTTTACAGTAAATTTGTCATTGATGAATGTTACTTCGCTGTCACCTATATGCAATCTACCTTTATCATTCTTTAGCCCAAAAATATTGTCTTTCCAGTCAATTAATAAATCGGCCACTTTCTTATCAATAAATGTTGTTTTGTAGTTAGTTAACTGTCGGATATCAGATTTCAAATGCCCCAACACTTCGTCATAGCGTTCATCGCCATAGCGTTCATCGCCATAGCATTCATCGCCATAGCGTTCATCGCCTTAGCATTCATCGCCATAGCATTCATCGCCATTGTCAGTGCATTTAATGCCATCGTTATAGCGTTAATCGCCATCGTCAATGCGTTTAACAATATTGTTATAGCGTACATCGGTGCCTGTTTTAACAAACATTTTTCTTTCAAAAGATGTTTCTGTTGGTGTCTGTGTGTAGCCTAAATTCTTAACTGCAACTGGAACAAGTTCTTTTATTAAGTTCTTATTCTCATTTGTTACGTGTCCAATTTTTTGCCCCAAATCTTGTATCACATCTATCAATGGTTGATCGTGTTTTTTATTTTGGTCATATTCATCTTGGCATAATTTTCTAAAAGTTTTAAACTTTTCAATTAGTGGTCTTCTTCTCTATATTGTTGCCTCATTTATTATATAAAATGAACAATGATAACTTAAATGTATACTGTCTTAAATGTATGAAAAATACACTAAGTTCATATAAACTTACCTATAATAATACAGTCAGAATTAAATGTGTTTGTAGATGTTGTGTTACCAGTAACTCACTATTACCTGGTGGTAGTATAAAAAATGATATTGTAAATGAAATTAATAAACCAATGCAAATAAACTTCCCCAGAAGAACTGTTCTATCTTTTGGTATCGATGATCGTTGGCAAGCTGATTTAGTCGAAATGAATTCTGGATCTTTAAAAGGAATACATAGAATTAACAAAGGGTTTAGATATATGTTAACTGTGACAGATATTTTTTCCAAATATGAATGGGCAATACCAATCAAAGATAAAACTGGTGAAAATGTTACATTAGCATTTAAAACTATTTCGAATGATCGCAAACCCATGCATTTACATACAGATGAAGGTAAAGAATTTTACAATAAATCATTTAAGACATTAATGGTCAACAACGACATAACACACTATTCGACATATAGTGAAAAGAGAGCTAGTGTCGTAGAAAGATTTAATAGAACATTGAAGGAGAAAATGCTGTCGATATTTACTATGCAGGGAAACTATAACTGGGTAGCTATATTACCTAAATTAATAAGTGAATACAATAACACTGTTCATAGTACAATCGGAATGAAACCCAGCAATGAAAATTCAAAGACTAAAAGTTCTATTCTAATCAACATGTATGGAGGAGAAAGAAAAATGGTTGAACCAAAGTTTGCAATAGGAGATAAAGTTTGTATAAGTAAGAGTTTTGTGTGAAAAAGGATATACACCAAATTGGTCAACTGGAGTATTTGAGGTGTGTGAAGTATTGTGCACAAACCCCATGACATACAGAATAAAAGATTTAAAAAATGAACTTATTAAAGGTAATTTTTATGAGCCAGAGCTGCTTAAGACCAAATATGATTAAGACTACTTAGTATAAAAAATTTTTGCAAAGAAAAGGAAATGAGCTGCTAATTAAATGGCTGGGTTTTGATAGTAGTCATAGTTCTTGGGTTGATAAGAAAACTGTAGTTGTTTAACAATTTTTTTTTCTATATAATAAATGGATCAACCAAAAATTGAAAGTTAAGAGCGTCAGTCATTTCTGCCAAACGACCAAACAAAAAATAATTTGAATGAATACAACAAGCGCATTGAGTTTGATATTCCTATTGGCGATGCATTTTCAAATTCGAATGAAGCTTATGTATACCAACAGTATAGGCTACTTACAAGAGATACGCATTTCTCTTATGAAAAAACTTCAACTATTGATCTTTGTGAGAATTTCTTCCCATTCCAGTTCTCAAGAATAGAGATCTCTAGACATGGTTGTATAATCGAAAGTATTGACAACTCTGGAATCACTTCAACAATGATGTATACATTGCTAGGTTCGGAATCAGAATCAGCATACTTCCAAATGTCGGGGATAGAACTAGGTAAATATGTTAGGGGAGATAGGACAAACGAAATTACCAATCATTAAGGTATTTGTTTGGTTTTATGAGAGATTGTAATGAAATATTCTGGAATCACATTCATTCGAAATTCTAGTGACGATGTTTCGCTTTACAGAAGACCTCCAAAGAAAGAAGACGGATCTGATGATACAGATAAAATACCATATGCTGGTCAAATTTTTATTTATAGCTTGGAAATTCTGTGGCCAATTGTTGAATACAATCCTGTTTATGGAGATGAAATTAAAGCAAAACTATACAAAGATCCCAAAATTCCAATTAGTTTTAATTATTGTCAATGACTTGAAAAACCAGTACCTACTAATGCAATCTCATTTCAGTTTGATATAAAAGATCAGTTCAATTCAATTCAATTTGATATGCCATACTTTGTCATTGTTGTTTTTCAGCAAAACAGAAAAGAAGATCCTGAGCAATTCACACACGGTTCAATGTTTGACTCTTGCTTCGTCAAAAATATTTCAATTAAGAATGGACGAAATGAAGTATTTCCCAAAGATAATTGGAATTTAGACATTGAGGATAAATTTTTCGATAAGATGTTTATTTCTTACAACGATTTTAGAAATTCAAAGACTAAACTAGATACCCATTATCGTAGTGATGAACTGCACTTCAACGCTGGGCCATTTATTGGGAGAAGACCATTGTATGTTATTGATTGTTCTTACAGAAAAACAGCTATTGTAAAAGATCGAACTAATCTGAAACTTACAGTTGATTTTAATAAACCAATACCAGCTTCAACTATTTGTAATGTGGTACTTGTAAGCCAAAGAAACCTAATTTATGATGTTAAAAGTGAAAGAATCGCCGAAACCCAATAGTACGCAAACATGTATGGTTATCTTTTAAAAACATTTACTGTTATATAATAGTGCAATAAGAGAGTTTTTAAATGGGCTCTGAAATAAAAACTGTCTGAGGTTGTGCATTCTTTGGTTGGGTCCCTCGAGGGCCACCTTGTAACTGTGGCAATGGCTTCTTATTTCGATACGAGATGTCGTCTCGAAACACTACTCGATCGATCGTTGCAGAATGTCTGTCGCGAATGATTTTATGTGTATGATATCGGCGATGAGGCAACACATTGTCGTACTGAAACAGTTACCTATCGACGCGATGGGTAGTTGCGCTTTCATTAGGTTGTACAGCATTATGGGATTAACGTTGTCGAGAGACAGTAGCACATGCATTTCTGGGTACTCTTGCCTAAGCACATCAAGTTGTACACTTACCAGACACTTTTGACAACTGATGGTATAGTATTGGTTTCCATCAATACTGATTAGCACAAACTGGTGATGCTTACCGATATCGCCAGAATGCGGCAGTGCGTGATTGTTGATGATACCGCTTTGCATGGCGATGATTGAGTTCGCAGCATCCAGTAGTGGTTTGTAC
Source organism: Dryococelus australis (assembly GCA_029891345.1). NCBI lineage: Eukaryota > Metazoa > Arthropoda > Insecta > Phasmatodea > Phasmatidae > Dryococelus > Dryococelus australis. Next base: position 257,793,901 of record CM056993.1, on the reverse strand, counting down.
TTTTGCTCGATCCTGTACTCGTTGAGTCTGCGAATGGACGGCAGCACTTCTTCAAGACCCATTGCTTAAACTCTGTAGCCACGTATAGTCTAGACGAGCATATCAACTCGTACAACCCGGGCTCTGAAATAAAAACCATCTGAGGATGCATGTTCTTACAAGGGGTGACCCGAGTCATCACTTGTAATTGCGACAATGGCTTCTTGTACTTTCCCGTTACATTCACTCGCATCGCCTTTTTCAGATTGGTATAGCCAAGTATTCCTGCAACATCTTTAGCCTTGAACCACGGGTTGCCTTCTTCATCAATGATCACATACACCTATTTATTGTCGTAGACGAGTTTGCAGTTTACAATGTCGATGAGCGATTGCATTTTGTTAGACTCTTACGGGCTAACATGTGATACGCGAACAATTTCGATACGTGGCATTCTTCGCTTGTGATGTTTCGAAACAAGATATCATCTCGAAACACTACTCGATCGGTCGTTGCAGAATGTCTGTCGCGAACGATATCAGCGATAAGGCGACTCGCACTAGGCAACTGCTCTTTCATAGTGTCACTTTTTTGCATTTTTGTAGTGTCCCCATGGTAGTGTATTAATACCATCAGTAAGAATAAATCTATTATCATCTTCGGGGATTAATGCTTTTTTTCATCTCAATCGTATAGAGTTCATGTTTCTTACTTCTAAGTAGATTCATACTTTTGTACAACACATTTTTTACCAAACGAACACTTTTTGTAGTCACCAAAACTAATCTCATTTCTGACTACAGCGTTTTTCACACCATTTGGTCTTTTTTTTACACCACCCACCACATTTATTGCATACATTTTCGATTTCAAACTAATAAATTCTTCCATAATTTTTCCATTACATTCATATATTATTTTGCCAATAATCTTTTTGTTAACTTAACAGTATGCCATATGGATTATCCTTTCTATAATCAGAAGTATCAAAATGGTCGACCATTTGTTTCATGTCACTGTAGAAGTCTGATGTTTTTATATATTAGATGTACGAATCAGTATTTTGGTAGCACAGTTCAATATTTTCCCCATATTTTGGCTTCATTATATTATAGTGAAAATTGTACATTAAGACTTTCGATAGATCAAGTATACTCATTCCACCATAAATGGGTTTCTTAAAGCACAGTTTTGTTTTATTCATATGAACTGCAACCAAAGAGTTCATAAATATAGTCCTATCTTTAAAGTTTGGGTTAGCCACAAGTTTATCCATTTGCTTAGAACTGTGCACAACTGTATATCCACTCTGTTTCTAATAATTTCCATTGTTTTTCCAAAAACGGAATTGTTCATTAGCTTGTAGAAATATTTTTCAAAGTCATTTGTAGACTTTGTTCGCATATTTGTGTTTAGATCAATATAGGACTTGAGCCAATCTGATTGATCAAACTCCAGAACTCTATGGATCTTTTTCAACTTCATTCTGAGAGATAGATATTGCTTAAGATTTACATAATGTAATACATATTTCTCTTTACCATTCAGACTAGTCAAGAGTTTGGAATTTTTTGAACCTTCTGGTATTTTAATCTCTTGTGCCAATGGCAGAACTATGTAGAGATTGTGTAGTTCATGTGAGTATTTCAAATCAACTTCCAATATATACCGTTTGCTAGCATCATCTTCTATTTTTGTTACATCTATATTTGTATTTACCCACTTAAACCCACCATAAGGTAAATACTGGCTCATAGCCCATCCATATAAATTATTGGCATCCAGATATTTAAGATAAAACATTTCCTTTGTGCTGTCATAAGCATTCATGTATTTATTATTTGCTTTAACATATCCCTTACAACATTGTGAAATTCCACCATGAACACCTTTTTCTATCACCAAAATCATGTTAATCTGTTAATAATTCTTGTTCTATTTTAGTGTGTTTGAGCATAGCATCACACGCTAACCCTGGAGCTGTAAAATACCATCCTGGATCTAGCATATATGTTTAGAGACACACATCTCTAAATTTTTCCATTATACCAGACAATATCAACACATCAGATTTTTTATAGAGTTCTGTGTACTCTCTAAGAGATTTTATGTTGAATTTTTCTCACACCTCTCTCGCAAATTCGTAATCTTCGTCTGTAATGCCGCATTTATTGAGTTTGTTGTAAAATGCATCTTTGGATGGAAGCGATGTCTCACAAAATTTTTCATCACTATCCATATAGTCATATGGGTAGACACCTTTTCTTGTAACAAAGTCAAGAAGTTCATTGAAAAAATGTTTACATGTTTCTCGGAATTGGCTTCTGGAAAGGTTGCTAGAGAGTTTATCGATACTACTAGCCATAAATTTAAATGAGCCAATAAATCTAAGATTTACACTTCCGCATACATGCTTCGTAAAATAAATATTTTTTTCTTCATTGTTGGGAATTAGATCAATCTTATTTTCATCGATGCCAAGATCTCTTATGAATAAATGTGTGTCATAACCAGAGAGATTGTGTATAAGCACCATTCAATGGCTTTTCACATATATGGCAATGGGTAGCTCTATAATAAACAATTTGTTCTTTCTGAGTTAGTGGAAGCATTGGTTTTTCATTTACATTTGCTTCTTCCATTAGCATTTTAACGAACACAGTAGATGCATCAGCCCCTTCATAAGTTACTGGTGGTTTATAGTACCCATGTTCGTATTTTACATAGTAACAGAAGCTAATAGGCTCATGTTTTTGGTATGGTTTCGTGTTGGATTCGTCGGGGTTTGGTTGGCAAGTTTCGATTTTAGTCAACAAACATTCAAAATCAGCATATATCACAAACGATACTTTCAAAGAATGAATTTGGTTTTGAAATCTTAATGTCATTTTTTTCCTTTAGATGGTAGTTCAACTCTAACGCCATCATGATCTCGACAGTCTTGTTCGTAATCTTGTAGCTTATTTACAGAGTAGAAATGTTGCAAACATCTATCAGATATAAATATTTTGTGGCTATTATTTGTTACTTGTGATGTGACAAGTCTCGAAAGACTTTTAATCCAGCAGTAGTGATCGTTCTTTTCGTCACTGTTTGAGGGTTTCTTTGTACTTGATGCAATGCAGATAGAACAGACCACAATAAGTATTTTTGATCATCGTTCTTAATATTAATTACCGCCTGCTTAGTTTTGATTTTTTCTGGGAGATCAACATAAGAACTGCCCTTGAATGGTACATATATATTTATTCGCACTTCTAGTTTAAATATTCTGTTGAGTACCCACTGAAATCCCTTTGCTTCGAATGCTCCCATCTCAGCTATGATTTTCGATATGCTGTTGGTGTAATATTCTTCCAAATTAGTTAATTTCAGTATAATTTCGTTCTTTGTTTTAAAGGAGCTTTCTGCATATTCAATATTCTCGCCTATTCCCCTTTTGTACTCACTGAAGAATTTCATGTTCACTTTGAATGATTTTGAATGCTTACTAATTAGCCCCGTAACAGTTTCTTTTAAATCGTTTAGTAAATGCTTTGGATCCTTGTAAGCATTCGCATTCTTTACAGCATAAGTTTTGATCCTACTTTGAAATGCTGTTTCGATTTATTCTACACAGAATTTGGTTGTGTACTTATGAATTTTACTTCTTAAGTGACTTCTTATGAGAGACGGTTTGTAATAGTGTCTACATGTTTCGCATTTCACTTGTTTCTCACGTGGGGGCTTCTGTTTTGATATTAAGTGTTGTGGCACTTTAAAAATTTCCCATCCATTTGTTGGTTCATGTGATTTATTACGTATTGGTGTAAGTCCTTGTGCAATCTACTTTTGAGATGGCTTCTTATGAGAGACGGTTTGTAATGGTGGCTACACGTTTCACACTTGACATGCTTCTCTTGAGATTTCTTGTTCTTTCTTTTAGCAAAGACGTCTTTCTTAAACTTATATTCTTTCCTAACATTACCAACTCTGTTAATCTTTTTCATTGCCAAGGCTGTCATCATATTAGGCATCGGTTGATTTCTATTTGTGCTCATTTATTATATACAATATTTTCTACGCATTCAAATTTCTTGAGCCACTCTTTTTTGTGGATTCACCCAACTGCAACTAGACATATATCTCCAAATTAGGCTATGTTGTAGCACATTGCCGAAGTCAGAGCGATAATTATATTTTAATGATTGGATAATCATTAAAACTTTATAGAGATATGAGCATAAATAAAAATCAACTGATGTCTAATATGGCGATCGTTTACTCTTTATAAGACCGAATAGAATGCCTTTGTTAAACGCCACAATCCTCCATTCCATCATATGCAAAATTTATACCACCACGATTAACATCATCTAAAACTTTTTCGCTGAAAATCTGAAGATATCTGTCTGGCAAGGTTACCTTAAAATTGCCAGAAGTAATTACCACTTTGTATCCATACAATGCATCAGATATTTCAGCATGGTCTATGGGATAGGTCTGTCCGATTGTAAGTTCGGAAAGTTTCTTAAATTGTTGGGTTCCGTTCAATACATTTAGCAACTGGTCAATCTTTATTAAATACAATATTTAATTTTTTTTTTACGTATTCAATTTTCTTGGGCCGCTCTTTGCAACATTTGCAGTCACTTTTATGCAACTGCACTCTAACGCAACTTTTTGCGGTCACTTTTTCGGTTGCCCCAAACGCAACTTTTTGCAGTTACTTTTTGCAGATGCCCCAAACGCAACTTTTGCAGTCACTTTTTTGCAACTGCACTCTAGCGCAACTTTTGCAGTCACTTTTTGCGGATGCATCCAAACGCAACTTTTTGCAGTCACTTTTTGCGGCTGTGCTCGAACCGGCTGCTGATATTTTCTGTTGACTAGAGCATTCAATTTACCGTTGATTTTCTGATGTCTAGAGCATTCAATTTACTGTTGGTTTTCTGATGGTTTGAGCGTTCAATTTGCTGTTGGTTTTCTGATAACTGGGGGCTGTTCCCAAACCCAACTTTTTGCAGTCACTTTTTGTGGCTTCATTCTAACGCAACTTTTGCATTCACTTTTTGCGGCAGTGCTCGAATCGGCAGCTGGTGTTTTGGATCAGGAAAACAAACGGTAATTTTTTCTGGGGGGTTTTCTGATGGTTAGAGCATTCAATTTGCTGTTTGTTTTCTGATGGTCGCGGGCTGTACTCGAATCGGCATTTCTATACTACTGTTGGCTATGGTAGCATTGCCAATCCCAGTCCTTAACTTTAAGTGTGTCGACATCGACATTAAAATCACGTTCCTGTCATATGACGGTAAGATGGGTACATTGTGTAATGCAACGTCGAGGAGAGGATCCTGCGAACCTGAATGCAGGTTGTAAACCATTGCCACTAGGCTGGAAACACCTGAAGACGAGAAGCATTACTTATACACATCACCGCCACCTGAACCAAGCTCTGGAATAACAATGAGCGAGAAACTTAACATTCACTACTCTTCATTCCGAACATTAGTTTTAGCTGAAGCTGCCCATCAGTATGAACAAATAGATATGGCAAACACGTGGAAACAATTTTGAAAAAAAAATAAAATAAAATAAAAATAAAATGTTTCACTTGGTGTGTTGCATTGTTTCGGCAAGCTTTTTGAAAACAAATGAAAACATTAAAAATTGGAGACGTTATGCATTCAAGTAAAGGCTGAAGAAGCTGGTACTCAAGACGACATTCCTAGACCGAACAATCTACGATAATACTTTGAGGCCCTTGCGTTTTGGAACGCCACCCAGATCGTAAAATACTACGGCGATGTAAAGATCATGAATGAGCGCGTGGAATTTTGTGTGAAACCACACATATATTACTGCAACAAGTAGGTTCATTACAAAAATACTAATGCGTTTAAATATCTATGGTAAAAAAAAAAAACTTATTAAGTGATTATGTAAGTGCAATGGAAGAACTACATACAGACTATTTACGGTTTATTCACTTTTAGAAACAAATAATTGAAAGTACAGTCTGTATCACGTGTTTGGTTGTTTTAACCTTGTATTAATATGAAAATAACTTTTTTTTCTTAAATTGATTTTTACTTATATTTTTACTGTAAACTATAATATTTTATTTATAATTAATGCGAACAAAAAGAGTGACAAAATAGATTTGTTGGTAATGCCTAGTAATAGCCTAGATAGTTATTATGCATAATGTTATTACACTGAGTGCGCACGAATGCGGTGCGTAGTCACGTTGCTGTAATTTTGTATACTTAGTTAAGCTTTGTTTGCATGAGGCGGAGAAATATACTGAAAGTAGAACTTAAACATGGCATCGGAATAGATTGAAGTAACCATGAATGGACTTTACAAAACACGTCGGCACGAACACATTAAGATCACGCCAACACATCTTCTACAGAGCGCTTGAAAATTATTTATATTCGCTTCCCTCAAATGACAAGCTAATTATTTTTCAAGACAGTAGATGTTTTTTTACTACACGGCTTTGTAGACTAAGCTTTTATATTTCGCGAATATGGAAACATGCTCCCCGGATGTAAGTATGGATACAAGAGCGATAGTTACCAGAAACATACAGCAATTGTTCGAATGTAGAGAAATTAATCTAAATGTGGAAGATATTTTCCACCCTGTGCTAAAGATTGATGGTGTGTATCCAGACTTGTCATACAATTCGACGAGTTTAGAATTATCACCAATGGCAATACTTTAGGCGTACGTCTTCGTTTACAGTGCAAGAAAACACTACAAGCCTAAATGCGTGACAACACCTCTCGAGCGATATTCACTTGCATTCGTTGGAAGTGGTGACTAGAATTTGACTCATCAAGACTATGGGGCAGATTTTCCTCGACCTACTAGAAAACAGCACGTTTTGCCACAAGTATCACACAATACGGCTTACCTCTCACTCACCTGCTGTTTTGTCATAAATACTAAAGCTGACTCACCCATCCATTACATGTCACGGTTCTAGGTGACAAGGACACTGAAAGTGCTAGTTAAGGGTATATAGAGGATTCTAAGGCATAAAGCATGCGATACAATGGGTTCGTACGAAATATGTACATGCTAAATTTTACGTGAAAAGGACGAACTTGAAAATAATACTGTTTGCACCAGAAGTTGTGAACACCGATGTCGACAGAGACGTTCCTAGCTAAGTAATGCAAAGAAAAGTGATATTAATGATACGCATGTACAAGAGGAAGTTGATGAAGACAATAATGGCGACCTCGTTGATGAAGCCCGTCGTAATATTCTCTACACTCTTACAAATCTCTTCGAAGAACTTTAGCGACAACCTGTTTTAAGAAGACGAGAGGTCATAAATACAATGTTTTTTTTTTCTCGATTATTTTTCTGAAGTTATTGGTAGGCTAAGATTTTCGATCACTTAAAAAAATACCGGAGATAACTCGCGCATAAATCCATCGAAGAATTTCAAAGCAAGGGTTACAATAAACGAGAGTCGAATATATACTGCTCTTTAACACCCTGTAGTTAAGATATACAATGTTATAATGTGCATAATATGTATACAATATATTGTGTTGTCCCCTGATGATTTACTAATAATTTCCTTAGAGACTTCTAATTACAGTGATATTTTCTTAGCCGTGGATACAGTTGGACATTCTGCATAAAAGTGTAAGAATGAAGATAAAATTGGATTTGAGGTCTGTCTGAGTACTTTCGAGGTCTGCTATACGCCTGTTCGTGTCTGTCTAAAGTCTGTTCGAGCTGTGCTGCGGTCTGCAGTATGGTTAAGATCTAAGGACTCTTTCAGGTCTGTGTGTTTGGAGTCTGTTTTACGCCATGTGTGGTGTTTATGTTCTTATGCAACATAGTTATCCTTGCCGCTGTTTGGCTGTCTCGGTGTCTACAAGTGATTGGCTGATCTCTTCAGGGAATAATATATCAGTGATCATAGAATTGCATCGCATTCTGAATACCATTGGGTAATATTTTTTTTAAATTGGAAAATTTAAGTTTTTTGAGAAAAAAATATAGTTTTCGATATTTGTTATGTGGATTATAAAAACAAAAGGAGGAAATTTTGCATGCTCGCAATGCTCTTCGTACAATTTCAAAGTGAATTTAAAAAAAATTAAATTGTACTTTTTTCGTGGGTTAAAATGAAAATTGTTTGGTTAAAAAAATATATAAAGACATTAAAGAAAAATTATTTTTCAAGACTCCACGATACACTGTTCAATTTCGCAATGTTTTAAACAAATAGTTTTTGAACTCGGATTACTGCCACCTTTTGAATCGTTGACCGATTTATTACATTACTTAAACACCGAAATTGAAAGTGACATTTTTATATCTTTCTTCAGTATTATACCAAATACTTCGCCATTAATTACGAAAAGAAGCTTTGGATTTTAATTTGATTAAAACATTTATATAGCACACTTAGTTGAATGTTTACGTCATGTAGGTTTCGCATGTTGATACACTGCTGAATTAATAAAGAGTTTTTTTATCTATGAAAATTACATATTTTTGATTGTGCAAACCCTTGAAACAGCCATTGCCGACAGCATTATGAAACACTTGAATATTTTTGTGTGATTCCGGTTGTAACTATTCACATTACCGACTCGACTCGAAGTAATGGCCCTATACCCCCAATATAGCCCTTCGGTATACTGAACTTAAATTTCCTAATACTGACAGGCGTTAAATATCTCTCGAACAGATGGTGCTTTAGTGTTTTACCAAACATATAGGCATAGTCTGTATACAGTGAGAAGTAAAACAAATATTTTTCGAAGAAATCAGCGAATTTGCTACTAATGTAATTTTTTTCTAATTTTATGATGTTTTCAAATATTTATGTTTAACCCTATTTATTGGTGACCGAAATACAATTTTCTATTTGGTCACTAATATAGACCTACAAAATTACAAGATCTATACTGTTGTTGTTAAATAATATTCGTTTTTATAAGGATACTAATGTCCAATATTAGGCCCTCTAACGGCCAAAGGCTACATGGTTTTTTATTTTACGACAGAGGAAAACCAAATAGTTTTTAAGCCCGGCTCACTTCACCAAATTCAAATCCTTCGTTGCCGTGTTTTAAAATACTACAGTCCCTTTGCCACATGGGCTATTCCAACACCATGAAAACCTACACCGTTATACCTGATGCGGTAGCTTATCTTTTAACAGTAAGAGAAAACTCTAAGTGTAACTGTATTACTTTGTAATTCCATATCTTATTTCACAAAACATTTGTTCATTACATCACAGTTACAGACAGTAATGGAAGAAAAAAGTTCCTTTCATGCAAACCACCTATGATTCACGCATATTGTACAGCATGTGCAGAACAGAAAAGTCATTAATATAAATTTTCCGTAATGGACTGTCGTGAGCTCCACCCTAGTCACAAGCTGGTATCGTCCCTGGGTAAGAGGCGTCTGTCGAGTGGCGACGCACGGACTGCCGGGAAAAACACTATAGTCCATTCCCCATTGGAAGAAACTTTGTCGGAGCCCTGCTAAATATCTACTTGCAGGCCCGTTTCGTATCCTTCTGCCCAATGTAAACAAACATTGCCATGAGACTGTCATGTAGCATCTGTCAAAATCAATGTCTACATGTCATTGTGTGTGTACACGTGTTCGTATACTTTCGCTACACCTAAAAATAAACATTGAAATATGACTTCTACTTTTATACCTGTCAAATGTGTTGTTTACTGTTTACAGCTTTTCAAAGAATTCTGTCTTACGTCTGTTTAAAAAAGCATTTCGTACGAATATTCACAGTTTAGGCCTATAACATTATTTAGGTCAGCTTTATGACGTTTTAAAAATGCCTGAATTAACGATAGTTCTTACGGTTACGTTACAGTAACATATTTGTTTTACACGACATATCACATTACGCGTAATGCACGTTAATATTTTGCCGCGACTGTCTTGGGTTATTTCTTTAAAAGGACGGCCTCAGTTCGAATAACGAAGGAATGTCCAGTCCAACGAATAAGTAACATTATAATCAAGCACGCAACTCGTGTCATTCATTTTTTGTTATAGAAACTTAAAATATAGCGGTGAACATGTACTCAAATAAGCCTACCGTAACTTTTGTTCCGCTCATATTTATATGTATTGCTACTTACTGTGTATTAGGTTTATTGAAATTGATTGGGTCTGGGCTTGGTTATATTGTTGATTGGTGGTGAATCACGTTACACGACTGTGTTTCAAACACCCACCAGGGCAAAGGTACAACGTTGTGATAAATAAACAGACATGGATGTACATGAATAACTTCGCCATAAAAACAGTTCACATTTACAACGTATAAATAGCTAATATCAAATATTTGAAATCATGCACACACAGGGCCAGAGTATCGACCACGATGCACAAAGGGACGCCATTTCACAGACGCAATGATTAACGAAACACACGTCACAGTATATTTATTACTGCCGTGGAAACACAGATTTATCACAACATCGTAACTTGGCTAGGTAGGTTTAAAAAACACAACGTCTACAAATGTGATGTGGTAATTTGAAGTATTTTTTGGAGTAAGTATAATTTACACTTCGTTTTGTAAAACAGCAGCACGCCATGTCATGGCTCGCCACGTCTGCCAACTTCACTTCGTTTCTGCCCCGCCATCGTATCTAAATATATTAGAATAAGTATTTAAACTTTAAAATCTCTTTTATGTTGTAAATTACAAATTCAAAAATCATTATTTTGCTGTACTAAGTATGAAATATGCTACAATTGAAAATATGTAGAATTAATTCCGCTTACTAGCGAAGTGAAACTTCCCGAGTGTGAAAGAGACAAAACAGAGAGAGAGAGAGAGAGAGAGAGAGAGAGAGAACGCTAAGCCTCGCTCAGCAGATAGTTGCTTCAAAGTTTCTCTCGCTCGATAAAACAACACCATACCATTACGGCCTACTCACGATATTTTCCGCTGTTATTTTAAACTGTAAAAATGACATATGTTACTATCGGGGCTACCTAAATATTTAAATAATTAAATAGACACCGTTTAATTTACAAACAGTATACTAAGAAACCAGGTTAAAATAATATTTTTAATGTGAACTATTTCTTACCACCCGTTGCCAACACGTCGCTGTTCTCGCTGTTTTTAATTAATATTTAAAAAGAAATAAATATTACAAGTTATAGAATATATTAAAGTAAAGTTTCATTTATTCAATAATACAGTACTCTAAAGTTAACCACAGAGTTATATATTCGTGGAATGCATGTTATTGAAAAAACAGGTTGACATGTTATGCCTGGAGTGTATTTTCAAAGGTTGGTTTTCATCAGTCGCTTCCACTCGGGAATGGAGTATATGTACTTGTGCTGTGTACGTAACGTGGACTTGGCAATTTGAAATTCTTCATTTCGCTTGTTGTGGATTATCACTGACATTCAAGGAATAACAGTCATCTCTTTGGCATATTTTTATCTTATCTTGGTTCTTTTGTGCAGCTGATTATTATTCACTTTCTCCTACAATGTCTTATTAATATCTATAAAATGGGGCCACTTACTAATCATTAGATATTCGTATGTGGTAGCATTAGAATGTACAACATTTCCCTGCCTGTGTATCCAAAGCATGGTGAAACATTAACCTAGAGCATACATTTCAGCATTATAACTTTTATTTCGAAGAAATTATTTTCGACGTTTTGTGCTTAATTTTCCATATTATTAGCGTTTAATTTTATAATAGAGCGTTTTATGTTACCTGGCATTTAACATATTCTCTCTTCAAACTGCATGTTCTTAGGCATAGCGATTGCCTGCATTAATTTCTAGATATGAAGAATTGCACATCCTCTCAAACAGACAGGTGCTTATTTGCTGGATCTTAGGTTGCTTCAAGTATATAAAAGTGTCCGTGATGAATTTAATTCAAGGCCATCAATTTTCACTGCGGGACAAGGACGCTCAAATCTGTCGCAGGTGTATGGTAAACCCAGGGTACGAAGATAATTGTCGTACTCAGAGACATGAAAAACACATTGCATTCAAACTAACTTGAAGACTCGGCTACGAGGTACTGCTGTGTGCGACCCAACTCAGTTTATACAAACATTTGAGAGATAGACACCTTAAAAATTTGTTTTTACAATGTCTATGTCACTGCCATTCCTGAATGTCTTGAGATAATACCAAAGAGATCTTATACTAAAACTCGCTTGCGGTCAAGTAAGCGAACTCGATAACAGGTTTTTGGAAACTGTCTGTATATTCTTGCAATGTGTGGATAGTCATTGTATTCATGATATTGTAGTTGCCATATTACTAGTTTTCCACCATAGCGAACCGTGCTCGATTTCCGGTTTAGTCACTTCCGATTTTCGCATGTGCGATACGTGGCGTGCAATACCGTTATCTGGCGTCTTTCTCGAGATACTATACTGTCTTTCCATACATTTGCAATACGCCATTGCTTCATCTTTATCCACTTCACCCTTATGGTGACAAAGACGCTACTCAAAATTTCCAATGACTAACTCGTAGAATCAGAAAGACATTACTTTATTGAGTTTTTGTGACGGTATCTGCATGTGGTGATCTCTAAACACCCTGTGTAATTGGTAAGATGGCTTTAGAAAAGTACAAACTGCAACGCTGGTAATGAAACACTGCTAAACTGACCAACCGAAAGTCGTCGGAATTGTGAGCCAGAAAGAATGGAAAGAGACCAAACAAACCTGAAAACACTGCACCTGTATCCCGCATCCACATCTGGCTTGCCGATAACGAAAGCTGACTCATTAAGTACATATAGCTTTCCGTGTGCATGAAAAAGAGCCATTTCGGTTTAATTCGCTTTTCACCATAATGTCTTTCAGCAATGTTGGTGTGCATTATACCGTACAGAAACGTCGATGTATTATCTAAAGTCCTAAATTATTGCTTAATGTTAATGCTTCCTCTATTTAAAAATAACTCCTGGGATATGCTTAGTTTGACGACACAGTTTACTGAGACTGATAAGATACTAGCGACACTTAGGCCTAGAATATGACTAGAAAAATTATAATATAAAAACAGTCGATAGCTAAGAAAACTTGTATCTGTCGTACAAAAATAATATAAAACAGCTGAAGAAATTATACCAGATTTCACACAAGTTGCGAGTGTGGACGCGCTGCAGAGAAGAAGAAACTTTTGACTGGAGAAACAGGGGAGGAGGAGGAAGAGGGAGGAGATGGCAGTTCCCCCGAAGTTGAACTTCCGGGCAAGCGACCAGCGAGAACGGACCAACTGTTCTGGCGGGCGCCACCTGCGATCGCAGGCGCTTGTTGTCGCAGACGAACAGCAGACAGAGGATGACTGCCTCTCAGTTCTGTCTGCCTCCATCCAACTCCTCTCTCCACACACAAACACACAGAGGCAATCCCGCTGGAAACCCTCCCAGTCCGCGCAACTCGCCCCGGGTTGTAGTGAAAGCCAGGGGGGTAGGGGGGCAGGCGTGCACCTCTTAGCTGCACTTCCCTGCCCGCAGAACTTGGAGATAGCCTCGCGCCACAATCGGCGACGGCCCAGCCGCCAACTTGGATTGAGAAGCTAAGTGATCCGTGTCAGAGATACTGCCTCCAAGACTTCCCTCTGCCCCACTAACCACGTCTGGCCAACCGTGGACTGCGGTTTCTAGGGGTGTACCCGGGGAGCAATTCCCGCACTGTTCCGAGAGACCAGTCGAGAGCGTCGATCCTTTGATAAACCTCTGTTTTCTTCCGCCTTATATAACATTAACTTTGCTAAAGTCATGGCCACTTTACTCATGCGTAGGTCAAGTGAAACTATAACATTATTAGAAAAGTAATTATTTTTAAAATGTGTTCATTCTTAATTGTTATATTAAAAATAAATAAACAGAAAACCAACATCATCGCGTCGATACCAACTTCATTACTACTCGCCTCTCACCAAGGCGAATCGGGTTCAATCCCCGGCTCGTTCACTTTGAACTTTCGCAAGTTGGAATCGTGCCGGACGATGCCGTTGGACGGTAGGTTATTCTCGGGGATCTCCCGTTTCCCCCGCCCCTTCATTCCTGCGCTTCTCCGTACTCGCCTCACTTCACCCTCATCGATTCTCAAGACCTCGATGTTAAGAGCAGCCCAACTCTCTTCGCTCACTCACCAACATTACTGGACACATGATGATAGAGCGCCCGCCGGAATACATGCAGGTATGGAGAATGACATTCCTCACTGGTTGATTGCAAAAGTGTTCAGTTGACCGTGAACAGCTTATATACGTTTTGAAGGGCAGCTCAGCGTCCTTTAACAATATTGCTCGCAAACAAAATACATAGTGACCTTTGAAGAGTACAGCCTTGTTATAGTCCATTCACGGCTATTTCTAACTTTTCTAAAGCCCTGCTAAAGTTCTACTTCCAAAATATTCCTTCGGCCCAATGCAAACAAAGCTTATCCCAATCAAGAATATTACAGCAAAGGGACAACGCACCGCATTCGTGCAGAATAAGTTTAATGATATTGTGTATAATGACTATTTCCTACTAAGCATTGCCAATTCCTACTATAGTTTCTCACAGTTTTTATTCATATTAAATACAAGTTAAACGTTGAACTTTATAACTAATATGTAAGTAAAATTTCAATTTAACCAAAACTAAGATACCTTAATGTTAATACAAATATTAATCGCTTGTTATACATAACATATTTAGGAAACAACCAGACACGTCATATTTGGTGTGATTTTTCTAAGATTTGATTTTAAATGTGTTAAGAAATCGCAAATAGACCATACATAATAGCAGACAGTAGCAAAGTAACAATAATTCGTATTTTTGTGTGTTTTTGAGTCTATAAATCTTTATTTACAATCAGTTTTAAGGGTATTAGAATTCTTCCAAAAATATTTTTCATAGAATTGTGGCCCGGGGAAAAGATGGACTAAGGGTTGTTGGTTTGAAAGCGTTGCGGAGACATACCTAACATAAATTAACATGTAAAATGCTGTGCTTTGACTCGACTACTGTCGCAGCACTAGGCAGACGCCTTAACTCTCTTACATTCAATCGCATAACTCGCCAAAAAGCCAAAATCATACCAAATCAGTGACTTTTAAATTACTCTGTAATTAATTCGTTTCGGATGAATGGAAATGTGGCAAAACGCATGAGTTTGTTTTAAAACGGGCTATATTATCCCGTCTCCTAATGTTACACATTTCAAAAAAATAGTTAAGGTCGTCGATGGAAAATATTAAAACGCAGAGTTCAATATTTTTAAAATGTTTTAAATGTGTGTGTAATGGTGCACATGTATACGATAGTAAAATTAATAAATTTGCTCAGATTTAATTGGCAGTAATTTTTGAGAATCCTAAAAAACGCAAGTATACCGTAAAATTCACAGGAGATATTTTATGGCTGTACGCAGCGTCCGGTTTTAAATTTCCGGATCACGAATATGTGCAGATCCGGCTGACTTTTCAAAGTGTCAAAAAGCAGTCTGTACTTCGAATACTAGCTTTGCCACCAGAAAATTCATTTAGACTGTCCGAACGGTTGGATTGGAGCAATCAGCCGGGTACCGATTCTAGGCGTGAAAGCCCTTCTCAAGTTGAATTGCTGTAGCGTGTTGGAGCAAGGCTCACTCACTCTCTTTTACTTAATTCCCTTTTTGAGCTAATCCTTTTAATTTTCAGTTCTCTTCCAAAAATCCCTTCATACAAATAGGACGTTTTCGAAACCACCACTTTCTATACGCCGCAAGTTTTCGGAGCGATTGTTAGAATACCATAAACCGAAGGGTTTCAAACGCGTCAGCGTTATCTTCGAATTCGCAGTGGCTGGAACCGAAAATTCAAGTGTATTCATTGGTAGCAATGAATACACTTGAATTTTCGGTATATATGATGCTACAAACCTCTCCGTAAATAATACTTGTTTTATGAGACTATAATTCGCTGCTTATTTTTTTCTATTTTAGCTTCAAGCTTTTCCCCTCCTTGCGATGATTACTTTTCTCTCACTCGCAAACTATTTCTTTACTACACTTTTTTATAAAAAAAAAAAAAAAAAAAAAAGCCTTTTTGCCTTTCGCAAAATGAAAACACCTGCGTTTTGTAACGTTTCGGATTACATGTATAGTACTAGTATGTAATGGTTTGTACTGGGATAGCGCCTATACTGTAGATAGTTGCCACACTTGGCTCCAGTTCTGTTGGTGGAATCGTATCAACAGGAAGAGGCGGCGTACCTAATAATGCCAACGCTGGGAATGTAATCTTTATACGTATTTAAGAACTGTATGGTGCATACTACCTTTACTCGCATTAGAAGAAATCTCGACGTAAGCACGATTTACTCCTGGAGCAAATTTAAGTCGACTGTGCAGGATACTTCCTTCGAAAGGACGAAGTGTCGTGAACAGTTCGGCCGGCAGTGCTTTCTACGCAGCTCCAGAAGCTCGGATAGGGGAAAGTAATTTTTTCCAGAGTACACTAGAAGTTACCATCTAACAAAAATTAAAAGCTTTTATTGAACTTCTTGGAAGTGCCCAACATATCACTAAGAAAGGTATATTTATAAATATTATATAAACACACTATTCACTCTGACGGTTGAAGTCTGTCAGTAGTAGTTTAACATTTTTGGCCGCAACTATATTAGATATCGCAGTTGTTCGTTTCCACCAAGTTTGTAGTAACGTATATTCGCTTGATGTAAATTATACGTTGTATTTGATATCTATGTTAATATCAACATTCTGGTATATGTGGCTGACATAAACGTTTTTAATTCCCAATGTCAGCCTATAAGTAAACATGTCTGCACACATGTTTTTAGTAGCACATAATAATAAATATTGCAATTCTTGCATAGCTTGTTCACGATAAATTACGGACTTCAATATGCACTTTTGAATAAAATCCTTTTTTTAAGTTTGTAAATTCCAATGGAAAGACTTACCGAAGTATGTTGACGATTTATAAAAAGTAAAAAAAGCACTGTAACTAATATACATATGCACTATAGTTTATAAATAGTATGTTTAAATAAAACATGAGAAACAAGTTATGTATTTATAAACATTATCATACAGAAAAAACATATATTTATTAATATGAAAACAATTATAAATAGTGTTAGATGTGGACGCCTGATAGGCGTATCTGAGTTCGTGAGGGATTGAGGTCTTAAAAAAATAAAAGAAACAAAACCTGATATCTAATTTATTCACTGTGCTATTATTTACAGCTTTAAATTAAATGTGTACACGTTTACTCTTTATATTTAACAGTGAGCGCAATACTTAATGACTGTTTCATCTCTAATTACGTCCTTCTTAGTTGTCTCTGTTGGTTACAGTCAATTAACAACAGTAGGGGAATGGGGCTTGATTTGCAAGGGCGTGGGGCGTCGGAAACGGAACCTCCCGGCCGCCATCTTGTTACGTCACCCATCCGCCATCTTGGATGTCGTTGACCTTTTACCCCTGACCCGTGTGACCTTGATCTCGAGGACCTTTGACTACAAAAAAACACTAAAAAAACCTTTAAAAAATTCCAAACTCCCTCAAAAAATTCTAACGAAATTCCGAAAAAAATGTATTGTTAAAAATTATGAAAACTGAAATGGTTTAAAATATTGTTAAAAAGATCCTCTGAAATTACCAATTTTTTCCAGAAATGCTTACAGGGATCAGCGACTCCGGTGACTGGGATTAGTTACTCTGAGCCAGGTGACCGGGAATAGTACCTACGACCTACGACCTTTACCTTTTCTCCCGAGAAAAAAAACCATTAAGAAATATGAAAAAATCTTTTTAAAAATTTAAAAAATCGTTAAAAATGTATTTTTATAAAATTTTATTAAGAAAATTTCATTATTAAAATGTATTCATCCCCAGCACTCTATTGCCCTTTTTCCGTTAAAATTCCTATAAAAAGATTTTTTACTATAAAATCTTTTTAAAAGAATTAAGAAAAAAAAGGTTTTTAATCCTGGTGGCCATTTTTCCTTTTTTTTCCTCGGAATTTCCCCTTTTCACAAAAAAAATTACCCTAAAAAATCTCGTTTTTTTTCGTTCGCCATTTGTTTACATGCTACTGGAGATTGATTCTCGCCTTTGCTGGACTGCCGTCTTTGTTTACATGCTACTGGAGGCGGCCATATTTATTTTCTCGTTCGTCATTTCTTTATACATTATTGGAGGCCACCATCTTGGTAGGTGGCTACCATCTTGGTAGGCATCTCCCATCCGCCATATTGTATGCAGACTACCTTTACCTTGGCCCCGTGACCTTGAATGACCTTGAAAAACAAACCAAGAAAAATACACAAAAGTCAGCCAGCACAATACATTACAGACTACCACCGCCATGTTAGGTGCAGACTACCTCGACCTTAATCCTGTGACCTTGGATGACTTTGAAAACAAAACTATTAAAAAAATCAGCAAGCATAATACATTACATACTACCACCGCCGTATTAGATGCAGGCCATCTCAAACTTGACCCCATGACCTAGAATGACCCTGAAAATAAAGAAATTGAGAAAAATTCATGAAAGTCAACAAGCATAATACATTACAGACTATCACCACCATATTAGATGCGCACGACCTTGGCCTTGACCCCATGACTTTGAATGACCTAAAAATAAAAACTCGAGAAAAAATCTCTGTGAAATGGCAAAACCTAGCCGACTCTATCCACCTTCCACACAGCTGCTGTCACACTAAACCTTTCAGATTACCTCCCCTATTGCTTATAATATACAGGCTTTTGCAATACCTTACTGAAGTATTCTAGTGGTCTTTCTTTCCCATCTTGAACATGAGATAACATAGCTCCAATGCCTACATCACTAGCATCAGTTTACTAAAAGCATCTTCACACTGAGTGGTCAAAATGATTCTCCTTTTCGCCTCAGTCAGGTCATATAGTGGTTTGGCAATTGTGACGAACCCAGGAACAAATCGACAGTAGTAAGCACATAATCCCAGAAAACTCCGCACTTTAGTATTGTCTGTAGGTGTCGGCCGAGGTTTTATCGCTTTGGTCTTCTCGGGGTCTGTTTCTATCCCATGGGACGACACTACATCTCCAAAGAAATTAATTTTATTTGAAACAGGTGGTTATTCCTAGCAACCAAGTTTCAAGTTGGCTGTGGCCATTTTCTGCAATACAGAGTCTAAGCGAGATAAGTGCTCTTCAAATGTCCTTCCTGTCACAAAAATGTAATCTAAGTAAACCTGACATATATCTAAAGGCAGGACTTTTTCCATAAGATGTTCCGAAGTAGCAGGGGTATTGCATAACCCAAAAGGTATAACTTTAAACTGGCTTAATAATTTCCATTGGACACAAAATGCAGTCTTCTCTTGGTTCTCTGGGGCCACCTCGCACTGCCAGTACCAACATTTCATGTCCAAAGTATAAAACCATTTTGAAGTTGCTAGGATGATTGTCATCAATCCTTTGAAGTTGATAAGAGTCTTTCTTTGTCACATTATTAAACCGTCGATAATCTACACAAAACTTCAGCAAGCCATCTTTCTTCTTAACAAGTACAATCGGTGACGACCATTGACTTCAATAGTGGTTCTATGACATCTAACTCCTTCATTTCCTCTAGGATTCCCTGAACTGCCTTGTGCGAAACTAGTGGCAGTTGTCTTGATGGCTGCTTTATGGGCCTGGCATCTCTTGTAACAATTTGATGACAGGTCGCATTAGTTCTTCCAAGGTCATTTGGTCCACGTAAGAAGTGATCTGTATTTCTCTGTTTTAATTCAGATACATCATTCTTCTGTCGTCAGTTAAGATTTTCATTTGTTCTTACTAGCAGTTCATATAGTACTTCTGGTAAATGACATTCTATTTGTTTTACTCTAGAATCTCTGAAACATTTGTAAGTACCTGTGTGACCTGCTTGCAAACAACTATCACAACATGTCATTCTAACTGAAAAACTGTCATAATTAGAAGAGACCAGAGTTCTTGCTACAATAATTTTACCTGGTAGGACATCAATCTTCTCTGCTGGCTTAATTAGACCTAAACATCTGACAAACTTTCCTTGACACCTGCCTGTTAATGACAATTTCACTAGACGCAAGCAGCATATTGGGTTCACACATAATACTGGGCAGCTAACTGGGGAGTACAAATCATGCCATGTTAACACTGCCAACTCTGTACTGCCTACCCATAGCACATCAAGTCGGGTATCGTTCAGTACCCCAGCCTATGTAGTTCATCAACCACCAAAAGACATTCATCCTCTATTTCTGATATGTAAACATCGTGTTCTATGCTAAGGTCACCAAGATTTAGGATTAATTGTCTCTTACCGATAATCGGCGTGGTCTCACATGTTACGGTAGTCAAATAGCACCATTGCATGGCGTTTTCTGGTGATCACTGGGCGGAAGGCCCGAGGATGTCTGGTCTTACTAATGTTTCGGTAGACCCAGTGACGATCATCTTTTAAGGAACATCATTCTCACTTCCTCCGCCAGTATTGTATCCCAATTCCTGTCTCACCGTCCATGCATATAAGAACATTGGGGCCTTCCCTCCAGCATCAACCGATCATCGCCCCCCTAAAATCGATGTTTACAAGTTTGCCGAATGTGCTTTATTCTCACCTGCTTCTTGCTGCCTCTTTTCCCTCTGCTGCTTCTGTTGCTGCTGCTGTTGTGGACAGTAGGCTCTCAGGTGTCCCTGCTGACCACATGACCAACACTCCGGGCGGGTTGGGGGCGGCGGAACTCTGTAGCACGGACCCTGGAAGAAATGTCCCTCATAGTCGTCTGCAACTCTTTCTGTGTCCTCATTTCCTGTCTTCGTCGTCTTCGTTAAGCATCATTGCGCATACCGGACGTTGGGATGCCGCTCCTTGTCTTCCTGACTCCATCTCCAGTGCTCGAGCCAGGGCGTCTTGCATGGTGTGGGGTACAGCCAGTCGCACTGCTATATCGGCGATGGCATAGATGAAGAAGTCGACTGTGATGATATCGCGCTCCTCCTTCTGGAGATATTTGGGAGAGCCGCACAATGTCTTGCCATATCTCTTGCAGTGGCTCCCCTGGTCGCTGAGTCCGGCTTCGCAGCTGTGCATTGTGGGCATGTCAGTGCGGGGTGTCTCAGTACAGCGACGAGGTAGTAAGCTCTCTGCTCGGCTGACTAGCCATTCAGGGTGGAAAACTGCTGTTGGTACTCTCGCCAAGAAGTCTGGCTATCATTAAGGGGCGGGTATAATTGAGACCGGCTTCCCCACTCCTGGCTGCGTGACACCAATGCCGCAGATCTTCGTGCTCTCATGCGAGGCTGCTGCGTTGGTTACTAGTTGTACTACCTCTTCATCTTTGTCGGCTATGGGCGTGGGGATGATGAAACTCCGTTGTTGAAGAGATTCGTGCGGTTCCTTCTCTAATGCGTTGATCTTTTGTTTTAGTTCATTCTCAATGATCTCCATCCTTTCACAGACACTGTCCACTATTTCATTTTAATTGTCCATTTTTTCATTTACACTGTCGATCTTCTTGTCCACGGAGTCAACTCTCGTATTCATCTACTCGCTAATGCTCTATTTTCCTGTCTACATTTTCATTTACAGTGTCTATTTTCCATTTTTCATTTTCAATAACTGTGTAAATTTTCGTGTCTGCTCACTAACAGAGTCTGTTTTCATGTCAACATTCTCAATTACACTATTTGTAGTTTAAATTACAGAACTAATTAGGATATTTACAGTTTCATTCGCGCTTTCTTTCACACTATTAGTTTATATGTTTACAATGTCATATACAAAATCTTTCACACCACTAGTTTGGGTACTTACAGTCCCATTTACTCTACTAACTTTGTTATTTGCACCTTCTTTCAAGATATCCTTGCGCTCACACTAACCATCTGGCTACCTAGCCGCGCAATTAATGCTCGCAGTTCTTCCAGTTCTGCAAACAGTTTTCTAGTTAACATATGCAGTAATGTTTGTGCAAAATAGTCTTAATATTCCGACCTACAGCTATCACAGTTATATTGTCCTAATATCACTAATTACTAAGTTATTGCCTAACTTGATTTACAATTGAGTAATTAATAATTGCCTTCATCCCACTTCTAACACCAGTGTTACATGGGAAGCCTGAGCGTCGTATCTGAGTTCGTGAGGTATGGAGGTCTTATTAATAATAAAATAACTAAATTTGATTCTAATTTGATTTCAAAATTTCTACTTACAGCAATAGATTATCTGGCTCCACTATTACTCCTTTTATTTAACATTGAGCACAATATTTAATGTAGATTTCAACTCGCATTTATGTCCTTATTAATTATTTCTGTTTGGTTAGTCTATTAACTCCTAGTCACTATTAACACATGTTCAGTATATATGTTGCCACCATTTGTAATGTCTTTCACCCACGCATCCAGTCGATTGACTCAACCTACCAGCCGCACTCTTCACTGCTTGATACATGAAGTCGCAGATCTACCTTCCACTGGTCACTTCTCTCGCTGCTCGTCTTCTGTCGCCCGGAACTCAGCCACTAATTCTCTCATCATCATCTCGGCTCGGAAGCCTGTCACACTTTTATATGGTTCGTCCTGGCCATCTGGAAGGTTCAACGCACCCCGGGTCGCGCTGAGAGAACGAGGTCAGTAATTCAGAGCATTTTTCAGATAAACGCATAGATCCATACAAGCAAGGTCAGCAGCGCGTGCCGCAAAAAAAGTTAGTCTTGTCGGTTCGCTTTCTGTAACAGATACATGGCCACCGGGTTATCGCTCGCCTGTTGATTCAAAACAATCCTTTCACTTGCTGCCGCCACTCTCATATAACTGCTGTCATTTCCTTACACTCCCTTGCGCGGGATGCGAAGGAGAGAGCACGTAACTATACTGCGCAATTTATGAAAATGGAATAGTAAATTATGTATCCTGCTCAGGTCTGACTTTTCTGCATCTGTAAAGGGACTCGAATATTTGTTTAACAGTAAGCTACGGGTTTCCTTTGTAGTCCTAAATTTATTGTGTGATATTTTTTTTTTATGTGCTTATTTGAAAGTTACAGGTTAGTAAACAATGAAATATACGGAACATATAATCGGAAACACATTTTACACTTCCATCTTATCAGCGATTTGAATTCCTAAAAACCAGAAAATCCGTTTGCAAGTATTATGAAGACAAAGTTTTGAAACACGCAGCATAAAAATATTCTATCGGTTTAATGGACTAGTGAATGATTCCTCCAAAATACTTTTTAACACTTTTTACCTTATTCGGGATGCAAAAAAATCGTGAAATTTTTTTTAGTGTTAACCTTTTTTAGCTAACGATTGCCTCATTGGGTGAATGAGTTATTGAGCAGTGCTCAAAAATACATTTTATGCCTCTCCACCATATTAAGGATTTGAATTTCAAAAAATGCCGAAAATTATTTTAGGCTCTCGTTGGGTACTCGGAAGTCCTCAAAAACACATTTTTACTCCTTATAAGCTGAATTAAAAAAAAAAAAAAAAAAAAATCCAAAACCACTTTTTAGACATTTATTTATGCAACATTTGAAAACAATTATTTTTATGTTATCTTACGGGTTTTATAAACTACTGAAGTGTCCTCGAAAACACATTTGGCCTCTTTCCCCCCTTTTAGGAGTTGAATTTAAATAAAATTCTGAAATGGATTTATAGGCATTTACATAGAGAACGTTTCAAAGCAAATGTACAGCGATAGCTCATCGCGTTAATGAGCTATTAAAGAGTCCTCGACAAAAAAATTACCATTAGTCCCCCTCTTAGGGTTTAAATTTCTAAAAAAATTATTTCTTAGTTGTTACCTTCTCCCTAAGGTGATGTCATCCATAAATTTGCTTACTTTTGCGCCCAGTGGTTTGCGTTTATGAGTGTGTGTGTCAGTCAGTCAGTCAGTTGGAAACTTATTAATTTTCTGCAAAGAGATAACTACTTCTGTGAAAGTAGTTTTGTGTTAATTTTAATATTAGTGTTGTAAATAAATTATTGCCCCTTTATTTATACTTAGACGGAATCAGAGGCCTTCTAACGAATGATTAAAAAAATTAGCCATTCGTTTTTAATCATGTTCCTAAAACTGTACTTATTTTCTTTTATTTGTAAAAGATTTCGTTTTTTTTTTAATGATTTCTTTTTTGCATGTTTAGATTTCTGTTTCATTATATTTCTCATTTCCACCATTTTTTTTGCATTGTTTTGTTGTTAGTTATATTTCATCAATTTTCATCCAGTTCCGTAAGTTTCATTTTATTTAAAATGTTTTTCAATCCATTAGTTGGCATTCACTCAGTTTTGTTACAATTGGTTTACATTCGTTTTTCTTCAGCTGTTTTGATATTTTCGATTAATATTGCTTAGATTAGCTTAATTCGTTATTTTCCACTTTTTTGTGTTGTTTTTTACTCTAATTCATTGGTTGTTTTATAGTCATAAATGTAACTCATTTTCGATATTTTATACGGTGTCTTTCACCAGATGGGCAAGTATTGACATTGCCGAATTTGAAGGGCTTAAAATTTTAGTTTATCCATTGGCAGGCCTCCGACGACGGCTTAGTATAAATATAATAACAACGGTTTGTGAAAATAATATTTAAATATGCATACAAATATGTACACATAAGTTGTTACATTAAATATAACTACAGTTTATAATTGTTTTTAGATTAATCTAATAGTTCTTCTTTTTTTTAATGTTTGCAAGTACAAAATATAATTCTAACTTTTTATTTCAACCTATCACCCTTATATTTAATTACTTATGTATATCCTTCTCGTTGTAGTCTGTTATTTTTAAAAAATAATATTTTATTTCCCCCTTTTTGTTTATACAGTTCGGCACCTTAGCAAGGTAAAACATAAACATTCTGTGATTAATCGTTTGTCGGCCTATGAATGTACGTAAACCGGCTATCCTACGCTTGACAAAATTAAATATTGCGTAGTATCGTTGTACATCGTGATGTAAACAACTAAACGAAGTCAAGGGAAATCAAAAACACATTGGAATATAATTATATTTGGCGGTAGCTTTGTATAT
This sequence comes from Dryococelus australis, assembly GCA_029891345.1. Lineage (NCBI taxonomy): Eukaryota > Metazoa > Arthropoda > Insecta > Phasmatodea > Phasmatidae > Dryococelus > Dryococelus australis. The sequence goes on along the minus strand of CM056993.1, from coordinate 257,768,829 downwards.
AATTGACAGTGTTACCAAGTATTGCATTTATAAACATTATTAAAAGAAGAACTATTAAGATACGTAAATTTTTATTGACACTTGGATGTATGTATGGTAGCCCAATAAAAGTAATGTAACCAAAGTGTTTCACTAGAAAGACAAAACAACCTCCCGTGTATGCATGTAAGTAAAAAATTAATGGAAGTAGGGAGATACGTGGAACCACTATAAAAGTAACGTAATCAAAAAGTTATGTAAGAAAAACTTACTTCCCGCGTAGGGCTGTACTTCTATAATTAACGGCAGTTTGTCCTGCAAGGCCGTCCGTACTTTGACCGTCGTTCAAGATTCCCGCTTATTATAATTAACTAATGTATTACAGATTAAACTGTTGGGTATTTTTTTATCCATGATTAATTTAACCTTTATAGTTTTCGGAATACTCTTGCCAATATTTTTAATTTTATGCCCATACACCGACACTGTGAGAGTTATCGCTCGCCAAGAAGAAGTTCGTATTATATATAGAGGTAGTACATTGTTGCATATTTATGGAACCCTTTTGCCAAGAGCTTTCATTTGATACCCATGTTACTGGTGATTAATAAACGATTTGAGTCCGACATTATGGCGGCTAGCATCTGGCATATTGATGTATACTTGTGATATCACATATCCTATGTCACCTACAATGTCAAGAATAATCCAACTATACCTCATTTGTCAAACACCAATAAACCATACCTTCATTTTGGTTTGGTCGTGGTCAGGTTAAAGAAATTTCGAGAGTTTAAGTATACAGAAATGCTTCAGAGTTTACATGTATGTTCTCTATACAATTATATGCCGTTTGACGGATCTGAGCCAAATTTGGCAGGGATACCCTTTACTACTAAACTTATAATACTTTGTAAGCTGAAACAGACTCCGACCTACGATTCGATGGGAAACCCCTCAAAGAGAGTCGTGTATCTCCGGTTCTCATTGTGCCCGAAACCGCAAAACAGAGTCGTGTATCTGTGTATCTCTCATTGCCCTTTTATACCCGGCCAATGCCGCGTAGTTATGTTAGTGACGTATAAAACCTAGTAGCTAAGTCAATGGTGGTGCTGCTTTTAAAATATGATAGCGCGGAAAGAAAGTTACTAAATGTGCACTAAGCAGAAACTAAGCAGGGCCTTTCAGTCGTGCTCACTTGACATTCATCTAACCAAAGAGAAACTAGCGGTAAGCCTTATCAAAATTCAGCCAAAGTGATTTCTGGCGAAATGGGGATGTTTGTAAATACATACATTTGAAATAATGGACAACGAGCGCAAAGATTTCAAATTTAACAGCTCTGCTTTTTAGGAAAAACTCTCAGGCGGTATTTGTGAACGAAGGCAATCAAATGAGTGGCCAAACACAGGCATTTAAACAATTCAAGCGTGTATGTTACTAGATGAACGAAATTAATTTGATGGCGTTTTAAGTTTTGTGTTCTCAGCAAAATACTTTGTTGGGGCATGCATCTCTTGGCCTTATACAAACAAGTATCACGTGGGCTGTAACAAACCTCTATCCCAGTGGAGCCTTCTTCACTGTTTGCTCACTGATTATCGGGGAGTTGAAACTCTATGCTTGCTTCCCTGCCGACTCACAGTGTGCCAGAGACATCGAACAAGAGCGAGCGAGAGGTCGAAATGTTCTGTGTTTCCTTCCGCTGCGCTGGAGTAATGTTGCTCAGCCCGCGGGGCGTCAGGAGCCGTCTAAGCTTCGCAGTGTTGCCAACTCTTGGCTCCCAAAAGGATTTTTATAGAGATGACGCAAATTCGTGGGTTCATCCAGTCACCTGGAATGCGATTCTCGTTCATTTTACCGCTTATATCGGGATCCCAATTACGTAGGGTTGTGCGAATATAACACATTCATGGTTACTTCTATGTTTGCTGAAGCCCTACCTAAGTTCTTCTCTCAGACTATTCTCAAGCAAACAAAGTTCAACCAATATAAAATATTATATGAGATGCACCACCGCATTCGAGCGCATTCTCTATAATAATATTTTGGGTAACAACTATTTTTTACTAGGTATTACCAAAACACATAATATTTTATAACTCTTTTTATTCATGCTAATTATAAATTTGTTACATGGGACACCTGAAGGTCGTATCCCAGTTCCTGAGAGAAGGAGGTCTTAATAAAAAGATTAAAAGAACTAGATCCAATAATGATATTCATTCTCAATACTACAAGCAGTCAAATATCTGTTATTTACCAGTATGAGCGTCCTATTTACTCTTATTAATATTATTGAGCGCAATATTTCATTGCTATCTCCATTTCAACCAAAAATTTTATCACAATCTTTACTCTTGCTAATGTCCCTTAAGCTGCTCCAATTATTTCCACACGTTATGTTAAAACTGTCTATTTCCATCGTCCCGAATGTCTTTTCACTCGCACATCCAGTCCACAGTCCCGTAGTTCAGTCCCACTCTTCACTGCACACAAGCTCGTCGACGCACTCTCGCATATCGCTGTAATCGTCCTTCGCCGCTCCGGAATCCCCAACTGTCGGTTAAGGTCTCATGAAACGCCAAGTTCTCGGCTCTTAACCACTCTCCCCTCAGAGGCCCGCACGTGGTATTTATACTTGAGTTAGGTGCCGTATAGAACGTTCTCGGCAATCCAAGTTGATCTGGGAGAGGATATGGTAATGACGACGACTTCCTTGCGTGATAAATTGAGAAATATGAGTTTCTCAGGGTCAGCTAGGCGCGAGCTGCGATAAGTTTATCTGCGTGTGCGGCGGCGTCCTTTATGATAGGACATGTGTGTAACAGAGCGAGGGAATGAGGAAATACAGTCCAGTGTGACAACAAAATACCTAGAATAGGTGCTGGAAGTGGCCGCCATTGACCCTCAGGCAGGTGTGCAGACGACACGAAAAGTTGTGAAATGCACGGGCGAGGACATGCCGTTACACACATGTCCCACGGGGCCTCTTTTGAAAGACTTGCCCTGTATAAAACGCTTGAACTACATTACGTACAGTATTTGGGAAACAGCCAAACATGTTATACACGGGTAGATTTTTCAAACGTTTGATTCGCAGAATATGAAGTCACCGCGAATAGACTATAACATCCATTCGCTGAGGATGTGAAATTTTTATTTTCTAAGCGACTCTCTTCAACTACGCTAGAACGAAACGGAAAATTGGCCGATTCTCGAATTGTATTTTGGCTTCCGTTTAACGATTTATAGATCGTTTTACTCTCATATAGAATGCTCTCATTCTTAGTTTTGTTGTGACTTTAAGATTTCATTCTCTTGCACAATGAATTAATGACTTATTCAGAGCACTTAACCATTATATATTGTTTAAACGGTTCACGGTAAAATGCGCACTTTTGAAAGCCGTGCTTAAGATCTACTTGTATGCACGTTGTGTGTCTTTCCGCCTTATGTGAAATTGTCATTGCCATGGGTCTCATCGTTTTCTTCGTGCGTCGGTCATGTGAAACTGTAAAATTTTTAGAGAAGTAAGTGTTTAAAAAGTCTGCTAATTTTTACGCTTCGGCGCATTAAAAAAAACAGGAAGCTATTGAAATAACTTCAGTTATCGCACAGGGTTGCCCAACACTTTTTATTCGACGTTAAGATATGGAACTTCTTTCCCACCATCGTTATCAACTTTACTTGGCGCATCTCACTCAGTACGCCTGTTAACATATATGCAGGTAGGAGCAGTGACTTTTTTCTAAGGTTGATTTCAAAAGTGCTCACTTTATCGTAAACAGCCTTTACGCTCGCGCTTCTTCGCATCTCTCGCGAGCGGGTGGAAGAGAAGGACAGTAGCGATATGACAGCGGGGCGGTGAGTTGCTAAGAGTTTATTGAATGACAGTCGAGCGACAATCCTACCAGCATTTTGAGTTATGGAGGCATCCTGCTGCGATAACCCTTTGTCGGCTGGCCTCTCCTGACCTTCGGCGAATAGGATTTCAGCGTTTATCTGAAAAATTCTCTGGATTACTGACCTCATTCTCTCAGCGTAACTCGGGGCGCGTTGAACCTTACAGAAGGTCAGGGCGACCGATATAATAGTGTGGCAGACCTCCGAGCCAAGGAGTTGAGAGTAGTTGTTGAGTGAATGAGTGGCTGAGTTCCGAGCGATAGAAAACGAGCAGCGAGATAAGTCACCAGCAGAAAGAAAACCCGCGACTGCAAGTATCAAGCAGTGAAGAGTGCAGCTGGCAGGCTGGACTATTGGACTAAATGTGTGACTGAAAGACGTTACAAATGATGGTAACACATATAATGAACGTGTGTTAATAATAAGTATGAGTTAGGACTAATTGACAATAACTAAACAGATACACGAAGAAGAGCATTAATTAGGGTTGAAATATACATTAAATATTTCGCTCACTGTTAAATAAAAAGAGAACTAGTTGAGACAGACAACTTAATGCTGTAAGTAATAGCTGCGTGAATAAGTTGTAAATCATAAAACAATAGTTAAATATTAAAACAAATAAGTATCATTTTATTGCTAAGTACAATTGTGTTCCAAAAATTCACCGATAACTCATAGAAATAATTTACTATTAGACAATTTAAGTTCAAAACATAAAAATATCCCAACTGCACAAATACGACGGTAAAATAACCAACATACTTCGTTGTTCAGAAGCACAAGGGAAGAGATTATATGCATCAATTATTCCCGATTTCATTTTGCATTGTTGTTAAAAATCTTGTTTTTTTTTTTTATTATCTGTAATCGACCGTCAATTTGTGCGCACCTATGTTCCATTTTGCGTCGATAAGGTCTTCCTTCTCCAACTCCCCCCTCCCCCCGTTCCACCGTAGTTTATATACTCGGCCCGGCCTGTGAGTCATCTCGATTCCGTTGGACATGATTCCGCAATATTTTTGCTTCATATATTCTTTTAATGATTACTGTTGTTTGAAGAGTTTAAAATCAAATGACGTTCAGTCGTAGAAGAAGCACAAAGTGTGTGAAATGTCTGTATTTGAAAGAACATAAACATTTTTTCTTGAAGGTATTGTGATGCCCCGAAAAAAAAATATGCTCTAGCCATGGCGATAGTTGTTTACTATCCGGAGAAGAGAGCGGTATTACTTTGACTAAAACATGGTATGAAGTTATGCTGTGGAATGAAGTATGAAGATGCTGTCGGATGAAGTATGAAGATATGAATATACTGAACTCTATTTATAGAATTCACAGGCATGTAACACTGAGATAAAATACTTTTTTTTACAAAAAAATGTTGAATAAAATAATGTTTATTTGGAACAACCAAATTCATTATTTTTTATATAGGCGGATTCAATATTTTGTTTCTGAAACCAAATTATTTTATCGTTCATATTTGGTTATCACATACTTGTAACATTGTATTGCTTCAACTAAACTTTTGTATTTTTATAAGTTTCAGTTATCATACATTTTTTTGAAACAAGACTGATTTTCGAACCTGGAATTTTCGTGTCTAAACGTTACGATATAGCAACCTGTGCTAATGTGACTAGTGACCAAACTGTAATGTGATAAAAAAAATCTCTAAAATAGGACATGTTCGTCTATAAATAATTAAGAGTTTACAGCCTTACTTTTAGTATCCAACTGAACTTGTTTCATTGGGATTGTTAATGGCAATATTAACAAATAATGAATACTCCAATAGACAGTGCACTATTCTAATTGGCAAGAAAATTGAAAACAAACTCTCGATTCCTATTTTTGGGAGAAGGCAATTAAATAACCGGACTGCCCTACCCTAATGCCAAAAAAGTAAATGCCATTACTGGAATTATGTTGCCGCAACTAATTCTGTAATAATTTACATTAGAATGTTCCAGGTAATCAAACGTTTTATTATTTTCAAACGAAATATTTATCTAACTCTACCACGCTATTTATAATGTTTACAGTAACGAAACCAATTAGTTGAACGTAGTGAAAATAGTTGTGTACGCTAACTACATATATGTGGTAATGGTATCACTAAATAATTCTCTCAAGAACTTGATGTTAAAATCCTCCAAAATCTCTTCTTCACTAAATAATGTTTGACTCAAGAAATTATTATTTAACTATTTCTATAGTTCGAAGGAACAAATAAAGATGTTTGAAGGAACGGCAGGATAGTTGAGGGAAAAAAAAATTTCATTATTAACAAGTGATTTTAAAGCAAATTGATTTGATATCCGCAACTAAATATTTCTGTCAGTGAAACATTGAACGATCCAATAATATGTTCGTTTGAAAGGTGTCCGTTTATATTTGAATATTTGTAAATGTATGTTTGTCTGCACAAATTGTGATAGACAAAAACCAGAATTGCTTCATGCAACCAAATTTACATTTCAACAAGAGCCGCGGTGGAGTAGCGGATAGAGTACTCACGTTTCACCGAGGCGAAAAGGATTATATTCCCGGCGATGTCTCTCCTTGATTTTCACACGTGGGAATCGTACTGTACGATGCCGTTGGTCGGCGGGTTTTCTCGTGGATCTCCCGTTGCCCTCGCCTCTTCATTCCGGCGCCGCTCCGTATTCACTTCAATCACCCTCATCGACTCTCAAGACCTCGCTACTAAGAGCCACCCAAATCTCTACACTCTACATTCAACTTTTTCCGACATTACATGGCGTTATTTAAAACAGCAACGTCATGCACCAACAACAAATGTATTGCTATGTGCCAGACGTTAAGATTCATTGTTGGAATTTTAGGAATTAATTTCTCTAAAACAGCGGTAGTTAGCTGAAAAACACAATGTTTGGTAAATTACAAACCCACACGAAACAACAAAGTGAGACAGTTACATTTCGATTTGCACAAATGTGCTGCAAACCCCTCACTTTTCTGGGCGAGGAGGGGGGGGGGGGGGTTGTTATATTGGTGCTCATATTTTTGTGCTTTCTACTTCGTCAATTAATAATGTTGTATGCAGAAACGCGTACATTTATAGTTCATTCTGTCGGTATTACTAGCAAAAAATATGCTTCAAATGCACTTTCAAGGGCGGGTTTCACCCCTTCGAAATAGTCATAGGCTCTATGTCTTCTGACATGTATCGTTAGAGTTCAGTTGGATCTTGTGTATTGTGTGTGTGTGTGTGTGTGTATATATATATATATATATATATATATATATATATAGTAATTGTGATTATGGTTGTGGTCTCTACTGCAATTAATTATCTACTTTAAAATTATTGTGTAGTCATTTAAGATATCAATTTCTGTGTGAGCATAAAAAAAAAACTTACGTATTGTTACACGCTGCTTCCCGGCACTGTGGCGGTGGACCCACCTCACTCCTCCCCTCCTCCAGGGTTGTCTCTGACACCCCTTTCTGGAAACCCGTGAATAATGGACAGGGGGCTGTCGCGCTGCTCGGCGCCTTGCATGCGTCACGGCCCCTCTCCCCTGCTGGAGGTTTTGACGGGTGTAGCGACGACACAAGAATGTTCTGGTGAGACCGGCTGGCGCCTCGGCCCTCCGCGACGCATCACCGGTGTTGGAGAAGATTCTAGGTGGCAGTCTGAGACACTATGTATATTGCCGCAACCCAGCGGCCGGCAGTCTTTGATGGAGGCCGCCTGGCCGAGTGTGCGCGAGCGAGCTGAATTGTGGACGATGACAGGAGATTGCGGGACGACGACGGGAGAAGTGTTCGTGGCGTGAATGGACGAGAGGGTGTGAAACTGACGAGTGAAGCCTACTGTACGTGAGACCGCTCTAGAACATTGCGACTGGCGGGGCATGGACTGAACTGAGTTGGGACTGAATGGAAGTGTAATATTGATTTTATTTTAGATATTCGAACTGTCAAATATGGATGCATAAGTTATAGAAATAATTGAATAGGTTGATACTCTATATATTGGGGCTGATCTTTAATTATTTAATTAAATTAATTTCTTTGTTGTAGTTATAAATTGTATTAAATTGGAGTAATTAGTTGTGAACAGTAAGTGATATCAATTTATTTTAAGATTTTGAGTTGAGGATTTTGCTATAGCTATTGTAAATAAAATAAGGAAATTGCAATTAATTTTATGTTTTATTAATAACTCCATCCCTTAACGAACTTGGTATGGCCCACTTAATTTCTAGAGAGAGAAATTGTAACAGTTTGTTTGAATGAAAGGCCGCGTAGCGGTAGGGAACTCGCCTCCAAGGCGGACCGGATATTTGATCCCTGGCAGGGTCGCTTACAGACTGTCGCACTTGGGACTCGTGCCGGACAACTCCGGTGGTCGGCTGTCTGTCTCGTCTCGAGGATCTCTCCCACCCTTGCATTCCGGCGCTACTGTATGTTCGCTTCGTTTCACACGCATAGGCTTTCAAGACTTTGCCTTATTATCTGTGTTCTTGAATTGTTTTCTGTTTTTGTAGAGTATTACGTCGTATTGTATTCATTTGCCCTCTTTCAAACGAAATTTTAACATAAGCCTGGCGAATAGAATAACAAAAGTGAATCCTGTGACGAGAACTGAGAGAGAGGGGAAACGACTGCTTAACGTGAATCAACAATAGCAATGTAACAGCTGAAATAGGATTCTACAGCCGTATGGCTGCGAATGGCTAATTATGGAGGTGCTCATGAAATCATCTCTAATTATCGTTTCCCTTTTCATCGCACACCGCGGAGGGGAAGATTTCAAATTGCGTTAACAGCATAGCGTCAATAAATTCAGCGCACAGCAACGAGCTGTTGTATGCTTCAAACGAAGCTGCGATTTTACTGCTCTATATAGAAGTTTGTGAACATTAAAGTTAATATTCCGTTGTTCCTATCTGAGCGAATTTTGTAGTGGAAACGATCTTGTTAACGCTATGCATACAAACGCACATTATTTGCTATCATAGACTAACAGTGTGAATTTATGAATAATCCTCTTGTATCCGAATTAATTTCGGTGGAACAAAGCCTGAATAAATTAGCCACATTCTGCAACACTTATTTCTTTCAAGCTAGGTTTATTGGAGTTGTTTACCTAGAGGGGAGGTTATAAAACACAGAATAAGAGGTTTAAAGTAAACACATAGGCACGGGAGATAATGTTACGTTTTGAAGTCACGCAAGTAAGGCAGCGACACTAGACGTACACCAAGCCCTTCATCGCTCCTAAAGGCTGTTCACGACGAAGTGAGCACTTTTGAAATCAACATTATAAAAATGTCACTGCCCCTGCCTGCATATATTTTAAAGGGCGCATGGAGTGACATGCGCCCGGTAAAGTTGGTAAAAAATGGATAGAAAGTAGTTCCATATGTTAAGGTCCAATAAAAAGTGTACGGTAAACATTTGTGATAATTTTAATTATATCTTTCGCTTTCTGGTTTTTAACGCCTCAGCTTGCAAAAATTAGCAGGTTTATAAAATGTTTTCTTTTATAATAATTTCACAGTTTCACTTGACCGCCGCATGAATAAATGGATAAAGCTCATGGTAATGTTAATTATTCATAAGGCCGAATAATACACAACGTGCATGCAAGTAGATTATAAGCAGGGCTTTCAAAAGTGCTCATTTTACCGTGAACAGCCTATATGCACATGGCGCGCAGTGTTTCCACCGGTGAGCTCTACACTACTATGCTAATTACGTATTTAACATTAGGATTTTAATATACGCGATTAAAGCCTACAGATGCGGCTACATCCGCATTTACTCTTATATTATCCCTCAAGGAAACTAAGTAGAGAAGCTTTCAAAATTTGATTTATCACATTTCTATTTTTTTTTTTTTTTTACTTTTTTAATACACTAAATGTGATTAAAGCAAAACCATTCAGTCTTAACTAACTTATTTTTACATTTTCTGGGAAAAAATTATATTCCCAAAGTTTTTATTTAGTGAGAGGCACGTAACCACGTAAACAACGAATGAAGAGAATCAAGGGCTACCAACTTTTAAGCAGAATAACATCTCGTCATAACTGTGTACCTAGTTCTAACAATTCACATTATTTATTACCACTTTTCACAGTTACTCAGAAAATTAAATCTTATGTAGTTTAGTTTTATAACGCTATAGTTAATAAGTTGTTGGAACTGTTAATTCATATGGTGTCATAACTGAAGTGTCGACGTTTGTCACCCTATGTCGCTAAAAATTGTTTTATTTTTTTTTTTTTTTTTAAATAAATAATTACAAAATTTCTAAGTAATAAGTATTAAAAATCTCTTATAAATAAGAACTAAGATGAATATTCCATAAATGTTTTTAAAAACATTCAAATAGAACACATATTTTTTGCAATTTTTTATACGATCAGTTTATTAACATTTTTCTAGCATGAATTCAAATAATTTTTCGCAGAGCATATTTTCCGTAGTGCTACCAGATATTTCAATGTAGTCCATGAGTAAAATTTAAGTTCCTCTTGATAAATGTCAGCTCAAGTGGGTCAAATACTTAAGTAAACATACCATAAATATCTTTTATCTTACAGTAAAGTTGCTTCTGTACATATATGGCCCACATTTTTGCTGCTGATATTAACTATCGCAATTAATGAAAAAAAATAATATTACTTAAATATTATATGTTTCTTAAGTTACAGTAAATAAGTGAGACTTGTTTAAATCGTTTAAATAGAACGACAAATATAAGTAATAAAGCGTTTCTTTCGTATATACGCTACATTGAAAGAACGTGCGTAATTTAATAAACATTCTAAATGTTTTGGTTCTTTTCCACGCATTACTTCTGTACCAAAATAACGAGTAATCATACGAGTAGTTTCATAAAAGCAAATTTTTCTAGGTGGCAGAATCCACCACCAAATTGTTTCTAAATAATGTGACGAAAAACTCAGGATTACGGAGACATTAGGAGTTTCTAAACTGTCAAATTTCAGTTGAATCAATGACATAATTAGAGAGGTGTGAAATTGTATAGAAATACAACAAATTAAAAAAAAAGCGATTCTTTAATCTTAATATTTAGAGTGTTTTCGATAGAAACTCTTGAATACAACATTTGATAATAATAATAAAAATACTTCCCGAAATTCACTATAAATGCTCCACTTTCCAGATGATACAACCACGCTGACAAATTGTGTTTTTTTTATGCTGCCAGCATTATTCTACCATGTTGTTTGCTTATCACTGCCAAATCCAGCAATAGGCTGGCTTGTATATTACTATTACATGTTTTCACAGACTAGCCCTATATTGGCCAATGCTGTAAATATTGTGACATATGTATAGCATAGATAACGTACTGTATATAGTAATAACGATACATAATAACTAAAACATGTTTGTGTTAAACGCACTGTCATGAGAAAGCTCTGCTTGAAATAATTCTGAAATAGATGAATTTATATCTTTCCCTGAAGGAGTGTGGCGAAATGTTTTTAAAATCCCCCGGGAGGTAATTCCAAAGCATGATTGTCATGTAACTGAAAGAATGCTTGTTAATTAATTTAGAGTAGCGATACATTTTTTTTTTTTAATTTAGTATAATGTAGAAGCAAGAAACTAAATAATGCATGTTTCTTTTTCGGAAATAATTGAGTCTTGTATCAAAAATTCATATTTAAAATATTATTTGTGTAGTACTTCAAACCCATCAAATATGATGGTATTGATTAAGCAGCTCTTGAGATAATAACTGAATAGTACAGGCACGGCTGCATAAACTTAAGCTAAAGAAGAAAGTTCATATTCATATAAGGATGTGATATTATACCAAGTATGGTTCAAATTGTTCCTCATTACAAGTAAATACTTTTAATGCTAACATTTTTATCTACTTTTAAAATAAATTTGATTAGCAAACAACTACACACAGACGACTGCGCCATGAAGTTCCTTGCTTATTATTGCTTTTTGGCAAACGGATTATATAAATAAACCTTTTGTTAATAAGAACACAATTTTTAAACAGCAATAATATATCACATAAAACAATTTTTAAAAATGGATATACAACGGAGATTTGAACTATAAAACCTAACAATAGTAGCATACATTTACACATCGTGCCACTCAGCTAAACTACAACGTCGCAGCGACTCTTGTAAGAAGATATAAAACAATTACAAATCCACACATATCGGGTATTATTTTTAAGATTGTATTTTATTGTTTTATTATGACCGTGTGATTTGTGTTTAATTTTTCCCGTTACCAATGTTTACATTAAGTTTAATTTAGCACAAAAATACTTATTTCAGAACCCGTAATCTTTTTATAATCGGATATATACGACTCCAGGTAGTTACTCGGGTGTCTGCCATCTTGTCTGTCGCAGCTCCGTCGGTATAGCATAAATTTTGACCACGTCCTATTACCGTTCCGGGTATGCCCACGCATACGTAAAATGTTATATAGAGAGCCGGAGCCCTCCGGAGGGGCCTGAATTGTAACCTACACGGGAGCAGAAACTATAGTAGAAAATGCGCGTGGAAACTGCTACGGGAATGGGCGACATGTAGGAACAGCTTAAACATCCCCATTCACAGAGAAGAGCACATAAAAATAAGGTGACCTACAGGAATAGAATGGAAAGAGTTGGGCGGCTCTTAAGGTATTGAGAGCCGATTTTGGCGAAGTGAGGTATGAAAAGGAACCGGAATGCAGGGGCGGGGGAAAATGGGAGATCCCCGAGAAAACCCACCGGCCAGCGGCATCGTTTGGCACGTTTCTTACCAGTAATAATCCTGGAGTTACCCCACCGGGAATCGAACCCAGTTCGCTTTAGTCTGAGGTGAGTAGTTTAATCACTACACCACTGCGGCACCGCGGCTTTCAGGAACTCAGTAGGTAACATGTGTTTTTTGCAAACCTGCAGAAAAACATGTTTCGGTATTTGTAGACAAGTCGATACTTTTGTATAAAAGTCTGTATGTTAGGTGATTTTGGCGCTGTTAAAATCGAAAAGCCATACACATTTAGTGCAGGCCCGCGAAAACCTGTGACCTTTAAGATGAACGTGTAGGCCTACTGAAGTATTTTCTGTGAAATCGTTGCTTGCGCATGCGCGTATTTCAGTAAATAAATGTTCTGGGATTGTTAATTTTTAATGGAAAATTAAGAAATCAATTTTATATTGCCATTCAATTTTATTCAACGTGAAACGGTAAAAATAAATACAACTATAGGCTATTTACGGTAAAGTGAACACTTTTGAAAGCCCTCTCATCTGAAATAATAGTCAATAAATATATTTTATTGTAGCATTAAACGTTAACTTCTGAATGCATTGAAATTTACGCACTGCGTTTATTACTTACATTGCAATAAATATTTTAAAAAGTCATTAAAGGATAAAAAGTGACTGAAACGGGCAAAGTAACTAGGGCATCAGAAGTGCTCATTTGACCATGAACAGCCTGTAGTTAAATCTGTGGTCTTTGATCGCGTGTAATGAAGTCGCGCTGTTACATATCTAACTTCGACAGTACAGTGCTACAACGGAAACAATTCAAGCCAGTTCAGCGTTTGTCGCGTAGAGTCGATGGGGCGCTCAGGCTCGCGTGTTAGTGTCGCCCGTATCGCTCCCTCGCTTCTCAGCCTTGAGCTCGCAAAACAACAGTAGCCTTAAGGCACTTACACGATAAAAATCAGCAGCTTTTGACTTTGCGTTTCCTTTCCTTTAACGAAACCACCGATACACAATACAATTGTGAAGTAGAAGTTTAGACAATTGAAAATCGGTCACCAGGAACACATTTCACATACCTGATTTACAATACTCTTCGGCATTTATAGAATGATTTCCTTTCTAAACAAAATAAAACTCACTTGTTTACTCTATTCATAATTTCACATTACCTTCGTACGTCATTTCATAAATTTAGATGAGCTTGGTTTAATATACCAAAATTAAAATCGCTTTTACAATAAACAAATACTCATTTCACATGATCTCTGTTAGATTCGCGGCAAAACGGCTGCTTGACTCTGACTTTGAGTTTCAACTTTTTGAAATCATAAATTCAAAATTTCTTAACATTATCTTTGAGAGTTCTATGTTATCAAGATGATTAGGAAACAATATGTTGGAAAGTAAACGTAAAGTTATATCGTAAAGTCAAACGTTAAAGTTTTCAATTGTGTAAGGGCCTTTAGTACTGAACGATTTTAAAGCTGCGTGGAAAGAAGTTCCAACTGAGCTGTGATCTAGCAGAGTTGTGTTCTAGCAACATCAAACCCCAAGGACATTGGTTACATTTCGCTTGTCGTCCCAAAGTTTACTACATATCTGAATGAATAATTGCTGGTTTTATGCACTCTTGAATAAGCTGGCGAATTTGAACATCAGTTATTAACTCTAAATTAATAATTTAAAAATTCCAGGTCTGTGGTACCTCCCAACCTTTGATTCCTTGCAGACTTGATTGAATGAGAGATCTTACTTACGCGGTTTTTCATTTCGTGCACAAGTTTTGCCACTCTGTTCCAAATTGACTGGCCCAGTAACAAAATTGTAACGTGGAGTGACGAACAGGTCACAGGAAATTGTCGTCGCGAGGTGCAAGAAAAACGAAGTGCATTTAAAGCACTCGCGTTTTACCTGTCCGAAATAACATACATGTCTAATTCAAGAGCAGGCAGCTGCGCTCTTCGTAGCATAACCGTATTATAGCGTGTACCAGTATGATTACAAACCGAACCAATCCTATACAGGTACACTCTAAGAAATTATTTGGAAATTTACATCAGCGCATAAGTATATTGGGAAAGCGCATATGGTAAAGTTATTTCCCATTCATACATTGTAGCTTTCCTACATTTTCTCAGGAAACAGACAAATGCACAGAGAAGTTCCCAACTTTGTATAGTAGTGGCACTAAACGTTCCTACATTTGAAGTTTGGCATGTGGTAATATTTCCATACATTGTATAGGTTAAAATCTTCCAACACAGTTTAGATAGTTTACCTGAAATTTGTTTACGGTGAGCATACGTCAAGTGCCACGGGCCCAGCAACTCAACTAATTATAAATACAAAACAAACCTTTTCTATTCACTTAATACGTACAAAATTAATAATTTATTATAATCTCACAGAGAGAAAAATTTATTAGATAATGATGTAATCTTGAAGCACTCTAGCCATTGCCGAAGCTAAAGAAATGTATAATTAAATACCAAATATTATTAAGGAAGTTCCGGTGCTTCTATGGCGACACAGAAACGCACATTATGTCTTTGGCTAAGGCTGTTAACTGACGTGTAGATTTTGCGTTGAAAACACTTTTTTTTGACACGTTTTTAATGGTGGCCTTAAAATGTAATGGCATAATTGAGATATAAACGTGTTATGACGTATATTCACCGTTAAAGCATTTAGTGTCGGGCCACGGTGGCTGAGCGGTTAGACTGTTCGCCTCCCAGCAAGGCGAACCGGGTGGTTCAAACCCCGGCCGGTTCACTCCGGATTTTCGGAAGTGGAAATTGTGCCTGACGATGCCTCTGGCCGGCGGATTTTGGCAGGGAGCTCCCGCCCTTTCATTCCGGCGCTGCTCCATCCCCACCTGGCTTCACCCGCATCGGCTCTGAAGACCTCGCTGTCAAAAGCCGCCCAAAACTTATCATTCACTTGCCCAGTGTGAAGAAAAATTCTTAAGGTTCCTGATTTAGTGGAGTTTTCTCACTGCTCTCATTCTAGTTGAATCCCACAAGAATCCGAGTCCGGAATAGTTTCTCGTGGCAAATATAGCGCTGCCCATCACCCTTGCACCTTCGAAAGACAATTTAGTTCCGTCATTTCATCGTTCAACGTACAGAAGTTGACGTCTCCGTACGCGCCACCAAAATGGCGTCACTGCCCAGCAACATGTCGGAATACTGTTCGTCAATCATCGCGGGGTATCTTGCTTGCCAGGAGGCAGTTCCAGACAACAGGTGCAGCACGAGGTAGCCAATCACACGCAAGGCCCGTTCCCACAGCGTCGTACATCCAATCAGGGAATGGATACGCCCACATCAAACGATTGGCCGCCCCAATCACGGTTAGTTTCAACTTTTCTGTAGCTCTACTTACGTTCTACTTCCAGTACATCCCTCCGCCTCTTGCAGACAAAGCTTAACGAAGTCTAGAAAATTAGACCGGAGGGACGACGCACCGCATTCGTGCTCACTCCGTTTAATAATATTTTGCATTAGTAATATTTCTTATTAGGCATTACCAGAACACGAAATTTGTCCCTGGTTTATTCCTGTTAAATATAAATGGAATATTATAATTTATGGATATAATATAAGTAAATATTCAATTTGACTAATGTAAGGTACTTTTATGTTGACACTTGTATAAAAAGCTTGTGAGTTGTGAAGTATTTAGGAAACAGCAAACACGTCGTGTTGTCTATTTGCTGTTTCTTCACATTTTTCGAATCAAATCTTTGATTAATTACCCCATGTGTGATGTGTTTGGTTGTTTCATAAATACGTCATATATCACAATCGTTTTATACTTATCTTAACATAAATATACTTTTTTTTGTGAAATTGTACTTTTATTTACATTTTATCCAAAAATTATAATATTCAATTTATTATTAATATGTATAAAACAGGGAGAAAATATGTGCGTTGGTAATACTTCGTAAGAAATAGTTCTTATGCAAAATATTATTATACTGAGTGTGCACGAATACGGTGCGTAGTACCTCTGGTCTGATTTTCTATACTATGTTAAGCTTTGTTTGCATGAGGCGGAGGAATATCCTCGAAGTAGAACTGCAGCAGAGCATTATAAATGTGAATGTACTGTACCTGGTGTTTTATTCTTTCATAAGTTTGATTCAGGAAGTGTGAAAAGACCTCGAACAGACTTTACTTATCTGCTCTGTACTCGGCCGTCAAACTCCGCCCTAGTCTCGTCGTCAGTTTGTGTACCTCCGGACGACATTTCCTCAGAAATATATTAGCACTTGTGAATTCTTAAACTTGCCACGGCGCGGTGCGCCGCGGAGTGCACTAATATCTCCCGACCAATCCGCTGCGGGCGACAGGGGAAGTTCTTTGCATCTCAAGCCACCCTCGCTACGCGTCTCTAATAACGTGTCACCCCGACAAACATCCAGCCGCGCCCTATAACAGCCCTCCTCTTCCTAATGCTCGCTCATTCGTGTATTTGCAACGACAGCACTTCTGCACGATAAAACTTTTTGTGGAAGGCCAAATCTTTCTCTCCCGTTTCCCCCTTCGACCTTTCGCACTCAATCCCTGTCGAGCTCTCTCTCTCTCTCTCTCTCTCTCTCGCTCACTCTCTCCTGTATTACCGTAGTCATTTTCTGACGTGTGCTCTCTTGCTTCACGTGGCGAATGACGTCCCTGCAAGCCTTAATTTAGATCACGAAGTTAAAGTATACTATTATTCCTACATAGGTTTTGACATCTTTCGTCCATAATTATTGAAGATGATATTCTACTTTCTTAGCAAGACCGTACATGGCGCTTTATGCTAAACCTTATACTGGTGTAATTTACCTTTATCGTAGACGTTGGCTGGAAACAAAAAAATGGCGTGAAGAAGAATCACTGTTGTGTTACTTCGTTATTAAGTTGAGATATGTACAAGACTGAGGGACCTGGATGTAGATCGAATTAAATAAAATCGAAGAGGTGGAAAAACTGTGTGGTCCCGACGCAAGCCAAAGGCCGAAAGAAAGAAAGAAGGAAATGGGAATATAAACAGCGGAAGGAATGGAGACCTCTTATACCCCTGCATTACCAATAGGTACACTGTTGAGGGTTGATAGGAATATCGTGCCCCGCTTTTGGTTGGCCTCGTAAAAAAAATGACTGAGCTGATAGACACTACCCTCTCATTATTAAAGCCCTGTTTTGATGTATGGCTGAAAATTTTCATCTTCCCAAGTAGGATCTTAAATATGTAGCCTACGACACTTGCCAAAACTTTACTGCAAATAACATAAAAAGCTGCTGCGGCCCCACATGTGGTCGGAACCTGCATAAAACAGCCCACTAAAGACAGCAGTGGGGTGGTTTGAATGTTTGAGGAATGCAGTCTCACAAAATTGACATATAACATGAAATCATTTGAACAAATAATTTTAACCTCCGAATTTAGAGTACAACCCACTCTCTACCCGTACAAATACTCTTGACTAGTACCAGTTATGGTACATGTGCATAAGCTTACACTTAACTAGTATCCACTGTATAACTATTCGGACACACCCGAAGGGGGCCTCTATCATCGACCCACTAAATTTCTGCACAGCTTGTATCTCTTTCTATTAGCACTAAGCGTGGAATGGCCTCCACCTACTAGGGATTGAGAAACGATCAATCAGCGCTATTCGCATCTGGTTAATCAGTTGATCAGAAAGCAAAGCCTTGGCGGGGTGCATTCGGTGCCCTCCCGCTACGTAAAGAAACTCTACAGCTCTCGGCCGCAATGCTATTCTTATCCGTACTACCTGTCCAAATTAGTTCTTTCAACACAGTGTCCATGTGATATAAGGACGACAATTTATAGAAATCTGTTTGCTCATAAGCCCTCTTTACCCCTTCAATTGACTGTTTTTATTTAGCCTAGTAAGAAATGGGCGTACGCTGGATAACGCGCCCTCCAAATATATGATGTGGTCAAAAGAAACTCCTGCGTTATAAAATATGTTTCTGAGTATGATGGACCCATACACACCATCAATTAGAATCGTTAATATTATTGGTGCACTTAAGGATCGCCACGCCCTTTGACATAGCAGACCAATAACAGACATTTGCTGGCACGACTGGCAAGTTCTGTTTGGAAAAATGAAGCTAAGTCCATTCGCGATTGCTTCCGACTTTATTAAGCCTTGCTAAAGTTCTACTTCCGCTGTATTCCTCCGTCTCGTGCAACCAAAGCTTAACCAAGTCTATCAATTTACACCTAGGGTACAACGCACCGCATTCGTGCGCCCTCAGAGTAATAATGTTTTGTATGACAACTATTTCTTACTAGGCATACCAACACCTACTCTTTCCTTGTTTTATTTATATCAGCTATAAGTAAAATATTGTATTTTATGGATAGAATTAAAGAAAATGTTTTGTTCAAGCAAAACCCAGATATCAAAGTGCTAAAAAAAGTATAAAACGCTTGGATACAATACGTATTTAGGAAACAACCAAACACGTCATACATGGCGCGATTTTTCAAAGTTTTGATTTAAAAAGTGAGAAGAACCCGTGAATAGCGTATAGCGTTGGAAGTGTTAGCGCTGCAACTGCAGTGAGCGGCGGCGATACATCTTTGGGAACGTTTTCCCCGAAGTTATCCCCTCCAGCATGTGTGCACCGAGAAACATGTTGTTGGCGTAACCCAATTAATTGTTGGCATAGGGGCAATGAAATATTACGTTGTTAAAATCAAATTATTTTCTTGTTCTTATTTGGTTGCCACAAGTCAAGGTTTGGTCGGTGCAACAAAAGATCTGTTTTACTCTACGTACATTAAACAGTTTCTGTTAGTTCAACAAAAAATGCGGAGACACGAGCGATATTCAAACCTCGATCATCTGAACCCGAACACCGCGCGTTTTTAACCTCAGCTAACATAGCTACTGATGCAACTGCAACGATTTTAAATACGTACATTTCAAATACTTGACAAGGTGCACAAAATATAAAGTTGTTCAGCTTTAGCTATTAGTTGACTGTTGAACTTATTTTATTAGTATGTTTATACCGTTACTAAACATCAGTAACTACTCTAACAGACACTGTTAAAACCGGATTTTAAAAAATGCAACAAACTCTCGAGCTGTATTTTCGAAGGAATGCAATCAAATAAGTATCCAAACAAACATGTACAGTACATTTAACTAAATATTTTTGTAGATATTCTAATTTATTTGACCCCAACACATAGGCTTTCTTTATTTAGGAGTGTATTTTATTAGATGAACAAAATTAATATTGTTGCTTTTCAAGTTTAGTTTACTCAACAAAATATTTTGTCGGTGTTACCAAATATATGTTTTGGCCCCATACCAATAAATATGTTCTTGTCTGGAACAAACCTTTCTCAGTGCTCCATCTTGTGAGACAGTGTGTTGCCTTCGACCCCTCGGTCGTACCACGGAATCAATCGTCCAGATATCCACAGAACTGCCAAACAGGAACGTTGTAAAACACATTTAACGACCGTGTGACTTACAACCTCAAAACACGTTGTAGAGTAAGGCAGTCTGTGTTTTATTTATCAGTTTCATTGTATTGTAGGAAAACGGGCTCCAGTGTCCTTAAGCAAAACCGTAGTCTCATGTGTGCTAGCCTTTGCTCACATTGCATGTTAATGTGAGCTCATTGGTTCTCCTAATCTCTGACCACGCCTTTGCTCGAGCCGCTGTCAGGGTATTCAATAATATCTTTGCGGAACAGCGGTAGAAAGCGAGTAGGCTGTAGTAATGATAAAAGTCATTAAATTAAAGTTGACATCTAACTAATTTGTGGTAACTTGATTGTATGTATAGACTCGTACCTTACTTTAAGCATTACATAGCAGTTATAATTCAATATCGTGTGTATATTATTGACAAGCTTTAATTTTGCTTTCTGTTAATTGTTCTAACAAAAATTAAGAATATTTCACCTGATACTTAGTGGTTTTTTAATTTATTGTAACTTATCTGGTTATCCTTAGTTTCATAACTTAGTGATCTTACTGTTGGTGAGTGTCGTCTTTGTTTTATTGTAATTCACATGATATTCTTAGCTTCATAACTTCGTGATTTGCTATCTATGTGTGTTATCGTTTTTTCTATATAAGACTATATTATTTTTTATTCTATCAGTGGTTAAGTGTAAGACATGTGTAAAAATTAAACCGTAAATAAATAAATAAACGGTTGCTCCACGTCATTGCAAGACAATCATATTTCTGAATACACTCAGATAATATAATTAAGGGAGTTGATTCTAGTCTGAAAAGAGTTGAACGCTACACAAGGAAGTGTCATTAGTGTGCTATGCCCTTTACTAAGGTGACACACGTTTTATCAAAGCAAACAGCTTGGTCTCCACGTATGCAACAAGCACGTGTGTGTTTCGTCGAAGCTCATTCTCCAGGGCACGTTTTCCCTCCGGGAGGAAAGAGGGGGACAAAAAAATAATAATCTGGACTCGTTCTCATTTCCTAAGGCGTAACGTTGCGGGTTGGCTGAGCGCGGCCGACTGAATGATACGTGCCTCGCGACTTGTCACGGCCTTCAGGGCGTGTGCGCCTGCGCGACCGGGGACGCCGCTACTCGTCATTAGACACGATCACGTTCGCGCTATTTGGACGCCGCGTCGCGTCGATTGCGTGCCCGCTAGCCTAGTATAGAGTAGGTTGAGGAGGTGAAGGAGGAGGGTGTATGGAACGATAGAGGGTGAGGTGGGAAGCATTGAATTCGTTTGTTGTTCGCGCCGAATCGCGTAGCAGTGCTGGTCGCGCGACGCACGAATCGCGTCGCAGCTGCTCACATACATCACTATCGATATCGGCATCGATACGCGGGGGCCTGTCGACCAGAGAACCATGCATCAATTTCAACTTACAGTACGTCACGACGGGCAGAGCCGAGATTACAAATAAAACCGAGGGGAAAAGCACAGCAAGGGAATGAGGGGGTGGGGGAATAGAGAAAATAAATATAGAAGAGAAGCTGCAGTCGAAATCCGCTCTGTCAGGAATTATTTTTTTTTTTTTTTTATTTTTTTTTTTTATTTTTGCGAAATATGCGAGCGTCGGAAACACGAACAGTTGTGCAAGCCAGGTTTTCATTTAGACCGGGATAAACTGTTTATTGTGTTCCTTTTTTAAATTTGAAAGCATTGTGTTGGACGTAGCCATTGATTTCGAACATACAATCGAGCGGCGAGATTCGCAACAGAAATATGCTTCTATACATTCCACGACTTTTAAGCCAAAGTCAATATTGGCGTTTAACGTATGCGTCTCTCGAAGTGAACGTGAAAGGGCTTTTGTGTTCCAGTCGTGCAAATTAACAAGCCTGTGTTGCTAAAATATCCTGAAATCTGGTCGATGGCAAAGTTGGCTAGCTTTTAAATTCAGCTCGTGAAAAGCCGTGAAAATCTAATAATGTCGACGATTTATTGGGGAAATTCGAGTAACATTGAGACTACTCTTGTCAGTAATTAATCACTGTAAATACCGTTAAACTCTCAAGATTTGGTTACCAATTGGTTACTCCTGAGGTTTATAATTAAATTATTAATGTTCTGAACCCAGTTTTCACTTTTCTTGTTATTATGTTGTAGTCCATCAATAGTCATAATTATTCATTCTATGGATTATCCAGACTCGAAGCATTCACTGTCATAATGTTACGCTTTAGCTGTCTACTGACCCAAGGCCACTGACATATAACATAAAAGAATACTTTTATAAATGCATCTAGACGCATTTATGTTTCCATTTAAGACTGGGAGAGTTTTGTATGGCTGTTATGGCATCCTCTTGGAAGTATTATCAAATTGTTTTACATAATGGAGGCTGCGCCTACAGAAGAAATGTTTTGTAGATTTCGCAAAGTCGCGTGTAGTATGTACGCATTACCACGCATTCAACGCGCTACTTTGCGCACTCTACAAAACAGCTCTTGTGTAGCCGCTGCCTTGGTTGGGTACCGGCCACTTGTCCTAAAAATATTTGGCCTGAAGTTAGACAAAATAGTTTCAGGACAAGTAACTTTAGATTAACTGTGTTAGGCCAAGTGACGTTTGGTCAAATATATTTTAAGCCAAGTGAATTTTGGTAAAATAATTTAGGCCAAGTGATTTTTGCTCAAATGATTTTAGGCTAATTGAATTTAGGCTAAATTATTTTAGGCAAAGTGGCAATAAGGCAAATAATTTTTGGACAAGTAACTGATCTGAAACTGTTTTAGGCAAAGTGATGCGAGCACCTCATCTGCCGCTTGCTCTCGAGTAGTTAGTTGTATGTCGTGTTCAGCTGACGCTTAGATCTACGGCGGTTATTTGTTCATGCGGCCCGCTATCCACACACGTGTGCATTTCTTACTCTTTGCTAACTGCGCGCTTGTGAGAGGCAACTATGTATTCTTCCACCTCGTATAAACATTAATAGTTCGACTGGCTGGCTACTGATGTGTGTTTCATAGGTTTGGTAGAAGACACGTGATTCAAGAACTATTGTATATTTTGCAGTGGTGAGTGAACACGAAAAACATTTAGACTAAGAAACATTTCGTATCCAAACATAAGTTTCAGAGTTCTCGTTTGAACTCCAAAGATATTTTTAAAAATCAGAAATGCAGAAACATTCAAGTGGTTTTTAGACACGCTTAATACATTTATCATTATTAGAGCGCCACAACATTAGAGGGCCGCCGCCTACAGTCACACTCAGGCTAGTTGTCGACGGAAAGGCTGTATAACAGTTGAGTGCCTTGCGCATAGAGGCGATGAGGTAAGTAGTAAGTGAGGAAGAGTCGCCCTTATAGTTCACGCGTTTCGAGGCCTCGTACGCGTCAAATGGATGCAGGTAGGCGCAACCTCAAGTGAAGAGGTCTTGAGAGGCGATGAGGGTGAAGAGAGGTGAGTACGGTGCAGCGCCGGAATAAGAGGGCGGGGGAAACGGGAGATCCCCGAGAAAACCTGTCGAGCAGGGGTTTCGTCCGGCACGATTCCCACATACGAAAATCCGGGAATCGAGTCCAGTTCGCCTAGATGGGAGGCGAGAAGTCTAACCACTACATCGCCGTGGCCCCTACAAACCTCATGCGCTCGTCCAGAATTGACGTAGTTTAACAGATGATAGTATAGGCCTGAGCAACTTCAAATTCAATCGTAACTATCGGCACTAACGAAAACAGGAGCGGTTTTATCTGACGAGTTATAGTAAGGTAATTTTTTATATAAATGGTATTATTTTTTCACATATGGAAATATTGACACCCTTGGATTGGTTGGCTACATCATTTTTAACGTTTTTTGTTTTAATTCAGATAGGCTGTAGAGAATACGGAGTGCAAGGACATCTTTTGGTTATAATGGATGATGCTAATTTTTTATGCACGTGCTCTCGTATCTCCATACGCTGAACGTCTTACAATTATCATGATGTCAGGAAAAGACATTCGATCTACATTAGAGACAATCAAAAAACTTGATGCGTGTTTTTGGACCTCATTAGAAGTCAGTAGTTCCCACGACGTTGTTCGCCAAGTGACGTCATATCACGCCTGTTATACCATGTCACAAGCCAATCGTAGACTATGTTGTTTAACCCGTACATGGACTACGGTGAGAGCACTTCTCACATTTAAAAATCATACTTCATTACATGTAGCAAAACATATCACAGTGTGCATCATTTCCGCCCTTAAAATGTATGTTACTTTTATATTATAATTAATTTGTTGTGTATTAAATAATATGCCTGTTGCGTGACATAAATAAGTATAATATAAATGTTTAACATTTTTACATTTATAAACACAAATTACTATAATATTTTGCTATGTATAACCTAGATAACAAAATAAAAACTCGTAGACACAGCTATAAAAATTTACATACGAAAGGGTTATAAATCAGGTGTTTAGTTCTTTATGAAACGCATGTTAATGCAACATCAAATGTAAACTGGTCCCGACATCACCAGGGGCTTATGGCTACATGTAAAGACACTGTAAAACTGCGAACATCATAAATAGTGTTATATTACAACAATTTTTATTATAACGCAATCGAAAAGAAAATAAACTAACTTATAATTAAACTAATAATAATAACTGTACACTTTCAATAATAAGTTAATTATTAGAACTAATATTCATGATTCACTGAACGTGCTGATTTTCTAGGTGTTCCATTCGCCATAAACCAGTTTAGCAAGCGCTTCATTAATTTCAGTTGCCAAATGTAATTTGTTCCAAAAATAAGTATATAAGTCTTATTCAATCACTGACATTCTCTACTTGCAACGCGTTGTATTCGACAGGTAATTACAACATCCGAACTCGACATTTATTGACTCCGCAACGTGATGAGTTGCATGCATATTGGATAATCAAATTAATTACGCGTAGAACCTGTTGTTATGCACCAGTGATGACTAGAATGCGGTCTTAATAAACTTTGGAAGTTATAAGATGTATAAAATGTATACGTTATAACAGCAAGGTGTGCCAGGTGTTCATTTACTAAACAAAGATTCAGCCACCTTTGGGACGACTGCTTCGTCATACCTCTCCCTCTTCTCTCAAGTACACATTCGATGCGTTCCTACCATAATATGTTTCACTACACAACATATGTTTACAGAAAATCTAAAATACTATCAGATATTCTCCAACCAAGTAATCTAATTGCCAACTTTATGTAACTTCAAGAATTTTGGTATACTCAAATTCTTTTTTAAATGGAAGTACGAATTTATTTCCGGAAATGAATTTCGACTTTAATTTCATATATGATATTTTGGGTGTAGACCTCGGTGCGTTATTTCGCATTTCTGTTTGTGATAGATTCTAAAAATTGTAACTCCATAAGGTTTTGAAAACAAATTCTACATCACGAAAATACTTTTCATTACTGCTAATTGCAAATTAAGATTTAATATATTTTTATTTACAGGTACTATTATTATATTCACTTTGCATTTATATCAAAAGTCTACTGAATCTCTTTTGTGAATTTTTGGGGTACGAAAAACATATTTAAAGAAAATTGGTAGTAAGTTTTT
The DNA here is from genome assembly GCA_029891345.1 of Dryococelus australis. Lineage (NCBI taxonomy): Eukaryota > Metazoa > Arthropoda > Insecta > Phasmatodea > Phasmatidae > Dryococelus > Dryococelus australis. The sequence continues at coordinate 257,743,118 of CM056993.1, read as the reverse complement.
AATCAAGATGATACATATTTACATTCTGGTGTCAGGTTTATACGACCTGATCTTCAGATTTTGTCATATTTATTGCGTACGAAAAATTCAGTCTTGTTTTAAATGCTAGCTATAAATATGTCATAGTTAATTTAGGCAATTTCATCTTTCGTAGTATTTATTTTTGATCCAGTTTCTATGAAAATCTAACGAATAAAATTATTTTTGGAAGAACGAATGTCATTATCAGTATCTTCGCGATGATTTGCTATGTCACTGCTATAGTACCGTATACATCTCTATAATTATATTACCTAATATAATATCTTTCAAGTCTTCGTCCATTTGGGCATGTAAGTACCTCAGTGCTACTTCTGAACAAACAGAATTCGGTTTAGTGTGTTTCATAACAAAACATGTCCCGTAGTTACATTTTATCAGAGAATATCTTTGCTAAATGTTAAAAAAATTGCTTTAAATAATAAATAAATAATGTGTAACAAAAATAAGATATGCTGACATAAACACATAAAAACTAATACTGATACATTACGGGTTTAAGTAAGCGTAGAATTTATATACAAATTTCAGCAATCATTACCACAAACTATTAAAAATGATTTACCACTTTAATTCACATTGGAAACACACACTAACGAATTAATAAGACAGTACTGGAATCAAATAAATAATGAATTTAACATTTTATAGATACCGTTTTCAATAGTCTGTATTTTATAGATTTACCAGTGTGAATTCACAGACTGGTTGTAACGTGTGTACAAACAACAATGACTTCTCTCTTGTCCAGCGAACTTCACCTTCAAGCATGAATACGAACTACCGTATGTAGTAACCGAGATCCCAAAGCTGTTTTATATAATAAGAAATTAAAGGTTTTTACGAATACGTAAAACTGTTCGACATTTTTGTACTGTTGGTTTAATATCAGCTTCCTGTGTAAGACGTTTTGGCGCCGAATAACATAAGAGAGCACTGATTTGTATCATATTATTAACTAAAAATTCACGGTTTACTTTAATGTGTGCGTGTCCCTCGATTAACTCGCCGTTATAAATAAAAAACGTTACAAATAAACGTGTAAAAATTTGCAGAGATATTTTCTTACAGAATACCGTATATAAACGAGGTGTAAAAGAGTATTATTTTTTATTGTACGATATACATCTCACTTGAAATAAAATTGGATTACGCAAAGGCAGCAGCCAATAAGTGAATAGCATCTACTGGAGTACTATATCTTTGTGACCAAACATGTTATCCACACAATAACCTGAACTGTGCAGGTTTTGTATATTTGGATCGTTTCACATTCTTTCGTGGAACATTTTCCAGTCGAATAACTGTCCTCTGCTGTTACTAGGAAGAACACTTCTCATTGTGATTGTGGCTTCGTTCTATCCTCCCAACATGGCGAAGTGCCATCCGTGTCAAGCTCTCGTATTCTTGCGCTCGGAAACGTGGCGGTCACTGTAGCTGATTGGCTGCTATCCTCACGATACTAAGTCTAGTGTTGTTGCAACAAAACAAAATTCTACTGAGTCATTTCCTTAAATGTTTATGTCGTAGTAAAATATATGACGTAGTTATGAAGTTAATAATGTTAACCATTGACGAAATTCTTATATTAATATATTGCAACTAAAGGCTGTTCACGATAAAGTGAGCAGTTTTGAAATCAACCATGGAAAAAAGACACTGCCCAGGATCGCATTTATTTTAACGGGCGCACTGAGTGACATGCGCCGAGCAAAGTTGGTAATGATGGATGGAAAATAGTTCCATATCTTAACGTCGAATAGAAAGTGTTAGGTAATAATTTGTGATACCTTGAATGTTTTTTTTTTGTTAGTTTTACATAAGGTGGAAGTATACACAATATGCATACAAGTAGATCTTAAGAAGGGCTTTCAAAAGTGCTAATTTTACCGTGAAAAGCCTAAATACCATTGAAACGTTATTGTAAATATAGCCTCTAAGTAATGTTGCCGGAATCGTATCTTGCATTACATTAAAAATAACAGACAGAACAAAACATCTTGCGTTGCTGCGACATTGAAATAATGTCCAACCAACCCAAGTTTACACTGACTTGACAATATAAAATGGTGGATACTACTAAACAGCGACAACCTCGTAAAATTAAACCACTATATATAAATTTTAAACCATAGCATGAGAACTAATTGCACCTTAGACCAGCTCCCAAGGCTTGCTACGTAGTTTACGTGTGCCAAGTATCCGTCATTTTTAGAGCGGAAAGTATTTCCACATAACGAAAGAGAACTACAAGTAGTTGTTATATTGCTCTTAATACACACAATGTAAAACTAACTGAAACATGTTCAAATGGGCGGAGTGGCCGACTTGTAATCTGAGGTCGGGCTTTCGTGCGGGCTTTCGTGCTCCTGTTTTCCTGCGGCAAATCTTCAGTTCGCATGTCGCGCACATGTGGACTGCGGATTTGTCATCAAGTTCGCGGAATGTACTTTAAAAAAATGATAGAGCATTTAAAGCGCTCGTTTGATTCTTCTCCCGTTCGTCGATTATTTTGTTCGTTAGTAATAGTTGTTTTTGTGACGAAATATTCGTACTTAATTTTTTACGTAGGAATGTGTTTTTAAGCAAATAAATTACAATGAAAATTTTAACACAAATATTAACGTTGACAGTACAGTAAGGAAGTACTTGATGCTACATTTACATTAATAGCTTAACAGTATATTAAACTGTCAAAGACATTAGTTCCTGACGGCTCACAAATAACAAAAATTACTGTAGTAGTAACATTAATAGTGTTGGCAAAACATTATATTTTTACCTGTGTACTCTCGTTTCGCGCACGATGATATTCCTGTGTCGTGCTGCAAGACGGGTGTTAATGTTCCCGCCTAAAGGCTGTTCACGATAAAGTGAGCACTTTGAATATCAACCTTAGAAAAAAGTCACTACTCCTACGAACATATATTTTAACGGGCTCACTGAGTGACAATCGCACAGCAAACTTGGTAACGATGGAGTGAAAGTAGTTCAATATCTTAACGTCAGATAAAACGTGCTAGGTAACCACTTGTGATAACTTAAATTGATTATTTCGCTTTCTATAATTTTTTTAATGCATCGAAGTGAAAAAGAGAGGAAATTTTAAAATATTTATTTTCGTAATAATTTCACAGTTTCACTAGTCCAACTCATGGATAAAGTGATGAGGCCCATGACAATGTTAACTTTACATAATGCGGAGAATATACATCGTGCATACAAGTAGATCTTAAACAGGGCTTTCAAAAGTGCTCATTTTAACGTTAATAGCCTGTACCTAACGCTATGTCCTGCGTTCGACGCGCGGAAGTGATAAGGGCGACGTTGCCATGCGTAACAAGTGCACCGTCACCGCTACACTTTCAACATTTCCATGTATTTACGTAAATGTTTTTTGGAAACTTACGGTAAACATACGAGAAAGCTGTCAGTAATGACGGGAAAGTGAGTTAAGTCCGTAAATACTAATTACGGGAAGTCTCCGTATTTCCTACGACTTCGGGTTTCGGGCACGAACAGTGCCGAGTTCACACGAAGTTTTCTTAGCCTGCACTGCAACCAGAGAATTATATATCGTTCCAGCGGTTATTCAAACATCAGAAAGTAGCATCAGGCGTCTGTAACAACTAGGAACACTTAAAATACACTAACTTTAATATAAACTGAAAAAGTGGCTTCCGTGACTGTTCTAGAAATATCAAATTGATACCCAAGAACTTATGGCAGATCTGTATGTGGGTGCTTAAGAGTCTTAAACATCCAGCTTTTTGACTCGGGTTCAAATCATGCTCTTGTAAAAGATATTTTAACTTTTTAAAACTATTTTTTAAACAAAGTAGAAGACCCACATAACCAAAGTGAAAGATTTTTAAACATCTCTTTTTATCTATTAGTACAGAGAACTAAGCAGGAAATTGATGTAGACGTTCTGTGGATTCACGGAAATTTTTCTGAAATTTACGGGAAGTCCGTATTTGAAGATCGATATATCCGCCGTAATTTTACGGAAAGTTTACGGATACCTCTGGATAACTTTTTACCAGCCTTTTTTCCGTAAAATGAAGGAAATTTTTTTAAACACTGTACTCACAGATCTTTGTTACTTACCTCTGTGCAGTGTTTTTGTCATGCTGCATACAACACATTGGGAGCACCTTTAATGGTTTCATAAGTTAGAACCGTGTTTTAACACTATACAACGCCCGTCCAGCGTCTGAAGGGCGGGTCGCTAATATCGCCCAACACGCTTCATTCTAGCCGCGAACCAAGCATCGACGAGTGTAAATATCTGTTTCTATTTGTTTCCCGGGTGAGCAAGTATGCAAACTAATATTTGGGATAATACTCCTTCACTTATTGCATACAGTTTGAAGTAGACTCCTGCTAGTAGGTCTACATCAGTGCTTATAGTGAACTAGATGTTCTGACGTAGTGTTGAAAGCGCAATGATATCTGAAAATAAATTCACTTTATTTTATAAACATTTCAATGGGCATCGGTTTCGTAGGTAAGTATGCCTGTTTACGACAATTCCATGGCCTTAGTGTCATTAGGTAATTGTCGAAATAAAGTTTTTACCTGTGTTGCAATACAGGGCAAGGCGCAAGAAGCCAAGCAAGTGGTGTGGAAGTTTCTAGTTTATTGTTAACTAGCTATGTCATAAGGAGTTTTGTTCATGGTTTTACATCACGACACACCTGCTTCAACCGTAAGGTTATGACGTGCGCATTTGTCTTACAACAACTCGAGTTCGTCCGAATGCGGTATGAACAATAAGACAATTGCAACTGAATTTATGTAGATGCCATGAATCTAAAAGCTGCTGAGGCGAGACTAAGTGTAAACTTCGCGTTTCTAAATATTTATTCGGGTTACGTTCGAGAAGTATTACGAACGGTTCGTCAGGTGCTTCAAGTCAGGCTTTGCTTGCCATAAACTTTTTTTCTACACTAGAGGTAAATAAATACAATGCGTATCTACATCAGACAGACAAATGTCGGCACTAGGTTAATCACAAAAAATAAGCAGTTGTGAAAAGTGTATACGATGTGGTATGAAGGCAATCGTAAGGGCGGTAAATAATTTGGAGTTTGTGTACCCGAAGCATTAGTTTATTACAAACTAGCAGCCCATCATCGCTTCGTTCTGGTTTTATTGAGTTATTTAAATATATACCCTTATATGCGACTACCCGTGACTACCTGCGACTACATGCGACAACTTGCGACTACCTGCGACTACCTGTGACTATCCGTGACTACCTGCGACCACTTGTGGCAACCTGCGACTACCCGTGACTACTCGCGACTACCCGTGACTACCTGCGACTACTTGCGACTATCCTGCGACTACTTGCGGCTACCTGCGACTACTTGCGATTACCTGCGACTACTTGCGACTATCCTGCCACTACTTGCGGCTACCTGCGACTACTTGGCATTACCTGCGACAACTTGCGATTACCCGTGACTACCTGCGACTACTTGCGACTATCCTGCGACTACTTGCGACTACCTGCGACTACCTGCGACTACTTGCGGCTACCTGCGACTACTTGCGACTATCCTGCGACTACTTGCGACTATCCTGCGACTACTTGCGGCTACCTGCGACTACTTGCCATTACCTGCGACTACTTGCCATTACCTGCGACAACTTGCGATTACCCGTGACTACCTGCGACTACTTGCGACTATCCTGCGACTACTTGCGGCTACCTGCGACTACTTGCGATTACCTGCGACTACTTGCCATTGCCTGCGACAACTTGCGATTACCCGTGACTACCTGCGACTACTTGCGACTATCCTGCGACTACTTGCGATTACCTGCGACTACTTGCGACTATCCTGCGACTACTTACGACTATCCTGCGACTACTTGCGGCTACCTGCGACTACTTGCATATTTTTATATTAAGATTCACAATTTATTCTAACAATGTTTCAATTTATCTTTAATGGTGTTGGTAGAGCATGCTGTGAAAGCAGCCAAGTAGCTAATTTTTCTCCGAATTGGTTTACAAATTTTGAAATTTCTCCAAGATTTTTTTAATTTTAACATAGCCTATGTCCATCTGGAAGAATATATATTTCTATCAGAGAAGTAATTATAAGAATTGGACGTGTAGTTTCCGAGATTAGCCGTTACATATAAACATTACATCTTTATAATATTAATATAGATATTACAGACAATATTTACGATGGAAAACTCAGTCTCTGGATAATGTGTGACAGACATATTTACATATTATGCAGACACTCGGTTTTCAGCCGTAGAAAATTTCTTCAGTATTTATAATAAATTAGTGCATCAGGACCAAGATGCATAGGCCTGCCTACAGCCCTTACGATTCGCTTTGGGCCGTAGGCCGTAAATGTGTTTCCACCTTCTTTATTTGTGATTAATCTACTGCAGAAGGTTTTCGGTCTAATTCAGATACATCATCTATATGTCACGTGGGCTTCACACAGCACTGGCAGAAGAGTTTTACCAACGCAATGTCCGTTAAACAATCCATTCTCTTAACATTACGCAGGCGTCGAGCATGACACGTCCTTCTAGCGTCACGAAACCTTCAAGACCCATACATAACTCAATTGCAATAAAAAGAGCTTCAACTACCCTGCTATATACTCTGAGGCAAAACATGGTCATCAGCCATTGAGCAACTAGTTAAGGCTCTAGTACACTGAAGATTTTGGCGTCTAGCTGGTTGCTAAATGATTCCGCGAAATTTCCGCGTCTCTATCGATGAGCATACCACAAACACATCGCACATTCCATAAACATACTCCACGTACGTATAGCCAGCCTAACACATACACGGTGCAGTGCTCTGACGTTTTTGTTTTCGTGGTCAGCCAAGGCGGGTCACGTAATTTCCTTATCACCCCCCGTACCTGTGCCCTTTCTGGATAATACAGGAGTATTGGATGTTCCTTTTTTTTCTTCTTTTATTTTGATATTTTATTTTCTCATTACAGTCTTTATGAATTACAATTTTATATAATATTACAACTATCTACACCAAGTTGCCTGGAAGGTGAGAGTGGCGTGATTTTCCTGCATTCCACCCTGACTCAGCTAGAAGCCTTGGGGTCAATTTCTTGACATTCTATTCTATTGATGATTATATGATGTTTATATTGTGGCACTAAACTACCACTACTTAGCTTATATATTTCAATTCCAGCCATGAGTTTTGGAACTGCCAGCAGAGAGGCGTATCTGTGGACTCCTTTTCGATACCCTCCCCCACCCTGTAGCCCGGTCCATTAGTCTGGAACCTTGTCATACCATTACTATTTTTCCTTATGCATTGCCTAAGTCTTCAGAGTCCTGATTCGTTTCCTATTCACTTGTCTTGGTCATTGCTGTTCCGAGTTCCCATGTACTTTTTTCGTTGCTTTGATCTTCAGTATAAATTTTATGTTTTTTCCGAGTGGGAGGCAAGGCCACCTAATTTATCAGTCGCCTTCTGATGTTTCCTTTCTAAGTTCTAGTCTTTGTGCATTAGGAACACGCAAGCTGTGTGGTGGGACCGCTTCCACCACTAGGTTTTTATAGTGGTATGACAGTGTCACTTCCTATATAAGATTATTTTTTTCTTTAATCAGGTAATGGAAACCTCTATATATCTATGGAAGAGGATTTTTTACGAACTCGTGTGGATTTTCTCAAATCCATTCTTCGAATTCTTCCAGACGTTTACTTATCTTTCTTGCAAACTCTTCCATTATCTTGGCAGTTTTTCTATTTGCCATGATATTTCTAAGATCTATTTCATTTCCTTCTATTTCAAGCTTCCTACAAAGTTCAAGTCTTATATATTCTATTCTTGGACATTCTCTAAGTACATATTCGGCAGTATCTTCTACCTGGCAGATTCGGCAGAAGGGAGGGTCAACTAAATTAAATCCATGTAATTTTGCATTATAGTTTCCATGTCCAGTTAGTAACTGCGAGAGATGATGATCTGCAACAGTCCAGTGTTGCCTATATCTTTCCATTATGTTTGTAAAGCTTCTATAAGTGACACTGCTCTTCTCCGAATTGTCCCACCTTTCCTGCCAGAGGGATGTGTAACTCTTCTGGCTTCTTTCTTCATGATCTTCGTTGCAGATCTTCCTTGAACTTTTTGCTTTAACTGTCCTCGTTCTTCTACAAGTAAATCCAGTGGGATTGTTCCAGCGATCACCTGTAGTGCTTCAGTTGATGTTGTCTTGTAAGCCTTTGTTATGGCTAGTAATGCAGCTCTTTGTATTTTTAGCAGTAATCTCTGAGTATGTACCAATCTTGCTCTCCTATACCACACACAAGCTCCATAAAGGGCGATTCCTAGGAATACACTCTTGTACAGTGTCATCATGGTCCTGCACCCAAGTCCCCATGATGATGCTTAGACTGCTCTCATTTTAATGAATAGATTTACTGCCTTATCCATCAAATACCTTATGTGTTCCTGGAAGCGAAGTTTGTTCTCCAAGATCACACCTACGTACATCTGTTTGCTCTGTGGACATAGTGGTCTTTCCTTGAAACGGACCACATGCGACTCTTTCAGCTTCCTTTAAGTAACATTGAGTTGATTGTCTCCACTGAAAATTGTAACTTTACATGTCTACCCCAGCTCTCGATATTTTTCAGTATTTCATCAGCTTTGGTCTCAATTTCAGCACGACTCCAGGCTGGAATTAAGAGCAACGCATCGTCTGCATATGCCAAAATCTCACAGTCTTCTGGCAGCTGCAGGCAAAGAAGTGTATCAAACAGAATGTTCCATTGGATCGGTCCAAGGACCGATCCCTGCGGACATGCCTCTAAGAGTTTCTTCCTCACTGTCACATTGTTTACTTCATACTGGCTGTACCTTTATTTAAAGTAATTAACAATAATGCTGTAAATGTTTCTTGGGCATTCCTTGTCTCTGAGTTGCCAGAGCACCTCTGGCCACCACACATTGTCGAATGCACCACTGATATCCAGGAAAATTCCTAATACATAGGTCTGTCTGCTTGAGTTCAATTTTTCAACCACATCCATGACTGCCTTCTCGGTACCTCGTCCTTTTCTAAATCCATATTGTTTTTCATGGAGTCCTTGTGTAGCTTCAAGGAAGCTTATCAATCTCATATTGACGAGTTTTTCTAACATTTTCCCCATTATTGACAACATGGTTAAAGGACGGTATGACCTAGCTATTGTTGGATCTTTATTGCCTCCCTTATAGAGAATTCTAAATATTCCTTGTTTCCAAATGTTAGGAAAACAGCCACTTTGTAGGCAGTCATTCATTAACTGCAACAGATCGAGTTTAATCCGAGGATAAATTCTCCTCATTATTTCAGCAGTGGTTCCATCATGTCCTGGAGCTTTCTTGTTTTTTAACTCCTTAATAACTTTATCGAGTTCTTTTATAGTGAATTCAGTGGTGGGAGGAGTGTCTGGCACCCATGAATCTTCTGTCTCTTAATTTGATGAATTACTTTTTCATCTTTCATACTATCCTCTGGCAGCAGTTCATTTAGAAGTTCTTCCGCATTCTCCTGCTGATCTATAACTATCCTGTTCTGGATTTTAAGGCTTTTCATAACTTGGTTATGCTTGGGCTTGTTTGCAAGGATCTTGTATACAAGCCCCCATGGATCTTAATTTCCTTTTTCTGTTACATAGCTTCTCCAGGATGTCCGTTTCTTTTTTTTTCAACATTATTGTATAGTTATTTCGCTGGACTCTATATTCTTCCAGCACTTCTACTCTTCGTCGAGGATCTCTTTGCAGTTTCAGTTTCCTCCGAATTCTCCGAACCTCCTTTCTCATACTTTCCAGTTCATCATCCCACCATCGATTTAGTGAAAGGCCAGGTTCTGATATTAATCTTGTTCGGCCAATTCTATCTTCAGTATGTTGTCCTGTTGTCATATTCAGTTCATAAATAATTAGCCTATAGTCACTGGTCGAGTCTTCCGTTACAATCCAATTTGTAACCAGTTTGGCTGCCTTTCTACTTACAACCGTCACATCCAGGTAGGTTTCAGTACCATGAGTAGGAGACACATATGTTGGAAGGGTCCCTGGTACATTCACGACATGGAGCTCGTTCGCCAATAAATAGCTATCGAGTGCCAATTCTTTTTCAGCTGTCACAGGCGAGTGCCACATTTTCGACTTAGTATTCACATCAGCTCATATTACAAGTCGTTCCCTTCCAAGTACTCTTATAATTTCGTCCGACTTCTTCAGATGTACTCGAAGTTCTTCCGAGTACTGGAAGTAGGAACTTGCCAAGTAGACATTCTGTTGTCCCATTCTAATTTGAATACAGACATGTTGGCTGTTTGACATAGTGTCCATAATCATAGTACTTACGAGTTTCAGATATAATCCATATGGCTGCCATTGGACTGTCAATTATTGAGAAAACCGTCCTATGTAACCCAATTATCTTCCCATGTAGGACGTATGGCTCTTGCATCAGGACTATGTCGATGTCTTTTTCTTTAGCCACGATCACCATTTCCGATGTAGCCACTTCAGATCTTTGCAGGTTTATCTGCTCAATAGTCATTTTAGATCTTAGCTTATTCATGCTTCGCCATAATCGATCCTTTCCAGCTCCGCAGTAAATGCTTGTTCATAATATGGACACTTTTTTGAATCAATTCTGTGGTTATGGTCTTTATTATCCTTTAAATAATTAGCACAGGCAGGATTTTCTGTGTTGTCTTTGCATTTATCCTTTTCAGAATACTTATGTCCTTCCTGACCGCAGGTAGAACATCTTTCTTGTCCCTTATAGTATTTACTTTGATGCCCGTATTGTTCGCATTTGTAGCATATGAGTGGAACCAGAAAGTCTCTCACTTTACATGCAGCATATTCAATATACACAGTTTTTGGGCCATTAGAACATGTCTGTACTTGCTGTGCAATTCTATCACCACATTCACTGTTTCTTTATTTCTTCCAGTTCTTAGTCGGACTGATGCTCCCCTAAGGAATTCCTCGCTCTTTATACCCTTGTCTTCAATATTTCGTTTCCAAGCCTTTGTCGGTAATTCTTCATTATCCTCTTTCCATGGAATGTAGACTATTAACTTGGGTCTTTTTTTCTTTGGTTCATCAAGTCGAAGTCCCAAATTTTTCAGCTTGTCGCTTGTCTTGATTTTATTTATGGTGACTTCATCTCCTGCTTCGATGAGAACACCTCCACCACGTAGTCTTCTAAAGTTCTTCACCTTCCATCGTTATTCAACAGGATTTACCTTCTCTTGGATCGTCTTCTTTGTCTCTTCGCTTGTTTGACCGTCCTTTTCTGGATATGCCAGGGCAATTTTCTTACGCGGTTTTTACGTCTTGTGCAAGTTTCTTAACCGCCTTCGTTATTTGAGCGAAGGACGGTTTAGGTGTTTCTGTTTTCTCCATTACCACCTCTGGTCTTATCCCTTGTTTCACACTGTACTCCAATCCTTTGGCATAACCAAGAAGAAAAACATTCCTTTGTGTCATCCTGTCGTAGTAAGACTTTAGCAAGAAAACTTTTTAAAGTATGTAATTTGCATTCTCCTTATTTACTTTCTTTTTTTTTTTTTCAAAGCGATATAATCCAGGAGTCTACCAAAGAGGGTGTCCACCTCGGCCGAGAACTCCTCCATGTCGCCCAGAGCTCCTCCAATTTCCAGGCCTGCTGCATGTTCCGTATTTTATTCATAGTACTCATATAATATTTTGCACATTTCCCCAGCAGGCTGTCCTTTGAATTAACGGGTAAGCCACTCTCATCCAATCAATGATCGCTTTGCTATTTTCTTGACTTGTGCCGAGTTTGTTTGAGATTGTTGAGACTAGTTTAACTATCTCAGCGTGTCTGTCCTGTTTACTGCCGTGACATTTGGCAGGCTCTTCAGTGAAACGAGTCCGCCACTCAGTTTCATTCATTGTCGCAGTTTGGGCATTCACTCACGCTTGAAATATAAAGCAACAAAGTGCTACACAAAATCACTCAATCACAGGACACATACATCAAAAAGTTACTCAGATCAGAAAGTTCACTCAATCTCTAAGTCACTCTATCGCAGTCACTCAATTACAAAATCACTCAATTACAAAAAAAAAAAAACATAACACAGTATCTTTGAGATTGTGCACGAGGCACAAACACTTTCCATGCACGCATGTTTCATTTCTGTATCCTTGAGCCTTGAGTTTTACTCTGTATTCTACCATTTTCGGTGTCAGAACGTAAGCCGTCCAACCACCTAACAATGCTTCCAGGCCGACAGCACTGCCGGCAGGCAGCTGTCGCCTTTGTCAGCAGTCGTCGTGCGCTGCTTCAACGGCTGGAAGCGCGCCGTCTCCATCCAGGCACCCGCATAGCGCTGACCGCACACAAATGTACACACATACGCGAATGGACGACGGTGCTTACCGCGCCCGCACAGCCAGCACGTCCGTCCTGTTCTGCTTCCACAGGCCGACCCTCTGACTACTCTCCTTCCAACAAGGCGACCCGGGTTCGATTTCCGACGGGGTCAAACCAGATTTTTGCATTTTAGAATCCTGATGAACGTTGCTAATGACCGGTGTGTTTTCTCGGACGCTTCCGTCTCCTTCGCGCTCTTGCATTTTACCGCACTTCTCACTGACCGGCATTCAAAACCTCACAGTTAAGCGTTGACCGAACGCTGAACTTACCACCTTTAATTTCCGTAGTGCAAACTCACTGGTTATAACAAACATGCCACAAATACTGTAAATAGTAGCAAACAGCTCGCAAGTGCTGAATATGTATACTGCAGACTTTATACATTGGTGTTTGGTCGGGTGACTAGGAAAAGCTACATCGTAAAGGAGTAATGTTATAATATAAGGAAAGAGGAAACAGGAGCACTCCGAGAAAACACGCAGGATATTGGCAACGTCCGCCACGGTTTCCACATGTAGTAATTTGTTTGCATGATGTAAAGAGGTAAGTTGAAGTCCGTTGTCGTCCCTCCGTGACGTCAGCTTAAGGGGAGAATGAAGGACGCGCTGGCTACGAGATATGCAGCCCTAGTATGCACACAATATTACCTACATTCATCAGTGCGCATGCGCGGACGACCGTGTAGAACTTTCTCAACTCTTACTGCAAACAGCACGTACCCCTGAAGCGGCCTGTTTCTTTCTGGCGACACTCGGTGTGTGATTTCCTGCAGGAAGTAGGCCTGAAGGCTGTTCACGATAAAGCGAGCAGTTTTGAAATCAACTTTAGAAAAATGTCACTGCCCCTGCCTGTTTACATTTTAACGGGCGCACTGAGTGACATGCGCCCAGTAAAGTTGGTAACAATGGATGGAAAGTTGTTCCATAACTTAACGTCGAATAAAAAGCTTTGGGTAACCATTTGTGACTATTTAAATTATATTTTACTTTTTATATTTTTTTAACGCCTCGGTGTGTAAAAATTAGCAGATTTATCAAATGTTTACTTTTCCAATAACTTCACAGTTCCACTTGACCGACGCATGAATGAAGTGCTGAGGCTCATGGTAATGTTAATTTTACTTAAAGTGGAGTAATACACAGCGTGCATACAAGTAGATCTCAAGCAGGGCTTTCAAAAGTGCCCATTTTATCGTGAACAGCCTATACCTAATTGTATTGCGTACATGCCTGAAAATGTTTCGAGGCAGCAAAAATATTCGTGTCCGTTTTCCACGAAAACGTTGGGTCCTAGGCAATTGATACAAGATGCCTATTTTGCTAACTATGTCATACTGATCAATAATTTAGCATTAAACGTTCATAAATCCCAGCAGTAAAAATTTATATTCACTAAGAGGCTTTCCCTCCCTGATATTTTTATTACGAATGGTAGGTATAAGTGAGAGTGTGCTCTTTGGTTCAATATCCTGGTAACATAAAACAATACTCGGAGAATTGTAGTTTGATTGCACTTAGCTTGCGATATTTCGCGAAAATACTGTTCAAAAACTCGATTGTAAAGGGCGAAACTTGTTACGCCCCTTTAGGGCGTAGCAGGGCTAAAGGAAGGCAAGGAGAAGGACGCACACCATTTAAAAAAATAAAAATAAAAAATGGACAAAAAAATCCAAAATCAATAAAAAAATATATTGAAGCCATCTATAAATTATCACCAAGAACAACTTTGGAACTTCATTTGAAAAAAATATAAATTGCATCTGTAAATTTCTGTTGCTTGCTACCAATCGGTGAACTAGGGGAAGGAGAGAACACACATGTACTGGAACAAGCCTGAATTAACACTTGTGAAATCCCATTAAAAAAGGTAAAATGACTCCCTGAGTAAAGAAAACACCATTACAACTGTAAAAGTAAAGTACGCCTGATGATTCACTAAAGTGTACAACATGGAATACTAATTTCAATAATACCACTAGGAAGGAGCAAAAACCCTCATTACACTTAACCATGAGCATAAAGACACGTCATAAAATATCCACTAAACTCCTTGGTAGTAAAATTCTTTTGGCAAATCGTAGTCCAGGAGACCATTCCTACATCACGCCAAAAAAATGGAAGAATCCATCTCTTGCAAACATACCGTAAAATACCATATTGAAAATTCACACAAGCGAAACATTGGAGGAACACTTCCCTACAAAAATCCGTATACACAAAAATCGCAAAAAACACTACTAAAAAGGAAAGTCTATCCCCGGCATAGCAACAACTACGTTCATTTGAATGCTTAACTTGTGTACTCATATTACACGAAACGTGAAGCACCGAAGTACGAAGTGGTGTAGACATGATCTATCGTCGGCCAACCCGCGCAACTCGAAGAGGAACACTGCATACTTGCTCGGGCTGGGGACGATCATTTATTAAGGAGATGGCGGGAATAGCAGAGAGGCGTATGGAAGGTGCCAGAGTGAGCGAAGCTGAACTCGTTCCCAATAGTAGCCACCAGACAGCGCTCGGCCACGCCAGGAGCGCTCAGCGCTTGGAAACGTTCAGACGTTGCCACCCCGACGGGTGAGGGGAGGGGGACGAAGAAAAACAAAGAACCTTTTTCTGCAGCAAAAATATTACCTCTTCAAATAGTAACTCCTCTTCAAACAAAATAACAGTTTATTAATCTGGGCTACCAAATACAGACGTTACAAATAACCAAGCAGACTTGCTAACCAAGTTTATTAACGTCAGATAGTTCTGTAAACACACCAGCCCCATAATAGTAGCATTTAATCATATTCCAGGAGATTGTAAGCATCGCACATTTCACCAGTTGGAGGGACGAAAAATAAATTGTTCAGGCAGGACGAACAATAAATCGTTCAGGCAGGACAGTTTGGCAGGACAGGAGTACTCACATAAGATTGCCTGAGTTTACTAATTGACACGCGTGTCAGACTTGAAGCAGGGCTTCAAACTTACGCAGTGATATCGATGAGTAAAAGAAATATATAAATAATTCCTTACTGCAATGCCGTTGGTAAGTAAAGCATGAATTCAATGTCTCCTTAGCCCTTTCAGTTAATGTGTCTACTTCAGTGGGCACGTTACAAATTAAGGAAATGAACAACCACAGCTGTACACAGCTAGTAAGTGTCTTCCATGTAGGTAAAGTCAGTTCACGGCATACTAGCCACTTTCGAAAGCCCTACTTGTGTAAGCTTCCACCATAATGTTGTCGGCCTCATCACTTTATTCATGCATCAGCCAATTGAAACTATGAATATTTTAGATAATATTTCTTTTTTTCCTAATTTGCAAATTCTTACACTTTTGTAAAAGCATTAAAAAAATTAGAAACCAAAATTAATAATTCAGTTATTCACAAATGTTTACGTGTCACTGTTATGGCAACGTCACGACATGCAATTGTTCTCCCTCCGTCATTATCAACTTTACTGGGAATACGCCAGACATTGTGCCCTTTAAAACATGCAGTATGTAGGTAGGGCAAGTGACAGTTTTTAAAGTTTGATTTCAAAAGGATTGAACTAACCATGAGCATCCTATAATGTGATCTGTGGACATTTCCACAGATCTGGTTTGGAAGTGGTTTTCTCAATGCCTCTCAAGTGTTGTGCACGAATAAGTACAACACCTAGCAAAGTATTATTTGATAACGGCTGTTCATTGTAAACTGAGCACTTTTGAAAACCTTGCTTAAGATCTATTTGTATGCACGTTGCGTATACTTATTTCAACCATATGTACAATTAACCTTGCCGTGGCCTTGTCACTTCATCCATGCGACAGTAAAGTAAAATTGTTTATTTATTAAGGAGTTAAATATTTTACAAATGTAATCCATGTTACAATTGTTTGCATTGGAGAATACAGTAAGTGAAATAAATTGTCAGCAGTTTTGCTAACACTGTACTAATTCAACTCTAAATCACGGAGCAACTTTCCCTCCATCGTTGACAACTGTTATGAAAGCTCCGCCGTGCACCTGTTATCCAAGGTTTCACCTACGCAAAGCGACAGTAACCAGGACACAGAGTGAAAAAGATGAAAACCAAACATTCGACCAAAAGTGCAACCTGTAAACAGTAAAAGAAATGCGCCGAAGATAACACTATATGTGGGTCCAGCTAACTGTGTAGTTCCACCTGTAAGCATAACATCCCCTCGACAAGACTCCACCCACAGGGCACGGCGGGGACCAATCAACATCTACTACGACAGCAAACACACGTGGTGGGGTGAGAAGTGTGGACGGACCTATGAGGACCGGAGAAGACACAGTCAGTGACTTGGAGGCAGACGGCGCGGCAGCGAGGCCAGGCAGCAGCTTGTGCGGGTGCGAGACTTGGCCAGTCCCTTGTACCAAGATTCAACTTCTATATTTTTGTCTTAGCCTTGATAACGTTATCCCTTCCCTCCAATTGGCCCTACATTATTCATGTTTAATTGTAATGGTCATTAATGTTAAAGTAAATGACCCTGACCGAACCTTAAATAATTAGTCTCCTCTCTTACTTCTTGTACGTTTATTACCTTCCTTCGTCCTTCCAGTCTTTATCTTAAATGAAACTACAACACAACTTTACTTGCATCATGACAACCAGTTCGCCTGGTAAAATATATTCAGGTAAGATCAGTGAAATTTTTCAAAGGTTGATTTACAAAGTGCTCAGTTTATCGTGAACAGCATATAGCAACACTTTGAACGATAAAATAAAGCGTGAATGGAAGGGTTAAAATTGGCCGTAGCGCGCATATTCGGAATACAAAAAGAAAGCTGAGTGTTTGCAGTGGACTGGAATTTGCAAGCGAGTGATAGGGTGGTTGGCTGGGGTGGCAGTGAGGGAGTTTCTTGAGCGGCCGTAGCAGTAAATCGCTGCAGGATGTCGAGGACTGCCGCCAACTTGCCAGGACTCCGCCCCTGCGCGAGGAATAGGCGTGGTTCGCGCTGTCACCGCGGCGTGGCGTTGGGTTCGCGCGACAGCGTGACTTCGCAGCGCCCGCCCGGACATTCTACAATAAAACACCGTCGATCGTCTGCTCGCCCTTAGGGACTTGTCCGCCTGCCTGGGGCATTCTCCGCCTTTGAGGCCGACAAGCGTGAGAGCTGTAAGAGCGAGACTGCCACGCGCTACAAGTGCGCCATCGCCGCTACGCGCAGTGTTCTCGCCGTGCTGCGTGTACCTGTGGCACTTTCAGCGCGGCCCCTGTCGATTTATTGGTCGAAAGTCTGTAGCAAGGTTCAATCAATGCTCCTCAATTACTTCTGTGTTTATACAGGCTGATTCTCAATTAGACCGACAAACTTCGGGAGGTGATTCTTCATGAAAAAGTAAACGGAAAACATATGTGACACTTTATACCTCAACCTAATATTAAGGGAGGTATGAGCCCTTAAAAAACGAGGTTTTAAACCGTATTTGTGCTAAATAATTGACAACCTTATTTTTATTTGCTTCCTTAATATTCGGTTTAGTTATAAAATGTCAGATATGTTTTCCTTTTACTTTCTCATGAAGAATCATATCCCGAAGACTGTCGTTCTAATTGAGAATCATCCTATATATAGCATGTATTTTGAGATACAGCGCTTTCTAAAAGCAGTTTGTAGCTATGTCGGAGTGCTCCAAGATGGTGTTTCTAAAGTGTTTGGCGTCTTAGAAATATGCTGCAGGCATATTCTGTAGTGTGCGTTGTTTTCGTAGACTAGCATATTGGACGCACGTTCTATAATTTCGCAACGAAAACCTGGGTTTCTAACACACAGTAGCGCAGCTGGGGCCCCAGGCAGGCCCCTTAACAGTCTCAGCTTAATCTTATTTGCACAAAATCTTGGTTTTCCTGTCATAATTTCGGATTCAGAGTAATTACTGGCAATGAACGATTATAGTCAATTCTGTTTTATTTGCACTTTTAAAATCAAATCTTTGAAAAATCACCCCATGTATAACGTGTTTGTTTGTTTCCTAAATGTGTCATTTATCACAAGCGTTTTATACTTGGGTTAATATAAAAGTACCTTGTTTTCTGTGAAATTGTCTTTGCACTTCTATTTTATTTATACATTATAATATTTTTTATAGTTGATATTAATAAAAACATATAAAATATATATGCTTTGGTAATACCTTGATACAAATATCAAGATAACACTTTTTTCTCGCCTTTTCTCGTGGCCAACACCCTTAATTGAGCTCTTCCGAAACCCCTCGTGGTTTTCTTCTCCCAGCTCCGTTAGAAGCCCCTCCGCCGAATACAAACTCACGTATCTACCAATAGAATTGAATGTTTTTATAGACCATTCATGGTCACTTCTAATTTTACTGTAGCCCTGCTAAAGATCTTCATTTAGCCAATTCCCCCGCCTCATGCAAACAAAAGCCTCAGAAAATTACATCATTCACGTGCTCTAAGTTTTTGATGTTTTTCCTGACAACTATTTCTTACCAGGAATTATCAATAGACGTATTTTCTCCCTGTTTATGTTCATGTTAATTGTAAATTAAATATTAAATGTACGGATAGATTACAGGTGAAAGTGGAATTTAACCAAAAATAAGATACTTCTACGTTTAAAGAAGTGTAAAATGATTGGAATGCGTGAGTATTAAGGAAACAACCAAACACGCCATGCATGTGGGGCAATTTGTTAAAGGTTTCATTACAAAATTGCGTAAATACTGCGAATATACTATAAAACTTCATTTATTAGCCTTACCTTACCTAGAAGCGCCGCATTAAACTCATACGAATACATTTTAATGGATGCATCGTCAAATGAATGAAATATTGATTTATATTCTATACACTTTTTTTGATAATCTATAGCATTACACTTATATGTATTATATATATAATTTTCCTTATTTCATAGCTGTAAATGTTAACCATTTGTCACCGCCAGGAAAATTTTAGTGCGTGTTTCTGACTCCGACTTAGAAAAAAAAAATTCTCAACAAGTAAAAATAGAACACCCATTCTGATCAAATATAATTTATTATACACATTATTTAACACTGCAAAGCATCAGAGAGTGTGGTTTAAATAAATCATTAACCGAATTCTTGAAAGAAGAAAAAAATTGCGGGCCCAAGATATGCGTATTTGTACACTTTGGTAACAAATACTTCACAAGTAAGATTTTTGTTTCTTATATATTTAAGTAATCTTTTTGCAAGGACGAGTGCTTCCAATTTACGAGTAATTGATGTTGCAGCTTTTGTAGTATCTTCAGATACTTTATCTCTAACAAGTGCTGCATATGATAGTTAAATTTCCTGATTTTTCCTTTCAATTTGAGCCAAAGATTCTGTATTCGATCAAGGTTTGGCAGTTGAGATGGTGTTATTTAGAATTTTCTAACCATCTTTGACCAACGTTGGCCGACATTTTTTTATATGTTGTTATCATTTGGAAACAGAAACTCGTCCTGGAGTTCTACTTCTTTTGCATTGGTCCGTATATGTTGTGTAGCAACAAATAAATATACGGCTGGGCCAACATTATACTTTCTGTTATTTCCACATTCGCAACACATTTGTACGTCAAGTAGCCTTACGTTACAATATTGCCACAACTATGCTTCACTGTGGATAAATAATTATTCTGTTCGACAGATGTATTCCTTTCCCTCCAAATAAATAATACATTTCTTGGCCTAAATACATTAACGTCGTTTTCCCCACTATTTACATCACTTATTACATGCCCCACAGATAAGATCAACATTTCGCTCTTTTTGAGTATTTAATCATGTTGCTGATGTTTGCCAGGTGTTTCACATAATATCCTGCACATTTTCCTGAGTTGCCCGAAACCTTACTCACAACATCTATTCATTTGACGAATAAAAAGTTTTAGGCTTATATTCCGCTGTGCTCGTTCTTTTGTTTCGTTTCACCGCGTGAAAGACAGAGAAACTGAGCGCGGAAAGCTCTCCAATTTCCCTACAGCTTTTCCCACTCGTACGAAATGCTGTAAGTTGTTCTTTAAGAGAGAGAGGCAGTTAACATGTGTTACGTGGCACGTTACACATTCAGTAGGAAATACGACACTTAAAGACACGTAAGGAGAATGTATGCTGAGAATAATGTTCGTCTTTCATCATGTTTATACCAGGAAGATGGCAAGATCAGGTGTACTGATAAAATTCTACTGTATTTTATTGGACATTTTATTAATTTTGTGATTAAAGAAATACATTTATTTTTCTTTCTTTTAATCACCTTATCTTTCAAAACGACGCACAACAGCAACATTCTTCTCCGATTCTAATTATTGTTTTTTAACAATACAGATGTATGCAAATACTTTTCTTTTCGAGCTTAACTTTCAGTGACACGATATAGTTGTTTGGGAGTATACAATAACGTGTCAGTATGGTTGTACGCATCATATTCAATTAGTCCTGTTTGTGCTTATAAAAAACGTGGTAGTTAAAAGTGGAAATAAATCGTATGCATCATTAATGAAGCATTCTAAAGATGTGGTTTCTTTAAAATCACACCTATAACTGAAATACAATTGAGGGATTTTAACTGTTTATCTTGGACTACAGGAGCTATCTTAAATGTTTGTAGGTACTATTGAATAAAACTAATATTACAGATTAATCGAAGCCGTAAAATATTTTCTCTTTATTTTTGGGGGCTAGATTCTCTGCCGTTTACTCGTGGCTCCACCTTCCAGCGAGCCAAGTCACGTAATTTTATAAAGTGTCCATGAGCCCTATTGAAAACACTGCTTGCGATTAACTTTTATTATCATTTTTGTGATTCTGTCATATGTCATACAATACTAAAGTCAATGCACGTAAATGTAAACATTGCACTCGCAATAGCACATTAATTCACAAAACGATTTTGTTTATAAATTCGTTACCAACTGAACTGGGTATGTGCATGCCAGTGTACACATAAGCATATAAGTAGTTATGAGCTGTGATTTTTTTTCCTTCAAAAGTTTGAAGCCCAGGGAATACCCAGGACACCTCAAATATACAACTATAAATACTTAAAAGAACAAAGTATATTTCAAAAGCAAGGTTAGATAAGGAAAGAGATAAAGAGTATTCATGAAACGTAGTCAAGAAGCAGTAAAGTAACCATGCTACTAGAGAAAAAAAAACCCTGTTTTAAGTTGCACAAGGTCAATCTTCACTACCGAATAGAAAGATGATTAAATTTCATATTTATTTTTAATATAGCAATATTCTTTCTTTTGGAAAAACATGCAAAGACCCAAATGGTGTCAACAAAATATTAGCTTACAAATTTTTAGAAAGCTGATAATAGTTACAAAATATTTGTAGTAATATTTCATAGAAAAATATTTATACAAACATATATATAAAATTCTTGTCCCACAAGGACTTTTTAAAACAAGTATTTTGTTTCGTTATCTCACAAGAATGATTAAACTATTGACTATATTAACACTAGATTAAAACCTAGGTGTTGAGCCAAATGGCATTCAGAACTATAATAACATGCACGCACCTGTGCATTCCATGAATTACTCCAAAATTCTGGTAAAACTTTCACAAAATTCCTTAAAAATGGATAACTTGTGACTTATCCTGTATATTCATCTTTAAAAAAAATTCACCTGGCCATAACTTTAAAAGGCCACTTAAAATTTTAGCTCTCACTTGTTTTTTACAACAAACACAAAAAGTTTATGTCTCCCAACGTGGCCACCTAAGATTGTAATGGCTATTGGCAGGTATTTTAAGGTAATTATTCCTTACTTCAGTTGTGATATTAATTATTCCTGAACCCTGGCAGAGGCCAGTATAATCTTCCCAAACAGTCCGTTTCCAAAACGGTGGACAAAACGAAACAATGAATGAAGTTATTCAATCAGCCCAAAAACGGCAGAGAACTGACAACATACAAAGAATGATCTTCAGGATAATTTAGATATTAAGAAGTGATTCCTTATTTAGTTGTGCAGAAATACTCAAACAGCTTATTTTATCCATCACAGAAATATCCTGACTCTAACTGAAAACTTAGAGCGTCAAAATGACGTTCCTGAATCTCCTGAAGGGTTTTACATTTTTAACTACCAGTAATCAAACTGAATACCTGACCTGTCATCTATGGAAGACTTCCTTCGCAGCCAAGCGTCTGACCCCGACGCCTGGTTTTACCACCGTTTGAATACAAAATACGAGCATTGCTTCGCTATGGGGGTAGCTACAATCTTCCACCAATAGCAAGCCACTGTCGCAGATCAATTCACCCAATTAAGCCCTATAGGTGTTACCAGAATTCACAAACGTTTAAGAACAATCCAATGAATATTCTCTGTGACATCACCTCCGTTACATTCAAACTAGCCATTCATAAGTGTGCGCGCTAGGCACATATTTCTGCCGCACTTCGGGGAAGGAACACTGCATAACTCTGGTGGTGGCGGCTTCAACTCCGGCCAGCTGAGCTGCTCCCGACAGTAAGCTAGCCGACTCCCGCGGACTGTGACGAGCCACGGTGCCAGTCAACCGAGAAAACAAAAATTTGTGCGGTAATTACACTACTACGAGCCGTAATTCCACAAACGTGGGCTTCCATCATATACATGTAAGTGTCTTTGGGTATTAAAGTAAGTTTTAGCATTATTTGTCCATATTCTGTAGTTTTGTTCCACCACACGTCTTCTGATCAATACTTTTCACGAGGCAGATAGGTTAAAACGGTGTTGCGTAGGAAATGGGCATGGGCGGAGAGACAACATTACGCGAATTTATAAGCGCACTTGTCTCAAGTAGTTTGATTTCGAAAGTGCATGGTTGACAGTTAACAGTCCCTAGCTATTGTTCCTCTTCTTGACAGCAGGGTCAAACATATTCGCTATGGAGGGGCGAGGGCAGATGGTAAAGACATAAGAGCGATGGCCAACATGAGTGTTTCTTGACACTTCGTAGAACGACACAACAGGCAAACGGGAACGAGTACAGTGCAACTTTATTCTGAGCCAGGAGAATAGATCCCTTATAAATAATTTATTTGAAACAACTGCTATAAATATATAAGAGCCCACGTAGCAAAATATATACGGCCCATTGATGTTTTACAGTCGGATGCCAAGCCGGCAAACAGTTGGCCAACAGCTGGCATGCACTCGGCACAATTGCTGGTCCTGAAGTGGCACTACTAGCTAACCATACTTTGCCCATAACTGGCCCAGGTGTGGTGAACACAAATGGCCCAAGCATGACGCATATGCCTACAACAGCAATGACCCATCGATGTACCATTTCACAGCCATCAGATAGCTTACTGATGGCTAGCCATGCTTTCACCATATGTCTAACGCTATCTCTTAAAAAAAATTTTATTATGAATATAAAATGTTTTTCTCTTTAAATTTTATTTACTTCACTATTAAACACATTACACGACATGAAAATCTTATGCTTACGAGAGGAGTGGAAGGAGATAAAACGTACAATCCTTGCAGTGACAGTCTAGCATGCTAGCCATAACACCACCATGTATTCTTACGTACAGATTAACTAATTTAGAAGACATTTGGACTTGAATTATTAACATTCACTAATATAATATCAATTAAACCAGTTATTCCATAACTTTCAAAATTTACCATATTAACAAATTGGTTTTAAAAAATATGCAGATAAACAAAAAAAATACTGTCGTTGAGATAAATCTTCCTACATGAATCGCGATATTAACCCAAAAAAACTTGCCTTTAATGTAATCTTTCACATTAGGTATGTCACTTGGATGCTATTCACCTGTTTTGAAATGGAGTCGCCAGTTATAAGTATTTTAGTGAAGTGAAACAACAAGAGCCCTTTAATTTTTATTTTATAAAGGTTGTTATGTATTGTTTTTTAAATTCTCATTTTAATTATATGCAGTAATTTATGTAAAACATTACATATGTCAACTTATTCAACACCAGTCACAAAGTCACGCCTAATACTATATTTACAGCATTTTGCCATATATATTTCCATCACAATACATTTACAAATAATCTACTCATTGTATCATATGATCTATAATTATAATAGACACACACATATACATATATGTGTGAGTGTTGTTTGAATAAGCTATCTGCGAAGAGTGGAAACCATAAAAATAGTGAGCCGGCTACGGCATAGTATCTGATCCGAGGATTGTGCGCTTTGATGACCGTCTGCGAGCTCCGGTTCCACCACGATGATGCACAGTTCTTCCCTGGCCTGGGACTACTGTCGCCGAATGAGACCGACTGTTGTCATATCGCGTTGCGTTTCTTCCTCAATACGTCGCAGACGCCAATAGGCAGTACGGAGACCTGCGATGAAATCTCTCGTGAACTCATCCGACGCTGTCTTAAACGTACTACAATGCCTTGTAAATTCTCCACACATTGTAATAGCCAAAACACTTCGCGTATCCTTGAAGATGTCTTCAATGACAGCTTCACACGGCGGTTACCTGTCTATACCACACACACACACACGATTCATTGGCCAGAAATGATAATCTAATGGTTAAAAACCACTCAGCATGATTCATGTCTAATGATTAACAACCTCTCTGCATGTTTCATGTCTAAGTTTTTGTCTGTCAGGTAGTGTAGGTATGTGGACGGTACCGAGACTCGAACCACCACATTACCATACGGCCACTTGTCTTGCAACATTATGGCTCATTTTATTGGTAATATAATATTGTTTAGCATTTACTTAGGCAAGATTATAATGTCAACTTACTAAAGAAATTGATGATTTAAACAATTACTGTAGTTCAGAATAATATGAAGAGTATAACGGTGGATTACGCATTTGCAGTTCTATAATTGTAGAAATTATACTTTTAATGAATAGTTACGTGGAAACTACAATTCTTAACAATAATTATCCACAAAATTTTATTTTAGTTTGGTTGGTTACAACAATTATTGGGTAGGGGAAAGGCACAAAGCCATATGATGGCATGAACTTACAATTTATAGAAAGGTGAAGATATATGCAATGCATTTACATGCTCTCCAAATAATGTAGGGGCAGCGATGGCTGAGTGGCTATCCTGCTCTCCTCCCACCAAGCCATACAGGGTTTAATCCCCGGCCGGGTCTCTCGTGGACTTTCGCACGTGGAAATCGTGCGTACGATGCCGCTGGTCGGCGTCTCCCGTTTCCCCCGCCCTTTCATCCCGGCGCTGTTCAATACTAGCTTCAGTCATTTACATTGGCTCTCAAGACCTCGTTGTTACGGGCCACCCAAATATTTTCACTCACTCAATAACTGTAAAGAATGTAGAAAGGAAATATTGCCTTCCCTCCTTCCTAGTTCAGTGATTATTATTCAATAACACGATATTCGCGAACATTGTTACGCTCTCTTAAGGGAAGCGCAACATAATCATAAGGTCTATGGGGGGGGGGGTACGCGAGGAAGCTCAATAGATGCTATAAAACAAGTCATTTACTAATTCACTACGAATTACAAGTCAATGATATAAGCATGACAATAACTACTTTACAGATAATATCTCAACTTCTTGCTATGTCTCGAGGTACTTCAAATGCTTTATGTTAAGCTCAGGAAAGGCAGCAGCCGTTATGATTCAGAGTAAGGTGTCTACGTTAACTTGACACACGCTATGCTGAGGATCCCCGTCTCAAGCTAAAGTTGATGTCACTTACCACTGGGAAGTTTGCAGTTCTCGACTGGACGAACGCTCGGCGCACCGCGTAGCCTTCGTCGTGGACCTTGCCGGCGTCGCGGCGGCCTGGTGACGTCTTGCGCCTGACCTTGTGACGCCGCCCTTTATATACAGACCCATCTGGTCTCCTTTCGCGTTCCAACCCTCCCTCCGTGTTTAATGTTACTCGACCAAACACCGCATGTCGCCCTGTAATCCCTCGTTCTGGCACCCGAGGCAGCTCTACTCGCCGTGCGTCTTGTTGTGCCTGCAACAATATACATTTGTTTTAATTGGAATGTTTATCACAGACCATACTAGCGTGTAACTCCGGTTCCGCATTTCATAGTGAGTCCTAGTAATGACTCAGTATAAACGTGTTTCTAAACGTATAAGATGATTCACTCGCTCTAGGCTCCTGACGTCCGTGCATAAATATCTAAATATTGGTCACAGCGTGATGAAATGTGCAACGGAGAAATGTGCAATGGTGGAGAAGCTCGGTGACGTCATTCGAAGTGGCACCACAGTCTCACTAGACCTTGCGTGGGCATCATATTACGTCTGGACGTTTCGTTCGTTAGGCTATATGCCACCCACACGGACGTGTGCGTTTAATATAGGTTCTGGTCCCTTCTGTTACGATAAACCTGATAGTAGTTGGTGTTTGTGCGGGTATAGTATGAGTTGATACTCAGTGGAGCGGCATGTATTTATAATTCCGCACGTACTGGAAAACTAAATCCACAAATACATGCAACGACAAATCTCTGCGTAGTTTGGTGGCCGGAAACCACCTGCTAAGTCGTCCATCCGATATTTGGGGAAGCAACTGAATAAAAGGGGAAATTTTTTTTTAATATGCATGAAGACGGAAGTCCAAAACTGCCAGACGCAATAGCGCAGGAAGTGAAAAATAGATTGTTCGGCTCAGCAAATAAATCGTTGCTTAGACGTCGCAGGAAATTGAAATTCCCACAAGCGCATGTAAACAAGTTGCCAGAAAAGCAAAGCTGCAATGCACATCGTATTACTGCAGTGCAGCAGTGTCAACCTCCCGACAAAGCGAAGCGAGTCAGTTATTTGTTATCTGTTCCAGCAGTTCGTCAGTGCACATCCGAAAATCGTTGACTCGCATGCTTCTCCGACGAAGCGTGGTTTCATCTGTGTGGGCTCGTTAAAGCTTCTTACACAATAGAAAACTTTAGCATTCGACTTTACGTTTCCTTTTCCCCTGACGAAACCTCCAATACACAGTACAAATGGTAAAGTCTGAGATTAGACAATTGAACATCGGTTCTGTCAGCTTCGTAAAAATGTGTTTCTTACTATGTAAATAATTATGGTATTATCCAGGAATGCATTTTACGTACCTTTTATAAATATAGGCTTAAGATTTATATTAAAAGTTGTTTTCAAAACAAAAATCTCATTTGTTTACTTTATTACAATGTGTCAATTCGTATATTTCCTCTCTACATTATATTTGTTTGCCATTTATTTAATTTTAGACGCGCTTTGTTTAATATACCGAGATTAAAATGGCTCTACAACAAAATAACACACTTTCCACATAACTTCTGTTAGATTCTCAGCAAAATGCCTGCTTGACTTTGACTTTAAGTTTCAACTTTTTGAAATCGTAAAGTCAAGACAAGAGTGCTTGACTTTACCTATGACAGTTCCATTATGCCAAGCTCCACAAGAAACAACTTGTCGGAGAGCAAACGTAAAGTCAAATGGTAAAGTCAAATGTTGAAGTTTTCAAGAGCCTTAATTCCCAGAATACGGGGCTTTGCGCTACGGAGAATTCTCACACTGTACTAGGTATTTTCAGCAGAATGGTGCCACTTGACACACTTCCAACACCGGTGTGTGAGACATTGTGCCCTTCTTTGAAAATCGCGTCATTTCCAAAAGACTTGGACAACCCAGACCGCCACACCCTTACCCCTCCTGATTGTTCTCCTCTGTGGCAAGCTGAAAATGAAAGTTTATCGCAGCAAGCCACGGACTATCATGGAACTACAAGGCAGCCTACGTCGGAAAATTGACTCTGTGGCACCTAATGTCCTGGTGGCTACGTTCCGTAACACGGAGAGTGAGGCGGGTGCAGTCATGCAATGATGCTAATGGCTATAGACTGTTCACGTTAAAATGAGCACTTTTGAAAGACCTGCTTAGTATCTTATTGTATGCACATAGTGTATTATTCCGCCTCATGTAAAATTAACATTGCCATGTGCATCGTCACTTTATTCATGCGTCGGTCAAGTGAAACTGAAATTATTAGAAAAGTAAACATTTTACAAACCTGCTAATTTTTACACACTGATGCATTAAAAAAAAAACAGGAAAGTAAATAAATAATTGAAATTATCACAAATGGTTACCTAACAGTTTTTATTTGTCGTCAAGATATGGAACTACTTTCATCTATCGTTACCAACTTTTCCGGGCGTATGTCACTCTGTGCATCCGTTGAAGTATATGCAGAAATGGGTAGTGAAATTTTTCCAAGGTTGATTTCAAAAGTGCTCACTTTATCGTGAACAGCATTTACCACATCTAACTATTGCTGTGACGTCACCGTTCTTCTCATACAACAAGTTATATCATCAGTTCATTTTATTACATTATGAAGTTTAATGGTTTCAAGTGAACATCAGGGGCCGAGGCCGAGAGAAAGAGCTTGGATTACAAATATGGGTCTTATAATAACGAAAGAAAAATAAGTTTAACAAAACATATTATTGTATTTTTAGAAACGTTCGAAGTACAATGAATTTCTCAGTAAAATTCACACAAAGAAATTGTTACAGTGTTGTATTATTTCTATTCAGTGCAACTTTGGTGGTTGATGGCCGAGAAGGCTGACTCGGTGATGATACAGTTTTTTCTCTGTCTGTCTCTCTCTCTCTCTCTCTCTCTCTCTCTCTCTCTCTCTCTCTCTCTCCTCTCTGTCTGTCTGTCTTGATGTAACGCAAGGTTCGTGCCTGAATGGTTGGGATTCTCGGGAATCGTCATAGTCGCGGTACAGAAAGCAGCGTCGCCGAACAGCGTAGCGACGGCGCAGCGGTCAGGTACGTGCTGTCGTCATGACACCGGATACATTTGCTCGTCGTGCACGCTATTTACGTCATAAAGGCCTGTCTTTTTTTTTTTTTTTTTTTTTTTCTTCGCCGTCGTCCCTTCCGCCGGGGTCCGGCAATGTTTCGCGCGCAGCATCGCGGGAGCGCGGTTTACTCACGCGATTCCCCGAGGGATGGTTGGTGGTTATCGGGGGGGGAGGAGGTGGTCCTCCCCCCCCCCCCCCCGCAGGCGCTTCCAACGCGGCAACCCTAGCCATCGCTCGTTTCGCTTTCATCTCGCGTTCAGGCGCGGCGCTAGTGCACTGCGTTTTCAACCCCTCCCTCCCCCGCAGCGTGACGGGGGAGGATCATTAGCGATTCGCACGGGGTGTACCACGCCGCTCACTTGTTTACGCGCGCTTTACGACCGCGGGAAAAGCACCGGCCGAATAAATTGAGCTGAAGCTCCACCCCCTCCCCCCTCCCAAACTGCCCTACCTCCGCCAGCGTACCTAACCATCCCGTACTCTCCCATGGGTCCAGGTTTGTTTGGGGGGTGGAGCGGGCGAACGCGTTTGCTAGCAGTAGCGCCCCGGGGATGTTTATTGTGCAATCTCCTCCGACCGGGATTATCTCGATCAATTCATCAAGGCGATCCGGAACGCACCCGCGATCAATGGCTGTGCCGCCGGCGATCTGTTACGCGCTGCTGCTTGCTGCGGCACACGCGTTGCCACCCTCGGAAAAGAAAAAATAATGCAAGGTTTCTAGCTCGCCAGAAGTATCCACGCGCTCTTTGAGATGGCTGTGGCTGCATCTTCGGAGAATTTCTGGTGTTTGGCCTAGTTGAATTCGATGACGTCAGTCAGTACGGGGAACCAGGACTTGGACTTTTGACAACTGGAAACTTTGGGAGCTGGCAAGATTGTTTATGAGCTGCTGGCTAACTTACCCTCATTCCTTGTGATTACAATTTTTTATTAAAATTTTTCTCATCTATTCCTTATAAGACTTGAAAATAAATATATTAATTATAAAGTACGTACTTGGAAATGTCATATTTAAAAAGTTATTGTTCTTCGAAGATGAATGTTTTCCTCCTCAGTAGAAAAAATCGAAAATTATTTGTAACTCATTTTAAAAGAAGGCGAATAAATTTTTTTTTAATGCGTAGGAACACAAAAATTTCCAGAAACGCATAAAAACCCTACTTACATACTAATCCTGCACTTTTTTTATTCTCCGCAATGCTCTTATTGCCCTTGGTAGTATAGAAAGATTTTTATCGCTATTATATTGCCTTCTGGCGAGACAAATGACCATGACTGTTATTCCCCGTTGAACGAATAAAGTGATTCTGTTTGCGAAATATATCGTCCCACGAGCCATTCCATCCTCTCACTCAATTCTCCCTCATATTTATTATTTTTCTTACTATCAACTTGCTTCAGTAATATATTCGGCCGCTCCTGCGGATGATGGTTCATGCACCTTTTTATTTGTTATTTTAGGATGCGGAAAACTTTTCATGACATTTGAGTAGGACAACTGAATATCGAGTCATAACAATTTGCTGTCCGATACGACTGATATACGGCATGATATGCGAGCGCCACGCAAAATTTGTGATTGGTAGATATAGATATGTGGAAAAATTCCTTAGTAAGAAGGCAACTTGAGACCACCAAAGTTACTTCAGACCACGAACTTTACGTTCTAATCCGCGGCAACCGATGGACATGTGTGTCTGTTTAAATGCAATGTAGTGTTTGTAATTTTATTTAATGTATTCTATTCTCTCACCCACAAATAAGCATAAAACAGATATATAAATAAGCCCAACGAAAACAATATAATTTAAATAATAACCGTGTACAAAACGTCTTGACTCATCTGTGAACAGGTTGATATCATCACATAAAAGAGATTAATATATTTGTTTAATATTTTATCAATGCACCCACCCTTGCATAACAGTTATGCATTTTCATTGTACAGAAGTTTTTCCAGGAGGGGTGTGACGGGAAGTACAACAGCAGTAAATATTGAACTCACGAAACCTGCTCTCGCAAGGAAGCTCATGTACTGGGATATGATGGAAAGCAGTTGTATGACATCAATAGTAATGCATAACAATGCTATTACTAATTGCTGTGAAAATATTGCAGCTACGCATCAACAAACTTGGCCAGCTGCGTACACTCTAAAATTTTTTTCGTACTTTTACAATAAAAAGCCTTGGAAATCCAGTTGCCAAGAAAATCCTTTGTAAAACTAGAAAGAATTTTCTTGTAAAATCTGCAAAATATTTCTTTGTAATATTACAAATGGTAGCCTTGTATTACATCTAACATAATTGAAAAGTATATATAAAATCATATTTTTCTTCTAAAAAACAAATGTAATGTATTAGTAACAGAGAACAACCAAAAAAAAAAATATTTAAAATATATTTTACAAAATCTATACCTCCCCAGCACAGGAATTAGAACCCACAGCCCCCTGTATTACTAAGGCAGCACCTTTAACCACAAGACCCAATTGATTTACGGTATCAACAGTTATTTTTATTGTATAAGTAGGCCTACATGCAATATTTATGTTGTACAGTTAAGAAGAATAGGTACATGATTTTTTTTTTAAGATTTCGGTTGTTGAGTTAAGAGATTTGGACGCCAGCAAAGAGGTATTAAGAGTCGATTTAAGAGTTCTGTTTAGCTAGGAAACACTAATAAATAATTAATAATACGGTCACGTTTTATTGAACTTGCCGTTTTATTATGATTATTTGAGTTGCTTTAAGGGTTTTACGTAATTCAAACTTGCAATACATTTCTTTTTGCATCCATAGTTTTTGCACAAACAGCCATATGCGGTTTTACGTTGTTGAGTGTCCGTCATTTTGCTGAAGCTCGTGGATACGGCTCAGTATAGTACAAACATTTTCTAAGGTCTATTACAAACACGGACCTTGTAGTTTACAAACGATTAGTTTTTACATGATAAATCTTTGTACTTTGATAATCATTTGTAAAATTACAAAGAATTTCTCGGTAAAAATTACAAAACTTTTTTTAGAGTGTATACCTTTGTATACGGGCTCCTTGCGTCAATCGACGTGACACATGGTTGTTAACTCTAAAAATTACAATGTCAACTGCTGTTTCAAGTGGGCCGTTTTGGCGAGGTATATAAAGAGAGGATCTCATGAGCATGGCGGTATACACTAATGTGGAATCAAATCTGACATTTCTTGACTTGATTTCCCAACACCGCTGCTTAAAAATCAAGATGTTGAAGTAAACCCACCTTACAATTTCAATAGAGATTTCCCCAGAACAAGAAGCTTGTACCACCAACATATGTGATGAAATAACGAAGAGAATAATTTTGACTTGTTACTGTTGACCATTGTATGCATATCGAATTGTTGTTACGTTAAGAACATTTCCAAAAGGTGCGATTCCAGGTAAATGGTGAACGTAGCGAAATCAACATGTGAAAGGTATGTTTTACATACTTTACAAAACATCCCAGAAAAACTGCACTGACTGCTCGGCAGAGTTCGGATGAACACGATAAACACTACTTAGGACGTTTTCGAATGTGTGTTGCGAAGTGACAGCCAGTGAAAGATGGAAAGTCTCCAAGACTATATAACTATAAAATGTCAATTATGAGTACGAGCGACTCATTGTTGTGTATGGAGACTTGAGGCCTTGATCCTACTAGTACATGTTTGCGAAACAGGCGGTAGCCAGTCTAACTTCTGTGATTACTAGAAACAAAAAACCTTGTGGTCCGAAAGTATGACATATAGTTATTCCTGAATCAGTGACCTCTTAATTGCTTGAAAACCCAATATCGTACATGCAGCCAGATGCTGGAAAACACTTTAAGGAAACAATCGCTGATATATGCAAACAGGTAAAGAATATTTATTCCATCTCTAAGCAGACGGCAGCACTCACACCTATTTAAAATGCAGATAAGGAATGGGTGACCAAAAATGTTCAATATAGAGCGAAAATTAAATTTTTTTTTAGCAGTCGTAGACTTATAATTTCGATAGCTCAGCATAGCAGTGTTACAATTCAAAACATGCTGATTTTCAGGAGGGGTAGTTTTACAAATGAAAGTGCTTTAATCCAGCACACCGTCACGCTGATCCTCCCCCCCCCCACCCCCACCGAAAGAAGTTTTACCACCAGTAAGTAAACAACTTGTAAAAACGGTTACACTTGATAAAAAATACTTTAATGGATATTGTAGATTAATTAGGTAAATATTATAATCTGTATATTTCAGTAAGTTAGAGTGGAGCCTAAATGTTATTATCACTTGAGGGTGGACATTAGACTACAAATCTGCAGTTGTTAATTTGTGAAATTTCAGTTAGTTTGTAGCTGTAGTCCCCTTAACCCTTTTTTGAATTCATTACTATCAGCTCAACTATTATAAGTTAAAAGTAAAGTGAAAAGAACTAGCATCGGTGAGTGAATGCTTTGTTCCAGTAATTAGAAGAAAAAACTACTTATTCTTTAAAATCATTTAAATTAATTAAGTAAGAGAGTATGGAGATTATCGAATCAAATATTGTAAATATTTCCAAATAATTTTTATTTTTTTATTTTGTGTTTAAGGTCACCTAAATTATGATTAATGTATCCCAAGGTGAATGTCTATATACCTTTGGTAGAACTGTCGCTGTAAAGTTGACGAAATTCAATATACCAACCACTAAAGAAGAATGATGTGCTACGAGTTTAGTTCACCTTGAGCTCCACATCAAGATTTATGAACCTTTCCAGTGATGTTTAAATGTATATTTATGAACGTTTACGTTTTATACTCTATTCGTGGTATGTTCACACTTTTTGAATCAGATCGATGAAAATTCACCTCATGTAAGATGTGTTTGGTGGTTTCCTAAATATGGCTGCATTAATCACAAACTTTTAATACCCGTGTAAATATAAAAGTGCCTTATTTTTGTTAAATTGAACTTTAAATTATACGCTATCTACAATTTTTTATATTTCATTTATAACTGATGTAAATAAACACAGAGGGAAAGTGGACGTGTTGGCAATACCTCGCAAGAAATAGTTCTTATGTAAAATATTATTACACTGAGTGCGCATAAATGTGGTGCATTGGCCATCTAGTGTATTTTTCTAAGCTTTACTTTCTTGGGGCGGAGGAATATCCTCGAAGCATAACTTCAGCAGGGCTTCAGAAAAGTTGGAAGTTACCATGAATGGACTATAATGCGTATCTGTAATTCAGTTACAAGCAATACCATTGGAAAAGTTTTTTCCGCAATAACACAGTAATCCGAAATTTAAATATTATCCAGTAATTTATCTGTGAGAAGGAAGAAGATGACGATACAACATGAGTACGTGAAAAAGTAAAAAAAAGCAGTTTTAATCTTGCAGTAAACCATGAAGATGGAGAAAAAAAATACCTGAGGTTTAAACTCCGTATTTGTGTTGAAACATGCTAAGTGAAACATTTCAAAAGATAATTCTTGCTCGGAGATTGGGCAAGGATTCAAGAAACAAACTGGCTGACGCCCTTCACATCCCTCCACCCCCCTTCTCCAAAGTGCTACAATGGACTCGACGGAACGTCAAGTTAAGTATACTATCGACCAAAAAGTAATTGGGCACCTGTCCAAAATGTTTGCTCGGTGGTTGTCGCCCCCTGACAATCTCGTAGAGCCACCTCTTGCAGCTATAACAGCATCCACCATGTCTGGCATGCTCTCTACGAGTGTTTGCAGTACATCCACGGGGATTTGTCGCCATTCCTCTTGCAACCATTCCATGAGTTGAGCAGTGGATTTTGGCCGCGCCTGACGAACCCTCACCTGGCGATAATTCGTCCCAAAGATATTCTGTCGGGTTGAGGTCGGGGCTCTGGGCGGGCCAGTCCAATCGGCGAACATTGTTGTCGGCGTACCACTGCATAGTAACCCTTGAAACATGGCACCTGGCATTGTCATCCTGGAAGTAACATGGGTCCGTTCCGTAAAAACGCCACAATGTTGGGAGTATTTTACCATCCAGAATGTTACAATAGGCCTCTGTGTTCATGCTACACCGGGCAAACACCAGCGGTCCTACGCCGAAGGCCTTGAAACAGCCCCACACCATCACTCCACCTCCGCCGAATTTCCTAGTTTGCACCATACACTCCGGCAGAAGCCGTTCCCCGGGTAGACGCAACACCCATACACGTTCATCGGACCGGAATAATGTAAACTTCGACTCATCACTCCACAGAACCAATTTCCACTGATCCAGTGTCCAGTTGCGACGTTTCAAACCCCACCTGAGTCGCCGAGCTTTATTGTTCGTCGTGATATGGGGTTTATGTGCAGCTGCTCTTCCAAAATATCCAAGTCGGTGGGCCTCTGTACGCAATGTTCCAATGGAAAGCGATACTCCTGTTGCTGCATGAAACTCCTGTCGGATGGTAGCCATGGGTTGTGCCCTATTTTTGACAATTTCATGTTTCAGGATTCTGCGATTTCTGTCGGTCAAGATTGGAGGTCACCCAGAACGTGCATCATTGGCACAATGCCCATCGATCTTCCACTTCACAGGACGAATGTGACCGTTGATTTGGGCCTGTTTACCTTCCGCGCAATCGCCCGGCTAGGCAGCCCACTGAGATGGCAGCCCACAATCATGCCCTTATCGAAGTCTGATAACTCTGTACCTCGTGCCATCTCCTTGTCAACTGATTCTACACCGGCCTGCAGCGTATGGCGGCCACACAAGTCAACTGACGTACTGAATTACCTATCTTCACGGACGCCCAGTTACTTTTTTGTTGATAGTGTATGCTACTGGCGAAAACATTTCAGGATCCTGGAGAAAGTGAACATTTCTTGTACATTTTAAAAGTACTTATTTTGAAACTAGTTGTTAGGTGTTTTCTTGTGGCACTATAAATTAAATACTGCATCTATACAAGACGCTGTTTAAGATAACTACAAAATTGATTGCGTGTCTCTATGTTTTTGATACACGCGGAGTCAACAGTACTTGTAAGTTGGAGTTCAGTATTAGTCGTACATATTCTATAAAGTAACGCTCTGTAATATTTGCTACAATTTGTATGTAGTGACACAGCAATAGTTGCAACATTTTGTTTCCAAATAAATTATACAAATACAAAAAGAATTTTACATAGTAGCAGCAGCAAAATCCTCAAGCCTCACTGTCCAATTAAATATCCTGTGTTACAAAAAGAAAAATATATGTTACTACTTTCCTGGATGATTTAGTTTCCACAGGAGACAAAATGATTTGGTTTTGTTGTTGGAGATCGCTTTATATTTCTGGGCTGTATTTTCCCCCCGATTCTCGAAATTGCTGAGATATTATATAATTTCTGAATATTGGGAGAACTTCAGTGTTTACTAGTTATGCACATTTACTAGTTATTCGTGGTCTTTTTGCATAATTTCTCGCTTCTGAGGAAATCCCACTGAGGATTATTTACTTTAGTGCTATAACTGGAGATACCCAATGAAAATAAAAGTTTTATTTCAGTTAAATAACATACAGAAACTGATGTTAGCTTCTGTACGAATAATGTGAGAACAGCT
The DNA here is from genome assembly GCA_029891345.1 of Dryococelus australis. NCBI lineage: Eukaryota > Metazoa > Arthropoda > Insecta > Phasmatodea > Phasmatidae > Dryococelus > Dryococelus australis. Next base: position 257,706,264 of record CM056993.1, on the reverse strand, counting down.
AGTTGCAAAAACGTGAATACTAATTAGGTAATTTTTCTGACACTTCCTTTATTTTGTAACTTTATGCAAGTGTTGAATTTTTTGTTTTCAATACAGGGCAACGTAAATATCTATTGATCGTATTCTTCAGTATAAATTGATTGGCCTATTAGTTCTTTGCTGTGCCTATAGTTTTAATTTTTCTTATGTTCTCTGCGGTTTATCCAAATTGCAATAAAATGGATGAATGTATGTAGGTATTGTCGCGTCGTCCTTGCAGTATAAACTTACGTTTGTACGTCATTGGTCAATGTACTCATTATAAAATATTATTCACAGTTACGCCTATATTTAAAGTTGTATAATTTTTTTTATTTGACACACTACTTTTATTAGTAATATCCCTCGCACAAAATGAGTAAATAATCTACTCTCGTAATTCCTTCTGACAGGGTTATTTATGGCCTACGTAATAAACCAATAAACCATTCTTAGCTTGGTCATAATGAGAACACATACATCCATGTTGCTGTGGGTATTTTGACACATCAAACCGTGTTGTCTAACCAACAACGTTACAAACACACGTGGAGAGAGCACAAATTGTTTGCTGGTGCCGCGGCAGTTTGATGGCTAAGAGCCTCTTGCCACTCCTTGCTTCTCCTTCGATCCCATATATTAGCTAAACCAATGCTGTATCGTCGGAATTGAGGAGTTTGCTGAAGGAGAGGACTTAGAAAGAAAGTCATATTATGAGGTAATTGCAGATAAAGGGTTTGTAGATGCGTGTTTTTGCACAAAAAACCATATGGTTTTCTCTTAAAAGGCGACAAATATATAAGAAGTAACTACTATTTACAAGAAGTAAGGCAAGGCTACGACATATATTCAATAATAGTACCAACGTAGGTCCGAAAATAATTCATAACTTGGTGAAGAATCGAGCAGTCGATATCAGATTTTGAGTGATATCTTTGGGCAACAAGGAATACGATTAACTATTCGATTGAAGAAAGGCCTTAGCTTAGTAAAGACTTTCTTCCAGCCAACTCCTCAATTTAGAAAATGGCGATTGTTTTTGATAACCCGCAAGTACTCTCGGAGTCCTTTCGTTTTCTCCACTGTTCCATTACATTTAATATTTTATGTGGTGTCTCTTTATTTCATCGCAATTATTGCTGACGACCTCTCCTTGGGTTCCCTCCTCCTTCGGCAACTGCTTTCAGGGTGTTACCTTTGACACAGATTCTTCTCAACTAAATTGGATCTATTCTTGTAGCGAATTGGTAAGGTGCCAGACTCGGGCCCCAACCTCCTGAATATGCCATTAGCAGTTTTTTTTTCCAAATCATTGATTTTGGGATATAGGCAAGGTCTTTCCGCTGATGAATTCGATGACACACTAAACTTCAAATACTTGTTTGTTTTCCTCAAATGGATCGTAATGTACCTAGAATCCCCTCAGGATAGTGAAACTGTGACGTATTCGTGACACAAAGAATACGTCTTAATCGTACACAACCCACCATAAAGACGGTATCCAGTGCACAATTGACACTGTGCAGAGTAATGAAGTAACAGTAATGATAAGGCTGTAGACAACAGTCCGCAGTAGCAACTTTTTGTTGGCCCTACATCTGGCTCTGGCGTTGGGCCAATGTTGGAAAACATAAGTTGGTCCAACGTCAAAATTACACTCGGGGCAACGTTGGCCCAACGTATATTTTTATGTTAGCTGCCAACTGAAATATGGTGCTCAGCCTACATTATTACGCCAATGGAAATGTATGGTTTTCTGCACGCTTTCCTAAATTCTCTTTCATTCAAACATATGTCATATCAATCAAAAAACCAAAATACTGTTTTATTGGTTTAACGTTGGTTTATCATGTGTATATTACAGAAACCTAATCACTAATTACCGTTGGTATTACGTTGGTTATTCGTAGTATTTTGATCATTTGCTAAATAGTATTCTTTTCTCTTTCAGAAAGGCATTCACACAGTCATTTATCCACAGCTAGCAATGTTTGCGAAAAGGGTGAATGCATACATAATGCCACGTAATAAACAACGTTCTGCCTACATTGCTTACCAGTGTATAAAATAAAATTTACCCAATAACAAAAAAAAATTAAAAACTCGTTAACCCTATTATTATTCATCACATACCATTTCACATTACAATCTCAAATTCTGTTTGGAAGACATCGGATTCGAACTCACCACCCTTTGATTAGCAGTCTGGCATCTTATCTAGTAGACTACTGTAAATTGTTAATCGCTAGAGCTCTGTAATTTGTTATCCTGAGTGCAGAAATAGGTATGTATCTCATTCCAGTTCGAATGTTAAATGTTGGACCAAGATACAAAATTGATGCAAATTACTAAATATGTCTGCCAAAGTGCTGCCAACAATCAGCCTTCCATGACCATAAACATGTATTTGAAACAAAAATTATATGTATTAAAATCCTAACTGGAAAGCAAACATTAACAATTATTGATATTTTTTTTCATCCCATACCTAATATTGAATATTGTAAAAAATACGTTAGTTACATAATATTGGCCAAACCGGTCAATAAAATAAATAAAAAATTACTAATTATTAACTGTTTGGTTTTCAACAATATCCCAACATAACACCAACAAAATATATTTCAAAGAAAAATGGTAAGTTACGCGAAAAACATTTGTACTTCATTAAATACAGGAAAGGGTCATCGTTTTCATTAACAGTACCTATTCCCTGATGTTGAATTAAAATGATGGTTATACAGTACGATGTTTGTTAGTTGGCATTATGTATTTAATAACACATCTTCGCAAAACATTGTTAACTGTTGATAAATGACTGTGTGAATGCCTTTCTGAAAGAGAAAATAATATTATTTAGCAAATGATCAAAACACTACGAATAACCAACGTAATGCCAACGTTAGTTAGTAGTTGGGTTTCTGTGATATTAGATTGGTGATCTGTAATATATACACACGATAAAGCCACATAAAGTCAACAAACAGAATTTTTTGTTTTTTAATCAATATGTCATATGTTTGAAAGAAAGGGAATTTAGGAAAGCGTGCAGAAAAACATAAATTTTCATTGGCCCCATAAAGTAGGTTGAGTGTCATAAATCAGTTGACAGCCAACGCAAAAATTCACGTTGGGCCAACATTGCCCTGGGTGACATTTCGACGTTGGGCTAACTTACGTTTTCCAATGGTGGCTCAATGTCCGAGCCAGACGTAAATCCAACGTTGGGCCAACAAAAAGTTTCTGTATGTTTACCAACTAGTTGTCAACAATCAGCCAACCACGACCATCAAAATATATTTTAAATATAATTAGTTTGTTAATAAAAAACCAAATATATAAGCAAACATTGAAAATTATGTTTTTTTTCTCTCGTCCCAAATTTTCTATGGAGCATTGTTGAAATTATGTTGGTTACAGAATGTTGGCCCAACTAACGGAAAATGACCAAACACCAACAATTTGGTTCCCAACATCGTTCCAACATAAAACCAATTGAACATAGCTAATAGAAAAATGGTCATTATACTGAACAACCCTTACATCTCATACAATACAGGAAATAGTCATTGTTTTCATTAAGAACGACCATTCCCTAACTTCGACATCAAAGTGTTGGTTGAGACAAAGTTGGCCCAACTTAAAAACTAACACCAATTACTAACTGTATATCTACCAACTTATTGCCAACATTCAGCCAACCTAGACCATCAAATTAAATTTTAACCAAAATATTTACGTATTCAAAAACCTAAATTTTAAGCAAACACCAAACGTTATTGTTTTTTATTCAAAAAATAGTATTGAGCATTGTTGAAAATATATTAGTTTCACAATGTTGGACCAACAATAAAAAGTACCAATCGCCAGCTGTTTGGTTTCGAACATTGTCCCAATATAAAACCAACTACAAAGAAAAATTGGCAGTATTGGGAAAAACATTCGTATTCCGTAAAATGCTGGAAAGGAACAATGTTTTAATTAATAATATATATTCCCTAACTGCCATAAAAAGTTGATTTTACAACATTGGCCCAACATAAATACACATACACATTACCAACAGTATGTCTACCAATATGTTGCCAATATTTAGTCAACCATTTTTAAGTTTTCAAAAATTGCTCTTGCAACATGTTGTGACATTTTTTAAATATAGTGAAGTGTTGATGTATGATTTTATGAGGTATCACATTAAAATTTTCTAGTAAAAATTTTTGGTTGGCATACTACTTTGGGCCAGCGATGTAATAATATTTGCTTTCTAAATCAACATTTTTCCAACCTTTCCAACCAAATGGCAACCGTTGGACCAACGTATGTTGCAACTTGGGGTGATCTATAAATATTTACATGTGAGCCCATAATTATGAGACAACGAAGTCTAACGTGACGAAAAAACGAAATTATGCTTTTAGGGTCATTTATCTAGCTGCTTAAATCAATATTGTTGTTTCCAAAAATTTAATTTGAAAAATACTCAGATTACGATTTACTGATTTTCGGGTGATTGTTGTATATTGATTTATAGAATCTCTCAAGCAATGGGAGGAGCCACGATAGCTGAGTGATTAGCAGGCTCTCCTCCCACCAAGGCGAACTGGGTTCAATACTCGGCCGCGTCACCGGGTTTTCGCAAGTGGGACTCGTGCCGGACGATGCCGTTGGTCGGTGGGTTTTCTCGGGGATCTCCCGTTCTCCCGCCCCTTCATCCCGGACCTGCTCCATATTCCCTTCAATCACCCTCATCGGCTCTCGATACCTCGCTGTTAAGAGCCGCCTAAATCTCTTCACTCACTCTCAAAAAATGTTGACAACTCTCCGCTCTCGAGGTTGTGATTCTCTGAGCTCGTTACCATTACTTGCCCCCATTCGCCCTGCAGCCTAGGCCACCGCAGCACTTATTTTACATGTAACCACGCGACTTAAACGTCTGTCGTTTATCTGAGTGTTATTCGCCAACCGCACCTAAAGTGCAGGTGGGACCCATCATCCCCTCGGGCGCATGGGAAGTACACTATTTGAACGTCCCTGCAGTGTGGCATGACTGTCCCGCAGCCCAGATGGATTTGATTGGAACTCGGGCGTCGAGGCAAGCGGTGATAAGACGGATCCGCTGGAACTGCATATGACGCGAGCCCAACTGCTGTGAAACCGAACATAAAAGCCCTTTGCTGTCGCATCGCGTTGCGGCCTGTCGGTGAGCGTGTGGGAACCGATGTATCGAGTTCGTCAAGGCCACAGTTCTGACTAAATGGATGTTATTTTAAGCATTTCAACAAGCGTTGATCGTACATGAATGTCCCAGGGTAACAGAAAACCTGGGAATAAAATAAGTTTCCAACTACGGAAGTAATCTAATCCTCTACTATTTTACATTTTTATATTTTCAGGTATTAAAAACAGTAATACCCGTATGCCATATTATCACGGTGGTGAACCAGAGCCTTCGACTTAATATGGGGTTAGTGCATGGGATACGCGTGTAATTAACTGCAACATAATAAAATATGGAGACTGGGTGAAGAAATAAATACATTTAAAGTTGATCGGGAAAACAGTCGTCAAAATTTAAAAAAAAATATTGCCTTGTAGAACTTAAATGCATTCCCTCTAGTCAGAAGTTAGTGCGGAATTTCTATAATTGCTGAGCAAATAATGAAAAAGCGGCCAAAAGTTAAAAGCAGAATTCTCCAATATTTGGTAACTATTGTGAATTTTTTCTTCCCCCCCCCCCCCCCCCCCCCGGTTTTGTGTTATTTTCGATGGAAGTGGAGTCATCATCTTTTTACCAGGTTCCCTTATTTCATCGCTCAGCTAGCAAAGTTTCAGAGTAAATTTCACGATTTTGGAGTACGTTACTTTGGCGCCGTTTGGCTGAAGGTATTTTGTGCGTCAGAGGCCTGGAAGCGTGGGAGCCATAAGGGCGACCTAGGGTTGAGCCCTGAATATTTGGTCTCCGTCATGCTCGAGGCACTGAACTAACCTGCAGAATTTCTCTCGCCTGCTCGGCTCATAAAATTTACAGTAGTAAAACTATTATTTTATAGTATAATAATAAAAACAGAGGTGTACTGTATGTCCCTGTGATATGTTAAGTAAGAGACTGTAGCGAAATATTTATACATAAACATTATTGTGAAATTCTCTTATTAGTCCTTTATTACTTCTACAGAATACACATTACAGACGTTAACAGAAAAAATTAAGTAGTATTCGGACGTGAAACATTTATTAATGCTATTTGTATAGTCCATTCACAGCAACTTCCAAGTTTTCTGAATCCCGGCCAAATTCTACTTTCTGGCTATTCCTCGGCCTCATACAATCAAAGCTTATTAAAGTCTAGAAAATGACAGCAAAGAGATAACGCGCCGCGTTCTTTCGCACCAAGTTTACTCATATTTGGCGTAAGAACTATTTCTACTATAGACTGTTCATGATAGAGTGAGCTGTTTTTGAAATCAACTTTAGAAAAAAGTAACTGCTCCTACCTCCATATATTTTAACGGGTGCAATAAGTGACACGCGCCCAGAAAATTTGGTAACGATGGATGGAAAGTAGTTCCATATTTTAACGTCGAATAAAATTTGTTAGGTAACCATTTGTGATAACTTTATTTCTCTCGCTGTCTGTTTTTGTTTAAAGCATCGAAGTGCAAAAACGATCAGATTTATAGCATTTTTACTTTCCTAATAGTTTCACAGTTTCACCTGACTGACGCATGAATAAAGTTTTGAGGCCCGTTGCAATGTTAATTTTACATTAGGCGAATTAATACACAAGGTTAATACAAGTGGATCTTAAGCAGGGCTTTCAAGAGTGTTCTTTTTACAGTGAACATCCTATAGGCAAAACAAAAATACCAATTTTCTCTTATTTTATCCCTATTAATTGTAAATTAAAAATAATTCATAAACGAAATCTAAGTAAATGTTAAATTTAACCTAAAATTAGTGACTTCAATTTTAACAGAATAATATAACGCTTGTGAGGGATGAAATATTTAAGAAATAACTAAGCACTTCATATAAAAAGGGGGGGGGGGGGGATTTTTCAAAGTTTTGATTCAAAACATGTGAAGAAACTGCGAATAGTCTATAAGCAGACGCTGATCAAAAATACTGAACAGTTTTTAGATGCCAACTATATGACTGAATACGCGGCATCAACGTATACATTGCGACATTAGCGCCGTCGCGTTATGTTTATTTACCGCCATTTATCTCTGCGCGGTGGTGTACTCTTTGCTCGGGTCGGCTCCCCCCTCCCTCCCTGTCTGTTTCCTCCTTCTTCTTCCTCCCTGCCTTCCCCTTTCCACTTCGTGCGTCATAATTTCTTGATTGGCCGATGAAGTTTATTTAAGACCTTGCACGGGCTTTACCTTCTCTACGCCCATCTGAATTCTGTTACGTTACTCCTGCTAGATCTCTGTTTGCACCTGATGGCTTAGCCGCACTTCACCTCGCGCAGCAAACGTTAACGCCTTCATCATGTTGTTGAGCTGACGATTTTTCCTGTCACGCTACAGAGCGACGGGGCATTTAAAACGGTGAGTCGTGGAAAACATTAATGTTTGCTGTAGGGTTTTTAAATGTTAGGTTATTTGTGTGGCATAGTTGTGTTGTACTTTGGGTGTTTTGTAATGCTAGTCCATTTTTTCTTGGATATTACTTTTTGGGTATTTTCAGGCCTCAATCATGATGTGCTTTTAGGTCTTGAGTTTTTAGGGAAAGCAAGAGAGTCGGTTAGTCTTGACGAGTACTAAGTACTTGTCATTTGGTGTTGCTCAGAACATCGGGATCGCACTTCAGGTCGACGCTTTTCCAGAGATATTTTCACCTTCGTATTATGTGCAAAAATTAATTGGAATACTATTGGAATTGGAATTTTTCATCTAGAAAACAAAATATGATGAATTAATAACACAAAAAAAAAAACTAAATTTTTTTTTTTTCGAAATATTAATTCGAAAAAATAAATCACAATTTGGCAGTATGGGGACTTGAACTGAAATTCTTTTTATTACTGGCCTGTACCCTTAACCACAAGAGTTGGGGCCATACGCAGATTCTGTGCCACTTTCCAGATGGCGGCGATGCACTTTCGATACAGTTACATTTCCAGAGCAATTGCACTTCTGGAGTAAGTGCACTTCTGGTGCAAGTGCATTTCTGTTGCAATTGCACTTGTGCATTTGTGGTACTGGGCCAAAATTTATTCAAAATGGTGGCGATGCAGTTGCATGTACCCCTTCCCCCTCCGCTATTCCCCTGTGAGTGTGTCGGATATGTGAAGGGCCGTTCTGGCTATCACTGTCGGCTCGTTGGCCGCCAGGGTGGAGTTGGAGCAACCGGCACTTGGTTCAACGCTTGTCGGGGTACTTATATATTATTTTTGCGAAATTATCAATTACGTAATAAGACTAAATACAGGTGTTGTCGGTTCAGGAGTAAGAACTAGACTGAGGTGTGAAGGGTGGGAGCAGAAGCATATATGGACGTACCCGTCTGTGATTGGTCGTTTTGGTGTTGGAGCAGCAGCATATATGGACTTACCCGTCTGTGATTGGTCGTTTTGGTGTTGGAGCAAGAATAACACGAGGACAGTTTTAGATGTTGACACTTTGGACTCTGACGACGGAATGAGCTATTATACAGTCGTTGTGGTGGAGAGGGGGATTGTTGCATACGATTTAAATCATTCATGTAATAAATAAGTTCATAAATGCAATAAGTAATTATGTGCACGTGCATATATGCAGCAATTAATTGTGACACGGAGAGAGTACATGTTGCATTGAATAATTATTTCATGTCGTAATGAACAATTACGAGAGCCTAAGTGCACATCTGCACGTCACCACAGCTCGCTCTCAACTGATGTCCAGTAGGAAAAGGCTATACCCCCAGTGCTGCACTTCTGAATGCACTTTTGCTTGCCTCGCCCCTCCAGGTACCCCTAGCACTGCTGAATGCACTTTTCCCCTCCCTCTCCCAACAGCCCTAGGAGTTTCAGTCGCTGGTATGCGCCAGGTACTTCCTGTAGGGAGCTATTGCGATGCACATACACTTTTCCCTCCAGCCATCCCGAGGAGTTGAATTCACTGCCAGCTAGCGCCTGTCGGGAAGGCATTACAGTTCGCTCCCTCCCCTCCCCTTTCAAGGGCTGTGCACCGAATCAGTCTGTCAGCTCCCCAAGGATTAGAATGTTAAATCATGTTTCATTACGCACATAGAATATTTAATTAAAGTCTTGTATGCTGAGAGAGAGAGAGAGAGTACTTATCACAAGTACAACAGCTAATTATGCATACAGAGAGCATATTGGCACATCCGCAAGCTCCTCAGTACAGAGTGAGCTCCACTCACCAGTATGAATGCTTAAACCCCAGCAGCCTTATTGGTAATATATTCGTACAATGAATAAATAATTAGATAAATTAAATATATTAGTGCACTTGCGTATGCACCAATAAATTATACATTAGTACATATCGCAATTACAATCCCTAACTACACAAATCCCGAGAGCCTTTGCTTTCACACATCACAGGCAGCCATCTTGCTTTGTGTTTAAATATATAAGGCATGGAATTTATGTAGAAAATATCCAGTCTAATTTTTGAAGTGGTCTCTACCACTACACTATCGGATCGCGGAGCTGCAACAGGTGCAACACAGCCAATGTGATGCAACACGGTAGAAGTTTAACAATTGGCGTGTGAATTTCTTTCAAGAGGTGGTTAGCTGTGACGTGTCTACTCGCTGGCATAGCGGGCGTACTGCAACTATTAGGGGACGAGGCTGTTCGGTTGGCGACAGGAAAACGTCAAAGAGACAAAGTTCCCTGTGGAACCAGCGCTGGATTCACCAAACCTCCCCTCTAAGTGGCCGATACCTATTAAAATGTCATACCTAGTGCTTTCTTTCTATCATTACGTTAGCCCCCCAAAAACGAAAGCTAACTCGGCTCTATTGATCTCCAGGGTCCACCGTGAACTTTGCAATCTTGAAACCGCTATGCTGTTCGAAAGAGAAAAAGAAACTACACTAACTACTCACACATTCCCTAACTACTCGCAAAGAGACAGCGAGAGATCCCTCATTCCTGCTTGGGCAATGCGTGGCCGACGACTCTGCAGGGTTCCTGCCTCCACCCCCTGCCAGACTTCGCACCGAGGGTAATACCTGCGCCCGCATCTTAATATTCACTGAGCAAGATATTTGTTATGAATCAAGAGCATTGCCGCAAGAATTGCGACTATGAGTGCGTAAGTTATTTTAATGCTACTTTAGCATTTGGAAGGTCCAAAAGTTTACTAACTTTAGACTTTCATTCCAACTGTCGCTACTTCCCAAAAAAATGTATAATACTGTTTTCTTCGAACGAGATGCCGAATATTTATCCTTTTCTTTGAGAAGAGTTAAGAGGTGACGTTGGCATTGTTAGCTACTTGCTCTGCCAGAGTGTGTGCATGGCACACCTGCATTTGCAGATGATTCTATAATTTCGCACATACGTCGAGATTGTTGGCTAGGTAAAATTCAGCAGATAATTAAAGCTACCAGATCTTACAGTCCACTTCCAAGAGACTCAGTAAACTCAGAAGCCTCATCAGTTATACTTTTAACTTAAAAGAAAATCTTCTGTGAGTGCATTATACGTGATTAGAAACATTTACTTAAGTGAGAAAACAATGTTTGCTTGCGTACAGGATTTTCATAATAATTACAACAAAACAATGGCAATTAAGGAGATTGCAACCTCTTTTTCAGATGACGACGAAGATACTCAAGTGTTGCGATTTTCCACGCCATGTAAGTGGACCTACTTTCCTCTAGATTTGAAGGGTATGTTCAGACAACAAACATATATGGAACATGGATTAAAATTGGGTAGTGGCTCTGTGCCTTATAGTGAGAGATTCGAGCAAATAAATAATTTACTTGTAGAAAGATATCCCTTCTAAATCCTAGGAAGCTCTTAAAAGAGGTTTCTAAAATCTCAGACAAATTTTGAAATTATTAATATAAGGAAATGTTACAATATCCCAAGCTTCAAGTCACTTCTTGAACAGTATGAAGTAAATCACTGCTACAATTCTTTATTGTGTACATATTGCAAAAGTGTATCATTAAGAAGTTTTGTGTCTGATGTTTTAGAGCAAAATCACAAAACTCTTATGTCTGATGTTTTAGAGCAAAAATCAAATTATGTTTTAAAACTCATATATGCATTGTAAATAATACTATTCAGAAAATGCATTTGTTTCTGTTAAGTTCATTTGTGGTAAATATTAAGGAAAAAATAATTCATGTTCTAAAATTCATTTGGGGTTATTCTTAAGAAAAATCATGTGATTTGTTTTATTTAAATTCATATATGTTTGTAAATAATACTCTTAGAAACTGCATTTGTTTGTAAAATTCACTTGTGTTGTAAAAGTAACACTGTAAAAAAGTATGTTATTTATAAGAATAATGTTTGTTTATATTCAGAAAATTAATTTTAATTTATCACTGATTTGTAAAAGTAATGTAATTGTAACTCTGTAAAAAAATATTTATGTTGAATTGTTTACCAATTATAATGTATGTGCAGTGTTTGTCATTTGGAAAATAATAACACCTTAATTTACCATTAAAAGAGTTGTAAAATATTTCCCATATCAACTTTTACCACTATATCTTAAGGGAAAATCGTCCAGAATGCATAAACATTAATGTTTTCAATAAAGAAAAAGTTACACAAATATCACGGTTTTTTGAGCAAAAAATCTTGGAAAATATGCCGACTTTGTTTTATTATTCAAATTACGTACACATTATGATGGAACTTAAATATTTATGTATGCACATTCTATCGTTCACTATAATTTTGTATATCGATGCACACCTTTAAAAAAAGATACATGTTTCACATAAGATTCTTCAAGTCACTAAATAAATTATTACTTGTTTAGTGTCACTGATACCCACGAACTTTTACACCACTGTAGTGGATATACGCAACTGCTGCTAAATTACATTAAAAATTATTACTTTATATTTTGAGAAAATGATTATTAATGCAATAATATTTTTTTTATTAATGCTTATTTAAATATTAAGAAAATATTGTTTAAAAAAATCAACGCACTATAAGCACTTAATTATTTGGGGGAAAATATGTACAAACACATCACTTGATTAATAACAGTTTTAAAAATAATTTAGCAGTAAAGATTGTTTACACAATAAAAAGGGGAGACGTGGTGTAGTTGATGTTTACTAAACTTAAACTAAGGTGGCGTCCTCGGGAGGCTGAATGTCAAGTTGCACGACAACCGAAAAGACCTTAGCGTCAAACATACCTTAAGCCCTTTATTAAGCATTTTCAGTCATAATTTCCGAGCCATTTGAACTATAGTAATCAAATTCTTAACGTTCACATCACTCCCATCAACAAACAAGACCCAAGGGTCTTGTTTGTTTAACATAAGTTAAGCCCTTTTAAAAGCATAGTTACGCATAATTTCCCATCTAGCGAAGCTGTAGTCATCAAACTCGGCCTCTGTCGGCCGGTGAGTGGAATGCTACTGAGTTCGATTCCTGAACAACAAATTTTAAATCTTTATTATTTGTTTCCTAACAACCAGACTCTAACGAACAGTGAGCAGATTGGTACTGAGCTCGATTCCCGTTCAGGATACTTGCATTTTATTAGGTTTTTGTTAGTTTGAAATGTAAATAGTGAACGACGAGCAATACCCATTTAGGTAAACAGATGTGTAGTATGCAATGTATAACAACACAAAGTAGTATTTACATATTGGTTGGACACTCACACTTTTCATTCTGATACAAAGTTTTTTTCATTCCATTACAAACTATACACACAGTATAACACACATCCACGCACACACGCCAATACACACACACACACACACACACATACCTAAACACACCTAACATTTTTAACTTTCGTGAACATACTAACATTCGAGAGAGAAAAATATATTTAAAAACCATCCCTGCATAGTTAAACAAATCATAAGAGTTATAATGCAAGCTCAAAAACATTTATGACAAACTCTTAAAAACGTTTTGCCATATACATAATACCTACAAGAAAGAAGCAACATAGCCTATATCACGCGAAGGCAAATACCCATATTCGGAAGGGAATGGGTTTGATTTTCAACCAAATTCAATCAGAGTTCTTTTTTCCCCCTTTGGTTTCCCAATTCACTCCAAACGAATACAGTGTTTTGGACAAACCCAACTCTTCAACAAGTTATCAAAACGCTAACTAAACATATTTACCCTCCTCGCAAACATTTAACGTTCCCAACACACAGTGTGACCTCTGATAGTATACATTTTGTCCATTCCTAGAAACATTTTATTATAATTAAAGGCAAGTACTGTTAAACATATATATTTAAGAAGAAACAAACCTTCGCACAAACACACACACATATAGGAAACAATACTAACAGACGTTATCATGAATCCATTCTTCCAACTAAAATATTTTAAATTGTTATACCCAAAAATTACCTGAACAATGCCTACATTCTACTCCATACTTTTGATACGGAATCGCAGTGCAGGTTGTAAAATACGTGGTGACCCGCCGTGAGAATAAAACATACTCCTCCCCCCCCCCCCCTTCCTCGTCAGGCGGGCGGGGGCTACTTTGCGTCAGGCACCAGGTTGCCGGTGGGTCCTGTAAATCGGGGGTCAGAACGACGAGGGCTAACGAGGTGTGTGATCGTTTGATATCGAGCCCGAGCTGGTCAGTGCCTCACACCTCGACCCGGTCACCCTCTCTCCCGTTAATACTTCCTGGCCGATCAGGGCGAACACATATCACACCCCGACCCCCCTCTACACCCCCGGAGGGTCAGCTATCTTCGTGCCGAAGGCTCGGGCTCCCTTCGACCGGAAACCGAGTAACGAGTTTATCACACCTCATCTAGCAGCAATTTCGAGATGACCGCGCCTTCCCTTTTCCACCTTCGCGCTCCGACCCCTCGCAAATCACGCAACGCCCTCGACCTCTGAGCGCGCGCCGCTCAATGTCTATGGTATATTCACTTTTACTTCCTACTATTCTGAAGCCCTGCTCAAGTTCTACTTCCAGGATATTCCTCCGCCTTATGCAAACAAAGCTTAACAAAGTCTCCAGTTTGAGTTGAGAGATTTGGGCGCCTCTTAACAGGAAACAGAGTGAAGTGAGAGGAGAATGGAGCAGTGCCGGAATGCAAGGGTGGGAAAACGGAGAACCCCGAGAAAACCCGCCGACCAGCGGCATCGTCGGGCACGCTTTGGTGGGAGGCGAGCAATCTACCCGCTCCGCCACAGCGGCCCCTAAAGTCTATAAAATTCCACCTAATAAACAGCGCATCGCATTCGCACGCACTTACTTCAAAAATATTTTCCGTGAGAACTATTTCTTACTAGGTATTACCAACACACCTATTTTCTTCCTTCTTGTGTTCATATAAACTATAAATGAAATATGTTAGTATATAGATAAAGTATACGTAAAAACTCAATCGAACAAAAATATGTTTTTTTTTTGTTAACGACTCCGGTAGTTATGGCATATTAAATAAACAACCAAGAACGTCGTACACGATGAGACTTTTCAAAAGTTTTATTCAAAAAGTGTGGAATAACTGCAAATGGACTGTACGTATGGTAGACGTAATGCGTGGAAAATGATTTCCCTTCGTTAAATCGTCTTTGGGGCCGACTTCACCAGCTCGTGGAACCAGGAAGCTCTAGCACAGCATTTGTAACTAACTTTACAGGTTCGATTCCGGCGGTAAAAGTACCAGCTCTCACATCTTAGATACACCGGCAAAGTCTCGAAATTTTCCCACACAGAAATATTGGCGGATGCTGAGAAAAAACTTTTAATTGTCTCGATGTACCTACGTTTGCTCTCTATAGCAGTATAGTCCATCTCAAATTCCCATCCTTTCACATTCAAGGTACTCACCAAGGTAGAGAAAGACGCGATATAAAATAAAAATACCCGCATCGCGATAATTACTTTGTGTAATCATTTTACCCAATTACCAATAACAGCGTTACAAATGGCATATCAATATTCGTAATGCCAACCACCAATTAATATACGAAAACAAAAGTGTCAAAAAACGAACACATGGACAAATTACATTTTTAGAATGTTTTATGTTTTTGCAATTTAGGCATGTTTTAAAATGCCAGCAACCATGCATCCAAATGTTATCCTTTTAATAAATTTATTGTGTCTTATGTTAAATGCTATGTTGAAAACCTTAGTAAGTAACTGAACAAGTCATTTTCTGTTAAATTGTACGTAGATAATCAATGTACAACATTGGAGTATACTTCGTCCCAATCAATTTATACAGAATATTATTAAGAAATAAAGTCTTATTTTCGACTTCAGTACTTAGCAATATAGTAATTCTGTTTCCTGATTTCCCATGAGAAATTACAACCTCAAAATTGAAAAATATGCGTAGTGCCAGTGGCGGTTCCTGCTATGGGGCTGCAGGGCTGCAGCATAAAATAGGGAATGAGAAAGTAAATCACAATATTAAGATCATTCTTTATCAACAACAATTTTTGAGACAAAAATATTTTAATATGGAATTATTAAAAAAGGTATGTTGCAAAAGTAAAACTGATTTATCCATGCACCGTCCTTTTTTTAATACTGTATACTGAAGCGATAAAAAAAAGTTTTATTTTTTATTTTAGATTTCGGTAAAAAAAAAAATCTGTGTTTAATTAAAGTTTAAGCGAAATGGAAATTTGAAGTTCACTGAATATTCAGTGCTTGTCAAATGTTAATTTTGTTGAATAACAATGAACATTTTTGTTCTTTGTCCATTTCTCTATGTTTATTGCTAAAATTTTACTGAAACAATTACTTTAAACTTGACTTTAAACGTTGTCAAAAGCTATTTTGTTAAGTTTAAGAATTTTATTACAACGTTATCTGATCTTGGCGAACGTTGTTGCTCCTCTTTTATGTAAATTATATATTTGGGATTCTTTTCCAATTCCATACCTATCGGAATCTAACCTACCGAATGCAAAACACAATAACACTATTTATTTTAGATTAACAAACATTTCCTGCAAGTATGAGCAAAATCGGCCCATAAATATAGAAGTTAGTCTCCAGCGCCACTTATCGGAATGAAACATAACTAAAAACCTTACTCTCCATCTCAACAACATATGGTGCGAATATAGTCTCAATAGATCAACGAACATTTCCTGCAAGTATCAGGAAAATCGGTCCGTAAATATAGATGTTAAGACTCCACCGCCACCTATCGGAGTGAAACATAACTAAAAACCTTACTTGCCACCTCAATAATATATTGTGTGAATATGGTCTCAAGTGGTCCAGTAGTTTGTCAGTGATGATGTGGTTTAGTTACGCACAAAGAATTTTATATATTAAGATTTATTCCTTCCTTATGCAACCCATTCATGTCTATCTTTTTTACACGTACTTTAAGGAAATATTTAAGAGCATATTGCTATACTGTATGGCCATTAGTGACACTAGGCGCGTTTGATTTTACAATTTTAATTGAATTCAGTTAATTATGTAGAAATATTTAGTTGAAAATTTATATTAATGGCAAACCGGATTAAATTTTCAGACTTTCGTTAAAAATTCATTAAAACTGTGTTCTCATAAAATTATTTTTCATTTTCGTTTTGGTTTCATGAAATTCAGCAATTAATTTTTTTTATGTGAAAAAAATTAACTTCTGTACAATCCTAGAATATTGTAACGATTATTTTCCAACTTAAAAATTAAAAATTGTTATGTGTTTGATTAGCTAACTCTCCTTCCCGCTCTTAAATATTCAGTACAAATATGCATCTCTACCTGTTCTAAAACCCACGAGCCGCTACTGCTTACTGTATGATCTCCTGTTGGCAATATCATTACTTTGTGCCCCTTTGATACTTGTAAATTCAATTGCCAATATAGTGTTTATCATAACGAGTTCTGAACTGGCTGAGAAACCACACATCTTAAGCTGTTTTTGGTCTACTAGTTATAACCATTTACAGTAGACACTTTATTACTGATTACCTGCGAGGGTAGTTGCATTTAGGTGTACTTGGATGTTTTTCCTTTTAATAGTATGCCATAGGGATTGCGACAAGTTTATACCCAACCTTATTAAAGCTTTCGCAAATACGTATGTATAATTCATCTCTCGATACAGAAACTAGAGTTCCTATTTCTTATTTTTTAAACATGTGCGCTACCAAGAGTTTTCATCTAGAATTTAAGTAAAATTATTTTTAAACTCTAATTTTTCATTTACATTTTCACAAGACAAAAGTAATTTATGTACAGCGCAATGATGATGATGATGAAAGAAAAAAGAAAAAAAAAAGATTGGTGTATGATTCTGAAAAATAAATATATGCAATTCATAATGTTGGCGACTAAAATCCATTTGAATTAGTGAGATACGCATTTTCGAATATCAGGATTTAGGTTATGGTTTTAAACAGAAACTTGCCTTCTTTGAAAACTAAACGTTAATTTACTCATCACTCCCAATTGTTTCATGGAAATTCTGCATACACACTTCCTCAGAAAAGTTTCCATAGAGAACCACTGTTGCAATATGTATACGTGATCTTATCTGATTAACAGTAAACTATTGAAGGAAGGATCTTTAGGCTCAGTAGATAATAGCTCAGCATAATGTACCCGTATCTGTGAGAATAATCTTTTGTCACAATAATCAATATACATTTATTTAAATTTCCATTGGTTTCTCGTTTCCTTTTAAAACTCTTTAGTTGGCACTGTTGTTTTGCCACTGTGAAAATTTACAGAAACCCAAATATATTTCTACTTAAATTATAGATACACTTCCATTAGTATAGACTTGCACATGCCATCGACACTAGGTGACAACTGTCACTTTAATAGGTGAGATCATCTTAATATACTTTGGTGTTCTAAATGCAATGAGAAACCATTTTAAAACGTCTGCACCTGAGTTAGTATCTAGAATATTATTCTGGTGTGTATTTTTCTACTTGTGCTGCAAATCTTGAGCCTAAATGTGTGTTTTTGGACCGTTTTACATATTTATTCTATTAGAGTTCGAACATTTTTTTATTTGGCAGCAATGGATAAAACCAGAGAAAAAGTATGTATTATATTTACAGTCGATATGCACGAGAATTGACAATGTTTAATCAGACTGTTTCTCGTCAAGCTTTTAATGTGTAACTGTTTATTGTACTCAATATTAACAATAAAAGATGTTTTCTTGTACTGTTTAAAATCAAAGATGGTAAAATGTATAAACTCGCTGGACAAAACATTAGTCGTCTGTCATTGAAACGTACCTAGTGGAGTATATATTCACAAGTACAAATAAAAACTACGGTTCAGTTTGGAAGGGACTGGCCAAGTGTCCGGAGATGGCATAAATGTTCAGCTAAATTGCGTTAAATAATTGCGCAGTTCAGACAGATTGCGTGTCCTTCCGTGTTGTTTTACTCGTTGTTCTAGGTGGTGGGAACTATGTGGGCCCTTCCAGATAAGTGAATGGTCCTGAATGTTCATCATGCGTAGCAGGCACATTTCCAGTTCAGTTACATTGAAATACAATGCTAAGAATGTCACATTCCTCAGAACGATGATGAGAAAAAGACAAAACTGCTTTCCAGCAGCTCTTTATAGTCGTGGTGGTACTGGATGATTTCTTACATGCAGTGACTGGTTCCATACTCTCTCTTGAATATACAGTACTCCCCTACCAAGACCGTGTCACAGATCGTTAGCATTCTAAATAGTAATAAAGTAAAGAGTCTTGCTATCTGAAACAGAGAACCTATTTACCCACAGAACCATGCCTTGCATGTTGTCCTCAATTAACGGTTTTTGAGATGTAGAATGAATACGATGCCTAGCATGATTCTCGTACAGACAGAAATTAGGTTTACCTAAACAGATTGTGCCATACTTACGGCCCAAGGAAGTGTTATGAACAAAGCACACAATATTCAATTCCAATGACAATGTTTATTTTAAACATCATAGGCTATACACGTGAAATAACAATATATTTACGTAGTTCAAAAGGTTTAGTATCATGTTTACAATTACAAGTGAACAACGTCGTAACCATCAGCTACAATATAATTTTGTCAGTCTAATATATACAACTCTTTCGACTTCCCAGAAAATTAATAAAAAATATAATGCTCCCACACATTGAGGCCGGTAAAATAAATACCAATATTAAAAATTCCATTTGAGATAATTTCATGAATACGCATCAGACATTTAAGATCATTTCAAGACTATACATTGGACCACTAACAATTTGTTTAAGGGCAAAACTGTATACATTAGCACACCCTAGTTATCCTTCTATTAAGTGAGCAATATGCAAGCGCGCACTAAATCTTTATGCCACAAAACACTTATTTCCACTCAAACAATTAATTAAGTGTACACAGAAGCCTTTCCAAAAAAAAAAATACTTTCTGGCTTCAGCTGGACTTAGCTTTCATTACGAAACCTTCCTCGAAATCCGTAATGAAGCATTAATTACATAGTTACTAAAAATGTTGTTCATGAAAACAAACTTCCCCTAACACATTTGACCATCCAATAAAGCATTACACAAAATTAATAGATAATGTGATATAACAATAATTACTACTCGATTTAGACGAGAAATCTCACGAGCTCCTATTAAAAACGAGCTACTCACGGATATATGCTCGTTTCGACATCTTATATCTTTAACGTTCATATGACTCAATTCAGGTACATTTAGACTTGAATGCTGCAACACGTCCCAGAGAATGTCAGATATAGCACATAGGAAAAAAAAAAGTGAAGTATCACAAATATAAAAAAAACACCTAAGTGTAGTTAGCAAGAGATGAATCAAAATATTACCTCTCTCAAAATTATACTATGGAAAACGCATTTCCAAAATCACAGAGCTTGATAGCAAAACTGAATTCAACTTCATAGTCTGCCGTAATGTGACTTTGCATCTATTAACCACTCTACACGTACGTCGTTTAAACAGAATAAAATCGTGACTCATATCTCGTCTGCCCTTCATTTACACGTATAATCATAAAACAATTTAATTTATTTTCAAATGACAATAGCTGCAACACCGGCACATATAAAATCAATGCACTGAACCTTCACTTTGAAACCAAATATGTCGTGGCAGTCGTATGGGTACGCATAACATAGTAGTAAAAGACGGCCGAAGCCAGAACACTTCAAATGCCTGAATTACCCAAACAACTTTGAATTCACAACTGCAGGGCAATAAACCAAGTTAAATCTCATAGCAGTTCCCAACACTGCACACCATGCTGATAAACACTAGGTAAATCATACCCAAGATACCAATAACCATATCGGAAATGAATCCCCAGACAAATGCCACTACTTGACTGTATTCGACAATCAGTATCCGAATCCATCTCTGTAATACCTGAACAGTGATTGCGACATAGTACCGAGGCGTAACGTCATCAACTGCCCAACATGACATTTCCCAGTTCGCGCACTAGTCTCGGGAGTCGGCGAGATAATCGGTCCCAGGCCAGGAAGCAGAATGAAAAACGGCCGGGTAGCGACCAACAGAGAAATGACTATGGCGGGAGGGGGAAGGAGGTTGGTCTAGAAGGGGAAGGCAGAGAGGAGAAAACAAAAGAGGGGAGGAGTTGGCCGAGGAGCGTACCAAACAGCCTGTTGATGGAAGTTCGTTACTCTGCGACGAAACTACCGTCGCTAGGTAAATTGTTTCTAGTTATCACTAGTTTCTTATCTTACACTGTAACGCTGTAACTTCGTCAGCAAATTGAGCAAATGTCTCTAGTGAGGCACTCTGTAGAAGTATTTATGGCATGCAGTTCCTTGCGGAGTGTGCTTTCAGAAATTAGTTGAAAACGACCTACATTTTTGCTTCTATTAAAAAAGATTGGCTGGAAACGCAGAAAATGCTATTCACAAGCTGTTTAACACGCCTGCAGTCGCTGTCTGACAGTGCCTTCTTTCAGTCACAATTTTGACCCTCGTTTCTTCTACACGGGACTTTTGCCACTACTGGTCGACCCGTATAATTATATGCTTCGATACACTGGAAAAGTCGGCAGTTGTATCCACCCTTTGCCCTTAGACTCATCCAAATGCAATATTTTTCTTACCAATCAATAACATCTGCTTTTTTCACGTTTTCCGCACACACAAAAAGAAACATTTTATTTCACTGTTTGTTCCACTTCTTCACAATCAATGAATCCCAATGCACATCCCGCAGATATTTTTAGCCCGGCCATCTCCGACTAAAGGATGAATTTACTACTGTCTTGAACTTTGAAGGCGAATACATTTTTGACAATGAGCTTATATTTATCGTGATTTCAAAATCTTACACATATGGCTCTCACAGTCGAATATAAACCATGATTAATATGTTTTTTTTTTAAAGCTTTTTAAGATCAAATGTTGCTAACTGAATAAGTATATAAAATACAAGTTAAAGAAATTGTACTGTGATATGGTAAACAAATACTGTCACCAGTGATAAAATGTTAATACATGGTTAAGTAATCTGTTGGTGTTTCAATGATTTCCTGTTATTTTACGGCTGTTGGGATTTATTTATATGAGTATTTTGCCATACACGTGCCACTTTGTTGCAGTACTAATATGTCTGTCATCTCAGTTCAGTTTTGGAGTTAAAATTGTCTACATTATTATTTTTTCTTAAAGCAATTTCATTTTTGGTTTGTTTGGATTCTAAGATGAATTTATTCCTCTGTCTGCAGGTAGGTACATGTTCTGGAATTGGAAGCTATCGAGATGGCCTATGGTATTAATGGTTACTAAAACAGCAGAAAAAGTAACAAAGACAAAAACAGTTGACGGGTAGGAATGGTCTTGTACGGAGTTTAGTGAAGACATGTGATGTAATCATGGGACGATAAGAAGTTTTGGGTGAGTTCAAATAAGTTTTTATGTATACTTAAAAATAGTTTCCCTCTGTGTAAAATGCGTGCTTATTCGGAAGTGTTTGTTGCTGACAGCATCGGTAGTATAATTACGATGGCTATTTTTTAGGTAATAATTATTGCATGAAATCTAACTTTTTTTTTTTTTTTCTTAATGTAATACTTTATTTAAAAAATCTCATTTAAAAATGATGAGAAATATATTTTTTTAACTTTCTTAGCTATGTTTTTTCTTCTTTCAGAAAATCTTTACAGTTGCAAGTTAAAAGTGATGACTGCTCAATTCTACTCAATTGTGTTCTATCATCGGCCAAATAAATCCACTATTAAACTCGCTGCTCCCCCCTCCCCCAATAAATCTTGGACATCACACCCTCACTGCCATAGTTCGAAAACTGCCACAACACAGGAATTTCGATTCTGGGACAGTTACTGCACAGACGTTTGTATGTCCTAGCATCACACGCACCGGATATAAGCGCTTATTACGCATGACAGCTGGAGTTAAATTCGCTACGCCAGTACATCGTGGAAGCCTGCGGAAATAAACAACTCTAAATACTGATTGCAGGATGCATAAATAAATGAAATACCCACGCGCGCACACACACACACACACACACACACACTTGGAGGACTTTATAATGCACAAGATGAAAAGTGAAAATTCGTGATACCGAACCAATAAAATATGTACCACTAAGAGAATCGTCGTCAGCGATTAACATTTTTGCGAGTGTTACAAAAGAATTATTTGGACATGTAATTGTTGAAGTATCAGAAAATATACTTAGTTTCTGTTTATTTTCTCCTAAAGAAGGTGTCATTGCTGTAATGACTTATTTGCTAAGTTCCCACCCACTACACTCAATCATGGGGCAAACCACCTTAAGTAAATGAAACACTATATTGCCTTCCCGGCTTTCTAATAACATTGCTAATTTACTTGGAATCAGAAATATCAACATTAGTTAAATAAACTCCCTTAACTGTGGTAAAAATCGAGTCTCACTGATTATAACTGTTCATGGTAAAGTGAGCACTTTTGCGGCCCTAATTACGTTTTTGTCTCAGCCATTTTTATTCTTTGACCACCTTATATTAAAATTATAAATTTAATTTATTCAGACAGTGGCAGTTGGTAATCCCCTCATGAAAAAACTATTACAATTTTTAATTTCAATCCTGTAGAGAAAATGTTTTTGAAATTTGTTCCCAAAATTTCGACAGGAGCAATC
This sequence comes from Dryococelus australis, assembly GCA_029891345.1. Taxonomy (NCBI): domain Eukaryota; kingdom Metazoa; phylum Arthropoda; class Insecta; order Phasmatodea; family Phasmatidae; genus Dryococelus; species Dryococelus australis. The sequence goes on along the minus strand of CM056993.1, from coordinate 257,682,967 downwards.
TGGCTACGTGAACATATGCACAAAACACGAGCAAATAAGAAATGCACTTGCCTAGAGTGGTCACAAAAGGTCACTAAGAAATGTAACGGATATCGAACTGTGTTGTATTTTTAAGGAATTGCATAGTGAGAAATATGCAGAAAGGTATCAAATATACGTGTTGGAGCAATTCGAACACCTTGAAGAGATCAGAATATGTATACACTCACACTGAAGATGGTGAGTTCCACTAATAACATTCTGTTTATGTGCAAGACATTTAATCTTTTAATTTGCTGTCATCATTTCGCTGTCTTGTTAAATGTATCTAGTATTCTGACAAGAGAAAGGGAATATTTATTACAACTCAGAAAAACTGAAGTTTTCTTCAATTCTTATGTGTATTAATTTGATGTGTCTATATGAACTTGTAGAAATGGAACAGTACAGAACGGGAGTTCGAAACGATAGAGTCAAATAGACCTTACACTAGAGACAAATACCGGACAGCTCTATACAAATAGCATAGGCGTGTGTGCGAAAAATAAACTAGTGCCAAGGGATGTTGCTATTACTACATTTCCGGAAATATTTCAAAAGTTATTTATTACTATCATTTGTCAGTAAATATTTTCCACTTCTGAAACATCTGAATTAGCTTTCGTTGTTTAAGTTCTGGCCACAGTTAAATAAACTCTCCTGTAAAAAAAAGAACGTTTCATCTTCATACCCCCCATGTTGGTATTGTATTATTAATATGAATGGAATGCAGTACTAAACAGAGGTGCTGCTGCCTGCTGGGTGGGGGTGACAACTCCACCGGATTTTCTCGCAGAAATCTTCAAGCTGGCTGGTATTGGTTTCTAGTGTATTTGATAGTGTACTGTACTTATTTTCAGTTTAAAGTTTAAAATAGAATATTACTCTAAATCTATTGCAACTAGTTATTATCAAAATACACGTTCAACATAATGACACACATATTTTTCCAAAGAAAAAACTGCTAAAATATAACATGCCATCTAAAAATAAGGAAATTAATTTCGTGGTTAATATTTATTTAAGCTTTTTGGATGATAAAAATTATTATTAACCCATTAACTGGATGTCACACAAATAAAAACATAAAACAATTGTTAAGTATAACAAAAACACAAAAACAATCAGAAATAAAGACAAATACACATTAACAACCAATGCAAATAGTACAAAAACACACGCATGGACAAATACACAATAATTAAACAATTATGCTAAATAACATAAAGAATTGACTTAAAAAATAAGAATTCAATTAATGGCAATTATTTGTTGAAAGCCGAAAACTATTCAGAAAATGATGCTCTAACTATTATAATGCTGTAATAGAAATGTAATTTTCTTTCCATAAAGGGATCAAAAGCCAAAGAAATTATTAAAATTTAAAACACACATTTTGACTAAATGATTTCAATTATTAAGTCCAAAAAAGATTCAAAATTGTGTGTTTATAATTCGGAATCTTTAAACACATCAATGTATTTACAACAGAACAAAAGTTTATGAAAGAAAAGCGTTTACTAAAAATAATGTATCTAAAATATCTCGTCTAACTTCCAATTTCTGGATATTATATCTGATGAGCTCCATACTATAATTTAAATCTAAATTATTTTGTATGAATCTATAAAATATAATTTTAAAAATAATTCTTTAAACATTTTACAGTCTCCTTTGAATCAGTGTTGGTAATGTAATTCCAAATGACTGAATATTATTCTAAATTAGATCTAACTAAAGAATAACATAGACTCAATAATGATTCAGATGTTGAAGCAGAGTATGTAATATATTTAATTAATCCGAAAGTACGACTAGAATTCCTAATAAGACTATCGACATGGCAATGGAAATATAATTTAGAGTCTAGTATCACAACCAGATCATGAACGTAATTCACTTTGTTGATTAAATGATTATACACATCATATTTAAATACGATTGCATTCGTTTCCCTTGTAAAAGTGATACACATAGTTTTTTTTCTAAATTAAGTGACATTGCATTGTTAGTATACCAATTGTAAACAGCAAAGATGTCTTCTTGAAACTGTACACAATCAATCAAATATTCAATATTTTTATAAATCTTCAAACCATCAGAATATATAAGTGCTCGAGAATTTGGTAATACACTAACAATATAATTTATAAATATATTAAATAACAATTATGATAGTATTCCATCATTTGTAATACCACAAGATACATTATAAAGACATGAAAATGAATTTTCTATTTTTACTGCCAACTTCCTTTCAGAGAAATCACTGGAAAACTATTTTATTAAGTATTATCTAAACCTATTTCATGTAATTTTTCCAATATTACCGAGTGTTGACAAGTATCAAAAGCTTTACGTAAATCAAATATTGCATCAATCTATTTCCCAAATGTAACATCTCCACATAGATCATTAACAAATTTGAATAAATTAGTTGATGTAGTTTTATCTATTAAATACATGCTGACTATCTTAAATTAAGTTTTTTGTGTAGAAAATTTACGTGTATGTGAATTATCTTCTCAAATACCTTTGAGAAACCACATAATAAATAAATAGGTCCATAATTATTAACATTATGTTTATTGCCTTATTTAAAAATAGGAACAACAAAGATTTTCTTCCACAAGCTTGGATAGACACCACATAATAGACTAAAATTAAAAATATGTATTAATAATGGAATAAATGTATTAGCACAACCTTTAATTATAAAGTTAGGAATTATAGCAATCCCAATAGACTTAACTGCTTTTAAGTCTTTTTATTGCCCAAATAACCAAACCTTAAGTAATTGTCGGAGTTGTTAGGTGCAAATTATCACCGTAATAATTGCATTGAGAATTAACATTAGGAGATGATTGAAAATACATCTCTGCGAAATGTTTGCAAAATCATTGGCAAGGGCTACCGGAACTTGAACCATTTTACTATTAGATAATAATGTTATTTTTTCTCTTTAGCCATTTTTCATAATTTTAACATATTTCCAAAAATTTGATTGATTCGTTTTCAAATTATCATTAACATTGGCTTGCCAATTTTTCTTATATATTTTAATTTTTTCTTTCACAGCTCTCCTGTACTTAGAAAGGCGAGAATACTTATAGTGGGATTGATTTATTTTGTATAACCTATATAAATGTTCTTTCATTTTTAAAAGTCCAATTACATCTTTTGAAAACCATACATGTTATTTACATTTTGAGATTTTAACCTTTAGAACAAAATGGTTGATGAATATTTCATAGTTGCTAGTAAGGTAATCTATAATTTGGTCGACATCTTGCATATTATATATAGGACTCCAATCGAAGCACTAAAAGCTAAAAATAATGATAAGTAGTCTCCTTTTTTATAATTCCTATTATAGTATGAATTGTTACTTTCTTTATAACTTTCAAAATCATCTTGATAGTAACAGAGTAAAGCATAATGACACTCATCTTCCTCTACAATAGGATACTCAGGCTTTTCAACATAATCTACATGAAAATTAGAATAAACCAAGTGCGGTCATTCAGAACGTGGCTTAGTAAAATTAAATTGCTTCAAATTAAGAAAACTAATTTTTATAAGGAATTGTCCTTTTTGTGTATTATAATAATGAACAATATTTTGAGTATGAAATTCATTCCAATCAATATAAGGAACATTAAAATCACCGACTATAATTATTTGATGAGCATAACCGGACAATTAGAACCTAGGAATATAAGTAAATCATTAACATCACTAACAGACAATTGTGGAGGGAGATAAATATTTCCGATGATTTATTTTCTTTGAAATTACTACTAGTAATTTGAACCTAAACAGACTCTATGTTATTTTTCAGAAAATCAAATTATTGTATGAAGATATTTATATGAATATACTGCTATCAGAATATCGCCTCCTCTCGTGTGAGGTTAGAGAATGTAGGATCACGATTGGTGCGAAATATATGGTAATTATCCGAAAAATATTGAAAATGAACACAATTACTACTCAACCAAGTTTCTGTTAAACAAAATAAAGAGTAATCAACTACATTGATATTTTAAGAAAAAAATAAAGATGTTGTTCGAAAACCGTTTATATTTTGATAATAAAGATAATAAAATCATCATTTCCTGGAGTCATGCACAATTGATAACAGCGCCTCTGTTCGCCTCTACAGGCAGTTAATCATAACAACCTAGGTAGATTCAACTACGATTCCTCTAGCCGTCTCGCTATTATTTATAATAACGCAAGGCTGCTCCTCATTCTGTGCCATTGAAGTAGGAGACTTTGATGCGCTTGTTGTGCCAAAAAGTAGATCGCTCTAAAGCCTGCCATAAAAATGGCTAACTAAGCTACCTGCCGGCTAAAACACAGTATTTAAATTACGTTCATAGTAAGTTTCCGCCACCGACACATAGAAAGAGGAATATAAGTCAAACCTGGTTTTCAATTTAAAATTTTATGTTTGAAACTTTGAGTTCTATATTGATATATGTAACAATTTCATTCTCCTGTACGTCAGGAGCAAAACGGGAAACAAAAAATTGCCTTTATGGGGGACTTCACAGTTTTACGTACTATTTTATTATTTACGTAATTCCTCACACCAAGTTGTACTTACTTCCGCGCCGCAGCTGGCTTGGATTCCTGTGACTCACTTATGGCGGTGGACTTTGTTCTATGTCTGCAGACCTCTACAAATCTATCTGCTGTGTAGACATTTCCTGCTAGTAGTTTTTTTGGCCGTGCATAACGGCAGCGTGGTATTACCATATGGTGCCTTATATTGAGTTTTTGGTTATCAGATACTACAAATTCAGAGCGAGAAGCAGATTATTGACCATTTAAGGTTATTACACTTTAGGACTTTTTTCTGAGGATTACTCCTAACATTCAGCTGTCAAGACGTTAACAACACTTAAAAACAATGGTCAAGCAGGAGCAGTAGTGAGTCATACCCTCCACATACAAGAGCCGATCGCCAACAAATGAGCCCCAATCGCCAAAAAAGAAAACATTATTTTATGTTATTTATTTATTTATTTGAGGTTTAATGTGCCACCAAGCAGTGTAACCCATTAACAGGGTTTGCACACGCATACTAAGAAAAAATTACAAATATGTCATATACTAATAAATAAACAAAAGTAACGACAAATACACAAAAAAAGAAGAAACATCGACAAATATGGCGAACACACATAAACAGAAACACAAACATTAAGACAAATGCAAATAATAATAATAATAATAATGTGACGGAAATATTACGAGTACTTATAAATGACGCTTTTATAACAGAGATAGACCGCTTTCATGGTGTCGTGGATAGTGTTCAGCTTCACACATAGAGAGTACCTAGCACCTTTCCACTGGAGATTTCCAGCAGTGGAAGGCAGTAGAAAATACCATAGAATTATCCTGCCAGCCGCCTTGGGCACACTAGCATTCCCATCATGCGTCATTGTCTGTGGTTCCCACCAGCCTCAAGGTTTTCAATTTCACCATCGCCACAATAAAACATGTTCACTCGCTATCTACTGCTGCTGGTCTCTCCCATCCGTTTAGTCGAAAACTCTCGTATAGTTGCCAGTTATGATCTGTTAACCGCATATGTATATAGGAGGTCAAATAACTGGGGTTCTAAACGTTGGGACTCTTTTAACTTCTCTGCTCCAAACTCGCAAAGATCGGTAGTCGGACCAATTTAATTAACATACGAAGAATTGAATTGAATTTCTCTCTGATTGTATGGTATTATAAGGAAATGTTATATTCTAACACCAAAAATTGCTTTACAGCATCCTTTAAAAATATTATGGGCTAAATTGGTGTTATTCGTTTTTAAAAATATGCAATGGGTTTCAAAATTACTTTGTATCTGTGTTTAGTAAATCATATCTCTCTGATTAACAACTAGTTTATTATTATTTTTTTTTAATGTGCTACAAAATATTTTTATAAATGCGAAAAATCTACTTTTATTAATTTTCAAGTATGAATTACCATTATGTAATAATTCGTACACATATTTTCCACCCATTTAAGCGAAAAGTTTCTCTTCTTGTTATGGATGCGCAAAAGGTATGTTTTTATCAGTTTAACGCAAAGACGTATTCCTTAAAATTCCCTGCATACTTCATACTAATTTTACTGTAGAAAGTTGACTTTCTTCATCAGCTTTGTTGCGGCTATGTAGTAACGGGACCTCGTATCTCTAAGATAGAAACTCGTGTACTCTTCTGGGAGCAGCACAAAATTCGGAAAGCACAGCAAAAATGTGTAGGATATGGCTAACCCAAGTGTATCCAGTATATTCGTGTCCATGGTCGAGTAGCAATGATGAGTGTGGGGCCAAGTATCTTCTCCTTCATGATCGCTTAGCCAATATATGGTAGCTACAAGAAAGTTTCTCTAGAATCAGGATTTTTGTACAGTTTTTAAAATAACGGATAGTTTCATGCGGTTTTGATTACTTTAGGCAAGAATATAACAAAACTGCCGAAGTAAAATTCAAGTACTTATTGTTAAAATTTGAAGCTGTCATGAATAAGAAAACCTACCAATTTTCCGTACGTTCTGTAGAAATGATATCAAATAGGTTCTTACTTACAAACTGTAACTAGAATTTATCTTTCCAATTGTTTTTAACGGTAGTTTGGGGTTACGTAGTCCATGGACTGTGCCCACAGGAAAGTCATAGGTTTACGCATGATTACTTGTAACGTCAACAAGCTAGGCGTTTTTTTTTTTTGCCACCGTTTGTTTTGAAATATTGTAAAATACTGGGAAATATGTTGTCTTTCTGCCAACCGTCAAGCCCCGTCACCAACAACACGACGGTTGAACTGAAGTTCACTGCGCGTGAATTGTAAGATAATTCTTCAATAATGCAGGATCACTCCCGCTGAGTTTACTGTTCTTCCCTTGCAAACTAATCCGAACTTACAGGTGTTACCAACTAGAGCGGTCAGGTGACGCAGTTGGAATAGTCACGTACAAGAAATCAGATCCGACATGTCGTTGTACAAGAATGACGTAGTTTTCTCAATTCTCACGTGTAACCGAAAAAGAGTCTGTTACAAATTTGGGGGGTTTTAAAATTGATATTTCAACGGCAGACTGAGGGAGGTATAAATTTCTCAATGGAAAATTAAGAAATTGTAGGAATAGGCAATAATTATGGCTTTCCTAATGATATTATTTAGGTGTTTTTGGACATTGCAACATATTCGAGATATTCCGGGAGAAATGTAAATAAACCACTGTCTCTTCCCGTTCATATCTCTACAAAGCGAATTTTGTACCAGATGTTTATCTTGTCCGCAATATTCTTCTTATCTTGGGGTCGTGCGTGTTTGCGTACAAAATACGGTATAATACATTTAGTAGATCGCATTTAAATGTCATGGGTTTGAAACCAACTACAGCCACGGCGAATCCCCCATCTTATGTAAAACTAAGTTTTTTTTGCAATCACTGTGTATCTTTCTGTAAAGTTAAAATTTATTGTTTCCATTAACTTAAGTATATACAAATGCCAATTATATGACTCTCTTAAATTGTTATAAGCGCAAAAATGCCAATATACAGCCAGTCACTAATATAACGTGAACAAAAGGAAAATAAAATGATAGGCAATAAATAAATTTCATTTTCTCCAAATTCAACACTAAATTTTTATTAATTCGTAGAAACAAAAAAAATATTATTTTTCATTCACTGTTGAATTTTTGTAGATATTATAATTGCCGCTTATTTCAAAACACTTGTATTAATAAACCAAGAAATGCAGTGAAAGTTGCAATCAAAGTGTTTAAATAACTATTCAGCAGCTGTGTTATTAAAAATACTACTTGTGAGTACATTTTATAAAATGATAGCTACCTACGTAGCCAGCAACCGGAATACTTTAGTTTAGAAACTTGTTTTATATCATTAACTGTAGAAGTAATTTAATGACACAAGTACTGACATTCTGATATCTATTCAAGTATCTACTTACAAACTCCTTGTACCTGTACAAAAGGGAAATATAAATAGTTCAGATTATATTCTGTTGAACCTAATATAGTTACACGGACTTTTGGAAAATATACTCATCTGTTTTTCCTGCGATTGTGTAATGGCTTTATTGGTGGGACTATTAAATTGCCTATAAAAATATTTTCTACTATGACTCACCCATTTTTTTCATACTCTATGGAGAAAACTTTGTTGTTTTGTTATTCATTTGCATTTGAAATATCACCCAACACTGGAGTTATAAGATCTACTATATTTTGATTCTCCTCGCCTATTGCTCGCGTACAGGTAACATGTCTCACTCGAGCGGTCAGTCCGCGTATTTTATTGGATCGTGTTTTACTGCCTATAATTTTCAATACAAATAATTGACACCTTGGCAGCTACCCAGCAACCGCCATCGCTGAAGGCCGCACGGAAACGAATTTCAGTTATGTACAAAACCCTTATTCAGTGATTTAATGCCTCATGTTCTATTGTGTCGTGGGGTAACCATGGAGGTAATAAATGATGGCGTGGCAACAGTCTATCTTCTCCACGTTTATCAAGTGAAGCCGATGCCTTGTCTGACTTATTTCAACTGCGCATGCGCAGACCGATTGTTTACGTCAGCCGCCATATTATGAGTGACAAAAGTTACATAGTAAGTAATGTAAAACATGCACCTTTGTGCCACTACTAGCCCTGTCCTTGTCTTTCATTATCGGCTTTACTTTCGTGTCTCGGCTTCCTCTCCATAGACTAATACATCCACGAGGATAACCAAGCAGCAGGAGCAGTGAAACCGCTATGAATTACACTTAAAAGTGATCACTATATTGGAAATATGGTGAGCATTAAAAAACATTATATAGCGCCCAACGATGTTTATGTTCATTACATGAAGGATAATATATTTGAAAAGTAGATTATAACTTAAGGGGCATTTGTTTGTAAAGCTACAATTGTGTAAAATATAGCTTGGTTATGAAAACATTTATGAAAACTTGCATTTTTTTTATTATAAGTATCTTTTAATTATAAGTTCCAATATACGGGTAACCATCTGTAAAATTTTCTTTATAGAAACCTGAATAACAGAACATATTTTAAAATAACGATTTCAATTTTTAAAAATACGTAAAGAAACATGTAGAATACATTTATATTGATTACTCTACCATAAAATAATACTGTCACCACTTTTTAAGAGCCATTCTGCATCACACTGCACTACTGCACAGCATCTTCTACTATTCGCGTTGCATCTCCGCAATGGCGGATCATTCCCGGTGACGAAACTTGGGTGAACTGACACGACTCTGAGACGAAGCAACAGTCTTCATAGCGGAAGAGGCCGCCATCTCCATGATGGGAAAAAGCACGGCAGGTCCGTAGCTCGACCAAGTGCGCGCTCATCGTCTTCTGCGACACTCGCGGCATTGTGAGTAGAGAATTCGTCACCGAGACCCAGACTGCCAATAATGCGTTCTACCCGACAGCTTTCAAGGCGCCTGCAGGAGAACATTTAGAGAAAGCGCTCGGATTTTGGGCGCGCGAGAAAATGGATGCGCGCGATGACAATGCGCGTTGTTGTTCTCACACGTGAACGTCTCTCCGGAGACGACGTAGTGTACCCTGGCTGCCACGCCCGCACAAGCTCGCAGTTCTGACACCACTGCGGAGATCCACAGCGAATAGCAGAAACTCCTTGACACACTTCGAGAAAAAGACTTCCAAGACACATTCCAGACGTTCCTGGAACGATAGGTGCGTTTTATTGTTGTGCAAGGGAACTGTTTTGAAGGCGGTAGTGTGCAAACATGGCTAAAGAAAGTACTTTATTGCAAACAGAGCTAGTATAGAAACGTTTTCATATAGGCTGTTCACTGTAACATAAGCACCTTTAGAAGCCCTGCGTATTATCTATAGGCTGTTCACGGTAAAAAGAGAACTTTTGAAAGCCCTGCTTATGATCTACTTGTATGTATATTGTGCACTATTCCGCCTTATGCAAAATTAACATTGCCATGGGCCTCTTTACTGTATTCATGCCTCGGTCATGTGAAACTGTGCAATTATCAGGAAAGTAAATATTTTACAGATCTGCTCATTTTTACACTTCGATGCATATAAATAAATAGAAAGCCAAATAAATAATTTCAGTTATCACAAATGGTATACTAACATTTTTATTTGACGCTAAGCTACGGAACTACTTTCCATCCATAGTTACCAACTTTACTGGGCGCATGTCACTCAGTGCGCCCGTTAAAATATATGCAGATAGGAGCGGTGACCTTTTTCTAAGGTTCGTTTCAAAAGTGCTCACTTTATCGTGAACAGCCTATATTTTTAAGCTCGTTGTGTATTGTTCCGCCGTATGTAACATTGGGATTTCCATGGACGTGATCGCCTTATCCATGCGTCAGTCAAGTGAAACTGTATAATTATAGGATGGTGTCACATTAAAATATAATGTGACGTCCCGTCCTGCCCGGCGTGTTTGGTCAGCGGCGATGCTGACGGAGCGACTCCAGGAGCTTGGCTGCATGACTACGACGTATGGGAGCCAGCCTCAGACCAGAGCAGCGCCGTGCTCGGTGGAGCGGGCGGTGATGCCCCCCCTCCCCCGGCCCCTGACGTCACAGTCAGTGAAGACGTGTTTTACTGGCGCCGTAGAAATTTATAATAAAGACTGTGCTCCGGAATGGCTACGTCTGCGATGGTGAAATATCCGTTGTTGAATTTCGAGACCATACCAGAAAATTATTTTGCGGAATGGATTTCCAGTATAAATAGACATTCCAGGCCAACGACAGGCCAAGGTTGGGGTAGCTTTACACGGGCAGGACAAGCTGTCTTGATTTGTACATTTCAACAGATAAACGCAATATAGAACGTATACCTCATCTGCGTAAGCGTAATAAGCACATATCGTGCGTAAGGCTTTTAAATATTCGCAATATATAACGTTTACCTCATTTGCGATAGCGTAGTAAGCACATATCTTGCGTAAGGCTCTTAACTAATCGCAATATAGAACATATACCTATGTTGCATAAGCGTAGTAAGTACGTATATTGCGTAAGGCTGTTGACTATTCGCGCCTAGCTTTTATACGCTAAATATTGATACAAACATATTAATCTGTAGTAAAGTTTATTGCGGCTGTTCGAACACATCTTACAAGTTCTACAAATTGTGTAACTACTATAATTATTCTTCTCGTATTAGTGCATTTATAAATAAATGTTGGTTTTAAAAGATTTTTTACAGTTATTTTTTTCATGCTAGTACACTAAAACACGCGCTGCAATAATAACGACGTTATTTGAATGTAACATTTTTCTGAAAGTCTATAACTTTGATAGACAAACGTTTACTTAAACCTGAAAACTTTGTGGGTACGGAGTTCTCTCGCGAAATAGCATTAATCCGAGGCATTTAATCTTTCATGATTGTCAGGGAATAATGTGCACTTTTTAGCCAATCATAGTAATTTAAAAGACTCTGAAGAATACACAAGTTTAACACAATGGTGTATTATTGCACAAACGCCACTGTATCTATTCAAATGCGACCCGTCACTTGCCTAAGCTGTAGTCTATTCGCGGTTTCTTCATACTTTCTGAACCTAGCATTTGAAATATCACCCCATGTATAATGTAATTGTTTTTTAAAATAAAGATGATATGTATCACAAGCGTTTTATACTTGTGTTATCATAAAAGTACAGTATTTTTGGTTAAATTGAACTTTTTCTAATACGTTATCTATAAATATATATTATTTCATTTATAATGAATACAAATAGAAACAGCGGGAAAATAACTTTGTCGGTAATTTGTAGTAATAAATAGATCTTATGCGATATACTAATACACTGGGTGAGCATGAATGCGGTGCCTTGTCTTTTTGGTGTAATTTTGTATACTGTGTTAAGCTTTCGAATATCCTGAAAGTAGATCTTTAGCAGGACCTTAGGTAAGTTGTAAGTAACGGTGAATTGACTTTAATCAACCTGACAGACATAGTGGCCAGTTAGGTTCGCTCTTTAGTCGTGACGTCATTTGCTTGGCTAGAATGGCGTTGTAAGTCCTTGAAGTGTGGGTGGTCATGCATAACCAGGAAGTGGTGTCACGACGTTAGCCAATGAGTGCTTAGTTATTCGCCGGCCAATAACCAAGGCAGTAGAGAATCATCCACAACGCGCAGTAGCCAATGAGTCCCGCCCCGCTCCAAAGCCTCACGCCCCCTATCAGAGAAGGAAATCGCCCACTCCATTTCGGTCTTGAATACTTACGTATTCTGTACTTCCGAGGTACGAAATTTAATAGAAATAACCTCAGTGGTTTTCATTTAATAATCTGATGACAGCGACAGGTTTATAGTGTTTAAATGCGTTGTGTTCTGTTTGTTTTAATAACTTCAATTTAATTATTTTCTGTAAAATTTACGGCGTAACGGTGGCTCAGTTCTATCTTCAAAATGCACATGCTATTTATAGTAATCATTTTCGACCCAAGTCGTCAAAATGTTTTCGATTTATTTTTTCGTGGTGAACTTGCAGATATAGGCTTATCTGCAGTTTGAATTAATATTCAGCTTGTGTATAAAAGTACGTAGTATGAAGTAAATTTTTTACCTTCCTGGCCAAATAACTGCTGCACGTATAACCGCGTAGGCCTACTGGCGACCCTTGTATCCACAAAATCAACATTTGAACTGAAGAGACTGTTGGGTAATGCAGTTTGGCATGTCTCGTGCTTGTTGTAGTTTTCAGAAAATTAGTAATTAAAATTATTACCTTAATAACGTTGTTGAGTATTTGAGCATGTTATATCTTTTTGGAAAGTAACAGTCACAGACCAGGATTTTTTTGTCAAATATACCATGCACTGAAATTTCCCTGTGTGTAAGTTTATATCGAATTTCATGCTGAATGTCAACTATTGTAACTTAAAAATGATTACATACGTCATACATTGTTCCAATACAGAATCAACCTGACACCGGTGGTCAACTCCTTACATACCTTCGCCCAAAGACCCTTGTCTGATTATCTGGAAGAACATCCAACGAGCATCATTTAAATATCGCCCGTATTATATCAACTCATTATTGTCCATTGTAGAAAATCGTCTAGATGTTGCACACAAAATTTATTTTGAACAAATTTATACGCTCTATGAAATTATTTCTAAATTTATCATTTCAGTGTATACGTATAGTGACAAAGCGCGAATGGTAAAATATCTCCCCATACATCCATGGCAACGTTCCTACAGTCACTTGCAAAAGAGTCAAATATGTAGGGAAGCCCCCAACTTTGTATAGTAGCAATGCTACACATTCCCGTATATTCAACCTGATACGTAGTACCATTGCCATATACTGTACAGGTACTTCCATTACAGTTTAGGAAGTTTACCAGATTTTTTTTACAGTGTACGCTGTAGGGCCGAGTACCCAAAACATCTTCCCCAGGAGTAACTGGTCGTAAACCAAACTATGACTCTGCGTAATGACAGGTTCATATCATTACAATTTACACGTCATTATTTCCAACTTTGATAAAACTACTCAGCTGAAGTTCTACTGTCATAATGTTCCGCCTCACGCTAACACAACTTAACTATCTATAGGAGATGACACCGAGGGAACATCGGACCGCATTCGTGTGCACCAAGATTACAAATATTTATCGTGGGAACTATTTCTTACTAGGCATTACCAACACACATATTATCCCTGTGTTTATACTCGCATTTATTATAAATGAATTACTGTAATGTATAGATATAATATAAGTATAATTTCAGTCTAACCCAAATATAATAGTTTAAGGTTAACAGAACTATAAACAGATTTTGATACGTGACGTATTTGGCGAATAACCAAAAAAATGATACACGGGGATATATTTAATGGTTTGAATAAAAAAGTGTACAGGTACGCGCATGGATTATAGTCACTGAACACAAAACCTGCAGCTTATCGGTTATTTTAATAAAACAAGTTCTTTGCAAGCTGATGTACAGTACGAATAAAAATACATCTTGTTAGTAACACCACAAACAATAAATTAATGTGGGAATGATAGGTTTCAATATTTACGTGAGCAAAATGTCGTTGCTGGCCGAGTACTTAGGAATTCACGAAATCTTTTTGCATACAGTGAGTTACCCAGCAGGGACATAAAATGTTTCCACCGACCAAGTTTGTCTAGTCACAACTGTAGGGCAACCATAAACTTCTGTACAGCACAATGTGTAAAGGTTTCGTTGACTGAAATAAAAATTGGTTGCAGCAACTAAAATAATGGTATAGAGGCAGTTATATGTCTTGCCGCTTAAACCAAATAATGTTCTTGTTCCTGTTTCGTTGCTGTTAACATGAAATATTTTTGTTGGTGCTGCTAAAGATTTATATGGCTGTACGAACATAAGTTTTAGTTTTAAAAAAATGAACGGAGGTCCAGGCATAGAACCCAAAATATTTACGGTCAAATGCTACGCCTTCGCAAACTGAACTAAAGTGACTGTGAAACGAAATCTATTTTGGTTATTGTAAACTGTAATTCATAGCACGTAGCCTACATTGAAAATTTTCAAGTTTTGGACCTCCATTTTACAGTTTCCTTTTAAAACGGTTTCATTGGGGTCATTTGTGCTAATATTAAACATAAATGAATACATTAGTAAACCCTGTTTCATCCAAATTATCACAGAAATTATCAACAAATTCTCCAGCTGTAAATACGAACGACGACAATCAAATGACTCGATTACTCTATGTCCTACTAAATAAATATCGGTAATGGACGAAACTGATTTAGCTGCCTCCACAAATCCTGCAATAATAGTCATACCACATTGTTCCTGATATCGAAATGCTTATTCACTTTAAATAAAAATATTAATTTTATTTTGTCATGACATTTGTAATGTTTATGGCAACCAAACTGATTTGCCAAACATGCTTGTGGAATTGTTCTGTGTTCTTAATATAATTAGATTATGTTGGAACAGCAAAGTAAGTGTTCGGGTGAACATACTATTTTTGAATACTTTATTTTGTTCAAAGAAACGAACGCAGATCTCGTGAGCTAGAGAAAATCAGTTGAGTGAACAAAATATTGTTTAGTGTAAACAAACACTCTTTAAGTGAATTTATTTGGTATGTACAGATAGATCTTTTTCTTAGTGTAAACCAATGTAATTTGGCGGTTAAAAACTGTTCAAAGTTAAACATACCACTCATGAAAGTAAATCTGAATACCTCATGATTTGGCTAAACTTTGCGATGTTACTTGTCTTGGGAATAAATTCTTATGCATAGAGTAAGTCCAGAATAATTTTTTTCCTTTACTTCCCTATCAATTAAACTTTATCGAGAAGGGTTAACCATACTGGAGTAACAATATATTGTTTTAGCAATGCTAACAAAATACGAACAAATATTTTACGTCGACAATTTTGATGAATCGCTAATTATGTTTCCCCACGAAAATGTTCAAGTCGATTCTAGCGTTAATTTGGTTGGTGAATCAAAACAAAAATTTGGAGCATTTTACTGATGTAAGGCATTGCTTTCCTCCACTATAACCAGCTCAGGTTGTTATTGCGTTGTTTATATATATGCGGCAGTCCACACTTGGTTGGTACCGTTGGATGACGTCTGGTTGGAGTCAATAAACGAGGGCGAATCCCGGGCGTTCCCCATGCCTGGTTTCCCGAAAGAGGTATCTACTGTACCTACACGGGTGAGCTTGAATCACAGGCAATGGTGATGGTATGGGCCTGGAGGCGGGCTGGTTGACTCCCACCATCAGACCGCTGAGTAGGAAACGTGAAACGCCATGTGAATACATTCAAATGTTTGGTATCGGACGAGAAGGTAGTTTCCGTCTGCTTTTCTGGGCGCCGGTCCTAGCCCGGGTTTCGCACGCATTGGTAGGCTCTCAACAACGAGGTCTTGAGAGCCGATGAGAGCGAAATGAGGCGAGAATGGAGCAGAGCTCGAATGTAAGGGCGGGGGGAATGGGAGATTCTCGAGAAAACTCGCCGACCAGCTGCAATCGTCCGGCACGGTTCCACTTGCGAAGATCCGGGAGTGAGCGGACCAAGGATTGAAGCCAGCTCGCCTCGGTGGGAAGCGAGCAGTCTAACCGCTCAGCCACCGCGGCCCTAGCCCACCTTGGTACGGGCTTGACTGCTGTTGGGACAGGCACAAGCGTCGATGGAAAGGAAAAAGTAGCTCGAGCTGGGTCCTGTTTGAGGTCCCCTCACACGCACAAAGTCAGGCCGGGGATGGACTCGTGCAGGAAGTGCGCACCCGGAAAATGTTCCACAAACGTCGTATATACTTGCGTGATGGATGGCAATATACAGGTAAATATTATCTCAAACAGATTGACACCAGTTGTAATATATGATTTGTCAGCACCATCTATAGCGAAAGCGCGGCAAGATTCAAACACGTTTGCCAGACACTCCCTTGCAAACTAGTTAATCTCACCTCCTCACAACGCAATCGCCTTTCTAACAATTTGCTCTGATCTCGAGCACCGCGTCTCTTGCCTACCTTTTTATCGATAGAACATTTCAAATTTTATAAATAACCATCTTTAGATATATTAATTTTTAAAGGTTGTTCACGGTAAAATGAGCACTTTTGAAAGTCCTGCTTAAGATCTACTTGTCTGCACTTTGTATATTATCCCGCCTTATGTAAGATTAACACTATCGCGTACCTCATCACTTTATTCGTGCGTCGGTCAAGTGCAACTGCGGAATTTATTAGA
The DNA here is from genome assembly GCA_029891345.1 of Dryococelus australis. Classification (NCBI taxonomy): domain Eukaryota; kingdom Metazoa; phylum Arthropoda; class Insecta; order Phasmatodea; family Phasmatidae; genus Dryococelus; species Dryococelus australis. Next base: position 257,666,145 of record CM056993.1, on the reverse strand, counting down.
AAATAAATATTTCACAAACATGCTCTTTTTACACTTCGATAAATTGAAAAAAGGAGAAAGCGAAAAAATGTTTTAATTTTGTTACAAATTATTACCTAAATATTTAATCTGACGTTATGATATGGAACTACTTTACATCCATCATTACCAACTTTACAGGGTGAATGTCGCTCATTGCGCCCGTTAAAATATATGCAAACATGGGCAGTAATTTTTTTCTAATGTTGATTTCAAAAGAGCTCACTTTATCGTGAACGGGCTTTATATTGAATTATACATTTTATTACTCACAACCAAACAAATGCTAATCAATTACAACATTTTATTAAATAAATAAAAATATTTATTTTCCGAGCTTGAGGCCTTGTACAGCCGACACTGTCTAACACTCCTTATGTCTGCCCTGGGAAGAGGAATTTTTGATTAAGATAATACTCCAATATCATAATTAAGACCAAGAACAGATTATTAAACAACAGTGGCAATACCATATATAATACGGAGATGAAATAATGTGAAAAGTTTATGTAAGGGCAATATAAAGACATGTTGAGTCGTAAACCCAGTGACGACCGCTAGCTGGGAACTGGGTTAAGCGAAACCTGCATTCATTGATAGCCCCGGTGATGATGGGCACGTTGAAACGTGAGAAACGGTTTCTCATATTTAAGTACTGTGGATTTAAAAAATGACCGCAGCCTAGGCAAAGCCATACAGTTTAGTGTGGCACGGCTGTTCAAGGAACTGTATAACAGGCCTGTAATGGCGCAACATGAGTCAGACAGCCGTTCGCTGCGTTCCGAACAGCTGCGCCTCACGGCCTCAAGTCGGACCCCCGCCTCATCGAATACCCGCCCACGGAATCATTTACGAAATGGACGCTACTTCTTCAGTTCGGAGAGATTGGTTCGGCCGCCATCTATTAGACGCAGCGAGCCGTAGCCCGATTCAGCAAGCGTCGACGACAGTTCGCCCATTCCTGTTATGTGGATTACTGTCCGCAGCACAGCGGCCGTCCATTCCCTATATTGATTGTAAACATGCGTCTCTGCACATGAAGGTTGAATCCCCGTATAGCAGTGGAACCGGCTACTTGGTCCCTGAGTGTTCAGTTATGTTTTATTTTATTACTACAGGGAAATATTCAAAACGCGTATTTCATTTGAAAACTGTCCAGGAGAATATAAGTACTGTTGCCCTCCAACATATGGGATGAAAAAAAATATGCTGGGAGCATTTATTTTCATTATCAATTGCTGCTTATTAAATCCCTCTTAATGCTGCTGAACGCTTAAACTTAAAAAAAATAATACGAAGGTGAGAGTGCTTGCGTTATACGCTCATGAACAACTGAATTAGAGACATCTGCGTGTTGGCGGAATGGTGCTGGGGTCGTTCTGTTGAGTGGAATAGCGCTTTGCCACGCATGATCGTCTAAGTAACAGTCGAGCACAGGATGTAGAATAAACAAGATCTGAGCGCATTTGATAGTGGCAAGTCGTTGGAGCCAGATGTGTGGGGCACTCCTCCGACGTCGTGCAGGCAATGGCAGTTCCACGGCTCACCGTGTCAAGAGTGAAGGTAAATCCACCGTAACCACGGACAACAAGTGTGGTTTACAACATATCGACGAAAGGGATCGACGTCAACTAGCTCGGTTAGTAACAACGGATAGACATACCACAGTACAGCAGATCGCTATAGGTCGGTCACGGTAAAGTGAGCACTTTTTAAAGCCCTTTTAAAATGCATTAACACCTAAAAATATATTTTATTGCAGCCTCAGGCGTTAAATTTTGAGAGTGCTTATGTTGGAATGTTTATATAAAAAGTGGCGGAAAGTTAGAAATTAGCTAAAAGGAAAATTTTAGCAGGGCCTTAACAAGTGCTCACTTTACCGTGAACAGCCTATAGCTAATTTAATGATCGACCACTGCGACCTGTGTACATCTATACGATCCAGAATCATATCCTTGCTATGGGGTACACAAGTCGCTGACCATTATAGTACATCTGCTCTCCACACGTCACCAGTATCAATGAATATGTGTGCCGGAACAGCGCCATTTGACTCTCGACGCAAAAAGAAAGATCTCCTGTACAGATAAGAAGTAGAGTTGCACCAATGTCAGGGAACGAATGAGTCGCCAAACATATGCAGTGATGGATCCCTCGTGTCAGCAGAATACAGATCAGACTGGTAGTGGAAGTATTCTCTTGTGGGGACTGTTTACGTGTGATGAAGTTATTCCCCTGGTACACGTGCCGTCTTACATCGTCGGCGAACTATGCAGGGACCTGCTGGCAGATCATGTGCACCCATGACTGCACACCTTCAGCATTCTGCAGGAGGCTTATACTTGAAGCAAGATAATGTACCAGCCCAACGCTCCCGAGTTGTAACCGAGTGGTCGAATGGACACTGCAGGGACTTGAGGTTGCTTGCTTAGCCTCCGAGGTCGCCCGACCTCAATCCTCTCGAACACTTCTGGAATGCTGTCGAGAGGCTTGTGCACACCGTGTATCGTGCTGCGACCGATTTCTGTGCGTTGTGGCAGTTTGTGCAACGGTTGTGGATCAGTTTGCCTCCCGACCATTTCCAGTGCCTTGTGGAGTCCACGCAACGCCGCCATCAGAGCAATATGCTGTGCTACTCACTACTAGGCATCTGTATCTCTAATTCATCTGCTCGTGAATGTATCTCCCGTGGACAAAGGCAAACCTTCAGCTACTTCAGCTACGATGGTTTCCCGCTATATACGGTACGGTCTGAAATCATATTCGGATAATATACCATCGTTTCTGGTCAGTGTTCTGATAACTGAGAAGAATGTGGCTTAGTCGGGTATTTACCGGAATAAATGCTTAGTTACATACAGGATTATATTGTGCGCCATATATACGTGAGCCTGAATGACACTTAATAACAAAACTACGATCGGCCACTGATCTATTTATGGAGGTTGGGGTGAAAGGAAATTTAAGAACATGTGCACGGAATTCCCTATACTAACTGATCGAAAAATACTAAAATCTTCAGTAAGTTCGATACTGAAAAGGCAAGTCAGTTTTCAGAGTATCTGCCTTCGCATCACACCTATAACAATAGTATAGCTTAGTGTTCAAAAGTATCCCTTTATGTTCAGTAACGTTAAAAGTTGAAGAGTTATATTCGCAAACATAGGAAGTAATTTTCATAAACTACATACTTGAAGAGTTTATAGGGACAGTAGAGACAAATAGCAGCGCACACTCGTACGCAGAACTTGCTCAAACTCGAATATATCCCGTTCGCAGTATACGCGAACAAACCCTGCAGCAAGAAGCTGATGCTTAACCAAGCATATTCAAAATGCATAGGACTGCGTCTAAACATAGAACTAGTAGTGGGAGGTTTCACATATTGATACGCTAATGCAACATATATCTGCATAATATAGGTAATTGTACTGTAACTATAGCATAAAGGAGATATCCATAATATACATCTTCATACGCAGCAAAGCAAATGCGTAACAGCTATTACGAAAATTATTTTATTCATCAAACACAATATATTTTTCACCTACCTGAAAACAGAATACTTTGTAGTATCATCCCTAAGTTTTCGTTAGGCCGTACACAGAAAAACATTCCATTCGCTGAAATAGAACCTTCCTTTAAGTGCAGCCGTTTTGATACACATGTATAGTCCATTCCCGAATGGAAGCGACTTATGAAAATCAACCTTTGAAAAAACACTCCAGGCATAACATGTCAGCTTGTTATTACAATAACATGAATTCCACAAATATATAACACTGTGGTTAACTTTAGAGTACTGTATTATTGAATAAATGAAACTTTACCTTAATATCTTCTATAACTTGAAATATTTATTTCTTTTTAAATATGAATTAACAACAGTGAGAGCAGCGACATGTTGGCAACGACCGGTAAGAAACAGTACACAGTTAAAATATTATTTTAACCTAGTTTTTTATTATACTATTTGTAAATTAAACAGTGCCTATAAAATATTTAAATATTTAGGTAGCCCCGAAGGCAACATACCCAATTTTTACAGTTTAAAATAACAGCGGAAAATATAGTGAGTAGGCCGTAATGGTACGGTGTTGTTTTATCAAGCGAGAAAGCAATTTTGAAGCAACTGTCTGCTAAGCGAGGCTTGTCGCTCTCTCTGTCTTTGCCTCTTTCACACTCGGGAAGTTTCACTTCGATAGAAAGCAGAATAAATTCTATGTACTTTTAACTGTAGCATATTTAATACCTATTACAGCAAAATGATGATTTATGAATTTGTAATTTACAGCTGAAAAGAGATTTTAATGTTTGGATACTTATTTTAATATATTTAGATATGATGGCGGGGCAGAAACAACGTGAAGTTGGCAGACGTGGTGAGCCATGATGTCATGGCGTGTTGCTGTTTTACCAAACGAAGCGTAAATTACACTTACTCCGAAAAATTCTTCAAATTACCACATCATGTTTGTAGACGTTGTGTTTTTTTAAACCTACCTAAGCAAGTTGCGATGTTGTGATAAATCTGTGTTTCCGCAGCAGTAATAAATTCACTGTTACAGTGTGTTTCGTTAACCGCTGCGTGTGAAACAGCGTGGCGTGGCTGTTTGATGATAGTTACTCTGGATCTGTGTGTGCGTGATTTCAAATATTTGATGTGAACTATTTATACGTTGTAAATGTGAACTGTTTTTATGACGAAGTTATTTATTTACATCCACGTATGTTTATTTATCACATCGTTGTACCTTTGCCCTGGGTGTTTGAAACACAGTCGTATAACATGATTTACCACCAATCCCAACAAAATAAACAAGCACAGCCCCTATACATTTCAATAAACCTAATACACAATAAGTAGCAATACTTATAAATATGAGTGGAATAAACGTTACGGTACGCTTATTTGAGTACGTGTTCACCGCTATATTTTAAGTTTCTATAACAAAAAATGAGCGACACTAGTTGCGTGCTTGATTTTAATGTCGTTTTTTTGTTGGACTGTCTATTCCTTCGTTATTCGAACTGAGGCCGTCCTTTTAAAGAAATAACCCAACACATATCAATAACAAAAAGTTAAATACTACAGTTCATTGCCCCGCAGTTGTAACCGTGTTTAACACAGTCGCCGCAAAATATTAACGTGCATTACGTGTAATATGCTATGTCGTGGAAAACAAATATGTTAATGTAACGTACCGTAAGAACTATCGTTAATTCAGGCATTTTTAAAACTTCATAAAGCTGACCTAAATAATGCATAGGCCTAAACTGTGAATATTCGCACGAAATGGTTTTGAAATACACATAAGATAGAATTCTTTGAAAATTTGTAAATAGTAAACAACACATTTGACAGGTATAAAAGTAGAAGTCACGATTCAATTATTATGTTTAGGTGTAGCAAAGTATACGAACACATGTGCACACACAACGGCATGTAAACATTGATTTTGATAGATACTACATAGCAGTCACATGGCAATGTTTGTTTACATTTGGTGGAAGGATACGAAACAGGCCTGCAAGTAGATATTTAGCAGGGCTCCGAGAAAGTTGCTTTCAATGGGGAATGGACTATAGTCAAAAAACGACCACAATGTGTTCTCAGTTTGTGCTAGTTAATAGCACCCCCTCCTATAAGTCGGTTATGAGTATTACGACGAAATGGAATCCAGATGAAAAGAAATATAGTATTGTTTATTAATATTTGAAGCTTCTCGAGAAGTTTTAAAGCCGCGTTCACTCCGACAGTTAACAACATATTTGTATATCTTTTGTTACCAACACGGTGTTACTAACATGTTGACAACGAATGTTGGAAACAGGACACCCGTTTGGCATTTACTTTTGTTAATAACATTGTGGCCACATAACCTCAATTGGCTGTAAGATGTCGTGGAGGAAGTTTACTCGCTGCGGCAGGGTGGAGGGGGAATGTTACCAACATTGCAGAGGCGCGGTAACACCATGTAGGTAATAGATGATGGAGTGGCAACAGCCTATCTTCTCCATGTTTATCAAGTGAAGCCGATGCCTTGTCTGCTTCTTTCAACTGCGCATGCGCAGACCGATTGTTTACGTCAACCGTCATGTTATGGGTGGCAAAAGTTACATAGTAAGCTATGTAAAACATGCACCTTTGTGCCACTACTAGTCCTGTCCTTGTCTTTCATTATCGGCTTTACTTTCATGTCTCGGCTTCCACTCCATAGACTAATACATCCATGGGTAACACGTGTTGCTAACAAGTGCTACCAACATTCTTTGATTGTTACCAACTTCCAGCAGGTAACACAATTCTTGTTACTAACATGGAATTTATGTTGCTAACACAGCTTGTTGGCAACAAATACAAAAGCGTTTTTCAAAGTGTTACTAACAATTGTTAGCAACATGTGTTACCAACTCCGGCGGAAACACGGCTTAACAAACAAATATTGTTGCATGCAGCCATACTGCGTTGTTTGCCATGCCCGTTCCTTGGGGCGTGCGAAGTGCAGTCGTCCAAGTTCACCATTGGCTGCTGGAGAAGTGTGCGCAGAGATGGCGGACGGCGGCTTCTGTCTTCGTGTCGTTCATCCTTCCCTCCTCGGGCGCGAGCTGACATCACTGCTAACCAATGAAACGCGTCGTTACAAACGAGTCGCAGTGGATTGTTGACGCGCGCCTGCTGATGCTGACGGCACTCGTTTCGCTCCCTTCTTTTGTGGGATTGAAAGTCTGGGGCTGGTTATTGTTGCAATGCTACTACTAGTAGAAGTAGCTCCAACCAGTTTACGAAATAACCTAATTTCACCCCCTAATTTAAATTAAACTTTTTTACGAGAGTAGTATACAGGGGCTTTAGCAGTAGTAATTTCAGCAGTCTAATATATAACACATTTATGAGCAGCAAATGTCTTCCAACATGTCACAAACATCAATATGATGTGTATAAGCATACGAAGGGGATGGGGGAGTATTGTTCCTACGGGAAAAAATAACTTCCAATATTCCACTACCAGTATTATAAGTCATACCCTGCAAACGGTAATTGTATACATAAATGAAACAGGAATATAAATTTACTGGCATGATTTAACATGATTTGCAATAACATCTTCCTGTTTAGAAATATCGGTACTGCTTCACCAAAATTCTGAAACATCTTCCTAGGCCAGTGTCTTCTTCTTATGTAGTGTCTTCGGGGCAAGTTGGACGTTTGCCTACCGAAGCTCACTGGCAATCGCTACAATTCTTCTAGGGGTGGTTGCAGGGCGCTGAGCTGATACAGGTACTTTTTGCCCTGTGATGTATCTTTTCTTACGTCATGGAGCGAAGCGACTTGTGACACTCTTGCACACGCTCATATACCCAGCTGTATGATTAGACCCTATATCAGGTTCAGACAAGCTCGTGATGTGTGACCTTCAATCCTAACATCCGGCATGGGCTCTATAATATAATGTACATAGAGCTTCTCTTATACGTGTGTATTACTGGGTATATGCAGGGTTTGCATGACCTTCAATCCTAACATCCGGCATGGGCTCTATAATATAATGTACATAGAGCTTCGCTTATACGTGTGTATTACTGGGTATATGCAGGATTTGCATGACCTTCAATCCTAACATCCGGCATGGGCTCTATAATATAATGTACATAGAGCTTCGCTTATACGTGTGTATTACTGGGTATATGCAGGGTTTGCATAGACATCAACAAACTTTGTTTCACCGAAATCGGTTCTGTGGTTCCAATTTCATATTAACACTGTCCCGTAAGCGCCGCACGTGGCACTCCAAAGATACCTTGTCTAAAGTTACCCTCTGCATCAGGCCAAAAGGTCTATACAAGAGCAACGAGCCTCCGAGTATATAGCCTGGAATCTACAGCCCTATACGACTAAGCACCAGTTGTGCGAAATGTGGCGAGTGGCGGCGACGAATGTGGCGAGCTGTATTGAATGAGTGAATGAAGCGATTTGGGCGGCTCTTAACAGTGAGGTCTTGAGAGCAGATGAGGGTGATTGAAGTGAATATGGCGCTGCGCCGGAACGAAGGGGCGGGGGAAACGGGAAAGTTCCGAGAAAACCCGTCGACCAACGGCATAGTCCGGCACGATTTCCACTTGCGAAAATCAGGTGAACCAGCCGGGGATTGAACCCGGTTCGCCTTGGTGGGAGGCGAGCAGGCTAACCGCTCAGCCCCTGCGGGAGTGAAGTCTACGGAGGCGAGCATCGGTGAAAAATACAAGTGTATTAAGTGACTGTAACCAATAAAAAGCCAGTGATATGTAGTTTAATTATAATTGACATTAAATATTTCGCGCATTGAAGTATTAATAGGAGAGTTAGAAAGTTTAATGGTGTAAAAAATAATTGTGTGTATTTTATAGCAATGTAGGTACATTTAGAAAAATTAATTCAATTTTTTTTTATGAAGACCTCCATACCTCACGAGCCGGATCCACCATCAGGAGTCTTGAGACAAAATATGTCTATTATTCGTGTTTAAATTGTGGCTTTAAATTCATATACCATTGGTATCAATAACACGTCCACTTATTAGCTGGGCTGTAGACATTTTTGTATTCATTTTCTACGAATGTTTAATGTCAGTAACGCGAACTTGACATATCTTTCGGAAATGTCAGCACGCATCATATCATAATTTTATTTCAAATGAAGTTACGAACATGCAATCGTTTATACAGAAACAGAAGCAAAAAGAAAAAGTTAAAGAAGGCATTTGGGATCGTTTACCGGCCAGAAACGTGATATTGGCTTTGGGAACAAAAAATTTGAAGAATGTGTCGAAACAGGCGGCTGCGTGGGTCCTTTTCTTTCTGTGGCGGGAGAAAAAAAAATGTTGAAGGAGACGGGGAATAAAGGGCGGGAAGGAGGAACAGGAGTAATGTGGCAAGCCGCGCCGAGTGGAGGAGAGGAAAACGTGATATCACTTCCGGTTATCTGCTGACATGCTTTCTTTATGGAACAAAAGAGCGTGGCTGCAGAATGGAAGGAGTGGGTGAAAAGAACCTTCCCCCCCCCTCTTTTTTTTTCACCACTCACATTTCGGGCGGTGGGATCAACCAAAATAACAATGATAGAATTGTTCTTGCAGTTTCTTTGTGCGGGCAAGAACGCGCTACGGGTGGAGGATGTTGACGTCAAGGCTTCGCCTCGCCTATTATGCACAAACTATACGTTTTCCTTTCATAATTTCTTTTTCAGAGGTATTATTAAAAGGGGTTTAATATATATATATATATATATATATATATATATATATATATATATATATATATATATATATATATATATATATATATATATATATATATACACATGGACCGCAATGAACTCAAGACTTCTGGGGTCGTCTTCTTCTTTCTTCCTTCCCAGAACTTCCTCATTTCTTCTCCAACTGCTCGTCTCTGTTCTTGAGTCAACACTCTCTTGGCTCTTGGTTTCGGTCGGTCCTCCGAGAATCTTGTGTTGTACAGTCGCTCCTCATGTTCTCTCTGTTGTTGAACAATTCTTCCTACATCCCAACTTTTGCCTGCATCTTTCCTAGTCTCTATCGTCCATCCTGTTGTACATTTCAATCTTGCTATGTAGATGAATATATTCTTGGTGAGTCTATTTTCATTCATTCATTCTCTTTAGGTGTCCATCAAATTATGTCTTGTTTTTCTTACTGTGTCTGTAATTTTTTCGCTATTTCTGTATAGGTCTTTATTTTTCCTCTTGATCCAGATGTCTGTGTTTATGAGTGATCCCAAAATTTTTCTCAGGATTTTCCTCTCTCTTACTTCCAGTTCTCGCAGGTCTCCTTTCGTGTTCATCATCAGGCATTCTGATCCATATGTTGCTTCTGGTTTGATGACTGTATTGTGGTGTCTAATTTTGGCTTGGATGGATATTGCTTTCTTATTGTAGTGGTTTTGTGTTTTTCTGTATGCCAATCCTCCAATTTTCTGACCCTTTCTTTGTTTGTTGTGTGTGTCCATATATATATATATATATATATATATATATATATATATATATATATATATATATATATATATATATATATATATATATATATATATATATATATATATATATATGTGTGTGTGTGTGTGTGTGTGTGTGTGTGTGTGTGTCTGTGTGTGTGTGCGCGCGCGCGTGTGTTCCTAACTTTTTACAACTAGCAGATAGCACACGATTAAAGTTAAGCACAAAAATATAAAACAGCTCTTATAATTTAACGTTTCTATAATCGTACGTTGTCAGTGATTACTCTGAATCGTAAATGATGACGTAAAAACAAAAAATCTCTGCTAAAGAAGTGAAGCCGAGCCTGAAATAAGCGTATTCGGGATTCTGGTTCCATGTCAGCGACTATGACATGACACTTACAGCTGTCGTTTAAAGCCGATAAATTATTTTCCCCTTCACACTAACTGGAAATTTCCAGTACGTGAACTGCATTATTATCAAATTAAATGTTACATGATTTAGGACATTACTCAAAACTTCCTTTCATAATATGTAATCGAACTAACGGCCATGATAACATTTTCCACCAGTTTATTTGTTTCCCACCAACTTACCTTTTACATTGTTGTTTAATGGTTACATTTAAGCTGTGCGTGATAGTAATTTAATCCTTTAACCTCAAAAGTGAAGAAGAGTCATTGCAGTGTCCATAATTTCAAAGCGTGAGAGTATTCCGCGGTTAGTGATTAGCACGACTGTTTGTGAACTTGGTCATCTAGCGACGATAAATCTGCGAGAGCGAATCGGCAGTCTCTTCAGAAGTGAGTGCAGAGTAGCTGCCGGTATTAATCCTATGATACGTGCCGCGCTAGCCAGAGCTTTCGCTTTGTTACAGACAGAGCTTAGCCCGAGCCGGACTGCGGTGGGGTGATATCTCCTTGCGCTTTGAAGTTTGCCGTTAATCAGTGTCACGTCGGCTTGCCCGCATTTGTGGATCACAGCGAGAACTTTCCAACATTCTCCAAAATGGGCTGCCTGCTTCCCGAGCCTAGTTGATCGGGGCATCAGCTTCGATTAAAAACGCCCGTATTGGAACTCCTGTATCATACCGATCGAAATGCAATGCGTTTTGTTTAGGGATGTACCTTGACGTTACTGCCCAAGTCGCCAAAGTATTAGTTAAGGTACTTAAGTTAAAATGTGGAAATCTTATTTGTTCAGGTGCTAAGCATATTTCTGAGTTAAATATTTAATGATTCCGCAAACACATTAAGTGGCAAAAAAAATTAATTATGCCTTCGCAGAATTATCTTTTGTTTATTTTCCGAAGGAAAGAAAGGCTCGTGAGATAACTTTCCTTTCTGTGTGTCTGTGCGTGTATGTGTGTATGTGAATACTATGTGTGAGTTTGTGAGTGTACGTGGGTGGGTGTCTATGTGTAGGTGTGTGTCTGTGCTTTTGTGTACCCCCCCCCCCCCCAAACTTTACAATTTTTTAACGCGTCAACAGAATTTCACCAGTCGTGTTACACACATAGTACTTAGTAAGGACACCTAACGCACTGAAATGTTATGGGGCCGCGGTGGCGCAGTGGCTAGAACACTCGCCTCCCCCCCCCCCCATAGCGAACCAGGTTTGATTCCCGGCAGGGTCGTTCCCGGATTTTTGTTTGTGGAATCGTTTCGGACGTTGCCGCTGGCCAGCGGGATTTCTCCGGGGTCTTCGGGTTTAACCGCCCTTGCATTCCGTCGCTGCCACACACTCACTTCACTTCCGCTCTCAAGACTCCAATGTTAAGAACCGCCCAAACCTCGGCAATCCACTTGACGGAAATGTTGTATTTCCTTCCTGATAGCTGTTCTTATTGGCACAGCCGGGCTTACAGATTGTTGGTATGTAGCTTTCCTGTAAGAATTTACACAATCCCTACTTCATGAAGTGAATAACGAATTCATTCTACCAGAACTACTGTACTGTCGTGATTTCCAAGTTTCCAGCCAAGATGTTCATTGCTGCAAAAATATTATTCTTTCGTCAGCCTAACTTGTAAAGGGGCGAGATAAGTAGCTTTTCTTCAGAATACTTATGAGAGAGTTTTTCATGTTTACCGTATTATGCCACTGTTTTATTGTTTCTATAAAATCGGTGGTCCACTCAGAAACATGTTTCTAGTTTTTAACGCAGCTATATTTGACACTGTAAAATTGTTTGGAACTAATTGAACATTACGCCTTCGAATACCCGTAAGACAAATTGTTTTAAAATTAGGTAGCGTGTTTTTCTTCATAAAATAATTGTATTCTTCTTTATACCTGCAGGTCAATTACTTATTTAAACTGTGCTTGAAGGAGCGGTTTGTTTTCGACTGCATTAAAGTGAGGAAACACAATAGTTTTTTTTTCTGGATCTTTGAGATTATGTCAGTAGTTTCTTATTTTTCAATTTATGACCACTGTCATAAGTCAATGCCATTTTCTGACCAGAAGAGTGTATAAAATGTTTTCTTGGCGTATCTGCTGCGAATATATTAAACATGTATTTTTGTTCTGTTGATATCAGTAAGTGCTACTGCAGTCAAGTCACATGCTTCTGCTATGTTCAAGACGTTTGACTGTCATGTTATGTAATTCAGAGCCCCGTGATTTCCCACTGGTAAAGAGCGCAAGGATTTGTTTAAAGCCGCCGAAAGCTGATGATACGACGCATACGACAGCAGTCTTCGCTTCTTGTGGAACGTCGTTATCTGCCACGCCAAATATTTCCACATTTGTTACTAATACCAGCATTGACATATATTCCATCACATTGTAAAACTACATACTTTTCCCACGTATCTAGGTCCTTAACTATCGTGGTTTGACAGTGGTTATTTTCATTTCCCTCGTTAGACATGACACAATTCTAGGCGATATGTTATTTGTTGCAGGTACTTATGGTATGGGAGAACCGACAAACTATTTTATTGGTCTGATAGCGCTGTAGCACGCACATGGCCTGTTGTATATCAGAAATGCACGAACTGCTGTGCTTACAAAATATTTCGTTTTTTTTTTTTTTTTAATTGGAAAGCTCTAGTCGTTCTTGCAGAAATTCTAACTGCACTGTATTTGCATCTTATGAACTAAAATTAATAACTTCTCGTAATGAAGTGAAATACTTATACGTCTATTCTCAACGACAGTATGTACTGAAAGAACAGGCGCAATTATTTAAAATCTTGCACAAAATGTTTCTAAGTTGAGACGACGTTTAAATCCTTGTGAAAAATACTGTTTGTGTTGGCTCTGGTATACTCAAGTAAGACGGCAAACAAGCTAAAATTCCAGGTACCGCATTTTGTTTCGAAATTGTACTATTTATAAGAAATATAAATTTCAATCATTGATATGTCACGATCAATTAAATGTTCATACACACGACGGAATTCGCTGAAGATACCCATTCACCCCTAGGAATGTTTCTGTTCAACTTTAGTGTTTGCTCTTCTGCTTTCGGAAACGAAGGTACATTTACGTAGCTTGAACTAGTTTCTGACGCATAGTTACTACGGCAGCCAGGTATACATTTCCTCGGCATTTTCTTAGCGAGGAAAAAATACACTATCTACCAAAAAGTAATTGGGCACCCGTGAAGAAAGGTAATTCAGTACGTCAGTTGACTTCTGTTTCACGGCCTTCGGCGTAGGACCGCTGATGTTTGTCCGTGGTAGCATGAACACAGAGGCCTATACGAAAATTATGGAAGATTTAGGACTTATCTTGAGGACCACCAACCGATTCTCACGTAATGTTATGTTACGCTCAGACATTTAAACTAATTTGTACCAAATTTTGCGCACTACATATGTTACAGAAAACCATGTTAAAATTCATAATTTAAGTGGGTCAGAAAAATATGTTCAAAATGACGGCATCATAAATAATTCAGGTATATGTTTGCCACATATATTAAACAATTCAACTAAATCCAAACAAAATTTGTATGTGGACATTATACATTAGAAGCATAGTATTTAGAGACTCTTTTAATTTTGTACGATAGCATCAAATAAGAAACTGATGTTTTTTATGGCATGTCTGAGGGACCAAATAACCTATTTTCACCAAATTCCTGACACAAGTAGCGCTACGGTAGACCACGTAAACTTGCATGTTTTAAATAGCTCAGGTAGTTATTTTAAAAATGCAGACCATTTAAAATGTTGGGTTAGTAAACCCTATAATTCGAAATATTAAACTGATTACATCCGAAGTAGATGCTCCACATCAGATCTCCATAATGCAGTGCATTGCACGCTTGCTTATTGCAAGAGGTTATTCTGGGTTCAAGTCCCAGGTAAGGCACGCGTGTATCTGTAATATTCTCACTAATATTCCATACGTTTCTGGTTCCATTTGTAATGTTATTGCTTTCAAAAATAAGTCAAGTCCTACCTACCATCTAAGCTTTTCAGAACTTATTTAAAAATTAATCCCACCCATGTTGAGGAAAGTAGGCTCATTAGTTATACCAGTAATGTCTTGTTTTCTTTTGTGTACATGTACATTTATATCACTTTTTTTAAATTTCAGTATAATAAGTGTTTAATGTGTGTTTGTGAACAACACTAACACATGAAAATATGCGACGATTATGTATGTACCACATTTCCTTGAAACAATTATTAATCGAGCTATGAGCTATGGTCCCCCAAAAATCAAGCAATGGAAAGTGTTAAAAATAATACAAAGAATTTTAAATAAAATAACAATTGGTAAATAGTTATTTGCGCAACGGAGATCTTAGAGCTCGCAAAACGAGGTTGGTAATATCATCCTTCTTAAGTGAATGGGAGGTGCCACCCCGTGTTTGCAGGAAATTTTGTAACAATAAGCTGTAAACTATTTGTTAAGAAATATTACGAATCAGCACATCTGATAACTGAAAAAGGTGGTTTTTCGGGACGCTCTCAGGTGAACCGTTTCCGAGAAATCCATGCTGAAATTTGATAGCAGAAAGTTGTGCTGTATCAAGGAACATGAGACAAGAATATTCAATTGAATACATACATCAACAAAACAGACAGTTTAATACAAAGGTTTTTTGCGTCTTGTATATCCATACACCACTTCAATATTTTCAAACACAATGCAATACAAAATATTCAAAACGCCTAACAACTGCGTTAGCAAAGTAGAAAAGGTGAAATTATTTAATTATATCAAGACTAGAATTTGTCACACATTTACTTGCAGGTACTTCATTTCAATACGTTTTATCAGCATTAACATTAAAATACACAATAGACTCTCTCACTATTTTGGATACAATAAAAGAATAAGTTGCGTGGCCAGCCACGATTCATTACAATTCCAGGGGCGACGAAGTGCAAAGTTTAAATGCACTCGACAATGTTTTTAAAGCAGCCTCAGAGTATTAACAAATATTACGCACCCTCAATCAATTGTTCTTTAAGCCACGGCTCATAATGTGTGACTCTAAAATTACCCAAATATTAAACATACAATTTAAAAGGAGGTGCTCCAGAGCGTAAAAACTTTCTCATTCAACTTGGTGTACAATAATTTGCTCATCACCAGCGCTGAAATATCATTTAATTAATAATATAAACATATATGTCTATATGTTACAAGGTGCGCAAAAGTGCGTAAAATATATTTTCACTGGGTCTAGGGGTCCACTTAACGCCTGTAAAATCAATTATCCAGGCCAATATTAACACACAACTCAAGTTTCATGTTGACCGACTGTGAAAATTCTCAGTAACCAAATTTTAACGTTCTTCGGAATCAATAATTCGTGACAAGGCACCTTGTGTCGTATTACCAAACCAACATATTACTCTGCATTAAATTAGCAGGGGATTAGAGTTCCACTGACACTTAGCAATTTTGCAGTCTTTACACAAGTGTTTAAACATTGCTGTACGAACGTAATATTGATTTCTTATCGAACCTGCTGGGACCGAGGACAGCTCGGCGGCGTCAAATAGACCAGGCAAACTGCGCAGTGGCAGCACCAAATAATATTCTGTCTGTAAGGAAGGTAAGGTTGAGTACGCCGAATCCGGCTGGCGAAATTTGATTACTGAAAACTCAGACAAGGCTTTAATATCTATCACATCCAATAGTGCTTACTTCGCACGACTCCAAATATTCACGTTGAAACTCCAGATTTGTGGAGCTGGGCGACATCTAGTGACCTTTCATAGCCAGCCCTGACCTGAACTGGAATTTCTCCGGCACTTATTGAAACACAATACATGAGTACAAATAACGTTAAAGCAAAGTTCTACCAAAGCCTATCACTTAAAGTCTACCAGCCGCAAACGAAGCACGTACCCGCGATCTAACTAGTAAAACTGCCGAGCACTTTCTAAGGCAATTTACCGAATGCTCGTGAAATTGACAACTCATTTGAAATTGAGGTGGGTACTCACTGATCACGTTCCATACGCTCAGGCCACACAGGGCGCATCCTGAACCCTGCCATCGGTTAACAGGGCCCACAATGCCAAAAACCAAAACTCACCAGAAATATTGCTCAGCTGAAGGCTCGTGGAAAATCACAATCCACCACACTAAAGGATTAATCACCTCAAATCGCCTTCAACTGCAACTGACGAACCCAGCGCCGTCGTTCCCCAAGCCGACGACAAGAGGGCAGACTGGTCGGTGAAGGCACCATGATAGCAGCATTCAAAACGGTCAACTAGTTTTCTCCTGCATCCTTGCACACTCAACAACTCAACTGGTAATCAAGTAAACTGAACAGTAAGCAAAACACTGCACGCCAGTTCAGAGCCCTCTGCGTAGGGGCGATGTCGCTCTTGTAGCGCGTGCCAGTGTAACCCTTATAGCTCCCGCGCTTCTCGGCCAAAAAAGGAGTAAAACGACGCAGGTAGGCAGACAGGACCCTTAACGAATAATGAGCACGGCATTCTACAGATTCATGGGGGGACACAAGGCAGATAACATTGTAGTAAACGAATGCAATGTAACATTACAAACACCTAAATTTGTCAAAGTAAGTGTACCAATCACAATGTTTACAGGAACTGTTCAAAGGTCGTACTATGAGCTTCATGACAGACATTTAGTGTTGTCTATCCACATTGATTTCTCGAAGACGGTTCACCTGAGAGTGTTCCGAAAGGATGACCTTTTCTGTTAATTTAGACGAGCTCATTCATAATTTATCGCAACATATCGTGTACAGCTTAGTGTCAGATAGTTTGATGCAAAAAATGTTGACGATTCAACTTTACTTAATGAAAGGGGATATTATTACCAACCAAATTTTCAAATATGTATGTAAGATCTTTGTTATACACAAATCGTTCTTCACCAATTTATTACATCATCGCGAATGTTTTCTAATATCTTAAACTGATGGAATTCCAGAATCGATTTTTTGGGACGCATGCACTTAATAATTACTCAAGGTATAGTGGTACAAAAGTTTTTGTAGTATATTTTCGTAAGGAATAATAACCTATCGGAATTTGTTGGTGTTGTTCTAGTACATACTGCATAGACTCAACAAACCGATTCTAATAATTACCTATAGCGACAATGCAGTAGTCTCCGGCCACATTTTTCACTCATTGTCGAATTAAGTTTGCTAAATAAGAATATAAATTTCATACTTTTTCTGTACCAGTAACACCTATTATACTTATAACAAGTGGAGTTAATTATTATTAGAGTTGTAGTCAATATCTTATATTATTTATCTGTGGGAAGACTATATCTAGGTTAGGTATCAGTTGTTGGTTATCAATCGAGTGTCGTATTTTAGAATAGCTGGGCTTTTACAAGATGTGCATGTGATGAGCGAACTTGCTTCAAACTAATGATGAAGTCACGACGGGACGATCCAGGATTAGCGCGTTATGGCAAGCGTTTGGTCTAGCTAGTTTAAAACAGTTATAACGTTGTTAAACTAATATTCCAAAAATAATGTCCAGAAATTACAATTATTTCAATTTTAGTCGAACATAATTAAAAGAACGTGTTGCCGGTTTTCGTCAAACATGTGAATCTTAAATACAGAAGTATGTTCTCTACGTGTGATTGGCGATTACAACTAGTCTCCCTACAGAATTGGCGATTACAACTAGACTCCCTACAGGATTGGCGATTACAACTAGTCTCCCTACAGGATTGGCGATTACAACTAGTCTCCCTACAGGATTGGCGATTACAACTAGTCCCCCTACAGGTTTACACAGCGCCAGTCTCTATTAGGGTACAAAGGTTAGATCTTCTTCCACAGCTTTGACATTAACATATCTCCTCCCAGCCCTCTGTTGTTTGCGACTTCCTTGCAAGCAGCAACAAATCTTCATCGCTTTAAAATACCATATATATATATATATATATATATATATATATATATATATATATATATATATATATATATATATATACACACGCACGCACATACACATATACATACACCCAATGTGTGGGAACTCGCGAATACGGAATGCGGCTTACAATTATATGACAAAATGTAAGGCGAAAATATGTTCATAGTTTCTGAGGAAACTGACATGACATGTCTGGAACGAGTAGGAGTAAGCGTGTGTTAATGGATAAGTGTGGTGGTGTGGGGACGCTGTGACGTAGGCGACGAGGCAGTGTTAAGGTGAAATAAATCAGTTGAACTTAGTTTTGCCAAATTGGTCATGTAGTTCACACACGAGATGTATTGGAACATGGCAATGACCATGGTTGCAGCAGGCAGTCAAGCTGGACATGCGGTATAAGTATACCATAGAAAAAACAAACAACTTAATTTGGTTTTAATTTATTCCCACACCTATAATTGACAGTATTAATGTATCTATATCCACTACAACTGTTTTTATTTCTCAATGAGCGCAGTATACAATATCTATCACAACCTTAATCAAAGTCCTCAATGTCTGTGTTTGGTTATAGTCAATTAACTCACATTAATAATTTACACCTGTTCAGTATGACTGTTATTCGTAATGGCGTACACTCACGCATCCAGCTGTACAACTCAATAGTCCCGCCTACCAGTCGCACCCTTCACTGCACCGATGCTCGCAGTTACAGATTTTCCCCCCGCTGGTAACTTCTCCAACCACTCGTTTCTCTTCTCGCTCGTTGTCAGAGTATAGAAATGCCGATTCGAGCACAGCCCCCAGTTATCAGAAAAACAACGGTAAATTAAATGCTTGGATCATCAGAAAACCATCAGAAAAAATTACTCTTAATTTTCTGATCCAAAACATAAAATGACGATTCGAGCACAGCCCCAGTTATCAGAAAAACAACGGTAAATTAAATGCTCAAGCCATCACAAAACCATCAGAAAAAAATTACTCTTCATTTTCTGATCCAAAACATAAAATTACGATTCGAAAACAGCCCCTAGTTATCAGAAAAACAACGGTAAATTAAATGCTTAAGCCATCAGAAAACCATCAGAAAAAAATTATTCTAAATTTTCTGATCCAAAACATAAAATACCGATTCGGACACAACCGTAAACAAGTGGCTCAAAAAGTTGCGTTTGGTCAGATCGTAGTCTTTAGAAAAAAAGTTGCGTTTAACTTTGGGTTTGAGTGCATCTACAAAAATACGCGTAACAAGTTGCGTTTGGGCACAGTTGCAAAAAAAAAGTGGTTTAAAAAATTTGAAAGCATTAAAAAAAATAAAATATTGTATGTAATAAATGGACACAAATAAAAATCAACTGATGTCTAATATGTTGAAGACCATGGCAATGAAAAATGCTAAACCAACTGGTAATGTTTGGAAAGAATATAAATCTAAGAAAGATATTTTTGTGAAAAGAAAGAAGAAGAAACCTCAAGAGAAGTATGTCATGTGTGAAACTTGTAATCACTTTTACAAACCGTCTCTCATAAGAAGTCACTTGAGAAGCCAATTCCGAGAAACGTGTAAGCATTTTACCAATGAACTTCTTGACTTTGTTATAATGAAAGGTGTTTATCCATATGACTACATGCATAGTGCTGAAAAATTTTGTGAGACATCACTCCATCCAAAGATGCATTTTACAACAAACTTAATAAATTTGACATTACAGACGAAGATTACGAATTTGCGAGAAAGGTGTGGGAAAAATTCAACATAAAATCTCTGAGCGAGTACACTGAAATCTATAACAAATCTGATGTATTGATATTGTCTGATATAATTGAAACTTTAAAGATATGTGTCTCAAAACATATAAGTTAGATCCAGCATGGTATTTCAGGGCCCCACGGTTAGCGTGTAATGCTATGCTCAAACATACTAAATTAGAATTAGAATTATTAACTGATTACGTATTGATTTTAATTATAGAGTGTTCGTGGTGGAATTTCACAATGTTGTAAGCGATATGCTAAAGCAAATAATAAATATATGAATGCTTATGATAGTTCAAAGGAAATCTTTTATTTTACATATCTGGATGCCAATAACTTATATGGATGGACTATGAGCCAATATTTACCCTATGGTGGGTTTTTAAGTGGAGAAATACAAATATATATGTAACAAAAATACGAGATGATTCTAGAAAAGGATTCGAAGTTGATTTGGAATACCCACATGAACTACATGATCACAAAATTCTGCCATTGAATAAAATACCAGAGAATAAAATACCAGAAGGTTTAAAAAATCCTAAACTCTTAACTACTCTCTTTGATAGAGAAAAATATGTATTACACTATGTAAATCTTAAGCAATATCTATCTCCCGGAATGAAGCTGAAAAAATCCATAGAGTTCTGGAGTTTGATCAATCAGATTGGCTCAAGTCCTTTATTGATCTAAACACAAATATGCGAACAAAGTCTACAAATGATTTTGAAAAAGATTTCTACAAATTAATGAACAATTCTGTTTTTGCAAAAACAATGGAAAATATTATAAACGAGTGGATATACAGTTGTGCACAAGTTCTAAGCAAATGGATAAACTAGTGGCTGAACCAAACTTTGAAGATAGGACTATATTTACTCTCTTTAGTTGCAGTTCATATGATTAAAACAAAACTGTGCTTTAAGAAACCCATTTATGGTGGAATGAGTATACTTGATCTATCGACGGTCTTAATGTACGATTTTCTCTATAATATAATGAAACCAAAGTATGGGGAAAATATTGAACTTTGCTACCAAGATACAGATTCGTACATCTATTATATAAAAACATCAGACTTCTACAGTGACATGAAAGAAATGGTCGATCATTTTGATACTTCTGACTATAAAAAAGATAACCCATATGGTAAACCCTTAGTTAACAAAAATATTATTGGCGAAATGAAAGATGAATGTAATGGAAAAATAATGGAAGAATTTATTGGATTGAAATCGAAAATGGGTGCAATAAATATGGAAGGTGGTGTAAAGAAATTTTCAAGAGCAAAGGATGTGAGAAACACTGTCGTCAAAAATGAGATTAGTTTTGGTGACCACAAAAAGTGTTTTTTGGGTAAAAAATTGTTGTAGAAAAGTATGAATCTTATTAAAAGTAAGAAACATGAACTCTATACGATTGAGTTGAGAAAAAAGCATTAATTCCCGAAGATGATAAAAGATTATTTCTTAAAGATGGTATTAATACACTACCATGGGGGCACTACAAAACTGAAAAAGAGTGATACTAAGAAAAATTATATAACAGTAAACGTTTTTAATGGATAACCATACATTAAAAACTAATAACCATACATGTTTACAAACAAATGACTTCTGTGATTCTTTCACTTTTAACATCATAAATTAGGTTACTTTGGCTTACTAGCACCACATTACGAATAGTTTAGCCAATATTGGATTATTAAAATTAACTGTAAGTTTCAGATTAGTTCGATCGTTTACACTAGCAGTTTTTCTGAAAGAACAATCAATAACATACAATGGTTTGCTCCCAATAAATGGCCCAGAGTTGAAGCGCAGTTCATTATTACGATAATGGGTATCTAGTTATGTCATTGAATTTATAAAATCATTGTAAGCAATATACATATTATCGAAAATTTTGTCATCAATGTTTAAATTCCAATTCTCTTTGGGAAACTTTTAATTCCGTCCATTCTTAATAGAAATATTTTTGACAAAACAAGAGTCAAACATTGAACCGTGTGTGATTTGCCCGGGATCTTCTTTTCTGTTTTGCTGAAAACCAACAAAGACAGAGTCTGGCAAAACGAATTGGATTGAATTGAACTGATCTTTTATATCAAACAGAAATGAGTTTGCATTAGTAGGTAATGGTTTTTCAAGACATTGCCTGTAATTAAAACCAATTGGAATTTTGGGGTGTTTGTATAATTTTGCTTTAATTTCGTCTCCATAAATAGGGTCGTATTCAACAATTGGCCACAGAATTTCCATTTTTTCAATAACAATTTTAGCAGCATCTTATCTATTATCTTCATCATTTGATCCATCTGCTTTCTTTGGGGTTCTTCTGTAAAAAGAAGCATCATCATCATTAGAATTTCGAATGAATGTGATCTTTCCAGAATATTTAATTACAATCTCTCACAAACCCAAACAAATATCTTAATGGATAGGTAATTTCGTTAAGCTTATCTTTCCTAACATATTTACCTAGTTCTATCTCCGACATTTAGAAGTATGCTGATTCTGATTCCGAACCTAGCTATGTATGCATCACTGTTGAAGTGATGCCAGTGTTGTCAATACTTTCGATTATACAACCATGTTTTGAGATCTCTATTCTTGAGAACTGGAATGGGAAGAAATTCTCACAAATATCAATAGTTGACTTTTTTTTCATAAGGAAAATGTGTATCTCTTGTAAGTAGCCTATACTGTTGGTATACGTAAGCTTCATTCGGATGTGAAAATGCATCGCCAATAGGAATATCAAACTCAGTGCGCTTGTTGTATTCATTCAAACTATTTTTTGTTTGGTCGTTTGGCGGAAACGACCGACACTCATAACTTTCAATTTTTTGTTGATCCATTTATTATATAGAAAAAAAAATGTCTTAATAATAAATGAGACAACAAAAATTGTAAACAATATAGAGAAGAATATAGAGAGAAGAAGACAGCTAATTGAAAAGTTTAAAACTTTTAGAAAATTTCGCCAAGATGAATATAATAAAAATAAAAAACACGATCAACCATTGATAGATGCGATAGAAGATTTCGGACAAAAAATTGGATATGTAAGAAATGAGTATAAGAACTTAATAAAAGAACTTGTTCCATTTGCTGTTAAGAATTTAGACTACCCGCACACACCAACATAAACATCTTTTGAAGGCAAACTATTTGGTAAAACAGACACCGATGAACTTATTGTCGATGACGATGAACGCTATGACGAAGCGTTGGGGCGTTTTAAAACTGATATCTGACGGTTAACTAACTTCAAAACAACATTTATTACTAAGAAAGTGGCCGAAATCTTAATTGACTGCAAAGACGATGTTTTTGGAATAAAGGCTGATAAAGGTAGATTGTGAATTGGTGATAGCGAAGTAACATTCAACTATGACAAATTTACTGTAAAAGGCCGAACATACATTGGAACTGATGGTTTGATGTAATTACTAACTAGTAAGAAAGTAACAGAAAGTGACTAAACTGCAACCGACTATGAACACTATAGTTGTATCCTAGCAGATACAAATACAGTTTTTCAAAACAATTATCCAAATTTGGGAATGCCAAAATCGAGTAAAGGGAATAAATGTAATATTATTGTTAAACCTATTTACGATTCGATCAAAAAGAAATGTCCCTCACCTAAAAAGGGGAAAGGTATAAAGAAAATATACCGTCTATCCCAAAGAATACATATGGATGGATGAATTTTAGATTCTTATTGATCGACTTCTCGTTATTTATGGCGAAGAGAATGCTGGAAATGATAACTATTACAATGAAAAAGTTGGAATAATGAATATGCTCAACAGCAAGTTTAGTGACTTTGTTGTGAACAATCCAAAAGGTATACCATATCTGATACGAATGTTAAACACAATACCACATAATTTTTGGGAATCGGAGCATCACGGAAAAGGGTTACTTAATAACATAATACAGTCACTACCTTTTTTGAGTTGCATGCATCCGGTTATCAGTACTTAGGTCCGGGTACCAGACTAAAATAGATAATTGAGCGTGATGATAAACCCATTAATTCACTAGATGCGGCTGCAATGAAACATGATATAGCTTATCATCATAAAGATCTAGTTGAAAGGCATGTAGCTGACAAAGAACTAGAAAATAAAGCGTTCAAAAGATTTTTAAGTTCAGATGCTGATGTCAATGAGATATTGTGGGCTGGTGTTACTGGATCTGCGATGCATATAAAACGTAAGCTTGGCTGGGGAATTGAAATGAAATGATAAAATATTTGTTATAATAAATGAAAGTAAAAAACATTGTATTTCAAGTTCCTAACGAGGAGTTGAAGGGTTTGAATATTGATTCTTTCCTAACGAAAGACTAACTGGAACATAAAAACAAGAAGTTAAAGGAGGACAAAGGGATGACTGTCACAATTTCCGTTCCACAACTTTAGAACATGTCCAAAGAAATGAAAACTGGAAATGTTTTGACAGTTCACAAGGGTGGAGTTTTACCCTTATTTTTCGCAGCATTGGGAGCTGTAGGAGCGTTAGCTGATGTTGCATCATCTATCGCTACATCAGTAACTAATGCTAAGAAGAAAAACCAAGAATTGGAAGAACAATGCAGACATAATTTAGATATGGAGGAATACGGCAAGGGATTGAAGAAAGTTAAGTCGGGTAAGAATGTTAAAAAAAAGTAACTCCACTCAGTAACTTTGATATTGATAAAATGGTTTAATAATTAAACATGAAAAATTTTCGGGATGTATTTATGATCGGTGAGCTACCTAACACGCCACTCGATAATGAATGTGGGATTGTTAATCTAGATGTTTCAACAAACTCTGGTACACACTGGGTATGCTATTGGAAAAAAGCAAACAACAAATATTATTTTGATTCATTTGGTGGAAGTCCACCCCGACAATTAATAGCATATCTCGGAAGTAATATTTTTTACAACGATGATAGAATTCAAAATTTCAATCAAGTAACTTGTGGTGATTTATGTGTAATTGTGCTAAATCACATTTCACATAATTTTTAATTTCCAAAAATTATTTCAACATTAATAAATAATGGATATATGTGGAAATGCATTAATGAGCTCTTGGATTGAAGATCAAATTAAAGAACACACGGACAATGATACAACTACTGAGAAATTAAATCCTAATGATTTCGTTTCCTACACACAGTTCAACGACTTTATAGTCACACTGACAAGAACTAAAAGATCATTGAATAAAGCCTATCTTACTTACTTGAAAGTAGATAATAATATAGATTTTGAACAAAAAAGACTAAGACATGTGGGAGATCCCATTGCACCGATGGATGCAGTTAATTTAGAGTACTATCAGAAACACAGAATTAACATTATTCGCGAAGTTGGAAAATATAGTTCTAAAGAAAAAGTATTTTACTTTGGTAATCAAATGGAATATTTTTTATGAGAGATGGAAATATTGTTGATATAATAATAAAACCAGAAAAATATAAAAATGTTATCAACTTATACCATCAATTGAAAAAAAATTGACATGTATAAAACTTTTGAAGTATACCCTGATGATATGATATATTTCAAAATACCAAAAGCCCACAATGTACCCGAAGGTACTATTGTGTTTATTGAAATAATTATGGTATATGAATACATTTAAAAAGATCAGATTGATAGTTTTTAATGGAAACACTTCCATTAAATACAAAACTTACTTATAATCTAAGAATTTAAAAAGTCTTTAATTTTATTACAGTACTTACCATCTCTTAGCTTATGAGTCATATATATTGTAACAAAACCATATTCATTAGTCCAACTTTTTGAACAAGTCTCCCTAAATTTCTCAAATGACATATCACCACCAACAAAATCACTATGAATATGTTTAAGATTTGTATCGTCTTGTCTGAATATGCAAAGAAAATCGGCATTGTCTCTTATAAGCTGCTTAGATACTACTGAGTATGTCTGGGCTAAATATAAATAATCAATATCTTTGTGTCTACCGCGAGTAAAGTTATCTATCATGAGTGTAGTTTTTCCAAGTTATTAGGACCCACTATCAAACATATAATATTATTACGTAATAATTCTCCATGACGTTTTGTTGATATAGTCTTGTCCGGTATTCTTATTTTAATATCCCATTCCACATGTTTCAAGTTTTTCTTGCTCATTTATTAATGTATTTTTTTGATGATATAATAAATGAGTAAATTATTCAAACTAACAGATAACAAATCAGTGTTGAAGAAATGATACATTACCCTTTAGAGATAGAGGGGCATTCATTGGCTTTAGTTCACTTCTATACTACTTATCTAATGCATAACATTATCTTTGGGAAAATAATATATATTTTGTGGGCTAGAATGATATGGAATCAGCAATTGATATTCCAGTTGGTCAATATAGCTTAAAAGATCTTGAAAAAACTATGAAAACAATTTTTTTCATTTAGTGTAGATTCAATGGATGGTAAAGAAATTGATATATCTTTCGAGCTGGATAAAACAACAAACAGAGTGAAAGTAAAATGTATGCTTAAATTACAGCTTGGAAAACGGGGTTCAATAGGATAATTTTGGGTTTCGTAGAAAATAAAACTCTGGAAGCAAATGTGGACCATTATGGCGATACAATTCCAAAATGTGTTCCATTTGAAACAATAAATATGCACTGTAATATAACAAATGGCATGGTATTAAAACATGACGAATATAATCATAGATAACTATCATAATTGCCACTTTAAAACCACGAACAACATTTGGATTTGGCGATACGATATATTACGTACCAGCTTGTCCATTATTTTTTCTAGTGCAAACAAATCAAGTTAATGAAATAATAGTTGAAATTAAGAATGAAAAAGGTAAGTTAATTGACTTTGATTTGTCCGAAAGAACAGTGGTATTATAGATGAGACCATATATATTTTGTGGGTTAGAAGTTGTCATATTCTATATATATTAACTTTAATAGTTTAAAAACTATTAAAGTTTCATGTGATAAAGATGAATAATATCGCTATGGAAAGTATAATGAATGATTTAGAAAAAGACTCCAATGTTTCGGCTGCTTTAATATGTCGAATTTGGAGATGTGTATCTAAATTTTTAATTAGACTATGTTGTCGCACATTGCCGAAGTCAAAGCGATAGTTGTGTTTTAATGATTGGATAACTATTAAAACTTTATAGAGATATGGACGCAAATAAAAATCAACTGATGTCTAACATGATGACGACCATGGCAATGAAAAAGGCTAACACAACTTGTAATGTTTGGAAAGTTTCTTAAATTGTTTGGTTCCGTTTAATACATTTAGCAACTGATCCATCTTTATTATATAAAATATTATATTTTTTTACGTTTTCAAAATATTTTTAAACCACTTTTTTTTTTGCAACTGCACCCAAACGCAACTTGTTGCATGTATTTTTGCAGATGCACTCAAACGTAAAGTTTAACGCAACTTTTTTTTTCTAAAGACTATGATCTCACCAAACCCAACTTTTTAATTCACTTTTTTGCAACTGCCTCCAAACACAACTTTTGGAGCCACATTTGTGCAACTGCTCCCAAATCCAACTTTTTAATCCACTTTTTTGCATCTGCCTCCAAACACAACTTTTGGAGCCACATTTGTGCAACTGCTCCCAAACGCAACTTTTTGAGTTACTTTTTTGCGTTTGTATCCGAATCGGTATTTTATGTTTGGGATCAGAAAACTAAGAGTAATTTATTTTCTGATGGTTTTCTGATGGCTCGAGCATTTTATTTACCGTTGTTTTTCTGATAACTGGGGGCTCCGCTCGAATCGGCATTTCTATACTACTGTCGTCTATCGCTCGAGGTCGCGCAATTTCCCAAACACCATACAATCATCAACATAGTGGCAGCAGCCAAGATCTGGAATATTCCCTGCACCTCGAGTCACGCTAAGAGAGGCAAGGACGATCAAAACGAGAACATTCTTTATATAAACTCGGAAATTCAATCATCTTATTGTCAGGAGCGCTCGAGCCGCAAAAGATTCATTGCGGCGGTAAGCTTTCGTAACAAGATACACGCGTCTTGTATTATCGTTCGCCTGTCATTCAAACATCTCTAATGACTCACCACCCATTGCCATATCCCTACTCAATCTTCTTTCCCTCTCTCGCGTGGGAATGCAACAATACGAATACATACCAGTTACAATACATTTTCCAAATTATAGCCAGTACACTGCAAATACTGGAGAGTTTATTTTTAATGTATAACTATGCTAAAAAAAACTGAACCATTTAGTAAATAAAAGGAATCCCACGTATACTTAGAAAATATTAATCACATCCTCTGTTGGCGTAATGTCTGAAAAGCAACTATTGCCTAACGTAACAAAAGTATCCATTACCGACTGTTATTTACACAGCATTTTCTCATGAAATTAAAAACAAGACACTAATGAATGAAATATTAAATTTGGATTGGCTTAATACCCTGAGAAAACTATTTTTTTTTTCCTTTGAAAAAGGATAATTTTCTATTAGTGAAATTATGATTGTTGCAAAAAGTTTTCCCAAGAAATGTTTACATACCAAATGCCGACAGTATATTTTTCAACAAGTAACCAATACATCACCACTGAAGTCACTTTTAATTAAGACATTGATTATGTGTTAAAAACATTGCATTTAAACATCCGTAAGGAATTATAGTAATATTTAATCAGAAATATGATAGTTATCTTTATTGGCATAATATTGGCCCAACTCAATTAGTACCAACTACCAACCATTGTGTTACCAACAGTGACACAACCTGAAACCAACTAAACATATTTTCAAGTTAATAGTCTGATATCACGAAAAAACTTCTCATTTTATAAAATACATGAAAGTGGCATTGTTTTGACTCAAGAAGGTTGTTAGATACTTGTATATAAAATGTTGGTTGCCCCAACTTTGGCCCAACAGTAAAACACATACCTACTATCAACAATACGTTTATCAACTTCTTACCAACCATTTACAATATAAAATAATAAATACGCTTGCGATAAGTTACGACATTTTCTGATTTAGTGGCATCATTGTCGGGGGGTGCTAAGAAGTAATCTCATAAAATTTTTGTTGGCATTTGACTCTAGGACAACGTTGCATTAATGTGCGTGTTTTCTATCCCAGCTCATAGCCAACTCTGGACCAACGTAACTTAAGTTGCCTTTGGGGTCAACAATATCCTTACGTTGAAAACGTAGGAAATTCTCTACAGCTTGTATTAGAGCTCTTGATAAAAAAAGTAGCCGAAAGTCAGTGTTCTCAATGACTTTGCACACTCAATGGACCATATTCCGCTAATGAAAATTGAACGCTAGTAAACTTCAAAGGTTGTCAGTAACTTACAGTACACACAAAAACGCTGACTGCCTAACGAGTCACTTCTTTCCTTAGAAAATATTTTTTTATTAAAATGGTGACATAGCATGCAATCATTTAGGATACTGTCCTGGTAACTGATTTAAGTGTGGCAGGAAATAAATATGAATAATATTGTTTATAATATAAAAGGCTTTCATTTACCCCTAACGGTAAGTACGGTGGGATTTCCTATAATGTTTAAGTAGTATTTAACAGCGCGGAAAATTTATATCCTGCCACCCGCATTTACATCGTTTACGTGGTTTCATATTCCAGCGGGACTAATGAGAATACATGATTTTTTTATGTAATGTGGAGCATCTGTAAAGAGTTATTTTAAAGCTACTACTTCATTCGCCCGTGGATACCTACTGCTATTTTAGCTTCAGGTACTTTTCGTTTAGAGCAGTGCGTAGTGTAGGAAACCGTAAATTGTTGAAAATGTTTCCAGCGTGGCTCTGTTTCCAACGACGAGTTAAAATTAATCTTTAGGTATAAAGAAACTGTAAAACATCCGTACAATTCTCTCGCTTCTTCTTTCCACTGTAGCGTTCTCTCTTCAAACCGCCAGTTTTCCTTGATTTCACAACAAACCAACGAACTGAGAAAAACCTCTCAGAGATTCGTTTCAAACACTTGCTGACTAGAAAGAATACTTGAAAGGACTCATTTTGATGTTTAGTTCTCTTTTAAGTACGAAAAAAAAAATCATCAAAGGAAGAAGATCGTTTTTAATTAACATCAATTTAATTTCCTGACGCACTAGCAAAGTAAAACATTTTATATGTATATATTTCAAATGAATAAATTATTTCGGTATATTTAAGGGTGCTGGCGTATTTTAATATTATGATCTACATATTCTGATATAATATTGTCCACGCTAAAAACCATGTTCTCTGTATCATGTTAAGTAGATTCAGAAGGCCGAAATTCTGTTCTCTTTTTTATTGACTCGTTCTTCTTCTTCAACAAATCAGACAAATATCGCTCATTTTACATTATCAAGGAAGAAATTTGCTTGCGTAGAAATTTACGAAGAAGACAAACTCGAGGCTGCATGCACCCTAGTGGCTACGTACGTGGGCGGAAAATAATTTAGTAGAAGAAAATGTTCAATCATTAAAACTTATCAATCTTACACTCACGTGCCCGTTCTTGATGGCGTTTGCGGTATTTGTTAAAGGAAAAAAATCTCTATTCAAACTTCAGTTGTTACTTGCACTCTGATTGGCTGCCGTCT
This sequence comes from Dryococelus australis, assembly GCA_029891345.1. Taxonomy (NCBI): domain Eukaryota; kingdom Metazoa; phylum Arthropoda; class Insecta; order Phasmatodea; family Phasmatidae; genus Dryococelus; species Dryococelus australis. Next base: position 257,635,370 of record CM056993.1, on the reverse strand, counting down.
GACTACGCCACGCTACTCACCTAATCATCAATGGCGAGACGAGAGCCAATCATGACACTTTTCTTAAATTTCACGTTATTTACAAACTCCAATACCTACTACCCTCTAAGGATAAAATTAACAATAACCTCAAAATCTTTATCTGAAATTAAACAACGCAATATCTGATATCCTCTAAGGACAAATGTATAAAGAGAATTGCAATAGCAATCACCTCTAAATTACTTCTACATCACTAAACTCGTTACATAACCAAAATTACATTGCACTTTGCTTAAATCGTATACTATATATTAATTTCAAAATAATCTTAATTAATCGTCGCCTCAAACAAATAACGCAAGCCAAAAAGGTAACACTAATATTAACATATTATCTGGAAAACCACAACGTTACATAACCCCTCACGTTTTGGAATGAATTTGATGAATTTGGTCAAAACCGAAACAAACCTAAGTGTTGACTCACTATAATTGCTGCAACATTTTCCACTGGATTTAAAGAAAATTCATAATCATTATCTATAGGTTACCACATTACAACAGCATTTTGAAAATAAAGTAAAATATTGGTTTACAACATTTTCCATAAGACTCACTAAGTTACTTCTGCATTTATTTTTCTATCTGTAATACTTTGCAAAAGTCCTTTTTCTCAGCAAACTCTATCTTTCTGTTTCAAAACAAGAAAACAACTTATCTCTTCTTAAAAAGTCAACTTTACATAACTTACATGTATAATTGTTTGTATACCACATCGTATACTTATTCTATATAACATATAAACATGTCCTCACAACAACTATTCTTATGCAATATTTAACATTAATGTAATCCCGTTTGTTTATTAGTAACATTGTTTTCCTTTAGTTAGTTAATGTGGTACATTAATACAAATATATTTACATTTATACACCTTAATTACAATTAACTTTTAGTTGCTGTCTGAAAACATTTCTATTCCTCATGAATGTACTTAATTCCTGGGTGCTTATCTCAACTTGTATATGTTTAATTCGTTACCCAAACAAAATTTTCATTACAGTTACAATAACACTTTTTTGCTGTAGTATCGATTATAGTTAAAAATTTACATTTCTTGGCATAACATTAGATACATAGAACAAAATTATTCACTTTACACAATTACTTCTACAAGTTGTTTATTAGTCTGATTTCCAGGACCTCAGTAAGGTCACATGCACAATTGTATTGTTTATTCTATACACATTGTGACCTACTCTCCTTTCTTCCCTATATGTACCGTCATACAACATAAAAAACTCATTAATAATTTTATCTATCTGGGATGATAGATGGCGTGTGGCTACTAATAATTCATCACACTCCTTGAATACTGCAGGTTTACAATGCTTTTAACGCCAGTCTTTTAATTAATTTACCCTTTTGATTTCTTAGTTTACCTTGATTATCAGCATATACAATGTATATGTATTCCTCCTGAAATACAGTCTTTGGAATTCCCTAATCCATTATCTCCACTGGAGTAGCACTATTACTTTCATGCTAGTAACAGTATAACCAATTTTCCACATCACTTAACACTGACATTCACATGCTGTTTTTTTTATGGTAATACAGTCTGAACATCCTACCTAACTACCTCATTGCTCGTTCAGCTGGATTGGTAGAGTGATATTACACTGGTGTGTATCCTAATTCTATTCCTAACAAAGTAGCCAAAGTTTTCCACTCTTTACGTTTAAATTGGGGTCATTATCTGAGATAATTTTCTTAGGCTGCCCTATATTTACGAAATATTCATACATTATTATTTCCGTTATCACTTTAGCAGTGGCCCTTATAATAGGGTATAATTTGACATATTTTGAGAACGCATCGAATGCTACTGGGATATATTTTACATCAAATTTCCCAATGGGCAAAGGTCCAATTAAATCAACACACACTGTTTGTAAAGGTTCATTGGCATACACATGTGCCATGGCCCCTTGACACTTTTGAATCATCACTTTAGTTTGCGCACATAATAGATAAGTTACAATAACGTTTGACACAGTACAGTACATATTCCTGAATATTCAGAAACGTTATATATATTTAACAGTTTTTGAAACACCATAATGTCCCCACGCAATATGCATAGCTAAACTCATTTTCTTTCTGAGTGATTCTGGTATACATGACACCCATTTTTTCCTATTTTCACTTACATTTTGAAACACATTTTCATTCTTTACTAAAAACCTTGCTTTAATAATTTCTCTACAGTTATTTGATTCTAATTCCTGTACTACATTTTGCAACCTAGCAATCTTTATTTATCTCTTTTTTATTTTTTCTACCACATTCTTTTAGGCTGTTTTCTTCCCAAAACATTTCTTAAGAGCATGCATTTGAAATTCCCTGACTTGTATTGCCTATATATCTGCCCTGCTCCTAGATAAATCATCAGCGACAATTTTAGTTTTGTCTGCAACATGTTCAACCTGAAGATTATGTTCCAGCAATGATAATACCCATCAGGTAAGTCTACCATGTAACATTATAAATGTGTGAATGTGGCATAAAGCCTTGTTATTATTTTGTACAGTGGTGTCTCTACTATCGAAGTATGTTATAAATTTGGAGCAAGCAAATACAATACGTAACAACTCCTCTGTTACCGTGAACCCTATTTATGCCTAGTTGTTCCCCTTTCTCAGTTATTCCTAAGGCTTCGTCCGATGCAACACATGCGATGTAGGATTTGTCCTCAACTATATGATGGTGCAAATACATTTCCTTTACTAGTTCAGTATTTAGTTTGCCCACTGCTTCTTCCTGGTCATCTCCCAATTCCCAATTTTGCGTTTTTTGTAGTAGTTTCCTGAGGGGTGTGCAAATTTTACTGACATTTTTATGTATCTCCTAAAATAATCAGAAAATCCCATAAATCATTCTAATTGCTTTCCGTTTTCAGGGTAAGGATACACCTTATTTGGTAATATTTTGTTAGAATCTACCCTAATTCCCTGCGCACTCACCAGATTAACTAAAAATCATATCTGCTCTTACGATATTCATATATTTAAAAACTTACAGTCATTCTCCCTTTTAGTAAGTTCTGTAATACTAGTTTGAAAATTAAACAAAGTTCTCCGAAAATTTTTGTTGCAGTTAAAATGTTGTCTACATAAATTGTAACCAGTTCTAATAGTTCGGGTCATAACCTGACTGGTCTTGACTGTGGTGTTAGAGGAATTTGCCAGTATGACGCTACTATATTTATTTAATTTTGAGAAATAGGAGTAACCCTCTAAATTTTGAAACAGTTAATCCATGGGTCTAGGGACATCCCTATCAGAAAGTAAAATTTTATTTAATTTGCGAGCAACCAGACAAACTCTCCGCCGCCTCCTTCCAATGCCACGTTTTCTTTACAACAATAACTACAGGATTTAGGTATTCCGAACTACGGCTCTCAATTATGTCAGCACCAACAATACTTTGAATTTCCTGATCAACGGCATGTCGGAGTGAATGTGGTACTGGGTATGGTTTTTGTACAAAAGGTTTGTGTTCTCTGATTTGTAAATTGCATTCCTAAACGTCATTAGACCATGTAAAATTAGCAAAAGCCTAGGGTTCTTCTTTAAACAATTTGATGAATGTTTTGTTTTTCTGCAGTTTCCCCCCTTGCAAAATAACGCGAAACATGTCCGCTGGTGTGCAATAAGCTTCTACAATAATATTACAATATAAATTCCGATTTTTAAAGCCCTCTTCTTCCACGATCAATTGTAGCTGACATGAAACTGTATAACTTTGTTCCCTTACAAAACTCTCTTTTATTCTTAATAATTTGACACAATTTTTAGTATAATTTTTAATGACTTCCTGCTCCCTCAATCAATCATCCACCAAGACAACATTTACATTTAGTCCTCGTACAACGAAAAAGGCAATCCACATTTTTTTCTGCTATGGCTATTTCCTTAGTAACTTGTTTTTTTTTTACTTATCGGTTCCTGACCCCAGTAGCCCCTTTTATGGTATTGTTTGAAACAGGTAATACTACTACTACACCCCCTCCCCCCGCCCTTAGCACAGATGATTAAATCACTCTTCGGACATAGCAGTTATCTCACTCCATGAATCTATTAGCATATTGATCGCTATATTTAAACTTTTAATGTATCCTTTTGCATTGGGACAAATACTCCTGTTCCCTTGAACGACTTCTTCATGAGTGTTATTTTCCTCTAATAGTACTACCGCTACGTTGAGGATTGACTCCCCCGCCTAAGGGTTTAAATTTTGTTCATTTTCCCTAGGCAGTTTCCCATTTTAGTTTTGTTGCGGTTCCTGATCCCTCTGTCTCATATTTACCCTGGTTTTCATGTATTTCTTCTCTGCGTCCCTCATTCCTATCATTCCTTCCATTCCTCCAATCGGTTGGACCATTTCCTTGTTGTCCTTCCCTTTCCTGATTTTCGGGTTCCCTTTCCCTCTTTTCCTCATCTCGTCTATCCCGGAGCCCATTTTCTCTTACCACAAATCTCCCTCATTTTCATTCCTCCTATCTATCGGCCCGAGAAAAGTAATTACATATTCCACTGTTTTTGGGTTTGCTTCTTAGAATAGAGTTCCGAATATGCCAATGAAAATTATTTGTAATATATGAAATAAATCTTTCCTCACTCATCCCATTATGTAAATACTTTTATTGTAAATATAATTTCTGCACATACCTAACCATAGGCCCATTCCAGTGTTGATATTTACTGTACCTGCAAATAGCTATTGCAAAAAATCATCTTGCAGGTGTATAACCCAATATTTATGTAAGAACGAATTCTTAGCTTCTGCGAAATTTGCCCATTCCGTTTCCTTCCACCCTGCCCATTCTGGTCTGCCTCACCTAACCTACTTGTAAATAGTTGTATCTGCTGTTCATCTGACAACCCCCTCCCCCTCCTCCAAAAGAGTTCAAGAACATACTTTCACACTTGTGTATGAGTTATATGGTTCTTGGTTCCTGATTATCTCTATTGGGTACTGCGCTTTCAAAAGTTATATTTCATCTGAAGGCAAGGCACTTATTATCTAGTGATACATATTATCCCTTTTTGCATTTTGATTAAATTTTACCTCGCAATGTTATATACATTCCTGTCTAATTTCCTGATTTTCTTCCCTCAAATTCTCTGGATACTGTCCTTCTGCTGGGCTTTCTCTGACTATTTTTTTTTAAATCCTTTACAAATTTTCCTCTTTTTCCTGCACCTAAGATTTGTACCTCTCTCTCTCTCTTTCTCTTGTTAATTTACTTTTAAATTCATTTTTCCTATTCCATCACGGTTTTTGGAAATATTTTTACTGTGGTCAGATATTGTTTCATTCGACTTATATTGTTCAACCTGCGTGTAATTTAGATTTTGTTGCAATTCTCTATGACTGTTCAAACTGGTCTATCCTAGTTTCACAAATTCTGAATTTTTTGCAACCCTATTGATATAATTGTGATTCCGTTTCCTTTATACTGTTTTCGAAAATTTCCAATAATTTTTCTAAATGATCAAAAATATATATTTTGTTCTACTCTACCCGATTGCATTTCTTTATGTATGGCTTCGAATTTTGCTACAACCCAAATGCTTGCTGAATGTTAGGCCTTTTCCTTTCTAAAGTAGTCTCAGAATTACAGTGTCACCAAACCCTACCAAATAGTTTTGTTCTCCAATGTCACTCATGTTTAAAAAAAAATAAACCATTTAAATCATAACATAAAATTTTTCCTTAAATTACTCAATTCATCGAGTCATACAATTATTTTCTTCTAAAGCTGTAAACTCTAAACATTTTTTTCTTCGGCTTTTGCTGTTTACGGAGAGTTGCTCCCACGATTTCCCTCGGCGTACAAAACTACGTACAGCATCAGCAAGATGCAGTTTAGATGGCAATCGGCATGCCTCAGGGCATCGCATCTCCGCTTTGCCGTATTTTTGAAGTGTAGCAAGATATCGTTCTCGGGCGTTGTGTATTCCTCCGCCAAAGTCCATAGCTTCCGTAATCGTAGTTCTCGAAGTTCTTTCTTCAGCAACACGTTCGAGACGCCAATTGTAGCATTTCAGTAGGACTAGAAGTAAAAAATTCTGTTCTAATTTTTTATTGACTCGTCCTTTTTCTCCGCCAAATTAGACAACGATCGCTCGGTTTACACTATCGAGGATGACATTTAAAACATCTTGCAGCAATTACAGATAAACTGTTGGCGTAGATATTTACGAAGGAGGCAAACTTGAGACTGCCTTCACCCTATTGGCTACGTACGTGGGCGGAAAATAATTCATTAGAAGAAAATGTTCAATCCGAAACAGTTATAGAAAATAAGTCACAGGTGCTGCCCACGCACGTTAAACTTCTGACTCGCTATATCGTTACAACTTCTCAATCTTATACTCACGCATCCGTTCTTGGCGGAGTCTGCGGCATTTGTTAAAGGAAAAATGCCCGATTCAAACTTCTTTTGTTACTTGCACTCTGATTGGCTGTCGTCTGACCATGCCACACCACTCATCCAATCATCAAAGGCGAGACTAGAGCCAATCAGGACTCTTTTATTAAATTTCACTTGATTTACAATTTGCAGTGGTTACTACCCTCTAAGGATCAAATGAACAATAACCTTGAAATCTTTATATGAAAATTAAACAATGCTGGATTATATACCCTCTTAGGACGAATGAATAAAGACAATAACAATAGCAATAACCTCTAAATTACTTCTACATCAAGAAACTCGTGACATAACAAAGATTATATTGCACTTTGCTTAAATCGCATACTCCTATATCTTATTTTGAACATAATTTTAATTAATCGTCACCGTAAACAAATAATCCAAACCAAAAAAAGCTAATAATAATATAAATATAATACCTGGTAAACCGCAACGTTACATATGTTTACAAATTGTATTTAATTTGTCTATTCTTCCTGATAAACTATTACATTCCCGATCCCGAATCCTGATTAATTTTGCTGGATTACTTAGTTTCAAGAACCCCCCCCCCCCCTTTTTTTTCCCCGAATGAAATCCTGCATAGCCACTGTCACGAATGTACACACTGTCGTATAACACATGCACATTGAACGGCTATGACAAGTGTAACAACCCCGGAGGAATCGCTCACCGATTTTCGCACGTGCGGATCGTGCCGGATGATGCCGCTGGTCAGCGAATTTTCTTGGAGATATCCCGTTTTCCCCCCACCCGAGCATTCCGGCGCCGCTCCATATTCACTTCGTTTCAATCTCATCGGCTCTGGTGACCCCGATGTCAAGAGTCGCCCAAATATCTCCACTCTAAAATGTAGCACGAGAGTTATGTTAACAGTTGTCTGACAGTGTGCTTGCTAGTAGTGAGTCACCCCCAGCAGCACCGTACTCGTCAGACCCAATGCAGACTGTGTTCGCGAGTTGAATCCCACCAACTTATAGAACTATTTTATTACTAAAACATGCTATTTTCGTGATTCAAAGAATCCATTAACTTTTCCTCACTACGCATAATTTATGACTGTTTTTCAATTCCTTAATTTTATATTCACCTATAGGTTTCTACATTATTTTTTAATAAAATAAATAAAAATGAACGACATTAAGTACTGTTCATGTTATGAAGGATTTATAGTGAAATAATACTATGAGAGAGGAGTGGAGTGGAGAAATTTCAGCGCCTCGTAACATCGAGGTCTTGAGAGCCGATGAGGGTGAAATGAGGTGAGCATGTATCAGCGCCGGAATGCAAGGGTGTAGGAAACGGGAGGTCCCCTAAAAAGTCCCTCGTCACCCCCAAACCCCCTCGACACCCCTCCACCCCACACTCGACCAGTGGCATCGTCCGGCACGATTCCCACATGCGAAAATCCGGGAATCGAACCTGGTTCTCCTAAGTGGAATGTGAGTATTCTGACCACTGCACCATCAACACCTTGCGAAGGAATTTTCTGTTCATTAGATTGTATTGTTTGAGAAAAATTCACGTCTCTCAATGTTACATAGCCTCAAAACCCTTCAAGTACCTACTCCTGATTTTTACCTGCAATCTTATGAATCGAGAAAGAATGTTAGTATTTATAAGCTATGATGTCAGGACAAAAAAAAACAGCACGTGTAAGAATATCCGCAAAATATGTAATACAGGATTTCAGGTAATGCGCAAATACGGACAGCAACAAACGAATCTGTAATCAAAACTAAGTTGAAAATACAATTTGGTGAACATGCATAACATCCTTCGTTTACTGTAAAAAAAATACATGAAAGGTCCGAAAACCGTTGTTGCAAACATACAGTATTCCGGTTAGGTAAAGGTGAGGTGATGCGGCAATGCTGGAACTAATATGTCGGACGTAAGGCATACGGCAAGTATACGAGCAGAGCTCAGTAGTGCAAAGGAAGCCATGGAGTTCACATCTAGTGAGTACTGGGACACGGAAACTGCCACGGGTACATCCGGCAGTCAATCTTCGTGCACGCTGCATGCATCCAACGTGTGGTAAAGTTAATTATTGCTATGGGCAGAACAGACTTCGAAAACCGGTTATGACGCTTAGACGTTTTGTATGCTGATTCTGTATGCTGTGCCTAACGAGACATAAAGTCAATATATCTACTTTAATTCTGTTTTTCTCGTGGACTATGGGCCTTACGTTTTTTTTTACCAAAGAATATTTTCTACTTAGTTTTGATCACTGATTAGTGTGGTGCAGTACATTTCCGCGAATTACCTGAAATCCTATATTTTACAACTTCGTACTGGAAGGCGAAGTTTTAAAATTTGCTTTATGTTTGTAATGTATTTATTTGTACTTACTTTCTTATCTGCGCGCGTGTTCTTAATTTCATTCACGTCACAAATTATTTTAGGGAAACTTTAAAGACAGAATTTTAACTCGAGTTGAGTTAAGAGTTTTGGGTGGCTCTTAACACCGAGTTCTTGAGAGCCGATTAGGGTGTGACGAGGTGAGTATGGGCAGCGCCGGAATGAAAATTGTGGGGAAACGGTAGATCCCCGAGAATACCCGCTCAACAGCCACATCGTACGGCAAGATTCGTACATACGAAAATCCAGGAGCGGACCCGTCGGAAATCGAACCCGGTTCGCCTAGGTAGGAGGCGAGTCGTCTAACCACTACACTACCGCGGCCCTTAAAAGAGAGATATTTTACCACGCAGACATTGTCAACTGTCGTTACAAAGTGTGTTTTTGACGTGAAGTTCTGTGTTGAATCAACATAGAGCGATCATGGCAAGGGAGATAAGTGACAGTCGCTAAAAAGGAACATGGAACACGTTTCCCCGCAAAGCTGCATTCAGAGACAAATTAGCGTCGATGGGCCACAATACGCTTGCAGGTTCCAGCGATGTAAGCACCCTCTGGGGGCGGTTTCACGCGGTCGGTCGTAGCCAAACTTAAATCTGTTAAAATATTACTAAATATGACGGTATGCACCAGTTTTAGCCTTTTGTGGATAATTCGTCCTGTGTGTGACTATTTTTATGGCGTTCAGTGTACTTAGTACAATTACGTACACCGTGGCAGTGTTTGTAGGTAACAATGAAAGCATATAATAATGCTGTATTATTTGTTATGCTATAACATTATGTAAACATACGAAAAACGAGTAACGTTTTCAAACTATCCCCAGGTTAAACACGTATAATTCTTTTTTATTTCATTTTTTTGCATTTTTTTTATCTTTATTTTTTTGTGTAGGCCTATGTAAGGATAACGGCTGCGTCTGACTACCAAATATTTAGAAAACGTTATTATGTTTTTATGTAAAATTATGGGATTCTTGGTATCAGCAAGTAAGGAATTGATAATTTTTATAAGTTTTTTTGTCATACCATCCGTTTAATAAAGAGTGTTCTACGTTCTTCTAATGAGAAGTGCCGTTAATATATAGTTTCTAATTTTGGTAATTCAGTGCAATTAGATTTATCCAAGAGGCTTTTCCTCGTGGACGATGATTTCTGAGAGGTCCACTGACATTCACGTTGAACTAAAGCACACAGAAACAATTATTTTCGTTTCTACTGTGGTATCTTGGTATCGCGTTATGAACTGCGCTAAAACATAAGTCAGAAATATTTCAGCATGCAAACTCACAACAATTGCTGCAACACAGCAAAGAGTTTTATAAATTTCGTTCGAAGCAACATGCAAATAATTCTTATGACACAAAGTTTTCAGAAGTAAGCTAGCTTAGAAACAGAAACCGTACGGAACCACAAATTTTTTTTATATATTTGCCAATGGTATTTCATTTTTGTAGTTTAAAATGAAATTATTCTCACTTCTAACCAGTATTGTACATAGAACTACTGTTTACAGCTTCTACATACTATAGAAATACAATGTACCGCAATAATTTCCTTGGGCGTATTTCATCATTCCCACGTAAATAGCCTAAGAAAGGACTTAGCATTTTGCTTAGTATTGCCATACTATATTGCTACCATTGCAGTTAAGTATGGGCCCAATTTACTATGTGTCAAGTTCTTGAAATAAAGTGTTTTCATTTCGTTATTTATTTAATTTAGTTCCCTAAACATCCCAGCCACTTGGACGTGCTTTCCCGCAGTTTAGTACTGCCAGTTCCTTATAATTGTAGTCGGTGTTATTTCAGTGTCATAACTACTCTCAACTACTTTTATTGGAAAATATTAGTGAATAATTTTCTTGTATTTCCCATACACATTTAAGCCCATGCGGCGTTCTTACTACGCGTATATTTACTAAGACAGGTTTATTTAACGTTTCCCACTCTGTATGTACGTAAATTTAAGTCATCACAATTTAAGGCGTACGCTCATGTCTCGTGGCTACGTACGTGAAATGTTATGTCCAATGGCGGTACAACGCTGCGTCACAGTGAAACGTAGAATACTGACGACGCATACATGAATTTGATGGTTTCAGTAGCTTACGTAACTGCAGGCGAGATCTGTAGTCAAAACTGCTCCTCATATGCTCATGTTTTATTAGGAATACATTTCCGCATTCTCCATCATCCTGCACAAGACGTTTTATTATTTTCCTCGAAAGGCACATTTCTCCACACCGAGACATCTCTATTCCGCTCGCGGAACGACCGTTAAGGAAAAATGAAAGGGCGAAATCCCGGCGGAAGTGTTCTTATACCCCTCCCTACCTCCATCCTTTTCCTCGTGCGGAGAGGATGACCAGCTGGATTTCGCTCCCGAAGCTTCACAGCCACTTGGCCCGTCCTCGCGTCATTTTTTTTTGACAAATGGTGTTGTTTAGCGTCACGACGGCGGCCATCTCGTTAGCGCGGAGCTCAACTCCGCGGCCTCGTGGGGGCGATGCCAGCGCTCCCAGCGGATGCCCGCGGTACTAGCTCGAGGTAATTTAGTTGGCGAGGTTGATCCGCGCGCCGCCAACGCCCAGGGGCTTTGCCCTGGAAATAGAGCGGCGAAGAGGATTTTGTCTTCCGTCCAGAGAACTCTCATATAGTATGTTTGCAGTCTCTGAGCACTTTCTGAATCAAACCTTTGAAAAATCACCGTGTGTTTGATGTGTTTGGTTGTTTCAATAATTACCTCGTGTATCACTAGCGTTTTATAATGTCGTTAAAGGCTGTTTACTATAAAGTGAGCACTTTTGAAATCAACCTTAGAAAAAAGTCATTGCTCATGCATATATTCTAACGGCCGCCCTGAGTGACATGTCTCCAGTTAAGTTGGTAACGATGGATGGGAAGGCAGTTCCGTATCTTAACGTCGAATGAAAAGTGTTAGGTAACCATTTATACTAACTTAATTTTTTTTTTTTTTTTTTTTTTTTTTTTTTTTTTTTTTTTTTTTTTTTTTTTTTACTGGACCGATGTGTAAAAATGAGCAGATTTGTAAAATATTAACTTTTCCAATAATTTCACAGTTTCACTTGACCGACGCATGAATAAAATGATGACGCCCATCACAGTGTTAATCTTACATAAAGTGGAAGAATACACAACGTACAAACAAGTAGATCTTAAGCAGGGCTTTCAAAAGTGACCATTTTATCGTGAATAGCCTATAACATAAAAGCATCTTTTCTTGTTTACTTATATTTTATATAATATATTACATTTTCCCTAGCATATCTATAAGTTATAAGAATTATTTTATTATAATAATTACTATTATAAAACCAAGAAAAAACAGATGTATTCATAGTGCGTAATAAGAAGAAGTAGTTTTGATTATTGAACGAAAATTATTTGGTTTAATTTTCTAGACTAAGTTAAAGCTTTGTTTGCTTGAGGCGGAGGAATAACGCGTAAATAGAACTTTAGCAGCGAGCGCTGGCTTCAGAAGAGTTCGTACATGACTGGGATATAGTCGTCCCTCCACCCACCCCTTCCTCTGCACCGTGAGTAGCACATTCTACCCCAAAAACCACCTTTCCCCTTTTAACATACCCGAACCTTCCTTAGACACAGCGCTAAACAATAATGATCTATCGTTACTTCTTACTCAACTCTTGTCTCCCTCTTCTCGATGCTGCAGGGAATGCCCGAGAAACAATATGGTAGCTGGTATTTTACCGACCACTTATTTTCCTTTGTTTCTTTAAGTGGAAGCTCTCATTCAAAGTAAAAAAAAAAAAAAACCCTTCTTTTTTAAATACAAATACTGACTTTTTCAAATTAATAGTTTTAGTTACTCAGCTACACAATTTATACTCTAACCAATAGCTTCGTGAACACTTCTCTTTCGCCTAAATACACTCATATTAGCAGTGAAACGAAGTGTATATGTATATATATATATATATATATATATATATATATATATATATATATATATATATATATATATAAGTGACATGGAAAACTTTACATTGCAAACATTTAATTGCATTTTGTTAGTGATCTCATTTTTTTCGAACTTTCTACGTGTATATATTTTCGGGAAGTAAGAGAATTGGTATTATAGAAATTAACTGGAATCTCAAAAATAAAATAAAAAAATCATTTAAGATCAGCCGAAACAATTTAAATGTTTGTGCAGCCTTGAAATTATTTGGTTTAAAAAATGTATTAATTGGTATTAATTTGGCCACAAATACGAAACATTTTCTTAGTCACACATGCAGTGAAGAACCAGATGAATTTTGCGATATCTGTCTGATTGCGTAAAAATAAAACTCCGTATCCCAAAACTGCAAAACACTGCAGGGTACGGTCGCAAGAAGTTTTCTTCAGTTTTCCCTAGATAACATTCTGAATGTAGTCTCAAAAGGCGCCCATAATTCTATTTTATTCGAATGTGGGAGATCTCTGTTTTGAATGCCATTTCGGAAGTCATTCCTGTTAGACACGTTGACTTCGAAATCAGGTGAACAAAAGATCCTGCCATTAACTACAAATGGATGGCTGTACCTTCAACTATAATTTAGCAGCTTTAGACTTGCGCAGTGTAATAGTCTTGCTGGAAGAGAGAGTGAGTGATGTGACTCTTAACGAGTTCTTGAGAACCGATGAGGGTGAAATGAGGTGAGAATTGAGATACACCCCTGAATGCAAGGGTGGGGGAAACGTGAGATACCCGGGAAAATCCGCAGATCAGTGGCACCGTCCGACAAGATTCCCACTTGCGAAAATCCAGTGTCACCCTGCCGTGCATTGAACTCGGTTTGCCGTTCTGACACCGCGGTCCTGACATTAAAGGGTTTAAGGGTAGAAAGGATATGCACAAAGTCATACACTGACATATCTGTGTACACATACGAGGGATCTTAATGTGTGCCAGCTGAGCACATCCTATTCCATAATATACCTACCGACATGCTCTGAAGCCTCTCTTCCACGTACGGGATGCATGGATGCATAAGGTCTTTTCCGTACGCAGACTACACATACATGCCCTTCCCTAACCCGGCCAAGTGCAGCAACATGTCGTAGCTCCGATTCAACAAATGGACGGAGATGTTGACCCATGCCGTCTGGATAACTAAAGACGGTTCACGATACACTGAGCACTTTTGAAAGCCCTGCTTAAGGTCTACATGTATGCAGATTGTGTATTCTTCCGCCATGTATAAAATTAACATTGCCATGGGCCTGGTCACTTTGTTCACGTGTCGGTAAAGCGAAACTGTATAAGTTAGAAAAGTTAAATATTTTACCAATTTTATATTTTTTACATATATGAATTAAAAAAAAAAAAAACAGAAAGCAAAGTAAATAATTTCAGTACTCACAAATGTTGAACCTAACACTTTTCATTCAATGTTTAAGCACTGAACTATTTCCCTTCAGTCGTCACCTAATTTACTGTGTGCATGCTATCAGTTTGCCTGTTACAACAAGCACAGGTAGCGGCAATGAAATTTTTCAACGGTTGATTTCGAAAGTGCTCACTTTACCGTGAACAGCCTTTACCGATATATCCCAGCTATGTGTAGTTGCAGGGTCTTGTATGCGAGTACACCTCCCCACAACGTGCCCCGGGGCTCACATCGAGCGTACGGGTTGCCGCAACAGTCGTTCACTCTCCAGAATGCTCCTATAGTCAAGTCTCGACAACTTGGGCCCGGTGACACGGTGTGTTATCCTGCTGGAGTGTTCTATCGCTGTGCGGGCACGTGAAGTCCACGGAGGTCTGCAGTGCAGTGCCACGACCAGCACACTCTCACTCACGCGATTTCAGAGTGCAACTGGTGCAGGTCTGGACACTTGCAAGTCGTAACAATGCAGTGACGCCACCAACTGTTATTTTTACATAATGCTATACAGTGATGGGTATATTAGTGTATTACCTTTGTCCGAGTCAGGTTCAAGTGTGACTCCTCATATGATATGTGTTTCAAGTTGTCAGATAATACAGTGGCGGTGTTCTTAAGTCCAGGCGAGGCAGGTTGATAGTGGCAATAGTTCCCGCCTTGCGTTTACGTTCTGAAACCCCCAATAACTCAGGGTTTACTGCAGACTCCGTTTTTTACGATTATATTCATCGCAGGCACATGCTATGTGAATGTGTCTATACTTTAGACTAGGGTAGGTTTATGATAGCTAAAGTGGGTGTCTATAAGAGACTAAGCGGGTATTAAATTTGATTATATGAAATAATAAGTACATTTATATAAGCTTATGGGGAGGAGGGAGGACCAAGATATTGGAGAGCCACTCAAATGCACTAACCTTTATGTATCGTTGGGTAGGTTGTTATGGGAAACGATGAGCGGCACACCAAGTTGAAACTGCAACTGAAGATTATTCTTCTCGGCCAGCGTGTGTCCACAGACTCCGTTCTAGGCGTTGTATAGTTTATCGGTGGCGTAAATGTCCCGAATACTATGCCACCGGGATGGGAGATCCGCCGGTGCTTCAGTGCTATGTTTTACAAACTATTATAGTCGCAAAGTGTTTTGGATTCTTGCCTTATCCCGGATACCGGCGTGACATTGCCGTTCACTCGACTAGTCCGCAGTCATAACATCCAACATCGAGTTTCAATGTTATTTCTGGCCATGTTGCTCAGCTGTCACTTGGATCTAGTCTTGAGCATAGTCGCCTGCAAAATTAGTCTGTAGTTTTCCAACGACCATATCTCTGTCATAATTCCGATGTTTTGCAGCAAACGCTCGAACGTGAATATCCTCTATTACCGAAATGATATTATTCATAACATTAATTCTTACTGTTTTTAAAGTATCTCAATCCATGTTAATGACCATCCCCGGGGATCAAGTAGTTATGGGCTACCGCAGATGGCATTCTTTTTATACGCGTACATAGCTTGTGAACACAACATTTGCTTTGAAAGTGGCGATTGTTTTATTGTTTACAAGTGCGGTCCTCACAGTTTTTAAGTGAGGATAAGCTACCTTCGTCCATACAAGAGCACACCTTCGATTCCCAACCTTAATTAGTTACTTGAGTGATCCTTTCTGCCTTCGCCTCTAACTCTAACTATGTTAATAAAATGTGTGATTACAAATTTATATAAATGTGTCGTGAATGAGGAGTACATTTTTGTTTTCTTTACAAGCATAAAATATAAAATAATTTTCAACTCATTTCAGAGTATTGGTTTGGAGTCGTTTACAATGGAATGAATTCCAAAGATTTATTAACTCACGGACACTATATGTACTGATCCATTCACTACGAAATAAACTATATAAAATGCTAAAACCTACGTTTTCTTGCCAAAATTGCAAAAAAAAAAAATCGAATTTTGTTGCGGTAGCTGCGTTTTAGTAAGTATTAATAATATTTTTATATTAATAATGAGACAGTTGACAGATGTTATTATGTGGGAAGGTTTTTAAGCTGTTTTGACTATCAAATTAAATTTGTGTATGTATATGAATGCTAAACGCAATAAATATACACATTTGTACGATATAAATGCTCCAAAAAAGTTAAATATAAGACTCAGAATTCTACCTTTTAAGATTTCAAATCCTACAATTTCCTATCTTTAAAAATTATTGATGGGCCTCTTAATCAGTTATAAATTGATGGTATTGGTAATATAATTAACGGTTAGCAAAGTGATCTTCGCTAATGTACCCACATTTTCGATGGATGCAAACCCACTGAGGTCTGCCAACATTGAGTAAATATGGATATCAGATGTACCATGTACAGAGCCATCTTCTTGAAGAGCAATGAGTTTCAAGTCTACGTCAAGTTTTTACAGCTATAAAGAAACACCTCGATGAATGTTTCAATAATCTATCACGTAATATTCAGCTACCAAGAATGTCACAATAATAGTGGTTGATATAAAACTGCAGAAATAGTCAACATAAGTTGTACAGTATCGTTGCAATATTAATTATCATCTAGATAAGAGCGAAAAACTGTCGAAATAAAATTGCTTAAATCTAAAATTATATTTTATTCAGTGTCGCACCATTAAAAAAAAATCTTATGTCCGAAAAACTTGTTATGATAAAATTAATTTAACCTACATTTATCTGTATTTTTATTTTTAACATAATTTTTACATATTTTTATTGCGAACCTCTCGAGGACGTAGAAATGTCGTATTTGCTATTATTCAATAATAAGAGTTTTTTTTACTATTCCAAAATTGGAACATTTCCTAGCCGCTCCATTAGCTTACTGAAAAAATCTCCACGATATAAACGTTATCATGTGCCGGGTCTTCAATATGCGTATTGTGAGTGGCATGTTATGTATACAAAAATTTCGACAATCGTAGTGAGTATTGATCATATTCTATGTAAAATTAATACTCGTGTTAAGTTAGCCGCTTTCAAAAATTTGAATCTTTATTTGAAGAAATCCCCCAACACGTTGACCATAACTATGTAACTTACCCATGTAGATAAATCTGCCATTGCAGTGAAATTAAGTGATTTTAAATACACAGACTACGCAACTAGCAGAAACATATGTTTTCTTAAAAGTAAAACCAACCTTAGTACAATATTTTCGTTTACTAATGAATTTTATAGAAATTTTTCAATAATATATCATTTATTTCTATAATTCCGACTTTATCTTTAAATTGTAACATTGAGCTTGTTAATCGTTCTGAATTGATATGTATAGAAGTATGTAATTTGGTTAGGTAATTAAAGGTAAGGTTTAAAGTACTGTCATCTCCTAATACACGTCAGTTCAATAAACGTTACAATAAATGTGGCCTTTTCCATATCGATGAGTTGCTAACCAACCCACCTGCTGCTGAAGCTTTGCTCTAAATGTCAGTATTGCCTCGTGGCATTTCCAACAACGCGAGCTTGCCTCTCAAGTAGCTTATTCACTCTCTTTAAACTCCAGCAGTTTCGTCTTCCATATTAACCATCGCCTTCATAAGTTCTGAATTTTGCCGTCGTGGAAAAATAATGACGACCGGATCATCATGGTCATGATCAATTACTACATTATATTTTCGTCACTCCATTATGGTACTGGTTGTTTCATATATGACAGTATTTATTAAATCACATTAGCTAATTATATATTGTTCTTTATTTCTTACTGAAAATATCACAAGAAATAAAATGGAGGACGTTAAAAGTTTTGGTCCAAATATATTTATTTCTTGGTCACCAAGTATAAATATTATTTACTCAAGCTGGAAGACTGGTTTAAGACTGAATCTCTCATAAAATTAACTAACTGATATGATTTAGTTCCAGAAAGCATGTACACAAAATACGATTACATGAGGCCAGAATACCTTAGCCGTGATTTAAAAGTATGCTGAATTTTAAGTGAAACATTGTGGGATACACAAAATTGCCTTACAAATTGGGCTTATAAAATTAGAAATTGTTTTTTGGCTTGTTGGGGACATGGCCGTTTGTTTTGCGTTAATTCGTCTACGTTGATGCGTCGGACGCCTTGATGTTTTTTTTATGTTCCCGACACCGCTTCACTCGATCAGGTGGGGTTTTGTGTGTATCACTGGATTGCTTTTGAAATGCTCTTTCCAACCGTATGCGATTTCTGAATTTAGACTTAGTTTTTTTAAGAGTATAGGCCAAAATTTTGTTAAGTTTTATTGTTTTACATTAAACTCATGCAATTTCACCATAACCACACCACATAAATGTTTTTATACACGCAATCGATTGATCTAGACGAGAGCTGTCGATCGAAACTCAAACGAGCGTCGTAGCTTCTCCTAGTCAAAAGTTACACTACACAAAAGTTATGAGACGAGGCGAAACGAACTCAAAATTTTCTAGACTAGGTTAAGCTCTGTTTGTACGAGGCGGAAAACATCCTGGAAGTAGAACTTTAGCAGGGCTTCAGAAAAACTGGAAGTAACAGTGAATGAAATATAACAGAATTGACGGAAAATTACGATTTATATTGCACATTAAAGAAGAAAAACAATATCTAACAGTGTAAATTTGTTTTCTGGAACTACTTATTTAAATGTTTTAAAATAAATTATTTAGAGTGTAATTTTAATGAAAATGTAAGTGTATTCACATTTTGGGTGCTTCACAAAGCAAATTTTTAAATAAACCTCCACCAAGCAAGGCCATTATTATTATTATTATTATTACAGTTGTATTGAACAAACATTTAGTAGTACCTAGCTGTACCTGCGACTACGTTCGCGAGGATTTTACGATTTGTTTACACATTTTAAAAATAGAAATAGAAAATTGAAATAAGGCGTGAATAGTTTTAATCGAAATGTTTACATAATAATTTCTATAATCAAAACAAGAAAATAAATTTTATAGTTTTAAAAATTAACCAAATGTAATTTACATTTTTTTACTTCTAGATGTAAAATAATGATTTTAAATAATCAAAATAAATTAATTTATATAAATATTTCTTATTAATATATTTATTAATCGATTTCATGTACATAAATTTAAGTTATAAAAATAACAAGTTTCTTTACTGAAATTAGTGTGCATAAAATAAATGAATAAATAATATTTTCTACATCAGTCTCGTCACAGGGCTTAAACAACACCCTGCTCGCCAGTCGTACAAACAAAGAATGCAATCTATGACAGCCACTAACAACCAAAATTAGAAAAATTCCCACAAACCACGGCAAATCACAATGCACGAATTGTATGAGTACGTTTAATGGTGACATTTAAAATATAATCAAAAAAGTCCAACTAATATATAGAAGTAAACCCAAGCTACCTGTATATGATCCCAAAATACCACTCTCTGAAAGTCAACTTTGCTCTGGTAGCTGGATATTAAATATTTTTGATCGCAATATATTCTTGAAGGCCCTATTGTAAGATTACGTTTTATCTATAATAGCATCGCAGCTTCAATTGAAAAGTTGTATACGTCATGTTGTCTAGATTAACACTCATTTTGGACGACTCTTTCATGTGGTAATTAGTACAATTTCAATTAAAAGTAACTATCTCAAACATATGCCACTATAAGTAGTTAAAAACTGTGTTAACAATTTGTTCTCAGTGAAAATAAATTTTAACCTATCTTTTGCGAGATTAGTATTAGTTAAATTATCAGATAGAGCAGAGAGAGAGAGAGAGAGAGAGAGAGAGAGCAGAATATCAGTTGTCTAGAATGCAAGGCAAAGTGATCACGGTAATAAATCACCAACAAAGTTGCCGTTACGGATACCTACGTGAAAGGGCAAAGGTATTTGGGTAAAAAAGAGGTCGTGAAAGAGAGAGAAGTATTTCAGGCACGTAATCTCTTCAGTCATTTCAGGATCAGCTCGTGGAAATCACCGGTAGGCGAAGTTTAAGTGGGGACTGTGAATTAACGTAACGTTGTCAGTTCTCATTCCTTTCAATCTCTGAGATTACTTTTGGTCGGAAAGCAGGGTCGCCTTTACTGTCCGCGTGTGACACTCCTAGGGGCGTGTCGACATTGTGCATGCTATTCTGTAGTGCTGGAGTCTTCAATGCTCACTCAACATTTGTCATTTTGAGAGGCTGCGCATCTAGAGTTAGGCTTACCTTTGATCGCGCAGACGTTAAATTATGTTTTGCTCTCTTAGTAATTACCACATTGCATTTTTTTAGCAAAATAAATCTTCATATTATCAGTTTATTTTGCCATGTGGTTGAACATGCTGGTCTGAGCGTACAAATAGTTGGTCCAATCTCCGTGCTTGCAAAGTGCATTTTGTTTTATTTATGTTTGGCTTTAATTTCCTTTTTTCTCTCTTACTTATTCATCAAATCGGTATTCTGAAACAAAAACAATCATTGTTTCCGATTATTAGTAATGTAATTTAAAATAAAACCTATAGTCTGTAATAATACAAAATTTATTTATTTTAGATTTTACAAGGAAACTTTTTCTAACTCTACAAAATAAACTTCATGACAAAATGTTACTAGGTTTTCTCTCATAAAAATACAAACATTGTTTTCCCAGTGTAAGTTAATATAAGGGATCTTTAAGGGATAAACTGGGGCTTATGAATTGTTAAACTGCTACGCTTCATAATGATATTAAATTTCTGCGGCCAGATCGTACATTTGCACAGTTGCAATTTTTTTATAGTAGAAAATACAACATGTTCCATGTTAATGTTACACTCTTTGTATGGCATCACAGAGCTATCGTTAAAGACAAGGTAATAGGGACTGAATTTATTTGTTGTATTATGGACAATTCGTGAGCGCAAACAATCACAGGAATGATTGAAATAATATCTGAATATGTATACTTACATAATTTATATATTTTTGTATGTTATCAAGGGAGACTTCTTATCTTCAATTTATATTGTGTTGCTGCATTTTGTTTACGAACACTGAATGTTGAAGATCTCTCTATTGGTTACGAAAAATAACATTTATAAAGTAATTTTTAATGAATTTCGTTTTATTTTATTTTGTCATAAATGTTCTGTTTGTAAATCTTACAAGTAGCTATTTCGTTACCATCGGATGGGGATAAGGCATCTAATTGCCGGTGGCGGAGATAGATGGCATGGGGGGTGAGTGGGTGAGCCGATGAGGGTGAAGGAGCAGCGCCGGAATGCAAGGGAGGGGAAAACGGGAGATCCGATGCCCCTTGCCCCATTAAGGTAAGCGCTACTTTGCTACAAGGATGCGATCCCGCCAGGATGAGTCACATCGCGTGTTGCTTGCTTACAGCTGTGAGTACAGGTCCACTTATCCATGCTACAGGCCCACTTATCCATGCTACAGGCCCACTTATCCATGCTACAGGCCCACTTAATCATATTTGCGCAGTATTTCTTGGCGTTTCTGCGTTAATTTCCATTGTATTTGCTACAACACTGAATTTCTCTTTGCGGGTACTTTCAGATGACTTTGAAATAAATGAATGTTTCTAGGGGAAAAATTATATGTGGTTAAATTATTTATGTCCACGCACGTGTTACGAACAGTCACTTTGCTTCAAATTACTTGCTCTGGTACGTAATTTCATTGAGCGAAAACTGCATTTCGTGATCTGCAACCGTTCCGAAAATTTTGGAGTTGTCCACGTTAGGCGGACCATTCTGGATTTTAAATGACATTTATGCAAAGGCATTACATTATACGCCTGTATAAGTTTCCTGCAATAGTGAAAAAATCAATAATAGTTTGATTCTGTTTTCTCTTTATTTAATAATTTGAAACACCTGCATGATACAGTGGCTCTGTTAGTATATTTTTTGAGACGGTATCTTTATTCTGAAGCATAAAAGAAAGAACATACATCGTAAAAGTGTAAAATTACACTGACTTTAGTGGAAACTTGCTTGCCAAACTAGTTTCCAAACCGTGCTTTTTTTTTTTTTTTTTCTTTCAGTAAACGTAATGAAATGAAGTACATGAAGTAATAAACACATGCATGCTCGAATTGTAAAATTACAGTGACTTTAAAGGAAACCCTACTGACTAAACACCCTTTCTAATCAAGCAGTTTTTTTTACAATGAACGTATTTTAATGGAACTTTTCGAGAACTCTAGAATTCGATTTGGAAAAGGATCAGAACCGCTTAACTGCAAATTTGTGACAAAGAATTGTCGACATGACTAGAAAGTTTAATTCAGACATGGCGGATGGGAGTGTGGTGGGGTGTATTTATTATTAATATTTATGACATTCACTCTGACGCATCCCTTCTTCTTCAGCATTGAAAAAATACCCCAAAAAAAAAGTAATACAGTTTCATAAGCAAGTTTTCATAATGGTTTAATTAAAAAGGCATTTATAAATCATTCATTCCACTCTTAAGGTTGTAGCTAGAGTTAGTTAGAGTTAGAGTTAGTTAAACAACTTAATTAAATTATTTTGCTTAGGGATTGAACCTTAGTTGAACGCAGTTATTTCATTCAATTTTGATGAATAACATAAAATTAAATATTATTTTTATAACGAATTTGTTTTAAAAAAGCGGGGATTGTCATTACACAAACTAACAATTATTTTCCGTATACCAGCTTACACAAAAAAAAAATGTTTGTACTTTTAAGAGAAAAACTTTTTATTTAGAAATATTTTCATAGTTAGAAAAAAAGTTTTCCCGAAAAATATACGAGAGTATATTTGTAATATTACAAATTACAGGCTTTATTTAAATTTACATTGTTAAGAATTGGAAATAAAGTTTATTTTGGTTCTGGAAATCAAAATTGATGAATAATTAACAGAGTAAAGGGGGAATATAATGTCAAATATAAATCCCCAAAAAAATTGCACTTAGTCAACGTGAATATTGGAACCCACTATTTTTAACTCTTCACACTCGCATGTTCAACAACGCGGCCAACTTAACTGATAATATGAAGACTTATGTTGCTAATAAATGCAATAAGGTACTGACTAAGCAGGAAGAACATAATTTCTCAACTAGGGATGAAATAAGGTTTACGAATTAGAAAATTACCACGCTTCATAATGGTATTAAATTTCCTCGGGTGGACTGTACATTTGCAATTTTACTATAATAGAAAATACCGCATGACTTACCTAATGTTTACGCTCTTTGTACGGCTATAACAGATAAATGATTAAGGACAAGCTGATGGGACAGCATGTATTTCATGCTATAAGAATAAATACTGTACCAAAACAATAATAAAGAATGATTAAAATAAACTATCTACTAAAAAGTAACTGGGCACCTGTCCACAATGTTTGCTGGGTGGTTGCCATCCCGTAAGAATCTCGCAGGGCCACCTCTTGCGGCTATAACTGCTGCCATCCTGTCTGGTATGCTCTCTACGAGTGTTTGCAGGGCATCCACGGGGATTCGTCGCCATTCCTCTTGCAACAATTCCATGAGTTGAGCAATGGACTTTGGCCGCGCCTGACGAATCCTCAACCGGCGATCCAATTCGTCCCAAAGATGTTCTATAGGGTTGACGTCAGGGCTCTGGGCGGGTCAGTCCAATCGGCGAACATTGTTGTCGGCGTACCACTGGATAGTAGCCCTTGAAACATGGCACCTAGCATTGTCATCCTGGAAGTAATAAGGGTCCATTCCGTAAAAACGCCACAATGTTGGGAGCATTTCATTATCCAGAATGTTACAATAGGCCTCTGTGTCCATGCTGCCACGGACTAACACCAGCGGTCCTACGCCGAAGGCCGTGAAACAGAAGTCAACTTGCATACTGAATTACCTATCTTCACGGGTGCCCAATTACTTTTTGGTAGATAGTGTAGTATCTGTATAGGCACACTTATATAATCCATACATTTTTGGATGCCAAGGAGATTTGTTATTTCTAATTTACATTTTTTTGCTGCATTTCATTTATAAACACCGAATTTTGAAGACTTTTCTTCTGGTTACGTATAATCCCATTTATGCAGTAACATTTTAATTGGGCAACGTTTCATGAATTCCGTTTTGATTTTATTTTGTCACAAATGTTCTGTTTGTAAATGTTACATGTGAAATAAGACTGTGAAATATTATCTAAGGCTAAGTGTACATTGTGTGTGCATATATATTTATATATAAATTGTGGTATCCTACCGGCTTATGGTTATAAGTTTTATTGCGTAAAGAAGCTCTAAGTATTACTGATGCCACTTAAATGTCTCAGAAGCAGGCAAAGACTGTGGATAAAGATGTGGCTGTGAAACTTGGGAAAATCTGAAATGTTTATGTGTAACTTGTTAATTTGCGCTAGTCACATGTATTAAAGAAACGTGGTGAAACCAGTAAAGAGGAGATATAGCCTAGATCCCAAAAAATTGAGAATAAGATCTACGTTAGACGTTTACCCCACGACTGTCATAGAACGATTGGGAGAAGGGTCCACGCTCAGAACGACTTGTATTTATAGAGGAACTCAAGAGAGTCCGAGGACCATTCTGAGTGTAGATATCACTATAGCGTAGAGTCTGTGTCAGTCTCTCATGCAACTTGAACATTCGTTGTAAATATGATGGCTTTGCCGCCTATATAGACATTCTTACATCTTGTAGCGCCTGACCATGTCACCTCAGCTGAAATACCGCCCTACTCAGCACAACAATATGTGTATGTAGTTCGGTTTGTCAAATTAATAACTAATGCATTTCCCTAAAAAGATTAACAAAACTTCTGGGTCTGCAATTCTTTTTATTTGTCGAGTTTATTTTAAATTTCTTAGAGTAATTTGCAGAAAAATAATTTTTTTCAGGCATTATAAATATTCGTATGCTGTCATAATTTACTATTGAAACACTAAGCAGTTTTTTTTACGTAAATAACATCCTAGTATCGTTTAAATCTTACTATTGCTTGAGAAGATATCAAATATATTGCGTAATAACCCTTTAACTCAGTCATAACTGTACATTGTGTTTGTTATATGCTAAAAAATTACATATGGCAGGAGAAGACACAAACGCCGGAAGTTGTTGTTGGTCAAGGAATGACCACGAGAAAACTGTACACAAGTGTATACTACTTAATTCCATTATATTTGTTGAGAACAAGAAGTTTTGTTTATACATTTTGCAAAATTTCGAAGCTGTCAAATACGGAGATTTCCTTAGGTAGTTCTTCCTTACAATCACATTTCTGCAAATTATACTTAACATTTTTTACTTAAAATTATGCATCGTACCAGAAACAATATTTATGAAATATATAGAGGCAGTGATGTACAAAGCTAGTGTACAACGAACAGAGACTATATCATGTTGTATGAGCAATAATTAATTTATGCACCATTTTTATTCATCTAACCAGAAAATGCCTACATATAAAGTGAACGTGTAACACGGAAGCAGTAAATGCCTCCTACAATGTAATGATATGAATCTCTAAATTTTCGTATTTAAATTTATTTTTACACATTTTTTTTTTTTTAGTATTGAAGCTCCAAGTAAACATGTTTGTCTATTTGTGATTTCCTACAACATCACGGTTTCTAAAACCACGCAAAAAGTAAAAAAAAAATTATTTATGTTATTTTTTTCTTTCTTTTTCGAAAAGTTTGTAGAAGTGTATCCGATTAACGGAGGCAGTAAAAACCGAAGTAAATATCTAGGTGAGAGGACATCAAGTTTCAGTGTAGTGTTATAATAATTTCGCTGGACACAGTATGCTTTTTCAAAATATTTTTGTGAATGGTCTACGTCAATACACGTTCACAATAACCCCACATATAAGACAGGTAATTTAACGTATCCTTATTCCTAAGAAACTTCGTTAAAGTGAAAACGTTAAGAAAACTATATACGAACAATTAAGAATGTACGTCTTAGAAAAATGTTTTTAATATTTAGCATTCATACTACACTCGACTTGATGTTCATGGATCAGAGATTATTTCCCTTACTCCAGAAAAGTTCTCGAGAGATGCTAACGTCTCTCAGTAGCTAGCGGAGACTGGAAGGAAGTTTCAAATTAGTAAGAAAAGTCGCATGAATTCCGGACAAGAGGGGGAGAAAGGACTCGTAACAATGATCATCATCCTTTAGGCCCGGGACCTGCGCCATCGCCCTTGTGGAAGGAGGAATACAGGAGGAGCCGTGGAAGAGATGGAAGGAAGCAGGCCAATATGAATAAAGGGGGAGGACCTAAGAGGCAAATTAGCCATTCATATTCTCTGCGGGCTCTGGCTGATTTGTCCTGCCGCTTTTAGTCCACTCACGGCTATTTCACAATTTTCGAATCAAACCTTTGGAATATCAAACCACCCATGACGTGTTTAGTTATTTCCTAAATATGTTATTTATCTCAAGCGTTATATACCCCTGTTAACATAAGTGTATCTGATTTCTTATACAATTGAAGTTTTACGTATATTTTATTTAATAAATTATACTATTTAATTTATAACAAATAAGAGCAAAAAGTGAGAAAATATATGTATTGGTAGCGCCTAGTAAGAAATAGTTCTAATGCGAAATATCTTTACATCTGAGTGCGCACGAATTCGGTGCGTTGTCATTTGGTGTAATTTTATGGACTCGGTTAAGCTTAGTTTCATTGGGGCGGAGGAATATCCTGGAAGTAGAACTTTATCAGGTCTGTAGAAAAGTGTGAAGTGACCGTGAATGGCATATATTCGTGGTTATTGTGACTGCGCAAGCTGACTTGCAGGCGGCGCCGTGCTTGTGTCCTCGCATCGCGGAGGGATATGTAACTTGCCATACCGCCGAGTGCAGCTGGGTCGTTAGCGGCTCTTTACGAGCCTCGAAGCACGTCGTTCCGTTGGAGGAGGATCATCTACGTTGCTGCTCGCGCGCCTGCATATCCCGAGAAGAAATACGAGGCTGCTGTACGGCGACCATACCATTGCATGTCTCTCCGTTATAGAATTACCGTGGAAGAGGTTCCTCATGTACTGCGTATTGCTGTCAGCAAGTCTACTCGGGTTGCTTCAACTCTTCCTTACATCGAAAAATTAACAGACGCGTACAACGTATCTTTAATTTATAATTACAACAATAAGTAGAATATAAGTAACGAGTCATAAAAGCACAGTTAAGTACCTTTTCATGGACATGCTCTACATGCTCATATTTCTATGCTTGATACAGTTGTTCACAAATTGGAACAAATGTAGAAATTTATATTTACATGTTTGGATATTTAATATGTATAATGTTTTATGTCGTGAAAATATGCGTGTTGATCATGAAGAATCTCCGAGTATAATACAAAAACTGTTGCAACAGTTTTTTTTTAATAACCGTGTCAAACATGCCTCCTTTTGTTTAAGTAATACATTTAAAGTTGGTATTCCAGCTGCGAATTTTACTACTTTATTTTTTACCTCGCAGATTATCAACATTCCCCTCTAAATGTTTCGGAGGAAAGTTTAAGTAGGCTCAACTATAGAATGAACACTTTGACAGTAATGTCCAAGGCAGAATTTTAATGTATGGCCTGTCGTATTGAGTGACGAGTGTTGGCCTCATCACCAAGAACTAGTGCATGGCAGTGGCGCCCGATATAAGTTTCTCCATTAGAGAGTGATGCGGCTGCTAAGTTAGTTATGAAGAAATTTTCTGAAGTGCTTATATGTTCCGTATACCAGTAAAAAAAATAATAATTTTTACGTAAGTCATTGGCTGGAATCTTACATTTGATATTTTCTACCAGGACTACTTTCACATGACATTTAAGTAATCACACTTGACATTTTGCGGGCTTCAAACGATACTACTTTGTTGATAATTGTTAGTAATTATTACTTTGAATAATTGTACGTTTTATTTTAAATACATAGTAATAACAAAAATCTCTAGCCTATATGCGGACTGTAAGCGTATAGTTCGTCTATCCACAATAAGTAAATCAGAATTTTTCTTTGTCGTGCACGAAAACTGCACGGTTGGAAGCCCTACTGCAATACAAATAAAAGCGACTTGTTAAAATTGGCTGAAGATTGTTTTGTTTTACCGCCATGAAACGCTTGAAATTTCTGCTCTTCAGTTGGCCACGTTTTGTGACTAAATTTTTTTTTCGAATATTCGACAAAGCCTATTTTTTTACTTGTTATGTGATTGTGTTCGGATACACTCACAAAACCGTATACGCCACTAGTAGCGATACCATGATTCTCTGAGCACGTGAATATGGTTTCATTTGTTTTCCATTGAGTCCCTAACTCATGTTGCTTGGCCGCATTTCATAAATACGTATATTATTTATTATAATTACTCTGAGCGTCAAGACTGTACACAGTATCAGAGGGACAAAACATGCGCAATGATTTCACAGGAATATTTTGCGAACTCCGGCCACTTGGCGTCTTCAAAACCTTACATTTTTTGAATTCAGTTTATTCACACACTACTGTGAAAACATTTTTTGTCACTTCATCAAACTTTTATTAGAGTATGCGATATTTTCGGAAACTCGCTTTCTGTTCAGAAGAACGGATGGAGTGGTCTGTTTTCCAGCTGTATATTTAATTTATCGGAGTCCATATTGTAGGATTAAGCAGAGCACATTCTCCATCACTTCATATTGCCAGTCTCAATAATTTGACTGATTGGTGGCGCGATCCATCACACACGGATTGTTCATTAGCTTCATCCCCGTTTCGCACTTGTCAGTCGCGTGCACGATTTTATTGTTCTCTCCATTTTGCTTGCTCTTCAAATTCCAAGCACACACGGGAGATATATATATATATATATATATATATATATTGGGAAGGGATACGTTCATCATGATATTGTTTTATAAAACAGATACCTGCATGCAGAATAATGTTTATTTACTCTTTGAGCTTTTATGGCAGTGAGAAATAAAGAACTGAGATAAGCCCGACAAAACTATGGATTATATATATATATATATATATATATATATATATATATATATATATATATATATATATATATATATATACTAGCAGTATTCTCGCCCTCTTCGCATGCATATTCTTCAAATTCATTTTTTTTTTTCGTAACTAGCAAATATAAACCTCGTATTCCAAAGTTTTTTTCGCATGTTTTATTAAATTTGCATTAACTTGTTAGAGCTTCTCTGTATACTATGTTTATTGTTTTATTATTTTCTGGTAGCAAAATATATTGGTTTTTCTGGAGTTTCTACTCTAGATAACCCGACTTATAACTGGCCATGAGAAAAACATCCCTTGCTTAAATCTACTCCCACGAATTTGAAAATTTGTCCCTGGGACTGTTTTATTCTTAGAGCAAATCATACGTGGAATCGAGCTGTCTGACGGCAGGTCCAGGTAATATTATTGCTTCGATGATGTTGTTCCGTAAATCTTTTATCAATAGCCTCGTGCCATTACACATATTAGGTGGGTTTAAGTTCCGTAATAGCATTATTGGGTTACAATTATTTAATTTCAGGCCGTGTGGTGGCAGGCCAGAAGGATTTAATGAATTTATAAATTCTTGAGTGTAGTGCTCACTGTCCTCAATATCGGTGACGATATCAATGGATTAGTAATGTTTAACTTATCCGGGAACTTCTTGTAAGATCATTGTATTTTGTCATTAACTGTATCGTTTCTGGGATCTACTATTGCCCTTGAACGGAGCCAATGATAGTATCTTTGCAATAAATTTCCTAGATCAGTATACATTGCCTTTATATGATGTTCTAGTTTATGGACTTTGCGACCCAATCCAGCATCAAGTTTGATTTCAGCGCTACCACCATTTGCGCTTGGAAAAGGGAATTATTTCTCTCCAAGCTTTAGCAATGGGCTCTCATGTTAGTGCGCAAATTAAATGGTTGAACTGAACCACATAACGAATATGATTCTAGACAATCTTTTACAATGTCTGCACGTGTTTCTTTTGCAATGACAGGAAGTGTTTGACGAAAATCACAAGCAAAATTAAACATATGGTTTTTATACAACTATATATTCATATAATTAATGTATGTGCAACTTGTAGAGCTACCGCGTTTGGTAAGCCAGAAATTATTATGTGTGTGTATATATATATGTTTATATATAATATATAGTAAAACAGCGTCCTTACAGGTGTCCACAAAAATAATTATGAAACATTTTGTGGTGAGCCAAATATGTAAATCATATAATGATGTAAAAACCTTTATGAACGCCGTACGTATTCAAATTATATTTGTAATGTAATGTATTCCGCAAAGGTGTAGGCTGCCTCAAAAGCCACAAACCACCACACAATATCTGCATAGCTTACACGCAAACAGTGTATGATGATGGCAATATTTATGAACAAAATTAGCGAGTGAAACAGAAATGTGTTCAGCCTCCAAGGAACATGTCTGCTCAGCGACTCTCAGCTCAGGTACCAGGAGTAGTAAGCGTAGAACACTCACCCTTACAGCCCCACACACGTAGCAGGCGAACAGTTATTTGCCACGCAGCTGTACACTTTACTCAACATAGCTAGGCATATAGCAAGACAAATGGTTTATTATTCTGAACTGAAAATTATTGAGGAGAGGTAGGGTAACTGTGCATAATTAGAAATTATGTCAGACCTGTCGAATTCCAGCGATAATTGTTTATTGAAAAATATTTAAATGTTCAATTGCAAATATATCTTATCTGTCTTATGCTGGAAAGTAATCTAAATAAATAATCCTGAATGGCAATAGGCAAGATAAAGAAAAGTATTCACACTATAGCTGCCGTTAGGAAGTGGTCATATTTAACTGTAATTATCATACCCTTGCGTGAAATGTAGAAACAGTCTGACTGATGCATTCAAAAATATGCACTCTTCTCACAATAAAGTAACTTGAATTTAAAGAAAAAAAGCCTCTGCTGTCTCAGTTACGTAGTAACATTTAACATCTCTCTCAAGTTAATTATGGTTAAAATTGTGCTGAAGCTATTAATGGCGCCCTCCCAACATGGCGTCACATGGGACGTTCTACACAAACGGCGTTACGTAGAAAAGTTTAAGTTGTAAATTCAGATATTTGATGAAAGATTGCTCTCGTTGAAAAATACCAGTTTATTGATGCGTGCAGTACGGTGTCTCTCCCATACGAAACGGAGGTAGTGACTTAGTTACAGGGCGCGGTGCTGCTTAACGTGGCTCGCCGGCTCACGGACGTTACGTAGTCTTAGCTAGCTATCTGATCTCCTAACAGCTGTTTAAAGTAATGATGTGGAGGGACTTACCAGCACACAACTCGACGCAAAAACAAAGCTTAAAACTTTAGCAATCTGTGAGAACAAAAAACATCCTAACAGCTAAGTATAAATCCTCAGCTACGTACAACTTCCGGACGTGCGTCCTGACCTAACGTCTAAAGTCGTTGAAGGATGGCGGCAGAGAAAGCGAGCCTACAAACGACTGGCCCGGCCTAACCCTATGTTACGCTCTCTAGCCAATACGAGCACAGGGTTCGAACCTGTTAGCTAATCGCAAAGCTCACTAATTAACAAACTGAAATGACACACTCCAAAACGGTCTAAATCCCTATATCAAAGAGATACGGGTCTCATAGAAGATATCCAAATACAATAAAATTCCCTGAAACAATAACAATAAAAGTGAGACCAAAAAGAAAAAAATTAGATATTAATGAAAATATAAACAAAAAAATAAAATCTATCTATCCATCTTAATTAAACATAAATTATTGCCATTCGTACATCTACGTTTAAATCTCCTAGCCACGAGAAAGATAAATATAATACATATTATGAAAACAAAACATATGTGAAACATAAGTAAATTACAAGTATCACACATAAAAAGTGTCAAATACGTGAAACAAATATTAATTATGAAACTAGGTGCAGATCGTGAAAAAATGGTATGTTAAAAATGCTAAAGTGACGCCACCTATGAGTACATTTGAGTTTCTGAGATCTTGGAGAGTCCGGTTAGCTGCTTCAACATGAGCTATATGGCTCATAGTGCATCCGCCCCACGTAATTAATAATTCATCTAGTAACAATTTGCCAAGAGGTCCATTTTACATATGGAACGTACTGAATTTTGCTCCAAAGATAGTCTTACTGGTAGCTGTTAGTGGTAATTATCTTTTTTAATTGGCTGTTTTACTAAATCAACATTGGTATTATCTATGGCAAACCATCAAATAAAAAGTAAAAAAATAATTAATAATCTAGACAAATTAAAAAAAAAAATGTAAATTGAATCAAATTTTTCAGGAAGCATTTTAAATATATATATATATATATATATATATATATATATATATATATATATATACACACAATATTATTTAGTATGTCTTAATAACAGTTATTTGTTAAGCTAATGCTTAAAGAAACAATAGATCTTTTGTTTACAAAATAAACTCTAAATAATCACAAAATCATTAACAAAACCATTCTGTAGGCATCGATTTATTATTTTGAAAACATTTTTTATTACAAATAATTAACAATTCTTGCTAAACTAATGCAGGTATGGCAAAAATATAATTTAGTAGCAAATTAAATTCTCAACAAAAAATGTTTATGTACATATAATTATTTCGCCGTAATTGTAATTCGAGGTAAGAAAATTAATTTTAACATTACTTTAAATTAATTTATTTGAACATTTCTTTCGTAATTCTATAGTTTCGTGTATAAATTTACATTAAAATAGTAATTTAATGTTTTTATGTTTATTTAATTTTTTTTTGTATTTTAAAAATTTTCCCCTGTTGTCATAACGTCATGATATACAGTCTGTGTTCATCCAGAAGATCCAGACTACATACCAGTGAAATCATAGTTCCAGATATTATTTCTAACAAACTCACAAAATTTACCTCTTTATTATATTACTGTAGAGTTTAAGTATGTGTTTGTTTTCGTAATTCAACCAGCTACACTTACCTATAATATTTTACTGGTTGTTTATTAGTAGATTTATATCCCTTTAAAACGAAATTTTTATATACGTACTTAATTTAATTGTTATAAAGCCCTATTTTATGTATAATATATAACAGATACTGTATTCAATGTGATATATATTCACAAGTAAAGTAAATCCTATGTTAAGGGTTGGTTGAAATTTAAAGATAGGCGTTTCAAATTAAATGTATTCTGGCGAATTTTTTAGAAAAGATTCCTACCAGCGTATATTTTCAATATAAATAGGCATGGCGTACTCTTTGCAAAACACAAATTTTAAACAATTCCATGCGCACAGGTCATATATGTTATGTAAACATCTATGCTGTAGGGTAATTCTCCTTAAAAATTCGGGAAGAATGTATTTTGTTTGAAACGCCTATCTTTCAAATTAAGACACTGAGGCGGCATTTTCTTAATATGGAATTTCCTATTTAAACTGTGTAGCTGCCAGCCGGTAAGCAGTGACCTTAAGCTCATTTTTTACAAATTGCCCAGAGGAAAAATATTTTATTTAATACAGATTGTACGTCCTCTCCACAACTTTTCTTGAAACTCGTTTCTTATTTTGGTCGTTATTATTTAGTTATTGTCACAAAAGTGATTTTTAATCGCCTAGTGGGTAAAAAGGTAATTGCAAAATTACGAAGTCTTGGTAGTTCGGTATGTGTCTTGATTCCGGAGTCAGACTAGGTTGGATTAGTTTATTTCGTAAATGTTCTCATTACAATGTGCTCAGTTACCGGATCAACGGCAGGTTTTATATTGTGGCCTGTAAAATTTTCTTTGTAAACCTTTTTGAGCATTGCTCCATAAAGTTCGCTCTAAATACGAATCAATGGAAAACTGCTGGTTCGCAGTCAAATGTAACTACTAGAATCAGTGAAAATAACTGCATTTGGAATCGGTGGGAAACCACTTGTTGTTTCAGTGAAACTATTACACTGATTGAAAAAGTAACAGCCGACGGCAAGCGGTGAATTAAAATTGGTTTATAATGAATTTAACCGAATGAGCCTAAACTTATTTCCGATAATCACTTTCGTTGTGAAAATCAGCGTTATTGAAAAAAAAGTAAGTAAAAAGAACGAATTTGTGATGTCGAGGATTTAAACTCAAAAAACAATGCTTTTAGATCGTTACCTTACCAACTGTCCTACCAAGCCATTGTCGACGGAAGGGAGAAAACTTGTTAATACAACTAGTACACGTATGGATACAATCACTTCACAAATATTTATGCAGTTCAAACCTACAAACCACGCGCTACGATAATTACGTGAAAACGAAATGAATGACAGGAAAAACGAAATTTATAATTTAATGATTAAATTACCTTGTGAAATGGTATTATAAAAGAAGAAACCGACATTAAAAGAGTATATTTTATAAGGTTTATTAGCTTATGTGTTTGTGTTATTTTATGTAATACACCTTGTTAATATAATCTAAAAGTAAAAAACAAATCACTGAAAAACAGCAAATGTCACTGAATCAACACGTGAAGGAAAACTGAAATTTGTTCACCAATTCGTCAGTTAAATTGACTAAAGTGACTGTTGAATAAGTCAGGCGCTGTCAACTGATTTAAACGGTGAAATATCCACTGATTCTGATTTAGAATATGACGTTTCACACTGTTAAAAACAAAATAAATCAGAATTAGCTATGTCTGTCATTTAATTAACTTTTATTATATTTGTTAAGATTCAACGTTGTTCAAATATATAGAAAATTTTGCTTTGATATTAAAACACTTAAAGTTGCTTTCATATCTCACCATGTACGAAAGTCTTTGTCTGGGCTGTGGCAGTGTTCTCTACACAACACTCTTGTGGTCATTGGATGTTACCACGCATACCCTCCCCCCCCAACCCCTCTTCTTCGCTGTTCAACGAAGTATTACAGTCTGAAAGGATCTTCTAAATACTAAACAAATTTCGTAAACGTTAATTTATTTTTTTAACAGTGCCAAAAAAAGAATTTTACTACATGTGAAACATTATAAATTTAAAAACAAAAATATATATATATGTATAATAATAATTAAATCAGCAGTACTTGCTTGTTAATGCGGAACAAATTTTGAAACCCATTTTCCTAAGAATTACCTGCAAAATACAAAATGTTTGACTGTATAAACACGCCTAGGATAATAGGTGAATGTGTCCTTACATTTTAAGTGAACCCATGGTTTTCTGCTATAGTAGACCGATCTGAAGGTTTTTTTTTTTCCCGTAGAAACTAGCCTTAGATAAAATGTGAACCAATGTTATTTATTTGGTTAAACGTAAAAATACCAATCCTTATTTTTTATAAGATCTATTCTTAATAAAGTACGCACTTTTGAAAAAAAAAAAAAAAATATTGCCCGTAGCTATACATGTATGCAAGCTTCCAGTTGAGTTGACTGCGAAATAATTAAATTAGTTGATATCACTTGATGGTGTATTGCTGAAGTAATCATATGCATCTATTCCCCTGAAGTTAGCGCTCCCAGTTTGATGCAGGGGCCGCGGTGGTGTAGTGGTCAGGCTACTCACCTCCCACCTGGGCGAACCAGGTTTTCTCATGTGGCTATCATGCCGGACGATGACGCTGGTCGGTGGGTTTTCTCGGTGATCTCCCATTTCCCCCTCCTTCCATTCCGGCGCTGCTCCATAACTCATCTCACTTCACCCTAATCGGCTCTCGAGACCTCGTCCATACCCGCCCACATCTCTCGACTACACCTTCATTTAGAGTAGGAATCGGCATAGTAATGCTCTCGCATTACAAACTATTCCATCATCTCACCTAGATGACGCACGAATCATTTGATCAGGCCCGAGGCTATATTAACTTTACATATGGCGGAAGGATAGAAGATTTTGAGCACAGTAGATTCAGAGCTGGTCTCGCCAAAGTAAAGCGCTCAAATAACTGTGAACAGATTATATTCACGCTATAACGATGGAAATGGCCGTCAAGAACTGATCGTCGCCTCTTGAGACTCACTAGTGGTTGGTTCGATTTTACTCGTTCCTCGTATTCCAGTCCACGTAATTACCAAGAGGCCGAGGATACTCGGGAGTGATGGGAGCCGGCTGGTTTCATTCCTCGCTAGGTGCACACTTTGTACGAACACAGTGGCAGAAATTATACAGTGCCAAGCATACTTCTACAACAGGCTTGGAAAATCGATGCTAGTACTTCGACAAAGGGAACATTTTCGCCACTAGGTAGGCGCTAGTGTCGGCAGTCGACCACACTTTCTCTATTTTCTACGTTAATATACAGGATATTTGCAATAATCATTTATCAAATACTATTAAATAATTTCGTAACTCAATGAAATCGCTCTCTTTAACCATTCACGTAGCTTAAAATTTTAATTGAAAGGAACCTTTTGGAACACTGCGCACCTAGTGCTGGAATTTTTCCCTATGACAGACTCACCTATAAGATATCTCGTTATGTTCTTAACCTGAGTAGATTAAATCTTAAATTTAATAAGCTCTTCCTTGCTTCCAATGAGACGTGCACATTATTTACTAAAACTCATTTGGAACATGACTTTATGCAGGCCTAAGCGTCCATATGTATTTGTACACACGCATATAAGTAGATGTATGATGTTACATGTTATATATTGTAAATCAAAATTTTCTTCGACAGTTTTTTCCTGAGCGTACATTATATAATGTTTATTTATTGTATATATATATATACATACATATACACTCACAGTATGTTCACATATAACACCGAAGAAGAACTCCTGATTCATGTGATGCCTCATAAAAATATAGCTGAAATATTTGCACGACATATAACGTAACCTCTTCCTAAAGATGGCACGAGTCCTTAAAACTGGCTTACTGCGAATAGCTCGGGAAATAAATTTACTGGTAAATCTGGGTGTGTGGATAGAATGTCATGAAACGAAGGTAAACATCTACACCAAATACTGTCTTTGTCATAAAATAGGCCATGGAAATAATAAGGGTTGCCGCCCTGCTGCTGCTTGAAATACCGCTGTGTGAAGTGACAATCGAATATTCATGGCGTATAATAAATAAGAAAAGTGAAAAGTAACAAAAATTGTCCTGTTTTGCTACGCTAGACTGCACAAATTTTTCGAAATGGGGGTGAATACTAAGCAATAAAATTTTGAAAATGGTGTAGTGTTGCTTACCAACACAAGAAGGCTAATATTGTTAATTTTAGCATTCTTGTTTATCATCCATGGGTATTCGATTGTAATTTCACACAGGGAGATGTTTAAGCAACAACTAGTAGACAATACCCGTTATAGGCCATTCTTGGTTAAAGTAAGCACTTTTTGAAGCTGTTTCACCAAACATAATAATCAATAAATACATTTCATTGGGGCATCGGACTTTTGGATTTTGGTATGGTGAATGCATACACTCATGTGGCAGGGTTTACACTAACAATTGGCGGAAGGATAAAAATAGCTCGAAAGAAAAAAGTAACTAGGGCTTCAAAAGTGCTCACTTTACCGTGAATGGCCTATACCTTCATGACCTACTTGTATGATAAAGACAGTAAACGCTGTAGATGTACTTCTGCGGCCTTATCCCCTTGCGAAGTGCCTTGGAGATGGTTACTAGCATCATTACGTTCGCACGAACAAACCTCTGGTTTCCCAGAAGTGTTTACGTCGTTTCTCAGTGCACTGGTGGCCTACTGGCTCATCTGATATATCGCCTGTTGAACGTAATGACTCGAGTTGATGCCAGTTTCCTCCTGGTTGCAGTGGTGGTTTTTCAGAGCATCATTCGTGACAACTGTCTACGAATCTGTCACAGATGTGATTCTGCATATTTATTATTCCAAGCCTAATTGTGTCGAAGGTTGTATCCAAATATGTGTAGGACAAGGGAGGTACCCTTTTCCGTATGTGTACGGAACATTCTCCTAAAGTATTAATACAATTTTTTGGTCAGTGCCACCGCAGAACTGAAATTTCGTTTTAATCTACCGGTTCCTCATCCTTGACGTGCAAATTAAAAAGTGTACGGCATCCCCTAGGTGCTGTTTTAAGACACGAGAGGATGCGTAATACGGTATTGCATTTTCGGTGATTAATTATGCACATAATTTATATATTTGTTTTACGCTGTGTTAATTAGATTTATACCTGCACGTATAGCTGTGTCAGCAAATATTTCTCCAGCTGGTTAGTATTTGCAAAACTGAGAAAAAGTGCCTAAATATTCTTATCGTTATGAAAGTTACAGTCTTCTCTGGACAGTGTTAATGCGTCCAAATAACGACCTCTTCGACGTTTTACGAAATACAGTAAAATTTATGATTTTTGGAAAATGGTATGCAAGTGTTAGTGAGGTTAACTACTTATTTTCTGCGAGTTAAAATAAATGCTTTCATAGTCGTATTTTCAATGGTTTTGTTATGCTTGGTAAGAATGAAAGACGTACGCACAGTTGAATTTGCATATTGTTGTTTCGTATCAGTGTCTGCAGCGAACTGGTGGGAATTTCATGCCCGGTCATGTTGCCTGGCGTAGATCCTATTCATAAGCGGGAAAGGAAGAGGGCGGTGTTGGGGCGGGGTCGCAAGCTTGTTTGTTGAAACAAACCGTGTTTAAATCACGCTCGTTATCCGGCGGCGTCAATGTCGCCCGCCCAGAGCGCCTGATTGCTTCCCGACCTGGCAGGTCAACGCACGCGAAACGTCACCCTGGGTGTCGGATGTTCGACTGGGGAACGGGTGTTGGCGACCTGCGTGTCGATGGGTCGATACACAAAGCAATTATGTCGATACGGCCGGCGTTCAAAGTCTCCTCGTCAAGGCCTGTCACTCCCCCGCCCGCCTCCGCGACAATTTTTTTGCCAAAGAAGTTCGGTCAAATGAGGTCGAGCGTATGCGCCCAGGACGCTGACAAATCGCAAGCGATATATGTTGGTATTTAAAATTTACATATTACGAATAACAATTACGCGTAAACTACTTGCACTGGAATCCTGAACAAAAAAACTTTATTGACAGTCTAATTTCCTCTAGTTCTATTTCCTTGATATAAATAGTCATTCTTCCATTTGAAAAAAAATGCAAATTTGTTGAAAAATTAAAGATTATAATACTTATTAAAATCTGTGTCTCGGCTGCAATTATGAGCCCTTGTCAGAACTTCAACTCTGTGAAACCAGCACATCAGTAGAAGCTTTAATTTCTGAAATATCTGCATTGCAGGTTATTTGTCCTGAAGGATATTTCTAAAATATTCATCCGATCTCCAAATGCTGTATCTTTTAAACTAAGGAAAAGAAAACCATGAGATAAAGAGTGATACACATGCCTGACTATAAATTTTTCTTACAATTATCACAAATGCCCATACAATAAGCCCCGCTGCAGAAGCACGTCATACATCTACACGATAGTCAAGCTCGTCCAACACATCAGCGAGGCTGTCTGGAATCACTGCAGCTTCTGCACTGCTATTGTTATGCGGTATAGAAGTTCGTCCTTGCGAAGAAGAGGACCGTAAGTGAAAAAAAAGTTATGACTTTAAATAGCAATGCCGCCCTACAGAGAAAAAAAAAAACTATATATTTCTATAGGACCACGTGTGTGAGGTAAGATATTGCGGGCAGGGCGTAATTGTGTCCGTATGATACTAATGCAAATCAATGGTATCCAGTTATTCTATATGGCCATACTTCATTTATTGCCATATTCCGTGTAAATGTGTACGATGTTTTTAATTTTCGTATTTCTATACAGCCACATCGGTGTTTATTGCCGTTTGGAGGAAATGAAAAGTATCCTTGATCTCATTACATTGGTACACCTGACCAAAGTATTTATTTCATTGTTGCGGTATACTTAATTCCATGATATTAGCACACTTGACAAAGGTACAGGTATTCTATATATTTCTGTTTCATTGAAGTTTTAGTGTTTATGCTGAAACATAGTGTCGTAGTAAGCCTATGTGTATCTCTCTAAGAATGCACGATAAACAAATCAAGAACTGAGTTTATGAAAGCATTAGCTGCACCTGTAAAGAATCAGGTACCTGATTATTAA
The DNA here is from genome assembly GCA_029891345.1 of Dryococelus australis. Lineage (NCBI taxonomy): Eukaryota > Metazoa > Arthropoda > Insecta > Phasmatodea > Phasmatidae > Dryococelus > Dryococelus australis. The sequence goes on along the minus strand of CM056993.1, from coordinate 257,595,082 downwards.
TTTTCATGGCATTAATATCTTATTCATAAATCGGTCGAAAATATTGACGATTCAACTAATATGGAAGCGCTTTATGGGAACCTTTAACAATTAGTTCTGTTTCCTGTATTATTATAGCATAGCTCCGATTTTTGAAGTGAGTTGGACGACAGTGTTGTGCCTTGACAAAACCTGGAAACCCGAAAAAAATAGTTCAGATTATGATACGCATGATCCTCGAAGTCTGCGCCAAGAAGACATAACCTCACATGTTGAACCAACAGCTGTGCCAGAGGTCTTCATGGACACGGTGGGAAGTAAGTCAAATTACATTTATGATATTATTTCGTTATGTTTCCAGGTAACGTGGAAAAACCAACTGAACCATCCCAAAATGTCTCACCCAACCAAGAAGGCCAAAATAAAGAGTACGACGCACAGAAGAGTAGGCAAAAAACAAGGCGAAACATAACAGGAACCTAGGCTTAGAGTACACTAATTGCAAAGCTGAAGTTGTGTCTGCAGACTCTATGAAACCCAACTGTCAAGGTAATTGTAAATTTCAATGTAAAGATAATGCTCCTGAAAATAGTACATCTATTTCCGGCAAATACTGGGGCCTAGAGGACAAATACTCGAAGAACATGATAGTAGTATATCCTAAATATCGAAGAGTTAGTGCTACACCCCGCGGGCTAAAAAAAGGACACTATTTTGAAGTGGATGGGCAGAAACTGAGAGTTTGCAAAATATATTTCATGGATACTCTAGATGTGGGGGGAAATGTGATAAGGAAATTCATAAAGAAACTTGATGATGGTTTTGTAGAACCTGACATGCGGAGGAAGCATTTGAGACACAGAACACTAGAACTATCCATTAAGGAAGGAATTTCAAGAATATCAATTTCATACCTAGGATTTAATCCCATTATTTGAGACAGTACACATATCGCCAATACATAAGTGACTACGAAACGATTGCAGATATCAACAGAGATTATGTTACAGATTGTATAAATCAAATTGTACAGTTTGGTAACTATGCAGCTTAGTAAGCTGAGCTTACGGGCATGTTTTTGTAACACAGTTTAACTTAGGGATTTTTGTTCCTAAAAAGACCAGTGTTCTTTCAGTGAGACTTGGGAGAATACCAGTAACAACGAAATCTTGTAGGATAGTTACGACAATCACAAGAAAGAATGTGAGCTGAGCAAATGGGGGCTAAACAAATTGACAGAAATCGATCCAAAGATAAGGAGTGCATTGCAGTCTGCTTTGACAAGCAAACTGTCCTGCCTACACCAAGTTGAGACATTTCACAATTATACTACAAACATAGGCTCTCGAGGTACAATTTCACTATATTCAACATGGCCATTGACACTGACCATTGCTTTAGTTGGCTCGAGGGCCAAGTTAAACGTGGCCCCTACTGAAATTGGTTCCTGCCAAAATACCTTTTTTAAGAGAGATAGTGTTTGAAATCCCATTTATTTAAACACGTTTATTGTTTCATTATACATAGATGCTGTATTTTCATATTATATCTCACAAATTTTTAAGTACTGTTCAAACACAAAATAAAGGTGATTACATGCACACCCTCATTGAAAGACAGAAGAAACATTTATTGAAGGGAGAGCCCGTTTATGTTCCCGCTCGGTGGATAACAGTCATAGTCTGCTAAGAAACTGCATCACCATTTGAAATAAATGTAATGGCCACGGCGGATATGTATAACCTGAAACAATTGTGCACCTCCTTTGGATTGGTGAAAATGTGTTGTGGAATGAAATAAAAGAAATGAAAGTTGAGAGAGAAGAACCATATAAATTAAATACAAATTAAGTTGTGAAGCTAATAAATACAGCATCATCAATGTTGATCGCCGAAAAAGAGGAGACATTCAGGAAATCATGAGCCTACTTCTGCATACACCCAGGTCACAGGAATCAGTAATGCAAAGAAAAGATATCTTCTTATCTTGTGTGAAGCAAACACCACGATTTCTTTAAAATCCTTCGTGTTTATGCCGAACTACAGGAAGTAAGTGCACATTAAGTAGGGGGAAAAAATACATTACTTCAGTACAGTCTACCTTTTCAAAATCCTTGCAAGTATTTAAAATAATGTTTTGTATATGATATGCATTTTGACTAAAATGTGACGTATAGGATGTATTATATTAATGCTAGTAATATTAATTAATTATTAATTTTCCAGTTGTTCAACTCAAGTACAGTGTTCATTTTGTCAAAACGTAGACCCTACTAATTGTCTTATCAAATATATTTGGCCATATTGCAACGACTTGAGATTCAGTTGTATTTTATTATGGCCACAAGTGCAACAAATGTGTTTATAATTAAATATATCACATGTTATCTAAAGATGTAATAGGCCTACTAAGAGCTCCCAATATTGTGCCCATTTTAAAGAAATTGAATTTGTTTTATAACAAATCAAAATTTCCAGAAATTTTAAAATATTAAACTGTAAATATCTCAGAACTGTCAATTTTGCACTTGTGGCGTGCATGTCTGGTGTCACCGCAGCCACTGCTATTGTTATACTGTTTCGACGTTCGACCATTGTTGTAGAAGAGTGGCGGCACGTAAACTGAATCATTCAGCCCCCCCCCCCCCCCAAGAAAAATCACAGACAGTGAGAGAGGGTGATCTTGGCGGTCAGTGGTGTAATATAATGCCACCAAATGAACGAACGATACTGTGAGGGGAATGCGCAGCTCTCCCACTTCTCGCACGACCTACGGCGGGAAAGACAGGTACACTCAGTAGAAACTACTATGGACCGCCTGGGATATATTCGGGAATGTCTAAAGCTATAGTGTGGCTTCCATACCGATTATCATATGACATACGAGGATTCAATTGCTTTATGCTCCCCCAGTATACAAATACATCACAGTGACATTCGTTACAATGGGCGTTCGAGGCGAGTCAAAATATTTCAAAAGACCGGGTTAAATTAAAGATAAATTTGTGGAGTGGCACGAAAACATTTGCCTATTAAACAAAAAAATACGAGAGAGGAGAAGCTACAGCATCATCAATAATATGCATAGTGAACATTAATTGGAATTTATTTGATGTACCTACAAAAATGATTCGCAGTAAAAATAATTTTGTATTAACAATAAATTATTTCAAAAAACACACAATTCCTTTTTTTAACCCCTTTCATCGTGTTTCATTTTTAAAGTACGCTGTTCTAATATGCATAAACTGTCATTGATGCAAATACGATTTAAAACACTTCCTGAAAATCTACAAAAATTTGACTATGGTGAAATTATTAATAGGAGCAAATCTAGAAACACAGAAACATTCCCAGTATTTTTTTCTGAAATACTGTTAGTAGCCTCATCTGTCAACACTTTTTTCTGGTTGGGTCTTTCTTTGTGATACAGTTTTTGCCAGCTACTCGCGACTTGACAGTGTTCCAGATATATTATATGGCATTCAGACTACAATGGTATCCGGCAGCCTGACTACTTGGTGGTCACTTCAAGAAGTTCGTCTACACAATACTTGGGGATAGGCGTTGGCATTTAACAACGTAAAGTAGTTCTGTTTTAGAAATTTCTTCATAAGCAGTATTGTTTGTCTTGAGCCTCTCTTGCGTTTCTTTTCTGCGGGCATAAAAGTTTTGAATAGTGCTGTAAGGTACGGGTTTCTTTACGTTTGTGTTCACTATGGAAAATAACAGAAGTGCGAGAGTATCCCAAGAAATTAAGAACTCTCTGTAAAACCCAAACAGAAATATTATTAGTAATAGACTATATAATTCGGGAAAAATGAGAAACTTAAGATTTATTAAATAATTAATAATAAAATGATTATTAATCTGAAGTTAAGGGACACTAATATTCCTAATAGTGCAGCGAAGAAGCAAGGATTTCAGACTTCTTTTAATTAGAGTCAGCATTGATAATATATGATTATTTATGTCACTTAAAATTAAATTATCTAAGACACTTCACAAATTACCAACAAAACAACCATTTTCAATCACTGCTCTGATAAGAAGTTCGTAAACGAAATACATATTCACTTTTAATGAAAATAATATCATACTCTGCAAATAAAACATAAAAAACAATTCAGACAATATATTTGGTTCAGATATATAATTCCTACCTGATGTCAGAGGCAATAAAATTATCTCGCATATTTAAATTAGGACTTATCTAACGTAAAATCGATCGTCTGATGGCATAAGCAATGAGTAGCCATTAAGCAAACAAAGCGACTATCGCTTAATTAAGTTTTATGGACTTTTATAAAAAAAATTACAGAAATACAGTTTTTATTCATGCTCGGCTTGTACAGCTCAGTGGAAACATTATATAATCTTTCAGGCCACTGTAGTTAGAATTAATTAGTTTATTTGAATCGACTGTCGTCACGTCAGATTGCATACTAGATGAAGAGGCTTTCGGCTCAAAACTTATACTGTCTTTATAATTCAGCACAATATAGTTAATTCTCATAGAAATATTGAAGCAGGAATCCTCTCAGACTAACAAGGTGAAAGCAAGTCTCAGGAATCTCAGCTGGGCGAGAGAACATGTGCCTACCCAATTTCTTTACTTGGACAGACGAAGCGATGAAAATTGACAATTCATTTCTTGATCAGAATGAATGTGAATTACCAGTTGGGGCTGGATCCCTCAGTTACGTCCACTGTGAGACAGCCGTCACACAGCATCGTTTCGTCCATCACAATCCCTTCTTCTTACTTCGGAACAGTCATTAAAACAATATTTTTGCCGAGTACAATGCGGACTTGGAACCTCTAGCAGTCTTTACTTTTTTCCTCTCCAAAATCTTCTAGAAATAACCTTTCATCGGCACATCACTAGTTTTCAAGGGCAAAAACATCCATAACAAAACTTTCATGGATAAAATATTGTAAAACCTGTATCTTTAACATATAAGAACATTTAAGTAGTGTGCTCGTAGACTGCAATGATTAAAAAATATAACACAGAAATTTAAATTAAATTTTTAAATTGACGCACTTATAAGAATCTAATAACATCAAATAAATAGTTAAATTCTTTTTCCCATATCAAGGCTTATGGAAAATTTAAATTAAAGTTGCAATAAAATATTTTAGTAATCATTTATCAATATCAAGAATGTATTTCTGAAGGGACTTGCAATTTAAAAATGTACCTAAGATTCATTTAACGTTCACATTAACACAAACGTAATGAGTTACAAACATACACTAGTTGGTAAGTCCGTAAATATTACAGTGCGTCGAACCACGCACAAATCAGAGCCACCCCAAACTTTTTTCTGCTACTCGCCTTTAGATTTTTTTCCCCCCTGGAGTACATACTTTACGTTCTGTTAGTTTTCATTCACTGATTTACTTCAGTATTTTACATATCTTCGTCATCTATTTCCCTGTCACAGCTGCTGCTCGTTTCGTGGCTTTTTAATAGGATAAGCAGGTATGTCTCCCAGAAAATTTCTCGTTATAGTAAAACTCAAAAAGCTGTCAATATTTTCTCGCAGACTGCACGGTGAATTGTAGGATGTTTTTTACTACTCTTTAGTGAATCCCTCCCTCAAGACTGACGTGTTCGCTTATAAAGGCTGTTCACGGTAAAGTGAACACTTTTTAAGGCTCTTGCAGATTTTTCCTTTTATACAATTTCCATATTCCTGTTGTTTTTTAATATAAACATTGCAATGTGACCACTAAACACAGTGTATACATTTCACCACCATCAAAATTTAATGCCTGTGGCTGCAATAAGATATATTTATTAGCGGTTAGTGCCTGTTGCAAGGGCCTTAAAAAGTGCTCACTTTATCGTGGACAGCCTATATGCGCATAGACTGTACAGAAGGTATCGGTGAATGTTAATTCTCCTGTGATTGGGTCGCTAGACCTTTCCCGCCGCCGTTATTTCTCCTTAAGTAAGGCCAAGATACCGCGACCTCAGTCTTCCCAGATATTTTATTGACGTTGCCGAGTTATACCAAATCAGCAGGTCCCTGGCGGTCGACCCATACATGCGGAAGCTCTTTGTTCAGGAATGTTCGAACGTGTAAGTGCTCCGTCCTGCTGGGAAATGAAGTCACCACCTGTAATTGCCTGTAACTGCCTGTAACTGAGGGAAAAGTCAGCTCTGCAACGTTCGCAGGTATGAGGTTCTCGTGACGGTGTTGTCAGGAAAAAGTAACGTGCCATAAAACTTTCGTTCGTAATCGACGTAGAACATATTCACTTATTGACTGCTCGACCACGTCAAGTGGCTGATGTGATCTCCGCATCCGTGCCTGGTGGCGGTTCTCGCCATACAAGGGAGATGGAGCGTGGACTCGGCACTGTACACTCAGCGTGAAAGAGAAGTGCAGTCTTCCATTTACTTCTCGAGAAAAAATGTACAAAACAGCACATGCCATTGTTTATCATGTTGGTGGAGGGCGTACACGAGTTCAAACCTGAATGGTTTGGATAACAAATGCCGTCGCAAATCACGCCAGACAGTCGTGTGGGGAAATGGCTAACTCTCTGCTGGTACGACAAGTAGACTGTTGAGGACTTTTACAAAAGTACTCCGGATGGCCCCAACGTTTTCGTCGGTAAAACGGTGGGTGACCTGTTTATTTCCCTTTGCACAAACAACTTGTTTGTTTAAATTGCTCGTGTCAACGTCGAATGCTCTGAACAGTAGGGAGTACAATGCCACATTCTCGCCGAAAATCACTATGTACAGTCGTCACATACTTGCATTTATTGCCGACCTCCCGTGGCATAGTCGGTTGGTGCGCAACCGATCTGGGGTGCGGGAGGCTCTGGGTTCGAATCCTGGGTAAGGCATGGCTTCCACGGTCTTTCGGGAAATATTATTTAATGAAACTTCCTGTATATGGAAAAACCCTTTAATATACATAATATCTCATATGATCACATACATATATGATAACAACAAAAACATATTAAGTATTATAAAACAATTCTACATAACCTAATATTCTCATATTACCAAAGTACATGTTAATTTTCTATACATATAAATTTGATCCCTAACATTAAATTTGATTTTCTTTCTTGACTACATAACAGGATTTCCAGATGAACTTATAATAACAGCACTACTTGTAACACCTTCATTAACTGGCAATGTTTTCCAACAAATTATAACTCGAGAATCTATTTCACTTGTGTCTTTTGGTTTTGGGTCTTTAGAATTATTTTCTCGTCTGAAGAAACAGAACTCTAAGAAACCAGAGCCAGCTTTTGTAGTAATACCTTGTAGAGCAAATCTGAATAACAATGACAATAATATATAACTTTCTTCTATGTCCACAACTAGTACAGTCCATTCAGTATCATCTTTATTAACGTCCTTTTCAATGGTATGTATATTATGAAACACCTTCCTTGGAAAATAAGAACTTCTACCTCTACCAAACCTGTTAACGTACATCTTTACCAGGAAAAAAAGAATTGTTATAAGGCTATAAGTTAGTCTGTAAGCCGTCCCCTGCTAAGCTTTCCAGCATAAAACCGGGGACGTTAAAAATCCATTTACATTACAACTGCATTTATTGAACTGGATAACGCAAAAGGCCTTCTGCTGTGTGGTCGCCGTCCTGACACACACTTAGCAGAGAATGGACATGTCAACGACATGACTCTTGCATGGGCCAACCGATAACTGAGTCGGCACCCAAGTGAATCAGTGCCCATGCGATGTGACCCGGGAGGGAGGGGTTAGGGTTTATTGAGCTTTTCTTTTAAACGTCTAAATAAATTTATTGTCAGATGTGTATTTCTCTATTCACCGCATGGTTCTCTGTTCCTTAGTTTATAACCTTTTGAATCCGGATAAATCTTTTTAACATGCTGTCTATTAAGGGATAAAATATGAATTTACCGATTTATTGTAATTGAATGGAATCTTAAATTCAATAGTTTTTAATATTATTATTACATAAATAAAATGTGTTATAAACTTCCAATTTTCGAATCAGAATTTTGCCCTACATTATTTGTATATTAAATTACATAATACTTTTATATATTGCATGCGAAATTTTGTAAAATGTTTACAATTTTTGAGATTTTTTATTGGTAGTTGGGTGTACGAATATAAACATTGTGGCCTGCGAGTTTGAATGGCAGAGGCAAGGATGAAACAAGCATTTTTTAAAAATTGTTTCGAAATGTTTTATTTTTTAAATATATTTTAAGGAAATTTGATATACTCCCTTATTTGTGTTATTTCTTGAATTTATTTCAGCGTCAAAAAAAAAAAAAAAAAAAAAAAAAACCCAGACATCACGGAAATTAACCAGTTCGAATTCTTATATTTATTAAAGAGAATTAAACCAGTACTGGTGCCAATAATTTCATTGTTTTAGCTGTTTCTTAAAGACGTAAAGGTAGGAAATTATTTTTCCTGCTTCGTTGCCAACGATAATATAAGCGTTTTGGTCTATTAGAAATATATGCAATTGCGGCCGAGGATATATATATATATATATATTTCAAATTTTAATTTTAAAAATACTTAGTAAAGGACGTTGCAAACCAAGCCTGTAGTCAAGGAGTTTAAAAACGGAATTAATGATAAATACACATTTTTTCTCAATGCTTAGTTTTAAAGACAACTGTTTCTAAAAAATTTTCAACTTAACTTTCTAATAGAATACTACCTCATTAAGAAATTGTAAAAACATAATAATAATAAATTCATATATTTTTTGTTAAACCTAAATTTTAATGCCGTATTTTAGAAAAAATTTAAAGACTTTTTGACGCGCCAGTATTCCTTAAGAAATGCCAGGTAGAACATTTTTGTTTGAAACGGTTAACTTTTTAACTGATGCAATGAGAATGAAATTCTTCAACATTGATAAACCTTATTAAACTCTGTAACTACAGCGCCCTTATCAGAAAACAACACTCCAGTGCTTTTTTAAATGTGAACAGTTCTCTGAAATTCAGCAATGGACAGTTTACTGTAGCAATAACCTAGACCAATTGGTGCCAAAACACTTCAGCAATGAAAACATTTACTTTCCACTCAGCAGAAACAATTATATGAAATTTATATATGTGTCTGAATCGCCTTATTATTCTTTGGCCACACAACGTGAAAAAATATCAACATCATAAGTTATCTTTACGAACATTGAAACTACAATGAAATTTCTACTTTAGAGAGGCTGAAGCTTTTATGTTCTTTTGTAAAAAGAAATGGCGTTTCAATTCACCCATACATCATGCAACAAAACATTTTGTCACAAGTGGATGATGCGCAATTTTGTGAACATAAAATATTTAGTAATTTCACGTATTAATATGGCAGAAAATCATGGCATTTATTATATCCAATACATTTCCCTCGCCTCTTCACAATAAAATAGAGAGCAGTATTCGCCGGTGAAACACTCATTTACAGAGTCAGTTGTTCTGCCTATTGGAATTTATCGCACAATGCTTTTATTGTTATGGGCAAGAGTGGAAAAAAGCAAAATCGTTTCGAATATGCCTTCTATAGTCAATACAATATTTCAATATGACTTTTTTTTTTTCTCTTTTTTCTATTTTTGGTACTGCAGAAAATCGAATAGCGCTTACACAACCTATTTTACGTGAAAGAGATTGAACCGATGAACTGTGCTTCATTCATGAATTAAATTTAATTTTTATTTCGATCTCCTTTGCTCTTGTTGCTTTACAAGTGAGCGTGACAGGTTTATGTTCTTGTTGTTTGCTATCAAGTTGACTTAGGGTTTTGTTTAACTAGTTCCTGCAGAAATACTTCTTAACAACTATAGAGTAACATATGATATTAATAAGGATTTTCTTTACCCTGTATCGTATTGACAAGAGTCCACTTGTGAATCAAGTCAGTGACTAACCTCGTGGGTAGTTCGCGTTAATGATATAATTTACTGATATATTTACAAAATGTCTTGTGGTTTTCTGTATTGTGGAAGCTGTTAGTTTACCTATTTGTACTATATTGTCTACCCCACCTAACCTAATATAACTATAAAAATTTGATATGTCAGATTCCAGTCCGCAGTTAGCAGGACGGAAGTGAGTCTTGAAGGTTTACCTCTCCCCACCCCCAGAGGTGCAGAAACAAGAGGGTCAGGGAGCCATTGCCCCCCCCCCCCCCTCTTCTGCTGATTGTTACAGGGCCCAATGTCTTACGCCTCAGTCACACTTTAGCTGATCACACCGAACGTTCACAACAAAAAACTAAACCGCCTTCGTTTTCCTCACGAGCCACGCCGGAAAGTTGAGCTCATGCCGATGTTTCTGCTCGCGAAAAGAGCAAACTTCGCCCGTATTGACCACAAATCAGTTGTTATATTTATTCCAGTAATTTCTTGGGCAGTAAACGTTTATTGATGCAATAATAAAGAATAGTTTAGCGTATGTATTTGTGTACAATGAAACACGTAAATATAGATTTTAATTTTATTCAACAGTTGTGCTAAACAAATGTAGTTACGAAATGAACAGCAAGGCAGCCCTAAACTGTAACAAATGCTTGGAAGTATAAAACGAAATTACAATCTCCTGAAAGTAATTTAGTAAAAACTCGTACTACAGTGCGATTCATAAAATATAGTGGAACCATGGCAATGTATAATTTGTTGTCCAGCACTTATTTTGGAATCTTGGCATTAAAAATAACGAACGAATCAGTGTGGACATAAACAACCCACAACCAAAAAGGGAAATAATAACGCAGAAAAATTAGCTTAGATGTGAACAACCATAGCTTCAGTCCGGCTTGTCTGTTCGGCGTATCAGTGCACGTGTCAACCAACCTTTAAAGGTACTTAAACTTGCACTTTATAAATGTTAGTTTAGGTACATGGAGGCATGGACTAATATAGTCTATTCACGGTTTCTTCACACTTTTTTAATCAAACTTTTGAAAAATTACCCACCAAAACTTGGTTAGTTCTTTCCTACGTACGCCATGCATCACAAGCGTTTTATACTCGTGTTAACATAAAATAACCATTTTGGTTATTGAAATATTATTCGTATTTTATTTATAAATCTTAATGCTTCATTAAAAAATAATACGAATAAAAATAGTGAGAAGACATGTGTGTTTGTAATGCCCAGTAAGAATTATTACCCGTGCATAAAACTCTAACAACTGAGTGCGCACGAAAGCGGTTCTCAGAGTTAGTTAAGCTTAGATTGCACGAGGCGGAGGAATATCCTGAAAATAGATCTTTAGCAGGGCTTCTGAAAAGAGCGAAGTAACCGTGAATGGATTGTATGAAAATATTTTCAAGAAACTTATTAAAGAAGGATTATTTTGAGGTAACAGTGATTAAGGTTGAAATAATGCCTTTTTAAAGGAAACATTATAAAGTATCCGAAGGTATTCCAAGTTATTTTGCGATATTACATTTCATGTCAAGTAATGCAGAGGTTCTAATTTTATTTTCATTTAAAATAAACTATTCTTATTTATAAAAGATAACAGTAGTTGTATTTTCTACTGATCACTGTGCCAGCGTCCTGGATTTAATATTGTTTTAGAACAGCGTGACATAATTACACCGAGAAAAATATGTGGTTTTAGGGAACCATCCACACTGTTAATCATTTGTTGGGTTGTTGCCAGAATCCAAATATTTTTAACTGTAGATAGTAATACAAACCAAACTGTTAGTTGCATTTCTTGTATTTGCTCTTCTGTACATATGAATGGTGGCTACATAAGAGCACAGCGTTCCTACTACAAAACAGATAGTACATCCAACAGACCAACTTGAACAGTATTTCTATTGTTCCCAAACCAATCAGAATTTTAAAAACCTAACAGAATGTTCTGTTGCTAGTGCTAAATAGTTATTTAATCGTATTTGTAGGTATTAGCAATATTATATTCAGTTAGTTAATCAGGTATTACAATTTTAGTTGTTACGGGAACAATCCAATATTGTTGAAGGTTGTTATGTTGGAGGTACTAACTGCTTTTGTTGTAGGAACGCAGTGCTCGGCAGTCGAAGCAATATTTCCAGTAGAAAATTCAATCACAGACAGGAAAGCAACAAAAATTTATGTTGGCATTACTATCTATATTAACAATATATGGTACTTACGACCGATCATGGGGTAGCTAGAATTTTAACAATATAGATGGTTCCTACAAACATATACGTATATTTTTCTCAGTGTATGAACAGCAAAATGTTAGAAGAAGTTCCCCACACATGACTGAAAAATAAGGAATAATAATAGACAACAGACTGTACTAAAATGTTTGTCATGAAAGCCTGGTTGAGGGCAGTCTGTCTTGGACCACCGTTCATATACTCCTCCCTGGTGTTGAGACAAAGCTGCGCCCTTGCCCTCTCCCACTCTGACATCTGTTCCCGCCTTCACATCTGTCCCCTCGTTGCTCTGTTAGGTTCATAACAAAATCACTTGCCCTGGCCTTGCATATCGTTATACGAGACATACTCTTACTGTATGAACGGCTCCTCTACAGCGGTAATTCTTCGCCGATTTTCATAAAACCGATCTCTGTTTACATAGAAGTGCCTTTACTTGCAGTAGATACCACGCAATAACTGCTTCAGTGATAAAGAAAATTCTTGCCTGTCGCTTCGCAGTGCTACACTAACAGCGTAGACAGACAGCCTCGTAATTAATATAATAGAATAGTGTTATAAAGCCGATTTATGGACGACCTTATAACAATACGTATTAGGGGCTTTATGGTTGTGAATCAAAGCAGGGGCTGTAGCTAGTAGTAGAATAAGGTGTTGAATGAAGCCGGGTTATTATTATAATAACAAAACATTACACACATACAAACACGTTACACTAAACGATTGGGAAGAAAATTGTATTAACTGGTAATTAATTACCTAGTTTGAGCGATGATATGTTACAAAATAATCGGGGTTTGTCCCACCTTGTGTTGGGTCCCGAGGCTGTTGATGTAAGGCGGAGTTACGGCGAACGGCACAGCATGCTCCTGGGTTCCGCCACTCAGTAGTGCTAGATATTGGCGTTGCAATGCTGCACAGTCTGGCCTCATTCCTTGCTGGAGGGTGGGGGTTCCTGCTTACAGACATATTGCCATGCACGCCCCGATTGCTGCAACCGCTGTCCTGAACACTGCTTAATGTGAGCGGGCGTGTTAAGGTGACAACATAAATTACAGGAGCCTTCAAACCAGCGTAACAATAGTAACAGGGAGCGTGCTATTTTTGTGAAGAGGCTGAGACATCGTCTGTAATACCTGCGGCTGTCAATACAACAAATACACTTTCTTTCGCCACTGCGTCTTCACAAGCTCAGTGGAACACATGATTGAAATTCCACTATACCTTAAATACATACTTAGGTATTGTAGTATGGCCAGGCTGTACTAATCGTCAAAATTTAGTGGTTGGTCGAGATAGGACCGCCGCTATCACTGCTTACTACATACATTCTATACTCTGAACTATGACGTGTATGTAGCTAGGTAATAAATTGTTCTCTTCATGCTTGCTAGTATGCATGGCTGAAGCTACTTGCATGTCGCAGGCCTCTGAATGGCATGGCGAGCAGAGTTTTATTCGTACTGACGTTATTTTAAAATTCTTCAATGGTTCAAAATGGGCTATGCCTAAGGGCAGCACTTTTGAAATATTATACGTTTTTGAGAATTACGAATTTCTAATTTCATCTGCATAAATAAAGATGTGGTATTTTTTTTTTTTGCACTTACGGTATTGTGGTACATAAATTTGTATCACTTTACGAAGACCTTGAGGTAATTTGCGTTTTCGCCGTTTCTCAATGAGTTAGTAGTATTTCCCTTGTCTGCAGGTTGCTTGAGTGCAATGAACGCTGCCTACGCTTAGAGACGACGAGGCATCTGATGCACGTACCGACGTCGTCCTTAATGTCGCCTTACCTCTGTGCTTCAGGCATGCCAACTAGCCTCAGGGAGGCAGGCACACGACACAAGGATGCGTCGTCTGCTTGCCTGTAGTGACGTCAGAAAGAACGCTACGTAGACCAGCCGCCCGCTTTAGGAATTTCATCACTGTGGCACTGTGTCTCAGACCAGACATTTACAGAAATCTTCCCAAGTTTCATGGGACCTGCTCTAGATTTATTGTTTCACGGATAGTATATGGCAACTTATTAAGGGTGCTGGAAAACTACAAATTCACCACTTTATATTGTTGCCAAAAGGTCTTCCAACATCAATACAATACGTGTCACGTCATTTACTCTACTTAAAATAAAAAGGTTTGGATTACATAGTTTCAGAAAAATCACATATTCAACTAATAAAGTTATTATGTTCGAAACACAAAATAATCCAAACCATTTACTACATTTTCAAGGGAAACTAAAAGCCACAGTCTTAATTAGTTTTACAGTTTGCACAACAAACGGTATTGGTAAACGGATATACATTTCTCTGAGTGATTATTCACGCAATTATCTAAGAGTAACGTGAAACATTTTGCTTCAAATTATTGAATTCCTGTAAACAAATAAGCTTGCACGTGACTTCCAAATGAAGTAAATGACGACTTCGACACATGATTATTCAAAACTACGAAATCAAATTTATAGCCTATATTGGAGGGAAATAGATTTAAAGGTAGCGTCTCCGAGTTAAAGGGTATTTGCCAAAATCAAAAGTTGCGGCTTTATATTGATATCTATCCAATTCCCTTAAAGGGCGAGAGAGTAAGTCCGAACCCTCCAAATCTTGCCCTCCTATGTTCTAATACCCCTAGCCCTATCTTGACCGTAAACTTTCTTGCCACATCACAATGTACATTATTGTTATTTAGTTGCAATAAAGAACCTCTAGACTTGTTAATTGGAGATTATTTAGTAGTCCCTTGATTCCACATCCTGGTCAGCCTTAATTGTGCCTTAATTATACCATATAGGGGGTGTATAACAATTTGCCAGTGATTAAAGTATGACGTTCTCTTTAGTGAGAATTTTTTTGTGTTGATGATGATCAGAGACTGCATGAATTTCTTGGAGTTTTGTGCTTGCACAATTAAGATATATATGCCAAATACGTCGTGTGTAATATGTCTATAACTGGCACTTCGTCAAAAAATACTGGTACAAAATTTTTCAGACAACAGAATTACTCTAACATTTTTTATTAAGACTGTACTATATTTAACGACACAAATTTGCTTCGTTTTATAAACGCGGTAATGTTGCATATCTTCTTCATAAATGGCCTAGTCCTATTCAACGTAGATGAACATTTTTCTGCTCGAATTACTCTGCAAGGAAAAAAACTTTTTTTTTTTTTTTTTTTTTCAAATTATGCTATTTAACAATGAATTGGAGTGTGATAGTTTGCAGATATACAGAAAGTTTGATACAAATTATGCTATTCACGTAAGACAATAAACTTTAGTAAATGAAGTTTTTTTAGCCTGTGGAAAACGTTATGCTGGATGAAACAATGTTATTCGTGCAATTTCCAGTGCACATGTCAACAGTGGTACGTAACTGTTGTGCACTCAAATACTGACTGTTAAGGAGAAAAGAAAAATAAAGGAGAATGAGAGAGAATTCACCTAGTTTGTGATACTACGAACTAGTTGTTTATTCTGGCAGAATAACCACAATAACACCTCTGGCAAACCCTACTGGATATTACCATCCATTCCGACTTCGCCCCAAAATGTGTTTTTTTTTCCAGAGCTCAGTGGAATGTGACATCCAACCGCAAAATTTCCACAGCTCCAAATGGCTAAAAGCTGCGAGTATGTGAAATTCTGTCTACCTAAAATCAAACTTTTCGTATTAAAACTTTTATGGAAAACGTACATTTACGAAATAATGAACTTTGTTACGCCACCAGTTGTTTCCCATTCGTTTTCCAGGTAGATGAGCTCGCTATCTTGACGTGCAGTGTCACACACATGTCTGCATACAGATGACTTTTCAAAATTTATACTCTTAAACATATTTGATGGGTATTAAAAATATTTCCAAGAATTTTTCAGTACGAAATATTAAAAAAGACATGTTCAAATAAAACACAAGAAGCATACATGTAGATTCAATATAATACTAACACAGTTGTGGAAAATAAAAAATGGACACCACTAAAGAGGTGACGTAGAAGAACCATATGCTCGTGGGGCACTGATTAACAGTGCTGTGCTGTGGACGGAGTAGGAACCGCGTATTAGTCTTAACAACGCTGATCCCAATACAACTGTAGTTGACTCGGTGAAGGAGTAGTCTGTTGTTTCAAGCATCGGCCTGTGTGTAGTAAGCATTGTAGACATGCCATGGTGGCACATACGACCACACTTCGTGCAATTAACGGACTTTGAACGAGATCGTATTGTGGGCCTGAGGGAAGCTGGATGGACCTTCCGACGAATTGCCCAACGTGTAGCAAGTGAAGTGTCTGCTGTGCATCATTGGTGGCGCCGGTGGTCCAACGATAATGCACATGCTCGTCAACCTGGTTCCAGACGGCAACGGCATACGGATTCCCGCCTGGACCGCCGCATATGACGTGCAGCCATTCCTGATCGCACGACGACCGCCGCACAGATTAGAGCCGCTGTTGCACCCAGGGTGTCAGCTAGGACCATCACCAACCATTTACTAAACGCTGGGCTGCGATCGAGGGTGTCACTCACCAGGCTTCCTTTCACACCTCATCATCATCCAGCCCGCCTCGGTTGGAGATGCGAACGACGCAACTGGAGGGATGAATGGCGCGGAGTTGTTTAGTGATGAAAGCAGATTCTGTCTTGGCGCCAGTGACGAACGTTCGCGAGTGTGGCGTCAACCAGGAGAGCGGCAACAATCAAGAGTGTATACGGCAGCGACGTACAGAACCAACTCCTGGCATCATGGTCTGGGGGGCAATAGTCTACAATGACCGTACACATCTGGTGTTTGTTAAGGGAACACTGAACAGTGAACGCTACATGCAGCACATCATCAAGCTGATTTTTTTGTCGTTCAAAAGGTTTTCCTCAACTCCCCTGGCCAACACGATTACCTGACTGTCCCCCATTGAAAATGTGTGGCACACGATGGGACGGCTTTTGGTGCGGTCTGCAATACCGGCAGCAAACCTCTACCAATTGTATCAACAGGAGGAATTAGCGTGGAACACTATTTTCCAAGATGACATCCGACATCTTTATGATCGTCTCCATGCACAACTGCTGGACTGCATCGTCGATAAGGGTTGCTAACAGAAGATACTTCCATTGTTATTCAAGATACTCTGTAGCCTCTGTCCATATGTGTATGACCCTGTGATCATTACCATATGCAGGGTACAACCTGTATAATTATTCAATACAATCTCCATTCATGTGGGACCATTGTGTCCGGATGATCATTTTCCATTTCCCACCAGTGTATATATATTTTTCTCCATTTTGATACTTAAAAATTAATAACTGGACGTCTTATCTCTGTAATTTGTTCTAAGTTCCTGGTCGACCATAATCGCCAAGGCGAAGAGGCCCATATTATTGTTGTTAAAGACTTGCCTCAAGCATGATCAAAATTTATTCATTTTTAACGTCGTTTCCTAACGTCTCTACTTCATGCGTATAATATCAATCGAAGGCAGCGTACACATTAAACTAATGTAAGTTTAAGTCATGGTGTAAATTCTGCACGCAAATATACAGCTTGGATGGGATTCGAACCTCGAGCCTTATCTTCCTAAATCAAGTTGTCAGCGACCCCCAAGCCTGAAGTCAGCCATGGGGTTTTATGAGTTAACCAAAAAATCCGATGAAATTTCTCTTCCTTTTTATGTAGCAAATCCTTGCTCACAATTTTTAGTTATATCGAATTAATATTAGTGTGCATAATCTTGCAACATAAATCTCTCCTCCTTCCCCTCCTCCCCCCCCCCAAACCCAAAGAAATACTATTATCTCCATTACGTTAAAATCTCAGTTTTAGAGTTATAATAATGGCGCTGCCACATTAACGAATTGTTCACTGAAGTTCTGCAAACTCTCCACATTGTAAAAATTTGTTTGTAATCTCAGACGAAAAAAAAAAAAATGTAAACTCTGTTGCCAAGAGGACTGTTTGCAGCGCTTCACAAATTTTTGTAAAATTGCATTAGACAACTAAGTGTAGTTACAAAGCATACCAAACATGTCTTTAATTTTACACATTTTAGGATTTTATTTTCAACTAATATTTTTGAGAAAAGGAAACAAATGGTTTTTTAACTGTTCCTTCGTAAACAACTATGGTAAATTATTAAAGTGTAAGTGCAAGGAACGTACTTTTGAACAATATTATTAATGGAAACAGAATTAACTTAACCTCGGAACGACTAAGACCCGACCCAGGCAACCTTCATGTTACAGCCGCATATCACATGATCATTTCGTCTTATATCGTACAATTTTCTTTTCGTTGATAATAGTTGCATGTTTACATTAACTTGGGGATGACTTTTAGAGTCATAAACGTATGGATTTGTAGTCGAGTCGGAGTAAACATTTCACTTAACAACCTAGACAACATTGTGTGAGCAGCTGAGAACAGAGCATATGTTTTGTACCCAAATGCTTTATAGTGAGTACAAGTAGCATGTTGACAGAACTGCGTACAGCTATGCGTATGACACATAATGTCAACTCTTGGAACGAATTAAGTTTGGTGGTTGAGAGAACTATACAGTTACTGCATTTGAGTTGAGTTGAGAGATTTGGGCTGCTCTTAACAACGAAGTCTTGAAAGCCGATGAGATTGAAATGTGGTGAGAATGGAGCTGCGCTGGAATGCAAGTAATACGCTAATAAGAAATTAATATTTGAATTAAGTGTTACATTATAACAGTGCAAGTTTGGTTGGCATGTTAATATATCTGGAGCCTTATGGTGTGTGGTATGTTATGTTGGAATAAATACCGACATATTTTAATACGCAACAGTTTTCATTATAGCTTCATGCTTATTCAAGAGAAAATTATACTGCGTCATTGCTCGTTATTTTATATATATATATATATATATATTTTTTTTTGAGTGCTTTGGCACAATAAAAAGATTTAAAAAGGGTTATAGTGAAAACCATGTAAGGCATAATCTTAACTACATCAATTGAAGAGTACACGGAAAAAAGGGGAATGTTAACGAAAGGCGAAAAACGAGCAAACATTACCAATGTGCGCATGATGAGCGCGAGAATCATTGAAGACCACCTCCAATAAAAGAAGTAGGAATTTCACTGAAATATAGCATATATTATATTTTCATACATGAAAAAAGGGGAATGTCACTAAAAAAAATGTAAAAAAGGGAAATGTAATTTTGTGTAGGTGGTACCACCACTATTGTGTATGCGTGGTATGGTAATGCTTTTTAGCAACACTGTGTCGATTCTCAGCTATTTCGCGTACTAACCTTTGTACTGTTGATATTTGCATGTGATAACATGTTTTTATAATGTCTGAAGACGCAAATGATATACCAAGTACATCTGCGATCTCGAAAAGGCTGAAGTGATTTATACAAGGCAACGACTTGCAAGGCTTGCATCACAGAAAAAAATATCAGATAAGGAAGTAATAGCAATGGATATCCGAAAAAAAATGCTTATCTAATATATCGATTAATGAAGTCTACTAACGCAGACATATTTTACTCTTCACTTTCAACTTGCTTGCTTGGTCTAGTGGACATTCTGTTTTTCATACATACCCAGAGACAATTGTATGCAAACCAGCAAATGAAGTGTGTTCTATGTAGCATAATTCTGTATTTTGTGAATTGCGTAAAGAGATAAAACATCTTGACAATCTTTTGTGATGACGCATGTGGGCAGAACAAAAAAGGGATTGTTTTCCGATTACTCCATTTTGTAGTTCATGATGCCAAACGCCTAGTTTCTGTGAAAATGGTGCTTTCCATTCGTGGTCACCCGTACCTAGAGTACGATAATAATATGGCACTTATAAGTCAGAAATATTCAGCTGAAACCCCGGTCGACTGAGTGGATCATTTCAGGGGTGAACAAATCAAGCCCGCGCCATTCCATGTCGTAGAAGTTGATCAACCAATTAACTTTCAATGGACGAGTTATTTGACACCTCTCTACTGAAAAGTATGCCCATTTAGAACAAGGTATGTGAGGGAACTTATAATCTCTATGGAGCATCTATGCGTTACGTAATACCGAGACACTTAAATTGCCCACTTGGAGAGACCTGTTGTAAAATATCAAAAAACGACATCATGCTTACCTCTGACATCTGTCACCGAGTGCATTCTTTCAGAGAAGTCTCATGATGACAGGTGGGCCAGTTATATGGAATAATTTCCTGCCTTGACAACATGAATGACATATTGCGAGCTGTTTTACTGAGTGTGCGAGACCTTTTCACAACCATTAAACCGTAAGGAGCATATTACTATACTAGTTAGTATGTAGGGTTTAAACATAAAGTGTAACATATCATAATATAACCTTAAAATGTCAATTTTTACGAGACTGAATTAATACGCACTACTGTATTATTTCGAATTTTACAAAGGCTGTTCACGATAAAGTGAGCACTTTTGAAATCACCCTTAGAGAAAAGTTACTGACCCTGCCTGCATATACTTTAACGGGCGAACTGAGTGAAATGCTCCCGGTAAAGTTGGATTGAAACGACGTATATCTTAACGTTCAATAACAAGTGTTGGTGAACCTTTGAGAATAATTTAAATGATTTCTTTCGCTTTCTGTTTTTTTTTTTTTTTTTTTTTTTTTTTTTTTTTTTTTTTTTTTTTTTTTTTTTCTTCATCGAAGTGTAAAAATTAGTAGATTTGTAAAATATTTACTTTTCTACTAACTCTGCAGTTTCACTTGACCGACGCATGAATAAAGTGATGAGGCCTATGGCAATGCTAATTTTGCATAGGGCGGAAGAATACGCAACGTGCATACAAGTAAATCTTAAGCAGGGCTTTCAAAAGTGCTCATTTTACTGCGAACACTCTAAAATGGCTAGAACCTTCTCTACTGCCCAACTCGCCACACTTGCGTGGCGCCTAACAAGGAACCAAGACAGGAAACTGGCTCTAGTATCTGCCTCCATGTAGCGGCGCCAAGAGCCCTGAAGGCGAACTGCGGATGGTAATGAGCAGGCGTTTCGCTCTTTCAGCGGCTCCGAGAACAGCCGACATGTCGACATTCCCGCCTCTGGCTCTCTTCCAGTGAGAGAAAAACCTGCGAGCTTTGTTTCCGCATATCACTCTGCGGCGCCTTCTCTTCATCAGCCACCGAACTGTCGGGGGGGGGGGGGGGGGGGGGGGGGGAATTAATGTTCCGTGTTTTTCCAGATGTTCTGTGCCCTTCGCAGGTGGGAGATTACTTTTCTTCAGGCCGTGTTCTTTTCGTGATGTTTACATCACAGTTCGGTACGTAACTACTTTATATTTATTTGACACGGTGTTCCGCAAATTTGCTATATTTATATTACAGAGTGGTCCATAATTTTATGTTTTTTAATTATTCTTTAAATTTATGTCACATAGTGTACCGTAACATAATTTCATATAAAAGAGTGTTCTGTAACGTCATTATATTTAAATGTCACAGTGTACTCTAATTTATTTATATTTTATATCTCACAGCGTTCTGCAACTTCATTATAATTGAATCACAGAGAGATTAGTGAATTATTTATATTGATATCCCCCAGTAATACCAACTTTATAGTTACAGAACTTCATAACATTTATGTACACTCAGTGTTCCGGAAATTCAATGTATGCATCTCACTGAGTGTTCCGTAACTTCTGCACGTTTATTTTAGTATTCCATAAAATCTTCTCACTTGTTTCGCACAGTATTCTAAGAATTGTTTATATTTGTTTCACACAGTGTTCAGTAACGCATTTTAATTATATATTACAGAATGCGTGGTAACTTGTTTATATCACACAGATTTCCTAAACTCCTTCAACTTACATTTCAGAATTATAACGTGAGCAATATCCCGATTCCAAATTCATTTACTGAATATTATTTGTGTAGAATTGTAAATGACTACCTTCAATGAAATAAGTATGTAGGCCTGCTGAAGTTTGCAGTTCCTAACGCTTTTAGAAAATAATTTACCGTTAAAAAATAAGAATATTATAACGCGTGATAATGCATCAAATTTTTTTCTCAACTCTTATATCGTGCACGTATATCGTAAGTACCCTCACGAAATTACCATACTTAAAATTTATTTCGTAATGCAGTAGAAATTTGCGGGCGTTAATGCACTCTAATCTTAAAATCTCAGATAGTGGCACTCTCCACAAAGGATTTTTAAAATATATATTCAGGGTCAGGTGTAATACAATATTTTTAATGAGAGTTTACCTCGTACCGTTTATTACCTCTTGTAGCATAACCAAGGTGAGCGGAATATTTTATATATTGTCAAACACTCCTCTATTATTACCTCTGTTCCTCATTCGCAGGAATAAATAATTGCAGTTTTATTAATTTTTTTTTGCACTCGCACGAATATGCAACACAATTTCCACGAGGGATTTTCTTGCGTAGGCTTTCTATGTTTTGCTTATTGCAGTTGATTAGTTGATGCTCGAATTATTGCAACTTAATATGCAGTATATACAAGTATTACTTTACAAAACTGCTGGTGCGATATTTTATTACGTTAATTGTTGGCATTATTTGTAGTTCATTTAGCTAAAGAATTTGTTAGTTCATGTTCCGGAACTTTACACATTCTGGCTTCTATACTTAAGTTATTTTTATTTAGTGTTTCTGCATTACCTGCTTGTTTCTTTTGTTTCAGAGCCAATAATAACTGGATGCGATTATGTAACATTTCATAATAATAATTAACAAAACATCTCACTATGCTCTAGAAGTAGGTAAATATTTCAGTGTGCAAAATAATTAATGAAATTCCAATAACTTACCTGATGAATTTATTGGCAAGTTATGTTAGATAAGTTCTGTCTCACTCAACGATTTCAGTACGATGACTGAACGAGTTATAGAACAGTTGACACGTAGCACTTTACGAGCTCTCGTAATTTCATGGAAAAACCAAGCATGTCGTATTTTCGCGAGAATATTTTGACATTTTTCACTGACAAAGTAAAAGATGCGTCGGTACGCTTTTTAGCGTTTGTTTCACAGATTCCTTAAAGAGCCATCATGCCCCCATTATAAACTATAACTAGGGGGAACTTGTTTTTCGCAAAAAGATTTCAGGACAAGTTGTGTTCCAAAGCACTTTAGTTCAGAACCACTTTCGTGATTGGTTCATTTATCGTTACGCCTGCACGCGAAACAGGGTGGTCAAAATCAGAGAAACTTAATACTGATCGGCACCCTCGTGTAACAGATTGTCTTCATACAAATACAAGCGGCCAATAGTCAAATGTAGACCGCAACTATGCACGCTGCATTTTATATTGTTGACTTTTTACTTTTAATGTACATGCAACCAGTTATATTCCGTTAAAAGAAACTTAAGGTTAATAAAACGTGTACATTTAGTTATATCTACTTACACAGATTTGAACGTTTTCGTAGATTAGAGCTAAATTTGTTGACATAAAACCTGGACGTACGTGATAATTTTTGACTAATCCTATACATATTAAAAATATAGAATTTTAAATTGAAGGCTATATATACCTTGCAAGTTCGGAGATATGATGTTGTGGTTGTGTAACGTAAAGTGGTTGAGGCAGCTTTGCTGAGGGTGTTTGAAAATAGTCGAGTAATTACGATGCACGGAAATGCACATGCTGTGTGTGGATGTAACCGTTGTAATTATACGATGCGAATAGCAACAGTAATATTATTCTGACCCACTTTTGTTTGGTATGCGGTGGCTGTGTTATGACTAGTTAGTGGATTGGCATGGAAGAGGCCGGAATTTAAATATTAGATTGAATTATATTTATGAACAAAAATACCCTAGCCATGTTTGAGAAAATTGTTGAGAATTACTGCTCTGAAAGACTCCTCTCTCCTACGTTTAAGAAGTGAATGGTCAATATAAGTTGGCACACAACCGGACGGGAAAGGAAGGGGGATTGGTGGGGATATGATAGGAAAGAAATATTAATGCAATGGCGATTATAAACGAAAGAAATATTCCAATGTATTATAGCCTACAGTATACAAATTAATCCCGATAAATGTTTTTATGTTACATTAAACCCAAGTAATAAAACAATAAACACGTAACTGTTTAAAATGTTTCCTTAAAACTGTTTCCCTTCCTCTGGCTATGATTGTAATAAAGATCATGAATTCCGTCTTTATTCATATTATATCTCGTGGCCACTGGTAAGGGATAGTAGTTTCCAATTATGACAACGTATTTCAGGAACATAAATTACGTTTATAAACTCCTAAAATACTATTTGACAAGGTCTAGACAGATGTAAAAAGTAGCCTAGAGATTTGCTATAATGGTGACCAATAGAGCACTAGAGTAATAGTACTTTCAAAATATTATATATCACATTTTTTACTTTTCCTTGCAGTTCACCCAAGAGTGTTTTTACCCTTAGGGAGGGGTCCGTAACCACTGTACCGCTCCTTTGGATATGTGACTGCACCCTGACCACGTCCTTCACGAATCCACACATTCACGGATACTTCCAGATGCCCTGCTTAAGTCCTGCATACAGGATATGTGACTGCACCCTGACCACGTCCTTCACGAATCCACACATTCACGGATACTTCCAGATACCCTGCGTAAGTCCTGCATACAGGATATGTGACTGCACCCTGACCACGTCCTTCACGAATCCACACATTCACGGATACTTCCAGATACCCTGCGTAAGTCCTGCATACAGGATATGTGACTGCACCCTGACCACGTCCTTCACGAATCCACACATTCACGGATACTTCCAGATGCCCTGCTTAAGTCCTGCATACAGGATATGTGACTGCACCCTGACCACGTCCTTCACGAATCCACACATTCACGGATACTTCCAGATGCCCTGCTTAAGTCCTGCATACAGGATATGTGACTGCACCCTGACCACGTCCTTCACGAATCCACACATTCACAGATACTTCCAGATGCCCTGCTTAAGTCCTGCATACAGGATACCCCCCCCCCCCCCTTCGTCTCGAGCAAACTGAGCTTAACCAAGTCTGGAAGATTACACCAGAGGGACAACGCACCGAGTTCTTGCGCACTCAGTTACGTAATATTTTGTATAAGAACTAAGTCTTACTAGGTCTTAACAGAATATCAATTTTCTCTCTGTCTTTACTGACATTAAAGATATTTTATAATTTGTGTTTAGAAAGTAAGTAAAAGATCAATTTAACCAAAAATAAGGAACTTTGATGCTGACAGAAGTGTCCGTGGCATATTTAGTAAACAACCCAATACGTCATACACGCGGTGATTTTTCAAAAAGTGTGCTGAAACCGCGAATAGATTATTGAATGACCTCGCGACGTCCACGTTTACGTTTACTTCAGCATTTTTGAAACCTGCATGTATTTTAACGGACACACTGAGGGGCATACGCCCATTTAAGTTGGTAACGAAGGATAAAAAATGTATTTCCATAACTTAACGTTGAATTACAATTGTTAAAGAAACATTTGCGAATACTGGAAAACTGTTTGTTTAGTTATATATATATTTATTTATTTAATTATTTATTTATTTATTTAATGCATGTAAGTGTACTGCGTAGCAAATTTGTAAATTATTTATTATTTTAATAATTTCGCAGTTTCACTTAACCGACGCTTGAATAAAGTGATGAGACTCATCCAAATGTTAATTTTACTTATGGTGGAAAAATACAAAATGTGCATAGAAATAGATGTCAAGCAAGGGTTTTGAATATGCTCAGTTGATGGTGAAGAGCGTATATGAGACACAGGTATGTATGCGTACGGAGCAGCAGGCTTGATGATCTTGAGACCTCGCAGTTTGTCTCTATGGACGTGGACATGGGCGACTCGGACGACAATTGATGCAGTGCAGTTGGAAGAGCAGCGGAAAGTGAGAAGAAACACCACACGTTGAAACCAAGACGTCTTCCTTTTTTTTCTTTCTGAATTGTTCCATGTAACAAATACGCTGTCACCATTTTGCCATTTTTCACTTCCCATCTAGAGTTCCTCCTTCTCTATCTCTCTTTCCTCTTCCATGGTCGCCATCACACCCCCAGTCCCCTTTGCCTACAAACCTTGTTACCCCTACAGTTTATGGCGCATTTTTCGTACCGCTCCCGAGGGACGCATTTCCGCCTGGGCAAGTCTTCCTCCCTCCCTCTTTTCCTCCTCTCCCTTACCAGCGCGCCCGGAGGTACCCACAATTCCTCATCACCCTCCCCCCCCCCCCCCATGACAACAAAAACCGCACCCCCCGCCACCGGGACTGCTTCCGTCTTGCTCGCCACGAAAAAGCCACCTTGTTTGCAGCCATTGTTGTCTCGAGAGGTGTCATAGCACGAGAAAGGTGAGTCGTTCCACGTTCCACGTGTATCAATGTTGCCAACTGTAGGTACACGTCCCTACACGTAGGGAATTTTGGCCTGTTTTCTGTTTTTTCTTTCTGAACTACCTTATTTTAAGTGTTATGTGAAGTTAAGGCCCGAAGGTAGGGCGGGATTTTATTGCGTCTCAGGGCTAACCCCTTACGCCTACAAGGAAGAAAATCATGCAAGGAGACATGCATCGCGGGCAAAGAGGGATTGGCCAGCAATGGTCTGCACTTTGGAGCCATGACTACCTCCCTAAGTTTACTTAAAGCTAGTCTTAACTATGAAGAGCAAGGGAAAAACCGTCAAAAGAGACGTAAAAACCCTTGCGACAGAGAAGTAAAAATTTCAAAACTATTCATGCATTAAATTTAATTTATTGAAATAGAATGCTACAGGGACAGTGTGTTTGGGAACATGTTCTTGGTTAGTAGAGTTGAAAAGACCAGTAGAGAAGGACCGGGGTAAGGTTTTCTACTAGTTTCCTAGGTACGTATGGTCAGATTTTCAAATCCAACTCAAAATGTAAGTTCTTTCTGTCAATAAAATATAAATCTTAATTTATACAAATCCACATTTTATGATTAATAGGGACATGCAAAATTCGTGTTATTTTCTCGCAGAAGACTAAACTACAAGACGCTGCATGGTCATTTGACTTCTGCAATTGGCTAACAGTATGTGACGCCCTACCCGCAGGTCAGCCCAGCCAATAACTCACGATGAGCGGTAAACTGACCAATCTCATGTGCAGTGGTCTAACAGGCAGACAATTTCGAATAAAGCGAAACAGCCAGTGATCTCGCGGATTGCTCTATAATATGTATAGAGCCGTGAAGTTTAGCTTGTCACAAACTAATAACACGAATTTGGCAGGCCTCAAATCATTACAACACGAAACATTTTACACGAGCATGTTTACAAGACAATACGGTTAATCCCCGGTTAAATCAAATTGACGTAATCGCCTACACTATCTAAGTAGTTCTGTCTCCCTGGAATAACAAACCAGCAGTCTTCGTCACTCCAATGTGCGGTTACATTGGTTAAGGCTCGAGATGGTGTTATGAGTAATATGTTATTTATAGAAATGGTAGACAAAGTTACTGATTTTTAAAATTAATCATTTGATTACGGAAAATATTTTTTTCGTATTTGTGCGCTTCTAAAATTGTTTCGATTAAACTAAATGAGGCCATTTCGTTGGAGTTTTAGCACAACTTAAAGTTATTTTTGATAGTATAATTTTTCAACCAAACCCTAGAATATGTACCAGTTTACCTGGTCGACGCCAGGCTCTGCTAACTACGAAACTTTTCCATTAGCCCTTTACCTTTAATTTTTGTATTTTTTCTCATTTTCCCTGTATGCGAGGTATTTTTTTTATATATGACATATAGTTCAGTTACAATATTATTGTTATAGGATTTTTTTTTACTCGTATAGGAATTTTTTGGTGATAGTAGGGACATTTAAAGTATTTTGTAGGGACTTGGCAAAAACTGAGTTGGCAGCACTGCGTTTATCTCTGGCATGCACAGCCAAATTACACTTTCGGAAAACATGTACGTGCCAATGATATGGGTCAAGAGAGAACGACGTCTGATAGGACGAACAAGAAGCGAGGTTTTTGTATCGCCCACAAGGCGGCAGGCTGGCGATATCCTCGGGCAATGTATCAGCACGCTCGCGATATACGAAGTGAACCGGCTAAGTCTGCACGCACGCCGCGCAGATACGCAGTGAAGAAGAGTCACTGGTTTGAACCCCGACTACAGCATGCCACCGTGTGCCGTGTTTATAACGTAAGTTTTTTATACGAGCTAGTCCCCTTTCACTGGAGGAAAAATAAAAGTCTTAAAAAATTAGAAAACTAAAAATTATGTATTCAAATAATATGCACGCCTAACTTACTCCCACAAATTCTTGTTCAGAGTAGAGGTTGTGATTTTTGTGAAGAAAAAAAATGGCGTGATATTACCAACTCAAATGATTATCCTACATGAGCTGGTTGGGATTGTGTACTGGCGTGAGTTATCACAGTCCAGGTAAACTAAGACGACGTTAGTATTTAATCGTTAATTCACTTAACATTTGAACAAATAGTTTATCTTGAAAATAACCTTTGTAACTTCTTATTGGAGAACTCTTCTCGAGGATCTGTCGAACAAAACCAACAAAGATGCACTACAGGTTAGCGGTAAGGTTTAGTTCTCTTCGCAAGGCGTATTTGATTACGTACATATTGAAAATATTCCATGTCTCAATTAACTAAATGTACTACAAGTGCAGTTGCCAACGGAGAGCTCGTTATCACAAGTTAGGAAGTTCACCATTCCAAAACACGTCTTTATAAACGGAAAATAGGAAGAAAAATGTAATGTCTTTAAATTAATTTAAATTTCAACTATTGAGAGACACTGAAACAAAAACACTAAACGTGACTTCGAAAAATGCTGCTAACTAAATCTATTATCAAATAGTAGAATCCCTCAACTGCTTAGTTTATTTGTATAACTTTGTAGACTTGTCTCTAAAAGGAAACTATTTTGAGGGCCCTCGCATATAATTCATCGCATGGCCTCAGTAATAAAACTATTATTCAGAAAGTTTTCAGTATATTTTGGACTGAATTGCATCTGACGAAGGTGGTTTTTTACTTCTGCAGGTACTAAAACTTTCATTCATATGATAAAATTTAATGCTCACAGCCAAATCATAATTGTCCGAAAGTAAATGAAAAGTGTAGCCTACATTTGCCTGCGTCGTGAGGCTACATAATATTGTGTCAAAACATAAAATCTCTAAGTCGCATCTACAAGAGGGCGTGGCAGTTTAACGCGATGTACGTGACGTAAGATGCACTTGTGAATCGCGCATCTGGCTGATAGTTCAACACATGAGTTATCGAGACGACTATAAAAATTAGTATCTAATTTTGAAATTGAGTCACCGAAATATTATTATTATTTTTTAAGAAATTCAAACGTAATTGTTAGTTATTTGTACGGCATTTTTACTTATATTGTGAAGAAAACAATAATATTTAGTTTAATTAAACTAATTAAATCCTTGTATATTTCAATAACGCACTCGTTAGTATTAAGGGGCGAGTGTGTTTTTTTTCTCGAAAATATTTCACTATTAGTTGTACTCCAAAACACACTTTAGCTCAGATCCACTTATGTGATATAGTCTACTCGAGGTTTCATCACGTTTTTGAATCAAACATTTGAAAAACCAGCCCTTGCATGAAATGTTTGGTTGCTTCGGAAATATGGCATGACTCACAAACAGTTTGTGCTCTTGTTAACATAAAATAATTTTTTTATTAAACTGAATATTTAATATTGTTTTATAGATAAAATATAATACTACATTTATCATTTGTATGAACCAAACAAAAGAGAAAATTTGTGTGTTTTTAATGTTTAGTGAGAAATAGTTCTTATGCAACACGTCGTTACTTTGGTGTGATTTTTTAGGCTTGGTTAAGCTTAGTTTTCATGAGGCGAAGGAATATTCTGGAAGTGGTGTCAAAAATGTTGGAAATAAATAATAATGGACTGCCGGATGATTTAAATAATTACATATCGTAACTGTCGTCCCGCGAATCACAGACCTTCAATATCGCAGTCATTCTTGATTGTAATTGGTCAAATCGTGAAATAAATTATATTCTCATGAAAACACACATCTAACAACGGAAGAAAGGCTTCAGGTGTGCACGTAAGTAATTCAAACCCAAGTATTTTAGCGAAAAGCAGGTGTGATGTATACAAATATTTTTAATAATTTATCTCAAACGCTTCCCTTCTAGCCACAAAACGTTCATGAATGTCCATAAAATCTATTAGTATATTTTTTTAGACATTAGTACGAATATTTTCTTTTATATACGCTGTTCACGGTAAACTGAGCACTTTTGAAAGCCCTGCTTAATATCTGCTGTATACACGTTGTGTATTCTTCAGCCTTATGTAAAATTACCATTGCCATGGGCCTCATCACTTTATTCATGCGTCGGTCAAGTGAAAATATAAAATAATTATTACAGAACTAAATATTTTACAAATCTGCTCATTTTATACTTTGATGCACTAACAATAAAAAAAAGCTAAAGAAATAATTTACATTAACACAAATGGATACATAACACTTTTTATTCTACGTCAATATACGGATCTACTTAACTACTTTTCCTCCATCGTTACCAACTTCAATGGGTGCATGTCACTAAGCTCGCCTGTTAAAATATATGCAGGCACGAGCAGTGGAATTTTTCTAAGGTTGATTTCAAAAGTGCTTATTTTATCGTGAACAGCCTTTACGAACAATATAATTATTATTGTGGTCATACTATATGAAGTTTTTTTGCAACGTATGTAGGTACTTACTTTTCGAAGTATCTAGAATATAAATACGCTTGAGTTGTAATTGAAAATGGACTCTTAATAATCGATTAAAATATATAGGTGAATTCCAGAAATATATTTTACGTTGTTATGAAATATAAGGGCTTTTCTTTCATATACAACGTAAATCGTACTTCTCTGACAATTTCGGTATCGTGTGTACTAATTTTTCATTAGAATTTCACGATATTTGCAATGAGATGTAGTGCTCGGTTGTAGGCTGCTCTTCTCTTGGAGTTTTAATCCCGCGGATTGTGTCATTTAGGGTGTTCGCCTGCAGGGACACCTGTTAAGTAACAACGAAGTTGCCCGAGGCTCGCCCAGGAAAGCTGCACTCTCGGCCGGGCTATCGACCGAGCTCGCCATCGTATAACCATGCGATGGCGCTGAACGGCCGATAAACGTACGACTTGCGCGTCTCATCTCTCTCTTCCCGCCA
Source organism: Dryococelus australis (assembly GCA_029891345.1). Classification (NCBI taxonomy): domain Eukaryota; kingdom Metazoa; phylum Arthropoda; class Insecta; order Phasmatodea; family Phasmatidae; genus Dryococelus; species Dryococelus australis. Next base: position 257,563,710 of record CM056993.1, on the reverse strand, counting down.
CTCCAATGCAGAAATGTACCCGATTAGGGGCTGGATGTTGACAACCGTGTTAGCACTCTTGCTCCCCGCGTGTCGAGCAGGGTGAGCAGGGGAGAGATGCTGGCGAATTGCCTCCTCGCGTGGAGAAAGAAGGAAAGAGAAAGGAGATCAGGGTATGGAATCTCGATATTCTCTCTGTCTCTCTCTCTTTATCGTCGTCTACGCGATGTTCCACCAGTTCCACAACGCAACGCTTCCACTGAGGTAAATATTTGCTCGATTGACCTAACGGAATTTTTTTTCAGTATCGCCATCCAAACCGAATAAAATGATATCTCGACAGCGCGTTTTTGGCCTAACGCATATTTCGTAGCGTCCGAAAAATAGATAGCTTGATTGCTCTCTCTATTTGGTTTGTAGAAATAAATCAGTTTTTTTCCTGTCAATTATATTTTCATTTCAACGTGCAACATGCAGAAGGCATAAGCGTCGTCCTTTTAACATGCGGACTGTTAAAATTTTGTAGTTGGCTGGAAGTAAAATATGAAATTTTAATTTTTTTCACGTTGTGATTTCAACCGATCACTGCTTTTTCTTACACAGCACACCTTTTCTCTCCGTAAAATGACAATGGAATAGAGTGCACGTCCTAGGTGCGCATTGCCACTCTCCATGTCCCAACACTGAACTACTCACCTGCAGATACGACTGTCACAAAATACGTTGATGGGATTTGAGTTTATGGCCCTGTTTATGTGAACAAGTACTTTGATATGTCTGTGTGCTTCTTCTAAACAATTTTTAATGCAATTGGATTAAATTCAAATCTTAAAGTGTTTTGTTAATTGAAAAGTGCGTATCATTTCAAATTTAAAGTATAAATATTATGTTTATCATTGTTGACCACGGGACTTCGACAGTTGTATTGATCTGGGTAGGTCAGTGTTGGGTACATGCGTAGATGGAGATCACTCTATCTAGCATTTACTCTATGGATGTTTCGTCGCACTCTTCACGTTGCTGTCTTCACTACTCATCCAGATGGTCCAAAATTAAGCTGAGTCTAGAAAAGGGGGGGGGGGGGAGATGGCTAGTGTGTTGCCAGCTACACATCCGTTAAGATAATATTATCTATCGACTGTTACACGTTGCAGTTGTAAACCTTCATCGTTGCTACACGGGGTAGAGTGTTCATGCCAGCAACCCACTAACCAATCTCCGGATCCCGAAACTAGAATGAATCATTTGTTTTTTAGTCAATATCACCATAGAAAATACTCGAGGTTCCATTGTAGGTCATACCGCTGTTTATACCACTTAATCTGACACGTGTTTTAATGAAATCAGAAGTATTCACAATATTAAAAAATTACTCTTTCCTGTAATAAACGCGTCGCTATTTTGAAATCCGTACGTAAGCAAAAATTTTTGTTTCACAACGTTATTTCGGCCTTTATATCAGTGCAGAAACTAGGACAGAAGATAAATATCAGCCTACATCATATTTGATCTGTGAACTAAACTGAAAATCCTACTTTATGTTTTACAATGCTAAATATTGTTACACTTACCACAAATTTCAGTAAGTGTACCTTCGATAATACCTCTTCCACTCTGTTCATTTGGCTACAGAAAAGTTTTCTTGGATGTTATGTGAAAACGAGTTCTGTTGTCGCAGAGGCTTTCATTTCCCTTTTCCTACACTGTAATATCACGGAATGGAACAATACTCCACACATTTTTTCTTCCAGAAAATAATTCTATAGCTTATCTAGCGTTTTATTTCCTAATTTTTTTTTCAGATGACTAACGTAATGGGAATGTCCTGAATTTTTTTTTGTGCATGGTGCTATTAACTTATTTAGTGTTATATTCAAGGTGCTTACTTCCCCAGTAGCTGAAGCAGGCGACATAGTGGCGTCCGTCCTGGTTTAGCTGTTTAGATGTTATTCCGAAATCCTCTCAGGTCGATGCTGGGTTGTCTCCCTATCACACGCCATGGCAGCTGACTGTTTCAAAGAACTCCGCATACTGGAGGAGATCTAGTGGCTCCCCAAACAGAGAAGTGTCGAAGCAGAGAGTGGCAACACATGTCCGGTACTGATATGGACAGCCAGTAGAGGCTGGATAGTACCTCGACAGGGCCAAATGTTGATCTGAGTGTGTGGTTTCAGAGGGGAGTGGAAGGCGTGCTACAGAATCCAGGTTGGCACTCGGAACTGGTCAACTGTAGCAATAGCCAAATGCTCTTTCTGCGCTGATCGAACATATCTCAATCATTAGTGTTTTCTAGGGCCATCGACATCGTACTGTTAAGGCTATTTCACAGGATCAATTATTTTATTGAATTAAACTAGTCGAATCCAACTTACTGAATATAGAATATGTCCACATGTACTTAAACTGGTTTAAATAAATAGAAGTTAAATTATTACTTCAAAGTTTGAAAGGCAAAAATTTCAGTTGAAAAAATAATAATTAATTTTAGTAATTTTTCTTCATACCGCTACAAACAAAATATTACACGAAAATAACTTCTCAAAATCAAAACAAACAGTTTTTTTAAGGTGGTACATTCACTTTGCGTGAAATTATTATAGCATAAATATTTATGTAACTTAAATGTGCATAAATTATTGTATCAAGACAGTGCACTTGAAATTTATACTTTTCTAATAATTCTGAATGCTAGTTAAAATATTGGATTTAAGACAATATAGAACATATTCCAAACAAATATCTTTTAAGGAATTTGAGTCAGTCAATGGATAAAAAGACAAAATTGCAGTGATTATGACTTCCGAGTGACGTCATGTAAATCCAAAGGATTGAATTCAAAAAGTTTGAAGAAAATTTCAAGTGAACTATGATGATGTGAAAGAGCCTTTTCGCTCCTAGAGAGATCAGCCGCAGCCGGTCAGGGAACAGCTATATGGACAGTGGCGTGCAATATATAGTGACCAAAGTGCAAAAGAGACGTTTATCCGTACAATTAAAGATGAAAGTAATCTTAATTGTTTTTCACACAAAGGCAATCCTAAATTTCTTTAGACGAGCTGCATCAGTAATACCCGATCAACATTTATATGCATTACAATTTATGTAGTCTATTCCCACATTTTATATTGACCCTTGATAAATCACCTCATGTGTGACGTAATTGGATATTTCGTAAATAGACCATGTGTGACAAGCTTTTTATACTTCTGATAACGCAAAAGAAAGTTATTTTGTTCGAAATTGTACTTTTACTTATATTTTACCTATAAAATATAATATTACTTTTACTATTGATATGAATAAAAACAGGGAGATAACAGGTGTGTTGGTAATGCCAACTAAGAACTAGTTCTTATGCAAAATATGATTTCACTGAGTGCACACGAAAGCGGTACGTTGTCCCATTGGTGTAATAATGATTAATATTTGTTTGCACAAGGTGGAGGAATAACCTGGATTTAGAAATTTAGGAGGGCTTCAACAAAGTTTGAAGTAAACGTGAATGGACCATAAATTTATTCCATGTGAGGTGTACCTGTAGAAATATTTTATTGCTAATTTGGAAACAAATGAAATCCAGACGAGCCTATGATTTTTGTGGTTGTAAAACCAGCTCTTCCGTAGGCTAGGCATTGATCCATAGATATGTAAATGGACGTATATGGCTGTAATTTAAAAACTCTTGCATTGTAGATCTCAGCAGAACTGTCATTCAATTAGAGGTCTAATGTTTAATAAACTTCAATTGTAGGAAACGAGTGAGATGCCTAGCAGTGAACTGGACAGGTATTATTAAGAAAAAGGAATAAAACCTCTGGCAGCAAATTCCGTGCTGCAGCTAGTCGATATGTCGGTATTTAATTCGTTAGTCGGTCATGCTTGCTTCACGGACATGTATTGTCCTTAAACTACCATTTAGTTAAAATATAAAACAGCCTGTTTACATATTTATTACAAATATTTAGGATACTCGAACGTTGCAGTATTTAATTTTCGAAATGATCACACATATAAACAACATGGACCAAAAGTTTAACATACGATGCCGCGATAACTATGTAAACTTTCAGGAAAGAAGAAACTGGGATGAAATATAATGTTATCGGAATCGCAGATAAATCCTTCCCGAACGACATTTTTCCACAACACGTTACTTCTCTTTCGTTGACCGGTTATTCCATTTCCACTTGAAAAAAAAAACACTGCACTTTACATTGTTCAGTTTTTAATTTTAATGTGTATGCAACCAGTTATGTTCCGATAAAAGAAACGGAATGTTAATAAATACGTGTACGCTTAGTTATATCTGTTTACACAGATTTGAACGTTTTCGTGGATAATAACTAAATTTCTTTATGTCAAATCTGGACGTACGTGATAGTGATCATTTTTGACTAATTCGATGGAAGTTAAAAATATTGAATTTTAAATTGAAGGCTATATATGTATATGTATATATATATACACACACCTTGCAAGTTTGGAGATATGATGCTGCGGTTCCCTAACGTAAAGTAGTTGAGGTATCTTTGCCGAGAGTGTTGGAAAATAGTCGAGTAATTACGATGCATGGCAATGCACATATGGTATGTGGATTTAAGCGTTATAATTATATGATGCCATCAGCAATACTGTTATTCTGACTCACTTTTGGAGAACCGTATCACTGTAAACAGTACTGAAAATAAAATTTGTTAACGATCACAAAAACTGTATTTTTATGCTTCCAGACGAGAAGTTTGATTTCCGTTGAAAACAAAACTATGTATGCGCACACACGAAGATTCGCAAGTACTAAGCCACTAAGGGCTAGGTAAAAAGTTTGTTTAGTGCCAAGATTTATTTGCGTACTTTTGTAGTAGATTTTTAGTTGGCGGCAACAGAACTCATGTTATTGACGAGCAAATATTTGGCAGTACCTAAAAACTATAACAGAATATCTGTCCATGAGCATTTGGCTCGGTACATTTGTCTTTCGAATGACCACGATGTTATATTTGTCATGTTAGTCTCTTTGCATTTCATTGACAAATACATGAGGGAAATGCTAACTCCAAAAATGCCGAAATTGCGATAAGAGTAAAAACGCCATACTCATTAAAATGTGATCATTGTATTGCATACCACAAAAACACACCAACTCCAATTTCAAATCTATAAATCTGGCAGCTGAAAATACATCTGAATTCAAAATTGTGTTATGTCCATGGAGTTAGCATTGTTTGACTGTCGTCAGAGTACCTATAGATGGAGTTGGCATGGTAGTGAGTCAGGTGTGACATACCGGATGCATCACCTGCAGGTATTACAATTTTAGCAATAGGGGGTAGCACATACATCAACCACGTTTACTTTTGCTTTAATGTTGATCTTTGATTCTGGTGGTTGGTACAGTTGACTAGTTAAACATCTGATAGCCCGCCAACAACAGTAAACTTGTCGTCAAGTTAGGATGAATCAAAATTTTATGTCCACGGAAAAAGAAAGAGAAATGATTCGTAATGGAAAAAGAGCGTCATTAAGCACAAAACAAGGAAAGAGTAGAGCATATTGGTCATTTCGGAAACGACATGAAGGCTAGAGAAACCGGTGAGGGCAGCAGGTGAGTGTAAATTAGCTTACACTGTATTATTAAATACTCTCCAATATCAAATAAACGCTAACAATGAGATATATGTGCATTGTGTTATTTTTTCTATGTTGTAGATGCCGTAAGAAGTATCTCCAATTTGTGCGAAATGATATCAGGGATGTTATATTGCAAACTTTCAATGAAATGGCAAGCAAAGAAATCCAGGATGCATACTTAGCGACGCTTATTCGACTTCTCCAGTTGAACGACGTCGTCCAAAAGATGCTGAAACTGTAAGTTGAAATGTTCTAGTTACACATATCGACTGAAATATCCATTAAAGAAGACTGGCGTAATTTGTCAGAAAGCTTCTGCTGCTTTTTGTGGGATTGGGTGTTTAAGAGTCAAGAGATTAGCGGAGCTATCTTTTAACAATATTTCACCAACAGAAAGTAGAGGTAAACACATCATACCTAATACAGTTTGTGAAGATATTGGTTATCACATAAGATCGTTTCGATACGATACCTCACATTATGGCCGAAATAAATAGTGAAAGAGATATCGTTGTTCTGAACTTAGTATCATGATAAATTATAGGCTTTTCTTTGCAGAAACATGACCCTGAAAATGATTTGCTTGTACAAGAGCAGAAACAAAATAACGAGAAGCTTAATGCAGCTGTAAAGTACCAGTTTATTTAAACTACTTCAAGGAAAAGTTTAATTATGGGTTTCTTAGACCAAGAAATTATGTTTGTGCAATGTGTGCAGAATACGAAGTTATAATAACAGGAGAAAAATATGAAAAAAAAAAAAATAAAAAAAAATAAAAAAAATAACAGCCACAAAGTACAACTAGAAGTCCTCTGTTTTTTGAAAAAATTAAACGTTCACCAGAACAAATGACAACACCCAGTTCTTGGATTGATTTAGTCAAAGAAAGTTTTGATGTTGCGTCAGTAAAAGGCAAAATGGTTAAAGATTTTAAGACTGGACTGAGCATGAATTTTATGTTATCTTGTAGCAACAAAAAGGGAAAGTTCTGTACATATGATGTCTGTGAAACTGAATAATATCAATAAACTCTTGACGTACATATCTAAAGATCACAGAATGTTTTATGAATGTTTAAAATCATCGGAAGATGGTGGGAGTGGTGCTGATGTGTATGATGATGGCAACATTCATGAGTAAGTACAGCAGTGAACATCATAACTATGGCTATGCTTTTGTGAATGAAGAGTGTTGTTCACGTTCACAAGGAAATTATCGGAAGATGGTGGGAGTGGTGCTGATGTGTCTGATGATGGAAACATTCATGAGTAAGTACAGCAGTGAACATCATAACTATGGCTATGCTTTTGTGAATGAAGAGTGTTGTTCACGTTCACAAGGAAATTATCAGATCAAAATAATGTTTTTGTACATAATCCCTTCGGCAATAAATAGTTTGTGAACAATGCTTATGTTTCAATCTATACTTGTTACATCTTGTTCATTTTAGAATTATTGAACGCATTATTTGATATTGCGAATAATTTTGTGTTTTTTTGTTTTGTTGTATGAGTGCTGCATCTGCATGTTATTTGGAGGACAAACCACATCCCTCCTACCCTTCTGCCAACACACATATAACGTGTGTATTATGTTTGCCACTAAGTTTTGAGAATAAAGGAGGCAACTCATTTCTAAGATTTATTTTTATTTCTATCTGCTGCTAAACCATGCTAGCTCGAGGTGTAAAGGTTTTTTTTTTTAATGAGATAATTTTATAACTGTCGTGTTTTCCTCTTTAAACCTTTTCTCCACATCTGTGGAAACATATTTATTGAAACCTGTAAATCAAATCATACACTTGATAAATTGATTTTTGTCTCTCCTGAAAAGTATGGATTTTGGAGTTAGCATGTTCTGGAATTCAGGTCCTCAATCGTTAAGAAATTGGAGCTGGATTAAGTCCTATGTGATCCATTTATTTCAAGGTAAGTAAATGTTACACATGAATGATTCCAGAAAATAAAATTTCCTTGGGGTGAAGTGTTTAGGCCTTGTCGTGTTTGCCACATCCCGAATAGCAACCTACGTTAGCCAAACGGTGGGCATTTGGTTGGAAAAGTTGGCTAAGTGCTGGGCTGGTACACACACGCTATTAGAATGCTGGCCCAGCGCAATATGCTAACGAATATTTACTACCACAAAAATGCGCTAGGAGATTACTTAACGCGCGCAGACAATGACCACACTAAATAAAAAAAAATACCAGAATGTATCACAAGTGTAATTTTTGTTAAACATCAATCTACTTGGTTTATGGTTGGTAAAAAGTTGCTAATATTTTTGTGGTAATTCATATTCATTATTCTGTTGGACCAACGTATTGCAATAAACATTTTATATCATATTACAGAACAAACGTTCAGATTGTCAACAATGTCTCATTCTAAAATTTTATAATCTACGAAGGTTTTTAAAGACCTGTGATAATTTTTATATGAAATATGTTTAGTTGGGTTATTTGGCGTGTCAATGTTGGGAACAAAAATTTGGTACTTAACCAATAATATAAAATAATTTGGCATTATTTCTTAAAATGTATGGTTTTTTAACACACAGACCTTGACTTATTTAAAATTTATTTTTTGGCATGTTCTGGTTATTTGTTGGAAAACATATAGTTGGCATTTGGCATGTATACTTCAGTTGGGCCAAAACTCTATATTCGGTAACACGTCTTGTCAACGTACTGTTATGTAGTGAAATGTTAAAGACTGTTCACGATAAAGTGAGCACTTTAGAAATGAATATTTAAAAAAAAAGTAACTTCCCCTGCGTGCATGTATTTTAATGGGCGTACTGAGTGACAATCGCCCAGTAAAGTTGGTAACTGCTGGTTGAAAAGTAGTTCCATATCCTAACGTCGAATGAAAAGTTCTAGGTAACCATTTATGACAATTTAAAATTATTTCTTTCGCTTTCTATTTTTTTTTTTAATACATCGAAGTGTAAAAATTGGCAGATTCGTTAAGTATTCACTTTCCTAATAATTCCACAGTTTTATTTGACCGACGCATGAATAAAATGACAAGACCCATGGCAATGTTAATTTTAGAGATGCCTGGGGAATACACAACATGTCTACAAGTAGATCTTAAGTACAGATTTCAAAAGTGCTCATTTTACCGAGAACAGCTGATACTAAGTTATTGTTTAGTAATTGTCTGAAAATTGGTTAGTGTCTAGTTAGTAAAACGGCGTTGGGTCAGTGTAGGCTTGAGTGTCACTTTCATGTTTTGCCAACGTTGGCCCAACCAAAAATTGCTGCTGCGGTTCTTAGATCTGTTTTTTTGCATGCTTAAGTCAAAGGCCTCTAAACATTGTTGTAAGACCCACTAACTAGTATTTTTACTAGCAAGGTAACCTCTTTGATCAGACTAATGACCACATTATTTCCTTAAAAGAAAGTGAAGTTTTGTGCACCACAGAACTTATTTTGTATTTGCCAATATCCTTACATATGTGCTAAAATCATATTGTTTGTGAAACATCTTTTGTGACCTCCATAGTGACAAATAAATTTTGTGGTCACAAAAAAAAAAATGATTTGGTTGCTACGTGACAGTATTTTACTTAATACGTGACTTAGTGACTATACCAGAAATAATATCCACTAAGGTAAGGCTACGGGGGAAACCATGAAATGTAGGCCCTAGCTTCGCTATTTCTCAATCCTGTAGATATAATCTCGCAGTGGCGAAGTGACAATGGGGGATGGTCCTTAGCAGTGTCTCGTTCTTAACCCACGTGAAACCCGGTATCGAATCTAAGATCACAGGATTAATAATGTGCCGTCTCGATGTTGGTGGAACACTAATTATTCACATCGGTGAGTTTTATTGTGGTGATATTGGGGATGGAAACATACGAAAACCACTAATATTTACCAAAAACAGATATGTGCCCTGTGGATTCGAGCTGGTCACGAATGCGAAGAAGTAACATTCATACAGCGGAGATGATGTGATGTTTTTTTTAGTCCAACTTCTTGCTTGACTCACAAGCTAAAAAAATAATAATAAGAAACGTCAGTGAGCAGTTGCTTTCGCGCCAACTATTGTAATGGGACTGATCTCTGCTCAACCGGGTATTTTGTACAAGGAACCGACGGGATAGAATGTCTCGTCGATAGCAAAGTTGTTAGATACAAATCAAGTGGCGTAGTTAATGAAAGGACACGTGCAACATAGCTCCACATAGGAGTTAAAAGTTTCGATTTTTTTTTTTTAGTGGCAAATAGATCAGATTTTTGTGCTGACCAAAACATTCCACATGTTATTTTTCGAAGTCAATTTGATATTATAGAGAGCAGAGCACTTTAATACAAATTCAATTCAGCCATTACACAATGTCTCTGGAATCTGTCCTTCACATCACTTTAATATTCCAATGTTTTTAAGATAGCTATATATTTTGGAAACATTTTATGTCATACTTGTAAGCTTGTTACATTTGCATTATTAAAAAATAGTTACGGCAAAATACTTTAAATGAGCTGTCGCAGAGAGAGATTCCTGCAGTTTTTTTTATCACTTGTTGGGATGAGTAGATTTGGGTGGCTCTTAACATCGACGTCTTGAGATCCGATGAGGGTGAGCGAGGTGAGTACGGAGCAGCGACAGATTGCAAGGGCGAGGGAATGGGACCTCCCTGAAAAAACCCACCGACCAGCGACATCGCCCGGCACGGTTCTTACAGGCGAAAATTCAGGGACGACCCGTCCGGAAATCAAACCCTGTTCGCCAGGGTGGGAGGCGGGTAGTCTAACCACTACACCACCGCGACTCTACCGTATTCTCGTGTCCGCTTTCAGAGAAAATGGTATCTGTGCCACAGGACGGATCAGTAGCTTGGTGAATGAAGAAGGACAAAGGAACCTATCATGGCCTGTATGTAGAGGATTCATCACACGCAGTAAATTTCTTTCTGCCTGTGCCTCGGCAGCGGACTGTGAACGGCTTGCCACACTCATACAAATATCACCACCAAGGACAGTAGTTCCCGGTTTATCTCTCCAACACAACTTCACTGGCTTGCATCGCATAGCTCCAGTATTTTATACACATTATATTTCTCTCCTGTAAGGCACGCAGTTTCTTTCTATAGTCCGTTCATAGTTACGTTTAACTTTTCAGAAGTCATGCTAAAGTTCTACTTCCAGGATATTCCTCCGCCTCATGCAAACAAAACTCATAAAATTACACCAAAGGTATAATGCACCGCATTTGTGCGCACTCTGTCTAATAATATTTTGCACAAGTACTATTCCTTACCAGACATTACAAACACACCGGTTTTTTCACTGTTTTTATTAATATAATAACAAAAGAAATATTATAATTTACAGACAAAATATATACAAATTTTTGGTTTAACCAAAAAATAAGGTACTATCATATTATTTTATTGTAACAGAAGCTTTACACGCTTATTATACATGCCATAATGAGACAAAATCAAATACGCTATGCATTGGGAGAATTTTCAAAGGTTTGATTAGTAAAGTGTGAAAAGACTACAGGCTATAATGATATTTTTTTTCGTCAGAAATTTCAGCGACTACAGAAGGGGATTTAGCGAGAGAGATATAAAAAAAATTCATGCTACCAGGAGAACTTAAAAAATATTTCAAATCGGAATTTCTATACAAATTTGCCCATTATGTCCGAAAAACATCTATTTTGATTAGAAATGTAAGTAATCTAAGCATTAAAACGGAATAATTATTTCATTATTATCGCGAACTGAAAATTTTATATTGGTTCTCCGCGAGGAAATTTTACTGCATGCTGCATTATGCAAAACCATCACACAAGTTGCGAGTTCTGCACACTTGTAAGCTGTGCTGAATCTTGTAAGCGCGTTCAAGTGTCGGGTTTTATTTTTCATTTCATTATGATATTTCTTTTTTTATCCTGACATTATATACTATTCTAAAATACATACAAACATTTAAAAAGCATTTTTCAAAGGTAAATAAAACGAATTATAAAAAATTATATTTAATAAATCTTGTGTAAAATAATTTGAAATTGATAAAAATTAGCATGTTATACAATTGCTCGAAATAATTGCCCATGTCATCAGAATGCTACAAAATATTCCTTCAAAATTTCTAAGTGGTTTGGTCGTAACTAAACCTAAACATCTGAGAGAAAATCTGAAGTTATAATATAGTCTACTTACGGTTTCTTCAAATTTTTAAATCATACCTTTGAGAAAACATACCATGTGCTATGATGTGTTTTGTGGCTTCCTAAGTATTTCACGTATCACAATTGTTGTATAGTTTTGTTAACATACAAGTAGCATATTTTTGGTTTAATTGAACCGTTAGTTATATTATGTCTATAAATAACAAAATTTAATTTATAGCTAATATGTATTCGTAGACTACTGACTAGGAGGGAAGACGGCGGCTCTTACAATGTTTGCGAGGACTATTGCGCGGCATTGAACACCTGAATATCTCGATGTGAAAAAATGTCCAGAGTAGCTTGCTGCCACGAAGATCGAAGAATTTTGTTGTTTTCGCTGACTGGAATGCAAGAAATCACATTTCGCTGTGCAATTTGTTCCTGACATCCAATGTTCTCTATATGTACGTCTGAACTATCGGAATTGTCTGCGTGATTATTATTTACAAGTCGAACAAAATTTCGTGGATTTATTTGTACATCATCATTACTACGTCTTTTTACAGTGGATTATTCGTGATGAGCCAACGTAAAGCGTTATAAACTTTTACGCGTGAAATCGAGAATTCTCGTGAAACATTCAAATTGTCTTTGTTTGGACGAGGTGGAGGAATATACTGGAACTAGATCTTAAGCGGGCCATCAGAAAAGTTGCAAATAACAATGCATAAACTACAGCTATGTATTAATCCCTTGTCGCATGTGAACCGGGTGTCGGATTTCAAAGAAATTGCAACATTCCACTGCTGCTACTTCAATAAACATACGAAATAAAATACTAGAGGGTTTTTTTTTTTTTTTTTTTTTTTACGTCTAGTGAGAGGTGTGTAAGTATGAGTGCGTGGGTCAGAAATCGAAGAAGCGCATCTATGCGCAAAGTTGTGAACTCTCATGCAGTGTTCCCGTCATAACACTGGAACTATGGGACTTCAAGCGGTAAACCTGTAATATTGGTGGATGTGACACTGTAGCCAAGTCCAATATACACCTCCGCCGTAGCAACGCATGAATCCGATTCGAATATTTTGAGAAACAACAGTTTGAAAAAGCCGTTTTTAGCTATGTTGGAATACAATAAAATAATGTTTCGAATGTGCGTGATATCTTAAAAGTACCAAAGGCGACTAGTCTGAAGTGTGATTTCTTTTCTTAGATAAGTATCTCTGGTGGACATTCACTGGTTTTCCTGATAAAAACTGGGATTTCAAACACAGTTCAAGCGCTACATATAGGCGGCCGCAGGTTAACAACTAGTCTTGTGTCGACGCTAAACCACCTAATAAATGCACATTATTAGATATTTGGTATTTCTATAAAGTCATCGCGGGTATCATGCGTGATACCATTACATATCCTTAAGTATAGAAATAAAATAATTTTCGTCTAGAATGATCTAAGGGAAGCGGCCCGATGTCAGCGTGGGGTTATTTCGGATAAAGCGTGGGAAGACGAAGTGATGATTGTCGGGCCGCAGTTCTGGCCGAACGGGAGTTCAGTGTGTTGTTCTGTCCATCTCGCTCGCTAGGAACAGGAAAATGTGGCGGGGAGGGGTTCCATCATTCCAAACATACTTCTGAAAGCGGCAGAAGCTAAAAGACGATTCTCATTGAACTTAACATGACACTTTTTGCGTAAACTTTGCGTTGCCGTTATGCTCAGGTACAATTACATAGCAGTGTGTTCTTATTAAGTTCAACATAAATCAAAAGCACACATTAGTTAAGTAACAATAGTAGAGCAGTTGCTCAAGTTTCCAGGCTCGTCAGGGGTACAATTTCTTTTTTAATCGACATAGATGTATTACAAGACACCGTACATTTCTAAACATTCACAAACATTTATTCGGTATTACAAAATCATTCCCTTAAGTGATTTTACGTTTTCGTTCGGTTAGCTTGTTCGTAAACAATGATGACGGGGTGAATCATTTCGTAGGAATTCCCTGCCTCGCATTTTCGCGAGGAGTTCTCCCAGAAACGCGAATGGGTATTATAAAAGGACACACTAACATTTCGAAAATAAGATTCCAAGGGAAATATAGGGCAGCAAATATGTGTGGTATCTACACGGGCCTTAGGCAAGTACTAGAAATGGTAATTCTTCGGTAAACATGTGCATTAATGTTGTCTACATTAAACCTACCAGTTGCCGACTATTTTAAATAAACTTTTTTCGATTACGTTTAGCATATGTAAGTATTCTTTAGGCGTGTTTCTCGGCAAGCCTTACTAGAAAAATACTTTCAGTAAGGTTTGTCAAATACTTGCTGAACTAAGCGGTGGTTATTTCAGTTCTGAAGATCTGAAGTATGAGCTCTAAGTCAGAAAATTTATTAACTATTTTGAACAATTTCTTATTTCTATTCTAATTGTGTTGGATGTTTTAGATCTCAAATATATCGATACTATTTAGAAAATTTACGAAGTGTTGAAGAATACCCAGAGCACGTACAAAAAATATTTATCTTCCCTCGAAGACAAGGTAACAAATCTGAGAGTATTACGGCCGAAATAATAAACTCCTCAGTCATGTTTTGTGAAAAATGGGCAGTTTCAAATAATTTTCTCAGAAGACAATAGAACAATAACTGCTTAAAGATGGTACTATTGTTGATAATAAAAATGATTTTAGATTGATGTGTTTAATCACATCCTGGGCATATTGAAGACTCACCTTAATGAATGTGTCCAGGCCATAAATGAAATGTATACGAATTTCCAATTGTTAAAATATTTTGTCTCAATTTTTTTACTTATAAGGAAATCCTTAAATGAACCAAACTTTTAATGTTAAATTACCCATTCGTCATTACTTCTGGTCTAGATACACAGTAAATAATATTAAAAACATGTTTTGCAATCCATATTAGACTGTCGAGTATAAGAGAGTTCGCATAAACGTTACTGATTCGTGCGCAAGTTAACACCAGTTAACCTGATGTAAACATGTGCCTGGATTTCCTTACGGAGCCAGTGACTACTGCCTCAGCTGAGAGGTAATTTTATAATCCGAAAATAATTAACAACCATCTTGGAAGTAGCATGTCGCAGAACCACCTGAATTTTTTACAAACGAAGGGGCGAGATTGCAAAAAATGAATTTGGGTCATATGATCGCACAATTTGCAAGTGAAAAGTAACGGAAGATACTAATTTGGCATAGTTTTATATTTTTTCTTGTATTAGTGTTTGTTATAATACTATATATTATATTAAATGTTAGGTTAATAGTACAGTATGACAAAAAAATCCCTCGAACCTGTATTGTCAAAACTATTTAACGTCTTCATTTTAATATGCTGTCAACAGCGCCAAAAATGTTTTTGTAATCACTGTTGCAATTATATACGAATCATGAATAATTTATAAATAACTTGGATGTTATTAAAAACCAATTATAATTTTTTTCCGTAATTCATAAAATAATTCTAAATTGCCAGTAAATATCAGTTTTAGGCATGAAATTAATTAAACAAGTAGAAATTAAATTAAAGCTCATTTCAACAAATAATAGTTGATTTATAAAAAAGTATTTGAAAGGTTTCAGGTTAATGTTAATCGAAACAAGTGGTTCTGGTCCTCAGTTGATGAAGGGATGGGACCGCGATAAAAACTGCTCCAGGGCGCCTATAGCCGAGTTGCGCCACTGTATTACGTAGTTAAGCACACATAATGTAAATACCCTGGCGGCTTCTGAACCACCCCTTGGCGCCCACATCAGGGGACAATAAAAACAGCCCAGTGCTTTCCAACAAAAGGAAAACTCCAACTGCTGGCCCCCAACATAAGCACCAAGGTGCCTCAGAGGAGGACGTGAAAATAAATATCTCCACTCCCACGTGCAATACTTCAGTGTATAAATAAATAATAATGCCCAAAATAATTATTTAACATCTAACTCCACTCTCTTACCTTGTTCTCCATTCAGGTTCACTGTTGTGGGTTTCTTTTAATACCCATAAAAATTAACAATACACTAGAGCTCTCGTCAATAAATAGGTTAAAACATCAATGTGCTCTTACAAAAAAGGTAGTAGGTATTAGTTAATTTATTTAATTATTTTACAATTTAGAAAATTTGTTATCTGGTTTGGGTTTTTATTTCACCCTCTTTTTTTTCTTACCACACACACAATGAGAAGAGATGAAATATATATAACATTTAAACAAAACAATAATTGGTGTTATGAGTATTACAGCCGCTTCAAACTAGTTACAGTTAACATGCCCCTTTTTAAATGTTTTCTATTTTTTATATGTTATATTCTGATTTTTTTTAGGGTGCACCCGAAATTTACCATTTTAGCTACAGCGTCCTCGTTTTCTTATTTATGTTATTTTAGGACCAGCAAACTTAAAACTTATAAATAGAAAATTCTTATAGTTGTCCACACCATATCATGCCAATACATATAACGAGATAAGTATTACATTTCTAACATGTTGTTTTCGAGGATATTTGAGTCCAGAATAAAACATCATGCAGCAAGTTGAAGGCAGCCACTGCCGTGGTGTCATGCAGTTATCAAAAAATCACATGCAATAATAATCTATTTCTGAACAAGAGATGAAATGGCGGTGGCCGAGGAGTCGACACACAACTGTTGCTTAAATCACTGCGTGGGCCGCGGTCCTATAACTTGAAAATCACGAGGCTGAGATCACATCACCAAAATGGCTAGGTCGTGTAGCCAGGGAATCGCACTGAACACAATTACAAGGGAAACACAATCAATTAGCACCGATAACGCAACAAACAATTACCGCAACCATTTACAAAAAGGTAAATACAAATCACTCACCTAGGCGGTGAAGTATGGCACTTACGCCATAAAAAAGCTGAAAGACAGGTAGTCAATTTTCAAAACCAACTACATCGTGTGGAAGGAATAATCGTAGAAGACAGGGTCAACACATTCCTTCACGTACGACAGTGACTGTACGATGTTCCAAACTCGCGATATGACCAGTCGATAATACTCGAAAAGCCATATCGTAGAGTTCAATACAGTATAAAATTACACATTGCATTTAAATAGAATTAACGTAACGACAAAACAAATAAAAGGTTTGACATTAAGTAAATTACAATAAAGGTAGCACACAATCTAACACATTATAGCCATGAAAATCAAAAGTTTGATACAAATATTTTACGTTATTACGATACTAGTGCTGCCCTCTATCCTAGCCGCGGGCAGAAACAATCATGGAGACAGAAAATAAAGTTGTTAATAGAAGAACGTGTTACAATACTGACAGTTGTTATTTTTTTTTTGCACTGTTTATAGCAAATGAACATGGACTATATTATCCAATTTGTTTCAGAATTAACAAAAAGTGTAGAGTAACATTAATAAAAGACAATAAAATACCGTGTACACACTTAATACAGCGATAAAATGAGTGATTTGAACAATATGCTAAAATTAATATAACGACAGTATTCGTTTAATGTTACAGGTGCTGCCCTCTGAAGTGAGAATCAGCAGATAAATAAATACATAATATTATGACTTACTACTTGGCAAACAAGAGTGAAATGAAAGCAATATTTTTATCGTCAGTGATATAGGTTATAAATGCCAATAACCTTAACACATATTATTATTATTATTTTTGATTTGCACAATTAAATAAAAAAAGTCTTTTTTTTTACATTAACACAAGTGTGGTGTTACGACTGGAAACAAGGAAATATCATACAAAAAGGAAGAAAATAAAACGGGGTTGGCAAAAACGTATATTGCTAGAAAAGCAATAGGAAAAAAAATTAGGTTTGTAGAGATTAAGCCGTATCATGGCCCACTTCTTTGATGTGGGCGTAATCAATGGCTGATTGGCTCTAGGTGTGGGCACTGTGTCTGATTCGCTGCCGCGTGCCACGAAAGTGTATCCATTGGCCGAGCTCTCACCTGGCGCTGACTGGCGAGCGGCTGTCCAGCATGTTGCTGGACAGCGACGCCATTTTGTCCGCAGTGTCGGTAATCATATTAGGGAAAGCCTTTTTTAGTTTTTGCACTTCTATACTTATTTCTATTCCTACCAAATTCAGCATGGATTGTACATTTTGTCGGTTGCAAACTGTTGCAATTTATCTGATATGTGAATCTTTCAATGATGAACAAAATAATGACTTAAAAATACCCGACATTGGAAGAAAATATACGAGCGCAAATAGACGAGAATTATGTGAGAGATGAGGTATTTATTGGATAATGTATGCAAACGTTTAAAACAATTGTTATAAAAAGATTTTATTTGAACATTTACTATTGGTTTGTTTAAACAAACATGCGTGTACATACAATATAGTGTCTTCCAGCTTCCAAATACACTGAGAAAAAGGTTTTTCTCACAGGCAATGAAATATTTTTTTGTTGAAACCAAATTATTTTGTCGTTCGCATTTGTTTGCATCGAACAAAGATTTTCTTGGCGTAACTAAAGACTTGTTTGGCTCTATGTAAATTAAAAAGTTATGGTTAGTTAAAAAAAAAAAAAGGAATGAAGCCTAACAGTGTTTCGAACCTAGTCCGTTTCAACCCGAGCGCTGCGCCATAGCAAACTGAAGCTAGATTGACTATTGATAAAGAAAGGATTATTTTTAATGCATATGTTTTGAATACTGGACTAAGGAGAAAATAAATATTTCAAGTCTTAAAGTTTTACTTTTTAGTTTTTTGCTTAACTTGTTTTACGAAGATGTTTGTACCATTAAAAAAAAAATCAATAATTGCATTAACTGATACTGTTAGTATTCTTGCTGTCACAAAAATATAAATAAAATCTTAAGCTGTATTTTAGAACGAAGGCAATCAAATGAGTGTCCAAACAAATATATACATTTTATTCAAGTAAATATTCTCTTGAGTCTTAATTATTTTGGCCCGAAACAGAAAATTTGTTAATTCATGCGTGTATTTTGTTAGATGAACAAAATTTATCGTGTTGCTTTTCAACTTTTGTTTACGCAACAAAATATTTTGCAGGGTTAACAAAATATATTTTTGGCCCTATGCAATCAAACATTTTGTTGGCTTTTCTCTCAGTGTACATCCGTCCTTAACTGCAGTAAAAATTTATCTACGATTTAATAGTCACTTCACACTTCCAACATTCCTGAGGCCCTGCTGCAGTTCTACTTCCATTATATTACTCCGCCTAGTGAAAACAAACCGTAACCGAGTGTAGAAAATTACACCAAAGAGACAACGCACCGAATTCATGCGCACTCTTTGTAGTAATATTTGCTGAAGAACTACCAACACATTAATTTTCTCTCTGTTAATATTTGTATCTATTAAAAATGAAATAAGATGATTTATAGGTAAAACATGAATGAATGTTTAATTTAACCAAAATAAACGTACTTTATATGTAAGAGATATATAAAACGCTTGTGACACATAACTTATTTTGGAAACATCCAAAAACGCCGTACATGGGGAGATTGTTCAAAGGTTTGATTCAAAAAGTGTGTGGAGAAACCGCAAAACAGGCAATTAAAAAAAAAGTCGGCGTAGAGTTAAGCGACTCGTTCCAGCAGCATGACCGGGAACACGTGCCGCGAGTTAGGGTGGGGGATGGGGTTGGCGGCAACTCAGTTCCTTTTCCGCAAGTATCTAGGGCGCATGCGCTGCGACCCACATCCGCATGTTCTGCGCACACACGCAATGACCTGGGGGCGGTTGCGGTGCGTTTGTATTCCCCGCTGAATCCCGCCGAGCGAATTTGAAATGCGAAACTACCAGAGGTGGGAACTCATCGGCTCGAAGCCCATTGTGCGCCTTCGCCCGAACGTTTGCGTACTTTCAAACACCGTTCAAAGAGAAGAGATGAAAATTACGTTGTATACTTTTGCCATATAACATACTTTTTTCGTTGTGATACGAGATAAGAGAGTAAAAAAAAATGTGGCAATGTAAAGAAATCAAACAAGTATTAAAATTTTAAATTTATATATATATATATGATACAATATAACATAAAAATAATAATGAACTGTTGTCTAACAGATTACTTTTACACTATTTTGGGATCTTTACAAATCTCAAAATAGTGCAAAAGGAATCTGTTAGACTACAGTTCATTATTATTTCTTCGTATTATTATAATATTAAGTAGAGTAAATTTGAGACATATGTTTACTCGAGTTGGCCATATTTCGATTATGACTTTGTGATAAAATTGAAATGTAAAGTCACTATGGGTCAAAGTTAAACTCTTAGTGTGAACCAACGTAGGATTTCGAAGAAATTGCTACGTACAATTCCTGTGATTTCATTGTAGCCTACGCTTTAGCTGTAAAGAAAAATTCCATGTTCAATAACTTCTTGAAATTTTTACGCATCGAGATATCAAAATTAATTCTAACTTTTTATGCGAAAAAAACCTTGAACATAAAATTTCAAATGATTTGGTATTCTTATCAAGTTTTTGTCATCGATAGCATGTCGCGATCGATATCATGTCACCAAATAATAAAATATCCTCAAACCCTGGACAAAATGTTTGGCTCTTAAACAAACTTGGAAGTAATTTTGCAGAAAACTGAATAATTTTTCTGTCAATCCCAGTAACAGGTTATATTAGCCCATTGAACACCAATAACACTCTGAAAGAAAGGTTTATCTTCCCAACAAAATACTTGTTACTATTGGATCAAACAAATATGCAGTTGCTTTAACAAAATATTAATCTTGAGTGAACGAAAGTTGGTGAGCAACAAAATCATCTAGCTAAATGCACACTTGAGTTGACAAAATTTGTATATTGGGCTAACAAAATTTGACTTACAGCAAAATGTTTAGTTGAATCAGCTGTACTTATCTTTTTTTATGGATACAAATACAATATTGTCTGCTCAAACAAGCCTTTCTATCAGTGGCAATTTTTTAAAATTCTATTTGATAATGGTTTTAAACCGAACACTTGTTTTTTGTTTCACGAGCGCATATGGAAATATTTACCACTTATTTATCCAACTCACTAATTACGGCGGCAAAAAACAAACGTGGCCATGTAAATTAGCTTGAATAGAATGTACTTAAAAATCAGCGAGCGGGCAATTTGGCGAATGAACGATTAATCAATCAAGTGATGGATGAGTGTTTTGAATTGCTAAGCGAATGGAGCAGCAAATTATTGATGTGTTGCTGTGAAGTTATATTGTGTGAGAGTTAAATCAGAGATTGTTTTCCACGCAGTAAACTAAGTCTGACATCTGCTCAGAATCACACAGGTACATGTGGAGGTGTATGATTGTATATATTTAAAGGCATATATATATATATAAAGCGAGGTTGGCCCTGAAATTAATCATTATTCCTTTAAATTACCAGGAAATATCAATAAAGGAGGTGAAAAATCGAAGAATTGCATTTGCAAAAGATGTTCACAAAATTTCTCACACGAATACGTACTACCATATGTTATAAAGATTCTCCCCAGAATTGTTACAAAAGGTTGCATTTTTTTATTTTTCTTCTAGTTTACAGCTGCGTGCAAATCCCGTGTGGATTATAACATTCCTGCAGCGATGGCTGTTGCGTGAATACACTTAACTCCGCAAGTGCTCTGTTTGATTGTTATGCACGAGTTCTGTTGTGTGTGTGTGTGTGTGTGTGTGTGTGTGTGCGTATGTGTGTAGGTGTGAAAGGAGTCACAGACAAGTAAAGAGTGATCCGATGTTTGCTACCTCCGTGGTTAATGAACAGCTGTCGGACTAGTAATGATTCTCACAACCTGCATTCATTGTAAATTATGAAATATATGTATTATGTCGTAAGTGGTAACATTTGTTGTACTGTGAAATAATGAATCCTAAAATTAAATAAGAATTACATTTTCTTATACAATGAAATAAAATATAACATCTAAAAAATTACTAATTTTCTTGGTTTGCTGAAAAGCAAGACTGTGCAAATGAAAAATTTTTCTATCACTATTAGCAAAGCAAAATATATACTAGTGGAGTCATAAAATATAACGCTGTTGATAGCAGTCCAGGCTTTCATTCCAGTACTCCGTAGGAATTATAAAACAACCGTAGACGTCGAAGGACGAGCTCAGATATGATTTTACGTAATCAGAAAAGTATGTCTGGAGATGAATTATTTTAAAAAAATACCCAGCGTATGGTCAAAGTCGTTATTTTTTTTTAATAGATGACGTTATTGACATAGAGTAGTTCCGTTCTGCCAACTCAGATAGTCAAATTGTGACCGTAATTTCGGTAAAAAATATTTTATTAAAAATCTCGGTAACGAAACTGAGACACGCATGCTTATGAATAGCATTTAAGAAAACTATTTCATTGTAAGGATTAGTGCGTACATTTTGAAATGTATACACATATTGTTTAGCATTCTGTCGTAGAACTGGATATGGCAAAAACATTGGATTACACTATTGTTTTATTTAAATGCTATAACACAATTATACAATTCCTTCTGATATTTATTTCTTTCGTAGTTGCCAACTTTTTTGATTAAATTAAACGTTTGTGAATGATCATCTGTAAACAAAATATTGTAACGTTATTATTTACGTTTCTATAGATCATCGTGACGCATTCATAATGAATATAACATATAGTCAGTACTTAATACTTTGTACGGGTAAGCATTTATATAAAATTTGGACAAAACACGAACTTTTATACATAAAAAAATTTCCAGTTTCACTCTCTACAGCCAGCTTGAGAGATGCCTGTTTGGAATAGTAGCGCACATTGCAGTGGTGGTGTTAATTCCGAAGGGGGTGGGGGTATTTCCCTATGACAAACTCTCCGATAAGGAGTCTCGTTCTCTTCTCAACCTGAGTAGAATAAACCTTAAGCAAATATAAGTGAAGTGTGGGCAGGGCTGTAGTGAAGTGTGTGCAATGCTGTAGCGAAGTGTGTGTAGGGCTGTAGTGAAGTGTGTGCAGAGTTGTGAAGTGTGTGCAAGGCTGTAGTGAAGTGTGTTCAGGGCCGTAGTAAATGTGTGTAGGGCTGTAGTGAAGTGTGTGCAGAGTTGTTGTGAAGTGTGTGCAAGGCTGTAGTGAAGTGTGTTCAGGGCCGTAGTAAATGTGTGTAGGGCTGTAGTGAAGTGTGTGCAGAGTTGTTGTGAAATGTGTGCAAGGCTGTAGTGAAGTGTGTGCAGGGCCGTAGTAAGTGTGTGTAGGACTGTAGTGAAGTGTGTGCAGGGCTGTAGCGAAGTGTGTACAAGGCTGTTGTAAGTGTGTAAAATGCTGTAGCGAAGTGTGTGCAAGGCTGTAGTAAGTGTGTTCAGGGTTGTAGTGAAGTATGTGCAAGGCTGTAGTAAGTGTGTGCAGGGCTGTAGTAAGTGTGTGCAGGACTGTAGTAAGTGTGTTCAAGGCTGTAGTGAAGTGTGTGCAAGGCTGTAGTGAAGTGTGTGCAGGGCTGTAGTAAGTGTGTACAATGCTGTAGCGAAGTGTGTGCAAGGCTGTAGTAAGTGTGTGCAGGGCTGTAGTAAGTGTGTACAATGCTGTAGCGAAGTGTGTGCAAGGCTGTAGTAAGTGTGTGCAAGGCTGCAGTAAGTGTGTGCAAGGCTGTAGTGAAGTGTGTGCATTGCTGTAGTGTGGCGGGAGTGTGAGAGGAAGGTGACTATCCTTGCGGCTCTCCGTGTTCTGTGGCTAGGAGCGGACAATCGGCGAAGAAGGGGCGCCTCCGTCGATACCGGAAATTATACCAGAGGACTAGCTTTTCACTCTTACCTTGTAACCCTGGACTTGGAGACGAAGGCAAGTGTGTCCCGGAGGGGATAAAGGCTGGCCAGGGGCACTTTTCTCCCGGAGGAAATGAACTGAAAGACACTGAATGGGAGAGACGGGCAGAGAAAGCATGGCGACATCGCGGTTCAAATGCTTTTTATCTTTTGTGTCAGTATATGCTCGGGAAATGAAGATGCCTCGACAAGGATGTCCTAAAGTCTGTAAGTTAACAACTGCGAACTGGTTTTACTGTAGGTATCCGTGTTATACTTAAACTTGAAATATTTGAAAGTAAGAAAATTATAATGGTCTTCGCTTATGTTTTACTTTTGTAGCATTATAATAAAATAAATAATATGTAATAATTCAAAATACGTAATATGTTTTAATCCAATCAATTGTTTTAATAAATTACAGAACACCTAGCAACTTGTATATTTTACGAAAGGACTGCAGATGCAAAATTTCACAAATTTTCGAATTTTTGCGTATCTCACTGTTTAGTAAAAAACAATTATTCAAATTGATATAGCGGTTTTTTTTCATACAACAAAATGCACGGACTGGAAGTGAATCTATAATTCGTAAAACAATGACAGAAAATCATAAAATGCTCTTGTAAATTTTTCTGTCATTAAGTAATTAACGTAAGCAAAAAACCCATTTATGACATTTAAAATGTAGACTTATAAATCCTACAATTATTGTTTTACTTTCTTACACCAAATATACAAACATATAGTTTCATAAAATAATGCAACTTTGAAAATAAAATCCTAGTTGATCAGAATAAGTAAAATTCTCACTCCTTTTATCAGGCCATGTTACGATATCTTATCATCAGTAAGTTTTGAGAACGACAAGAGTTTGATAAATAATTTTGTTCGCTAGTTATTTATAAATAATACTAACACATCTCATCGGACAACAGGGCAGCAAAAAGACAGGTCACATGTCTAGTTAGACCGGTGAACATTAATAAATTATGAGTAAGCATGTAGATTGCATGAATGCACCAAAATAAACTAAATGAAAATAACTGGTGTGCAATACACCAGTCGTTGTTTCTGTAAATTAAACTAGCACGCAGACATAGTTTTATAATTTGTTACTTAGAAAAGGGAAATAATATAGTTAAGGCTGCCGAACTTGGTGCGATGAGAAGCGGAAATACGATAAACACGCGAGTATCAAATGTACTCTGGAACTCAGAACCGCCTCCCACAATTCAAATGCAGCCGAGAATAAAATAGCAAATGCAGTGTGAGGTTTTATGTGGTTGCATGATGCTAGACGTAAAGGGACACGGTGTATATTTACGGCGTCGTTAAATTTATCAGCGGCTGTTATTCTCGTCAAAATTTATTGTGAAAATATACTTTTTTTTTGTACCTTGAAAGAGAATGAAAAATGTGTCTGCAAAATTAGATCTAATGACGGCATACTACTTTGTTGTCACTGTTTTTTATCATGGCTTTATGCTTTAAGGCTAATATGTGCGTCTTAAAAAAAGTTTATTTTGGTTAGGTAGAAATTTTTGTGCATGTTGTTAGTCATTCGTTTCACTGCACTTTGACAATCCAACCAACCATGTCTCGCTATTTTTTCGGAAATACTTTGTTGAGCATTCAGAGTCATACGATAGATCATGAAGCATTTTCTTAGTGTTAACCCTAAGTCTTCGTATTATGTCGACGAAAACCGCTTGGCGTATTCCCTGTGAATTTTTAATGACATAGCAAGATTTTGCCCGAACTTTCCTGAGATTCAGCGATCTTGTTATGTTCACAACTTGTTCGTGCACCTTTGTGCATTTTTATCGGTGAGGAATTAGATTGCTCGTTTGTGGATTGGAAGTGAATCGCGGTTTTCGCCTGTCGTTGAGTGTCCCTTACAGCTTAGAAATTATAAAATTTCGTTTGAAAAATACTAAGTGCTATAGTTCAATTGTTATCAATAGTATACAAGTCATATACTACTCGCGGCTATTAACTTCTGTTTCTATTAATAGTTTCATTTCCAAAGTGCGTTTCTTCAAATTGAAATGTGGCGAAAGTGAAATTAGCTATAGGTGTTAATACTCAGTTCAGAAAATCTAATTGTAAGTTAGTTTCATTGCAGTGGAAATAATTATAGCTCGCCGGTTGAAGCTCTTCGTTACACTTAGCTCGACTTGCACGACTGCGTGCCGCAGTTTCAAAGCCTTGCAAACCTGGTGCTGGCGATGAAGAAGTATCATTGCCACTCTAATCGCTTTCATGCATCATGTCTCAAAACAGTTCGTACGCAAACACATTGATTTTCAAAGTGTGTGTGAGGGGGGGGGGGGGGGGGGGCTCCGAGCTGTTCACTTGTACAGTTAGTAAATAGAATTCAATTTTTTTTTTAAACCGGACTATAGTGATAATAACATGTATAGATTAGCGACGGACCCTTTCCATGTTGACATAGACTCGCTGCCAGAAACCCTTCAAGAGTAGGCGATAGAAATAAAAAAATGATTCTGATGCGAAATACGATTTTGAGAACATTGATTGAACATTGTTTTCGGTCAAGTGCTTCAAAGTTTCTCCCGACATAGTAGAGCAAGTCTTGCGACTGTATTTACCCTTTCAAACACCTATTTGTGTTAAAAGGCGTTTTCAGCAGTAGTAGCAATATAAACGAAGTATAGAAGCAAACTCTATATTGCCAGTGATTTGGTTGTGCAATTTATTCTATTCAACCAAGAATTGGGAATCTTGTTAAAAATATGCAAGCTCATCCGTCTGAATGATTGATCTGTTCACCACCATTTGTGTTCAATAAGCATTACAATTTAATGATTGAATAAAACCTTTGAGATTTTTATTCGTTTTTGTTTTACCATTATAATAACAAAGTTGTGACACGGGGGGCATAATTATTTTTTTTCTTGGGTGGTCTTGTTGTATTTGAGACTAGAACTTCTCTCTGACGTGATGCAAGTTAGTAACACAATTCACCTAGTTTCTTCATCTCTCACCTCACTGGTCAGATACTCATATTTCTCACTTTCTTCAGTTTATCTACAAATATTCCTACCCTCTTTAAAATGCCTGTATTTTTACGGAAATTTCCAATAAATATACGGAAACGAAGTCCGCAATGACGAAAAATTGTGTTAAGTACGTAAACACAAAATACGGAAAGTCTCAGTATTTCTAGTAGCTTTGGGTTTCGGGGACGAATAATGCCGAGTCTACGCGAAGATTTCTTCGCATGCACTGTAACCAGAAATTGATCGATTCTGCGGCAGTTCAAGTTATCCACACTACTAAAATATATTCTTCCAAACATTATAAAGTAGCATCAGGCGTCTGTGACATTTAGCAACACTTAGAATACACTAACTTTAATTCAAACTGAAAAAGTTGCCCATGTAACCAAATTTATAGCCAAGGTGTTATGGGAGATGTGTGGGTGAGTGGTCGATAGCTCAGCTTGGGCTGAGTGGCCGATTTGTAGTCGGAGGTCGAGAGTTCGTGCCCTGGTTCTCCCGTGGCAGATCTTCAGTTCGCTTGCCGCGCACATGTGGACTGCGGATTTGTCATCAAGTCGGTCTTACTTGAACTCGTCAAACTTCACAAACACACACTGTCACGCATGTTACGTCCAACGGCAAATGTATCAGTCAATATGTCAAAATAAAGTCAACCAAAAAATATAAAAAAAAGTGATGAGATCCCTAACAATTCAGCTTTCTGACTCGGGTTCAAATATCGCTGAAGTAAATAACATTTTAACTTTTCTAAATATATTTTATGTATAGAGTAGAACAATCACATAAAAAAATTTAGAATTTTTTTTCATTATTTCATTTTAAAACTGGTAGTGCACATAAGTATACAATTAACGGAAAGATAGCGAGAATTCATGGAAGTTTTATGATATTTATGGGAAGTCCGTAAGTAAAAGTCGTGTTCTAAATTATACGGAGAGTTTAATGATACTTCTCGAGACATTTATACCAGCACTATCCCGTCAATGAAGGGCATTTTTTTTTTAACAGTAGTAAACCAACTCATATATGTAAGTCGTCTTAAAATACTTTTATTTCGCTAGCCAATCTCATCTGTGAACCCTAGCATTCTCTCGCAGGATGTAACTCCGCGCTCCCTAAAGACGCTATATTGTGTCTGTTTTCCTCCAGACACGCACAGCCTGCATACAGACATGCATATCTGCCAAGTGCTAGGTAAGGCACTTTTATATCCGTAACTGCAGTCCAATATCTGCTCGAAGGCCGGCCCCTATTTCCTTCTCCCAGTCTCGCGAGTCTCGTAAATGCGCCGCCATTTCCCTGTGATGTAGAATGTTGAGCTGTAACCCCATGCGTCACATGTTCCTCCGGCGCAGTAAACCGAAACGCGAACTCTCCTTGCAAATCCCTTTTCAGTTTTTTCCCCTTCGGAGTTAAGCATTCTACCTCAATCTCCAGTGTCGTTTTTCTCGCAAACTGCAATCGATTGATCACGTCTGTACATTGTACGCGTGGTGCTTTCGATAACACTATTCTGATAGCATCCTATCCTATGTAATACGGAGACGATCTCTGTCTGTCTGTCCGTCTTTAATACCTCTATGTCTCTTGAAACTCTACAGAAGTTCTTCAATTTTTGCAGAGCGAATCCTCAGGGTAAAATACAGGTCAAGTTTGAATTTCAGCAAGATCAGATTACGCAATCATGACATTTTATCCTAAAAACAAATTTTTTAAATAATTTTTTCGTATGAAAGTTTTGTAATAATGAATAGAGATTATTACATAGAGATATGGAAGTAATGGAATATCATTTTTATTTACTCTAAATGTCTCGCTTAATTGTTGAGTTAATTTCCAAGTGGTGCCACAGTGGCTCAGTGGATAGTGGCTTAGTGGATAGAACTATATCCAATGTTGAGTTATTTTCAATTTTTTTTTCAGTCTTTGTATGATAAAAATTTCTAACATCGTATAACTGTTCTACACACGTGACAATACTAAATAAAAGGTCACGGGCTGGGCCCCTAGACTTTAATATTAAAATGGGCCAAATCGGTGTTCGCCTCGACAGATTTTAGATACGTTCTCTGCCCGACTTTTACTATACTAAGATAGGCCTTGTCTACATACTAGCGCCTGCTGTCTTCGCACAGATGAATAAAAATGGGGCTTTCAAATGTTCTGTAATGTGCTGATAAATGCTGTTAACGATAAATTGCGCACGAATGAAGTCAACCTTACAGAAAAGTCACTGCCCCTGCCTGCATGTATATTTAACAGGCGCCCTGAGCGACATGCACCCAGTCAAGTTGGTAATAATGGATGGAAAGCTGTTCCGTACCTTAATGTCGAATAAAAAATGTTAGGTAACTATTTTTGATCACTTAAATTATTTCTTACGCTTCCTATATTTTCAAGTTCATCTAAGTGTAAAAATGAGAAGATATGTAAAATATTTAGGTTTCTAATTATTTCACAGGTTCACTTGACCAACGAATGAATAAAGTTATGAGGCCCGTGGCAATGTTAATTTCACATAAGGCGGAATAATACACAACGCACATACAAGTAGATCTTAAATAGGGCTTTCAAAGTGCTCATTTTCCATGAACAGCCTGTACACATTGTACTAACTACGAGACAATAGTGTTCCGGGTCGCGTCCACTCAAAGCGACACATAAGGTAATAGTTAAACGGGAATGAAATCAGATCTTTTCTGTATTTTATCCCTAAGTTTGGGTTTTACACTTTAAGGAATGGTAGTTGTGTATGACCGTCATTTGGGCATGGGTCAGTTTTTTTTTTTACGTCCTTGGTGGTGCAAGGCGCATATGGACAAACAACTTATTTGTCAACGAAGATACTGGCAATCCGCAAAATTCAACAAAACAATTTCCTGTGCAAAACAAAGTTTATTTCCTTCTACCCTTACTATAAAAATAAATAGAGCGAGGAGCTGCCTATTGTTCTATAAAATTATCAGTATCTTCCATTTGTAGTTCATGTATAAGATAACTAAACAAGTATTATTTCTTTGAAAGTATGAACTTTATTCAGATCAACATATAGCTGACGAAAGTATATTTTTCACAGTCGGCATTTCTGTTACAATTCGACACAGCAGCAGAAAAAAAAAACCTTGCAGAAAACTATTTTTTTTTCTCAAAAATAATTGCTAGTTTATTTATATCTCAGCGTAATATTATTTTTGGCTATCTACATATCGGTAAAATAATTTGACAGTAAAATATTATGGTGGCCTCCAGCCAGATGACGGTAAAACAAACTGGAGTCGGGGTCAAGCAGACATCTGGTTCCGTATACGTCGCTATCCAGTGTTTACGGAATGTCAAGCTCTGTTCTATGATAAAGGCCGTTCACGGTAAAGTGAGCACTTTTGAAATCAACCTTAGAAAAATGTCACTGCTCTGTCTGCATATATTTTAACGGGCGCACTGAATGACATGCGCCCGGTAAAGTTGGTAACGATGGATCGAAAGTAGTTCCATATGTTAACGTCGAATAAAAAGTATTATGTAATCATTTGTGATAATTTAAATTATTTCATACCTTTTTCTGTTTTTTTTTAATGCCTCGATGTTTAAAAATTTAGCAGATTTATAAAATGTTA
Organism: Dryococelus australis; assembly: GCA_029891345.1. NCBI lineage: Eukaryota > Metazoa > Arthropoda > Insecta > Phasmatodea > Phasmatidae > Dryococelus > Dryococelus australis. Next base: position 257,533,554 of record CM056993.1, on the reverse strand, counting down.
ACTTTTATAATAATTTCACAGTTTCACTTGACCGACGCATGAACAAATTGATGAGGATCATGACAATGTTAATTTTACATGAGGTGGAAGGATACACAGCGTGAATACATGTAGATCTTAAGCAGGGTTTTCAAAAGTGCTCATTTTACCGTGAACAGCCTATACTGGGACATGTGGCGTTATAGTCTGCAGGGAGGCTTGTTTTCTATGACGTACATCTCTCTGGGAAACACGAGCTGACGACACAGATCTCAGAGGTGAAACAGTCGCATATACCTGGGAATACAGCCGCCACTGGCTAGCAACATAGCGGGGCACTGCGTGTTCACCAATGAGAGCCCGGTAGCTCACTTGCCAGCCAGTAGGAAGTGGAGTGGAGACACGTGGGCGGCTCTCAACATTGAGGTACTGATGCTGTGTTCCAAATAGCTAGCACTCGCAATCGCAATCACTCCTTATGGAACTATCGTCACTCGCACTTTCCAAATTAATCGATACTGTCTACAATCGATTGTTATTCTGCATAAACAAAATTATATTTACTTAAAAAACGATATATTTATTAATATTTACATTTCAATTAACAATGGATTGAGTAGGGATAATGGTAATGTATGAAAAGAGTCAGGTATAAATTTTATCTGGTATCAATAGTTTTAGCTTGGAATTTTAGCACCGTTTATTATAAAATTATGAATAAATAATTTCCGAATTTATACATATATTAAATATTTATTGAAAATACTTTACAGCGAAAAAATACTTGTTCCTGTGCCATTCCACTGTTTTCAGTAATGTAGTACTGCTTTATAAATTCGTAAATTTTAATGCGTAACCCAAAATAGGCCTATAATATATTTGTTTACGAAAGTCACACGAGGAAGGATGGAATTAAGGCAGTTTATTATTTTTTTAATGCTAGAAAACAAACAAAATAATGGCGGTTGCAACGAACACGTATTGTGCATGCACGTGCACACACTCGTAAACAAACGCTCGCCCTCTCACTTGCACTCGCTCTCGATGGACATGTGGAACAGCACTCTCTGACGTCACTGCCGAGTGCACGAGAGTGCGCAATTTTTGCTATTCGGAACACGGCCTGAGAGCCGATGAGGGTGGAACGAGACGTATGTGGATTATCAAGGGTGGGGAGAACGGTAGATCCTCGAGACAACCTACTGACCAGAGGCAACCTCCGCCACGATTCCCACCTGCGAGCATCCGGGAGCGACTCCGCCGTTAATTGAACCCTGTTCGCCTAGGTGGGAGGCAAGTAGTCTGACCACTACGCCACCGTGTCCCTGCCAATTGGGAATCATTCGCAGAACGTAGCGACCAGTCAGAAACAAAGGCACCTTTCCGGCTCATGTACAAGAAGTACAGTACTAGATTCAATTAGAGGTGCCAAATAAATTTGCTTGAAAAAGTACTTGTTTATAATATTGTATACAATGAACATAATTTTGTTCACTTAACTAATCTGCTCTTGCTCCAAATACATGTTACTTTGAACCAAAAGAACATTCTAAACATAATTAGTTGAACCGACATATTATAGGACTGTTCCAACGTCATCTATATGTATTTAGTGAACACAGCTATTTTGCGAGTATGTTCAACAAGTCTGTTTGGTTACCATCAACATTATTAGTATAATGGTAGAATCAAATCAATATTTCGTTTGAAGCGAATTAAGTATTTGGCCACTTGCAACAATCTGGTGTCTGTTATTACAAAATTTTCTGCGGCAATAACATCGGCTTGGTTCGGAACTGACAATTATGTGGTTGGCTGTATGGGCTGATAGCTTTCATCCAAAAGTATGCTTCAAAATCTTGTTTGTAATTTTCGTGAGAATTGGTATAGTACCAGTGTGTGCAAGTGAATTTATTGATTCCCATTAATGATGTAGAGAACCTCTGTAACAGTGGAAAATATTTATGTACCAATTAGTCTTACATTAGAATATAATGTAATTACAAACGTTCCCACTCCGTCAGTAGAGGTATTAACTGAGGCCTGAGGCCGCTAAGGCATGGCGTTAGGGGCTCGAAACTCGGTCGTGATATTATTCTTATCTAAGATATTCGAAACATTGGAATGTTAGAGCAGCAATGCAAATATTTAGTTGAACACACCAAACCTTACAATTTTTTGGCAACCAAGTATGGAAGACAAAATAATGTGCTTTCATAAATGAAATATTTAATTGCACCATTGCAAAATATTAATTTGGTTGTGCCTAACTGAATTTGTTTGATTGAAGAAGCAGTTTTCTCCGTGCAGCCAATTGGCAAATCGGAACGCCGTTTCACCTCTGTGCTGACGGTATCATAAAGTCATCGTTTATTACCGGCCAGGCGTCTTACGTCTCTTTGACTTGCTGTCGGAGTGCCGGAGCCATGCTGGTAACATGTGGCGAAGAGGGATATTATCAGGTTAATCTTCCTTGTTAATAGCGTAGTTGCTAAAACAACAAATTTGCTGAAATGTATATTAAACGAAAGTCTGGATAACCTATTGTTCGCACGGCTGACTTCCAGTGAATGCAAATAAAGCGAATTTTTTTTATGTCTTATGTGATCTGCGTGGCAAATAATTCAGCACGCTTGTTCATGAAACTAAAAACTCTACATCCAAAGGGTTACATTTTCTGAGTATAGCATAGGCCTGAACGTTGACAAGTCTCTTTAAATAACATTACACTCTAACATAGAGACATTCAAAACTGTTCAAATTCAGCTAATTTGACTATACTTGCGTTAAAACTTCTCCCCTTGTACCAGTAAAATATTGTATTGGTAGTATATTTAGCTGCTGGTATTCTGAGATCAGATAGTGATTTCTACTGATATCAAGAGAGTTGCACTGGCCCGCAAATAAAACCATCATCCCAATTCACTGATTCGCCAAAAGATAACAGCCCGTCAAATAATTCTACTGATTGAAATCACTGATTCAGATTTAGAGAGTAAAAACTCTGTATTCTAAACAAACACACAAAACACGTAACGAATTTTATCTATATGTTATTCAGAAACGATCCAATCACATGATAACTGAAGCTTTATGAGACTATGAATCACTGTTAAAATTCTATTCTCTCTGCCTGCCTTTAAATTGTTTCTACGATTAATGAGAGTTGCGCCAATGAATCGCTAACATTTTTGCATTAGAGTTTCTTTACTTGGAATAAATTAACATTTATTTTCTGAAGGGAACCTCCCAGCCATACCGAATACTTGTTTTTTTTTTCTAGATTCTTTATATTTTTAAGAAAATCTCTAAAGTATTCCTACGCCCAACTATAGTCTATGCACCGTTACTTCCCACTTTTCTGGAGCCGGGCCTGCTGAAGTTCTACTTCCAGAACTTTCCTCCGCCTTAAGCAAACGAAGTCTACAAAATTACACCAAAAGTACAACGCACCGCATTCGTGCGCACTCTGTGTAGTAATATTTAGCATAAGAACTAATTCTTACTAGGAATTACCAACACACATATTTTCTCCCTGTTTTAATTCACATTAGAAATATTTTTATTTATAAACAAAATATACCTATGTAAGATTTCAATTTTACCAAAAATAAGTATAAGGCGCTTGTGATACACGCAGACATATTTATCGCAGGTTTCGGAACTTTCTTTTTAGAATATTAGGAGCCGCGGTGGTGTGGTGGTTAGACTACTAGCCTCTCATCTAGGCCAAATCAGCTTCGATTCAAGGTACCTACGCCTCCCTCCCCTGGAATTTCGCATGTGGGAATCGTGCCAGGCGATGCCACAGGTCGGCGGGTTTTCTCGGGGATCTCCTGTTTCTCCCGCCCTGGCATTCCGGCGCCGCTTCATACTCATCTCACTTACACTCTGATCGGCTTTCAAGACCTCGCTGCTAAGAGCCGTCCAAATTCCTTCACACACATCTTTTTAAAAAATATAAACAAGCAAAAAAAAATCATTTTGGTCGACTAGGAAGGAGGGAGGGCGGTATAAAGGTTCCCATTAATGCAACAGATGGGTGCCCAGATCTGCATTTTATCGTTGAAAATTTGGCGCTGTTTTTAAAAAAAAAAAAAAAAAAAAAAAAAAGGTGGCAACTTGATGGCTGGGGCTCAGGTGGGACGACCAACGAGGCCCTTGCTCTCCCTACTAGCACTTCCACTTTGTGACTGCTATCCCCCCCCCCCCCAAACGACGGACTATCTAGTCACTCGCCTCCCCAGGGACTGGTGTCGGCAGTCCCTCGCCTAAGGCGGGACACATTACATTTAACGACGGCCGCGCTGCCACATAGTACGTGAAGTCTATTCGCGCTTTCTTCGGCCTTTTTGAATCAAGCCTTTGAAAAATCTCCCCATATATGACGTCCTTGGTTGTTTCCAACATAAGCCATACATTACACATGTTTTATACTTGTCTTCATTAAAGTTACTTTTTCTTCTGTAAAATTGAAATGTTATTAATATTTTATTTATAAATTATAATGCTACATTTATAAAAAAATTCGAATAAAAAACAAGGAGAAAATATGTGTGTTGGTAGCGCCTAGTAAGAAATAGTTCTTATACAGAATACTGTTACAAAAGAGTGCGCACGAATCCGGTGCGTTGTCCCTCTGGTGTAATCTTTCAGAGATAATTAAGCTTAGTTTGCACGAGGCGGAGGAAGATCCTGGAAGTAGAACTTTAGCAGGGCTTCAGAAAAAGCCGAAGATACTGTGAAGCAACTATAAGTATACAGAGACGAGATGAAGAGTGAGTGAGTGAAGATATTTGGACTGTTCTTAACAGCGAGCTCTTGAGAGCCGATCAGGGTGAAGTGAGATGAGTATGAAGCAGCGTCGGAATGTAAGAGCGGGGGAAACAGGAGATCTCCGAGAAAACCCGCCGATCTGTGGCATCGTCCGGCACGATTCCCACATACGAAAATTCGGGAGCGATCCGGATGGAGATTGAACATGGTTCGCCTTGGTGGGAGGTGAGCAGGCTAACCGTTCCTCCACCGCAGCGCCACGAAATGAAGAGGGTCGGTTCCTTTGATGTGGGGGCATAGGCTTGCCTACATGGTGTGCCACGTGGGCCACCATCCACGTTGAATGTCTATATTAGGGGGGAGGGGGGCCCTTAATGTAGACATTCATTGTGGAAACTCCGCCAATACACTGTTAAAATTTTCCGTATATATACGGAAATTTTAACGGAATTGTAAGTAAATGTACGGCAATACTACCGATAATGACGAAAGGCGGTTAGGATATCCACGCCACTTAGACCTATTCTTTCAAACATTAAATATTAGTATTAGGGGTTTGTGACATTTAACAAGACTTAAAATACAATAACTTTATTAAAAACTGAAATAGTTGCTTATGAGGTTGTAGTAGAAATACTCAAGTTATACCATTAACATCATGTATTGAGTACGTAGAGTCGTAAAAATCATTACTTTTATATTCGGGTTTAAATCTTGCTCAAGTATAAAATATTTTTATTTTAAAATAGGTTTTGCACACATTAGAATGCCCACATTACTTTTTCACTATATATTTATTTTACACTGGACGTACAGAAAACTAACAAGGAAATTAACTGCAAGGTTCCGGTAAATCACGGATACTTTTGTAAAATGTACGGACAGTCCGTTTTTGAAATTAAATGCGTCCGTAATTTAACGGAGAATTTATGGACACCTCTGGATAAATTGTTACCAACACTTTTCCGTAAAATTAAAGACAATTTTTTTCAACAGTGTAGGTTTGTATTGTTTGCTTGTCGCTGTCTTAAAGTGAAACCAAACTTTGAAAAGGGTGTGGGAATGGTAGCAAGAAATCATAAAACAGTAAATTTACTGCTCATCTCTTATGTCTGCACCCCTTTTGGATTATACAAACATACAGATCCTACCGTTATAAAGATTCTGTTTACCTTAGTAGTGATGCTAGATGTAACCTACACGTGTAGTTTGACTGCCTTTCGTAGCCTTTCGTGCCTTATGTGTGTGTGTGTGTGTGTGTGTATATATATATATATACACACACACACACACTATACTGGATGTTTCAGTAAAAGCGTGCAAAACAAACTGGGAATAGGGACAGCATCACAGGACGTTTCGAGATTGGCTACGCGTGGTCCGCGAATCAAAAGTACGAGCGTAAACATGTCTAAATGCTGTTCACTATCAAGTCAGGACTTTTGAAATAGATCTTAGAAAAAAAGTCACTGCCCCTATCTGCATATTTTTTAACGGGCGCACTGAGTGACATGCGCCCAGTACAGTTGGTAACGATGGATGGGAAGTAGTTCCATATCTAAGTGTCCAATAGAATGTTTTAGGTGTATCCATTTCTGATTACTTGAATTATTTCTTTCGCTTTCTGTTTTTTTTTAATTCATCACGGTGTAAAAATGAGCAGATTAGTTAAAAATATTTACTTTTCTAATAATTTCACAGTTTCACTTGACCAACGTATGAACAAAGTGATGAGGCCCATGGAAATGTTACTCTCACACGAGGTGGAAAATTACACAACGTGCATACAAGTAGAACTTAAGCAGTGCTTTCAAAAGTGCTCAGTTTACCGTGAACAGCCTATAACACGAATACAGGTCTCCGGATTTCTTATGTGTATTAATGAGATTACTTGTATACACTATTGACAGATAGTACTGTACAGGTTTATTCCATAGACGGACTGGTGTTAACGTATCAGTTTGCATCTCGTAACAGTTGCTCGAATTCAATCAGTCAATCAATCAATTTTATTCATCCAAAACACCATACATAATGGTATAGGACATGTCAGATTTACTTACATACTACATAAAATTTAACTAGTGGCTAAACTAAATTTTATGAATAATTTATCATTTCTATATATAAAACTTAGACAAGCTAAACAAGCAAATAAATGTTGCTCAACTATGAAGATGATGAAAAATTACAGGACAATTTCTATAGGGCTATATAAAGTCAGCTATCGGTAAAAATAAATAAAGTATAACAATACACACAAGGTTTTGTGTTACAGAAATGCAAATGAATTAGACATTACTAATTTTAATAGAATACCTACACAAGGTACTTTAAATACCAACAAACACCAATATAGGCCTAATAAAGTTTCAAATACACTATATTGTTCATACATAATGTATACAGAACTTGCCAGATAGTACAAAATAAAATCGGATAAATAAAAAACATATAACTTAAAACAATAAAAAGTTAGTCAGAAGCAAAACAGACGTGTTAGAAATAAATCATTAAAATACAGGGACTATGTACACAAATCATGATCGTACAAAATCTTCAATCTTACAAAATGACTTGTACATGAGGAATCTGAATAGTTCAAGTTTAAATGTGGAGTATTGCTTAATATATTTTAGAGTGTATGGTAATTTATTATATAATCTGACACCAGTATTACTTACAGATTTCAAGGTTTTTATTTTATTGACCCTCTATATATAAAAGTTTCTATTTGTTCGGGTATTATGTTCGTGTATCTCGTTATTTGTACAATATTTGTGTTTTTTTTATAAAAAAAATAAAAAATAAAACTTTATGTAAATATATACACGGTACAGTAAGAATACCAGCAGCTCCCAGAACGCTGTATTTGGAATATTATTTTAATTACTTTCTTTTGAATAGTAAACAATGACAGAAGATGCGATTTACTTTGGCCCCCAATATATTATTCCATAACTGATGAAAGAATAAACATAACCAAAACAGGCAGACCACATACACACTTTAGTTGTTACATGTGAAAGCACTTTAAACATATAAGTACTATTCAATTTTTTAAGCAGACAAGTGTGTTGGTTCCAAGATAGAGAGTCATCAATTTAAATTCCAAGGAAACGAGTATGTTCAACAGACTTAAGTTTAATATTGCCTAGCAGGATATCTGGTTTTGTTGCTTTTAATTTAGAAGAACGTAACATGTAATCAATTTTTTCATAGTTAAGTAACTTAACAGCTTTTTAGAAGTGAACCAAGAATTTAATGTACACAAGCAACTAGTAGCCAAGTCATCTAATTTAGCATCAGTGTTGGTCTGAATCAGAACATTTGTATCATCAGCAAAGGAAATGACAGTTACATTTGTAATTTGGAGAGATAAATCATTAACATATATTAAAAAAAGTCGTGGTGCTAGAACACTTCCTTGCGGGATTCCCATATTTACAATTTTAGGCTGAGAATAGAAGGACTCGATAGCATTATGTTTTTTTATTGACTTGAACTACCTGCCTTCTGTTTAATAAATAAGAATTCAATAATTTATTTCCAATTCCTCTAATCCCTAAGTTATACAGTTTATCAATGAGTAGTTTGTGATTAACAGTATCGAACGCTTTAGACAAATCTAGGAATACTCCAAGAGCATCCTCAGATCTGTCTTTGCATTCTGTAAACAGTTCAACAAATTCACCAATGGCTGACTCAGTATTCCTACCCTTCATGAAACCATGTTGAGATGCAGAGAGGAGATTATACTTAGTTCGATAACTGACTATTCTGTTATTTTATTATGGATTCAAATATTTTAGAGAAGTAACTTAGAAATGAAATAGGCCTATTATTTTCAATTTATTTGGAATTTCCTTTTTAAAACAATGGGACAACTTTAATAAATTTCAAGTCATTTGGGAAAATACCATTAGTAAAAGATTCATTTACTATATGGACAAGAGGTATTGTTCAAAGTTCTGACCAGTCTTTAATTACTTTGATAGGAATTGCATGAATCCCGATGATGTTTTTTTGTTATTAAGGTTTTTATACATGTAATAATTTCAGAATTTGTTACAGGTTACAAATACATTGTGGAGTGTGATTCTTTTATTTTACAGTGTAATGTACTCTGAATTGGTAGATTAGCTCTAACTTCATTAGGAACATTAGAAAAAAAAAGTTGTTTATGTAATTTGCAATGGAATAAGCTGATTTTAGTGGGGCTCCGGTTAAATCAACCAATTGAGGAGTTTCAATGGTAGTTCTTGACTTACCATTAACACTGTTTATTTTATCCTACACAGTCTTGGATTTATTATCTGAATTTATTATCATACGTTCAATATTGTTCTGTTTTGAGGCTTTTACTATTTTGTTTAAATATTCTCTCATAGTCACTGTAATAAGTAACAAAGTCTGCTGATCGATCATATTTATTTCTACGATAAAGATGTTTTATATTAATACTAGAAATTGTGATACCAGCTCTTATCAGAATGAGATGTGTATTTAACAGATCTGAGTTTTTTTTAGTAAAATTCTGTTCATATTTTATAGTAAAAATATTCATAACGTTCTGAACTTTTCATCAACAGTTGTAGTTTTGAGGACTGAATCCGTTTTCAAGTTCCAAAGCATCATAGAACAACGAAAATGCACTATAATACCTAATATAGGTTAAACAAGTATTTATCTCAAGTTTGGATCAGTTGAGTTTTAATAGTTGACCATAATGGTGTGACAAACTGCTCGTTACTCTTTTTAAATATGTATATAATATATTGTTACTAATAATTACATGATTTATTGTAGATGCACTGGTTAGTGTTTCTCTGATTACAAAGTCAGTTAGTAGCACCATACCATGGTGCTGGAGAATTGCTAAATATTCGGAGCAAGCAAGACAACAGCGTTCGAGATAATGCTGCACCGGTTCAAATATCCCGCGCGCGTTGTGTCTGCTTCGATGCATGCACGTACTGTTGCAATGTAGGGATGACAGAGCCACCTTGTGGACGATAGAGGAACCACACGCGCATCATAGGTCGCCCACATATTCACACCCAAATCTCCAGTACCTGGCCTCGCCCACTACATCTTCTCAATTTCAAGACGTGTTGTGGTGTGACCCTATTTACAGTTTAATTTTTGCGCGCTTCTACTCGAAATTTCTTTATAAACACACGCATAAATTATAATTATAGAGTATACTAGATGGGATTTAGAGGAAGGTTCGGGGAACGTAGTCTACATTTGTACCTACTGTGGACGTTTCCCTATTGGCTGAGGCTGCCGGCCTGCGAGTAGGCTACCAGGTGCTGATTGGCGGAACAGCCTGGTCAGTGACGTCACTCTGCCGGCGAGTACAGCTGGAGTTCGTGCTACACAGGCGTCTGTTCTACACACGCATTCTGCAGTGTCTTTATTCCGCTGCCATCTCGACAGGCCGGCTGGAGGCCACCATAATATTTTACTGTCAAATTATTTTACCGATATGTAGATAGCCAAAAATAATATTACGCTGAGATATAAATAAACTAGCAATTATTTTTGAGAAAAAAAAATCGTTTTCTGCGAGGTTTTTTTTTTTCTGCTGCTGTGTCGAATTGTAACAGAAATGCCGACTGTGAAAAATATACTTTCGTCAGCTATATGTTGATCTGAATAAAGTTCATACTTTCAAAGAAATAATACTTGTTTAGTTATCTTATACATGAACTACAAATGGAATATACTGATAATTTTATAGAACAATAGGCAGCTCCTCGCTCTATTTATTTTTATAGTAAGGGTAGAAGGAAGTAAACTTTGTTTTGCACAGGAAATTGTTTTGTTGAATTTTGCGGATTGCCAGTATCTTCGTTGACAAATAAGTTGTTTGTCCATATGCGCCTTGCACCACCAAGGACGTAAACAACAACAAACAACATTAATTTTTACTCTTCTAGAATTTTATACCGGATCCATCTCCGGGCAAGTGAAGAATATCCAGAATCGTTAGTATAACCACAAAATATTTTACATACCGTCGCGAACAATCGAAATGAAAAACTTCCGACCACATAGTTTTCACATGTTCACGCGCCACAATCAATACTTTACTCGTATTTTCCGAACACCGAAATAATACAAAAACTAACTTACAATATTTAGATGATTGACTTTGAAAAATTTGCAAGTCCTGACAGGATATGTATATCAATGGTAAATGATCCAAATGTGAGGCATTTCATTTTTAAAGCTTTGTATTTTAAATGATTTAACTTTTATAAAGATTTTCACTTGCGGTATCACTGCTTTTGTGATTTTATTTCCACTTAAGGAAGGAAGGAGAGGTGAATGTTGCTGTCATATGTGACGGAAAGCTATCGGCACAGGATGTAAGGTTGGGAGGAACAGGATACCCCCGAGAAAACTCTCACGTTAACGAGTTGTCACTTATACTAAAAATACAAGGGAATCGTGTCACTAAGCAAAATATCAAATTGACAGAATGACGTATTTGAACTTTATAAAATGTATGCAAAGGTAAATCTGTATGCTCTATCACCTGAATGCAGAAACGTTTTAACTGTTTACATTACAGTTGAAATGGACTTATAAACGTCCTCCACTCGTATGCTTATCAGGGGACGGCTTGCAAACTAACTTCTGACCTAACTTAAACTAACATCCATGCCTTATCTGGGATTCGAACCCACACCGCCGGCACCTCAGAGAGTTGGCGTACCAACCGACTGTGCCACGGGAGATCGGCTGTGTACATGGTGTTGTTAAAATTTATTAATGAAAGTAGCAGAAATATATAAAGCTCCATTCTGAAAAATATCATTTTTGGAGGTTTGGTGCTCTTCCATTTATGGAGCGAGATGTCTAAAGTTTAATTTGCGTGTAAGTTAGCAATATAAAAGAGAGAGGATATCTTTACCCTGTTATTTATATTCGCAGACTCGCGGTGGCCGAAGTTCATGAGCATAGTTTTGAGAATTAGCAGTGCTATACTCTCAGTTTTTTAATTGCAGTGGCATTTTAAGTAAGTTTTTCTTTTCGATTAAAATCAATAGATTTAGAAGTAAATCGGCAGATATGTAATGCATCTTTGAGTCTAATAGAACGAAAAAATTACCATTGGAATGTGACTAAACCACTTAAAAACGATTTTTTATGCCCACTCATAAATTTTCAAGAGAGGAATATTTATGTAGCTAGTTAATTATGTTTCCAGTGATTAATATTCATAGTAGGAGAATGAATACTTACAAAGGAAATGAAAACACCATGTTGGCTGATGTGTTTCAAATGGAAGTACAAGTGTTGTGTTGTGTTTTTTCTATTTTCGCCATTGTTACTGCTATTATTTTACCTTTTGCTACTCACTTTTGTCTATTCCCTTGACAGGAGCAATGTTCGCTATCAGAACAATTACATTTTCTCTCCCGTATGGAGGGTGAACGACAAAAAAAAAACAGCAACTTGGCTTTGAATGCACCCTTATAGTTCTCGACTATGACAAGAATATGCAGAACAGGAAAATAACATAACTTCAGCATATTTGCATTCTGCATACGAAACGTCGTGTTTTGCGAAAATGCTTAAAATACGTATAAATTTCTAAATTAATTTCAACGAAATTAATACGTAGATTTTCCTAAAATAATTTACGCTACAAATATTAAAACGTGGAATTGTATGCTTTATTTAAATAAATATGTACTCAAGAAGCTTGGCGTTATTTTGTATATGTTTTTAGTTTAAGAAGCAGCATTGATTACAGAGAGAACTGCGACTGGAACAGGGCAGCTCAAGAATATTTTGTCAGTTTTACAGAATTTGAAATTCTTTCAAAATACAATGAAAGAGGTGTAAATTAAATTATCTTTTTGATAACCAACTGCCGCCGTAGAAGTAAAAAATAGTTACACCAGTATTATAAGTTTAATAAGTGTTATTTATTAATTTTAAAATTCTGTAATAGTAGTTATCTGATTCATTAGTTTTATATTATGTACAAGTTCACAAAGGCTATGGCAACGTAATATGTACTATAGTAGTTTTTTTTTAACCAAGGCCCTAATCGCTATAGCTTTTAAAGTTAGTTACGTATGAAGCGACTGATACGTGAGCCAAACACTATGTTGCTGACGTCACACGACCAACGCATAGTTATCTGTTTCTGCTGAAGCATCAGTCGTGAACAGTTCGTGGTAGGCAGTTGTCGCATTTCGCAATAGAAAAGTGTGATTTGTTGTTGTGCCTACTGTTGACAGAAAACGAGTAAGGCAATTTGATTTATTGCAACAATTAATGCAGAAGGGAAATGTCTCAGAAGTGCAATCGAGACTTTGAGGGAAGTTTCCTCACAACGCTTGTCAAGCGATACACAATACGAGAGAGCAATAATGTTCTGGAATTTTCAAGGCTAAACGTTACTAGGTTCAATTGTCAAAAAATATATGGTCAAGGAAAATCTCTAAAAATAGGCAACTGTTCTCTAAAATGATTTTAAAAAATTAGTGAAAAATACTCCAGAGGCGTAATGCAGGAGACAAAGTAATCTTGAGATATTGTATCTGAGTAAATTTTGTTTCGGAAACTGTTACCAAACTATTACAGTGGTCGAAAACTTTCCATCTTTCCACACTGTGTACCATCACATGAGTCGAAGTCGCTTGAAGGGTTACAATTACTACTGTCTGCAGTTCATTCTGACGTTGGTGTTATTGTGGAGGCTGTGGCAAGTATAAGAGGGCATTATGACATCTCAAATCAAATACTACGTGAAGTGACTTCATTTCAGTTTCGTAAATCAACTCTGATCACATATCCACTCTCTGCAAACTTTGCGTCTCGGGCAAGAAAGTGGTTTCATTAGACTGTACTGTGTCGCACACGTCACGCCTTTTCTTTCTGTCAGAAAACCGAATTGCGACTTACCTACCGAACTATATATATAGGATATTCATTGTTAATTGAAGATTGAAATCATCGCCTTGTATACTCGCTTCGTTAACTGAAGATTCAGTTAAGTAATTGTACTGATTGAAATCACTTGTTCAGGTTTAGTGTGTACACGGCAGCCGTATCGTATTGCGCTACATCATAAACTACCACAATAAAACTAATGTGCACAGAGATATGAGATTTGTGTCGTACCACAAGGTCTTAAGATAGTCGGATTGCTAGAAAAAGTCAGCAACACTCGGTCGATTTCAAATCGTCCATTTGTAGTATTACTAACACGATACACCGCACGGAATATTGTAGTTCGTATAATATACACTGTTGGCAGCACTATAGGCCTGCACTACAGTGTCGTCCATTTACATAAAACGATCCACTGTACGCCATGTAGTACTTACAGAAGTCGTACGATTATAAATGTCGTACGTTTCCTAGGAGTTGACTTACAAATCAGACGACCAAGAAAATGGGACGTTTTCAAATCGCATTCATTTAATTAGTCATTTCTCCCTAGGGACTTACATTACGTTCGACTTCGAGCTGCGCGACACAAATCGGATGCATAAAAAGGAGCTACGAGGAACGGAAGTTACATGTGTCGAAATAAATCCAGAAAATTTTCTTTCTATAAAAAAAATACAAGACAAACACCTGTTTTTGTCGACTCACATACTAGGTTATGGTAATTGGCCCTAACGCGGATATGAACTTTTTTGCAAGACGTATTATTGGCTTGTCGTTATATTACAAAAGTGATTTATTTTGCCTGTGTGTACTCGCTACCGTATAAACTGGTACGTTGACGAACCAGTTATCCGCTTCATACACTTCCGAACCGTTACCGAAATAAACATCGGCAAAGCATTTGAGTTTTATCGCGCGTTCTTCGAGTGAATCAGTGCAACCGGAAGGAACCCCCAGGCGTGGCGAGGGGGGGGGGGAGGATGACCATCCCTCGTACATTTATGTGTTCCTTGCGTGCAGTAAAAACCTCCTCCTCGGTAGTAATTGTATCCCAGCTTTATTCCTCCCACTGTAAAGCGCAGCCACCTTTCATCCTCCCTCAAGCCGGCAATTTTCTTCCCGGCCCAGCTCGCCATTTTTTATTCACCCCATTTCACCTTCACTACCCCGACGACGCAGAAAGCTGGCGCTGATGTGCACGTACATATATTGTTGGTGGAGGGCTGAATTACCTGGGGCAGCGTTGGTTGGAGCATCAATCTCGACCTCCCAGCTCCGAAGGTAAAACATACATGGTACATTAAACGAGTTAATTATTCAGTAAGGCCCTACTTTAATTCTCGGCACCGCGCCCTACCTCCACTTCCCCAACCCCTTCCGAGCACGCATGCCGTCGTTTCCCCACAGCTGCCGCTTGTTTATGTGGCTGACCTGGAAAATGCGTGACCTAGAGCCATGAGCGTCGGGGCTGTGAAATGAAGCGAACCTGGCCGCAAGTAAACGGCTTTGAAACTAAAAATGAAGAAACCCATGGTGAGCAGATGCAATTTAATGTAGGCTACTCACTGTAAACTGAGCACTTGTTAAAACCCTTATTAAGATCTACTTGTATGTACACTATGTATTCTTCCACCATATGAAAAATTAACGTTGCCTTTGGTTTCATCACTTTATTCATGCGTGGAGCAAGTGAAACTGTGAATTTATTAGAAAACTAAATATTTTTTAATGTGCTAATTTTTACACTCGTGTGCATTAAAATGAACAGAAAGCAAAATAGGTAATTTCAATTTTCACTCATGTTTAGCTAACACTTTTAATTCGTCGCTAAGAAAGGAAGTACTTCCACTCCGTTGCTGCCAACTTGACTGGGCGCGTGGCAGTTCAGTTTTCCCCTATAAATTACATGCAAGAAGAGGCAGGGATATCTTTTGAAGGTTGATTTCAAAAGTACTAATTTAACCGTAAACAACCTGAATAATATTTTACTCGATAATTAAAATTTGTATCTGTGTTTTCCGAGATGTACCAGTATTAATCAACGCTCATTTTTCTCCTGAATGCGTTAAAAAAAATATGTAGTACATTTCGTAAGACTAGTACTGCCGCTGGGACCGGATATGACAGTAAAGTTATTCGCTAAATGTTTTTTTCAACTTTTGAAAATAAAAATTTCTGCCTTTAAATTTAACAAACATATTGATTGGAATTGCCCCTCTACGTTTGGCAGTAAACTGAGTTTCACATCAAAACGTCGTAATTTTGAAGTACCATATCTTGAATTAGTTGTTGGTGAATTTAATTATTTAAATTAATTTTTTTAGCCCATAATAGTGAGAATTTGTATGTTTCTAATATAACACTTTGCTAAAATTGTCATAGATCCTCTTGATCGACGCTAACAATTATATATTTGCGATAATACAGTGTGCCATTCAATATAAAATGAAAACATGATACTTGGGTCCTTTTATGTCCACGAACACTGTTGTGAAAACACATCAGCAATTTTCATTAGGTAAATATGCCACCGCCAATGACTGTGATATTTATTAATTTTCACCAATAGTATATGGATAGACTGAGGACAATCCATTTTTTGGCCCAAATTTCATGTTTTCTAGTCCGAATTTCACGTTTGAATTTCAGCCCCCCCCCCCCACCCCCCCCCCCCAAAAAAAAAATCCGGCACGAATCGAGCACCCAAGATATAGAACCAAAATCAAGCAAATTTCTCGATTTTCAAGCAAATTTTCATGTTTTCTAGAAAACATTGATTTGCAGGCGAGCAATTTAAATCAATCAAATTTATGCTAAAATCAAGTAAAATAAGATAAAATAAAGTAAAATATTGAAAAGAATCAAACAATAGAAATTAGTATATTTTTTAGAACTCTATATCATGCATAGACTTTCCATTTTTCAGTTCTTTCAAGCCTCTATATGACTTAAAAACCTCCTTCTCATTTAGTAGTCTCAAAGAATTCTTATCTAATATTTTCACATAGCGCTCTGGTAACGAAATTTTAAACTTGTCATCTAGAATACAATTAATATTTTTTTTTACCAAAATTGGATTCATAAATTTCAAAATCTGTGGCAGTAAACCATTTATTTTTTTATTTTTTAGTTTAGTGAATTCAAACGAATCGTTCAACTTCTTAAGGGGATATTCCATTTTTGGTTTTGTGTAATTTATAAAGAAACAAATTATTGAAGAAAAATATTATTTCATTCTCTTAATAAATTATTTTTCTTAATAAACAAAATGGCAGCTATGCTCAAAATGGAAAATAATATCATATCTAAGCAATGTAAAAAATGTGGCGAAGTATTAAACATTGAATGTTTTGCATAACATAAGCACACAAAAGATAAACATATTCACACTTGTTGAAATGTTTTGCTGAATATGCCAAAAATCAATATGAATTTAAAAAAGAGAACGTGCTATGCGAATGTGGAAAATATGTTTCTAAACTATATCTCAAAAAGCATAAAAATAGTAAATGGCCCAATACCAATGAACTTCGATGTGATTATTCAACTAAGACATGTGTAGTATGTAATAAGAATAAATCTATCGATTAATTTTATCCTCATAAAGCGACTCTAGGCAAACATACAACAAAATGTAAAAATAAGTCTTAATGAGAAAATATTATGTGAAAGTGGAAAATACCTTAAAGAGCACAAAAAATCTAAATCACACAATACATAAGCAGATATTCTTAATGAAATTCAAAATGATAATTATCCAACAAAAACATGTATAGTTTGTAATGAGAATAAATCCATAAAACTATTTTTTATTAATAAAATCACTAAAGACAAACATTCAACAATATTGCAAAAAATGCTGGAGTGAGAACTATTATCACAGAAGAAGTTAAATACGATTATAGTTTGCTATCAATAATTTAAGCACTCCACTCCAGTATTTCCATAATTTTTTACATTTATTCATTTCTTTATTTTTTAAAACGTTTATAAATTTTTATTTCTTATAAATAATCTAATATGGCTACGAAATATTCAGTAGTAGATCTGCACGAAAGGAGAGTGACCGAGTTGATAATAATAGCTAGAGAATTAAACATAAAAAAATTATCTAAATTACATAAAGATGATCTTATTACAATCATTATTACAAGAATTCGTCCAGCAGGAGAAAATCTAAATGATTTTACAGTTGCGAAATTATGAACTAAAGCTAAAAGCTTTAACATAACAAATATAATTAATTTAAGGAAAGCAGATTTAATTACAGCTATTATTAATGAGCAAAGAAAAAGAAACTTTCTCAATTTGACATTTTCTTATACCAATACCAATTAATTATATAAGAAAGATAGAAAGAAATTGAAAAAAAAAATCCCATTTTCTAATCAGATATTTATACAACCAAGAAATAAAACTAACAAAAATTTGCCCTTTTCAATTAAAGAAGAAAATAAAAGTTAACGTCAAATTTTTCCTTTCAAAGAAAAAAATTTTAATTAACACATAGAAAGAAGACAACCATTTGAAATTTGCGAAATTAGTCGTCACTCAACATTTGGAAAACAAAATACTGTATTCGTATAAACAATTTCGAAGGAACTCCAATAGAAAAATGAATGCTGCTCGAAATGATGTTCACGCAGTAATGAAAGCAGTAAGAAAATCAACTGGTTATAATCAAGGTGATCAAATGAGAATATATGCAAATAATCAGAATTTTAACCACGATATTTCGGCCGCAAGAAATATAAACTTAAACGTCGAAAATTTTCTAAATCAAATTGAAAGAGTAATTACATCGAATGAAAATGTAGAAATAAATGAAACTACTTTCGATATAAATGTGTACAGAGTACTCAGCGGTAATGGCGCAAGAGGCAAAAAAATAGTTAATTTGACTAAAGATATAAAGACAAAAAATATATTAATAAAATTAACAATGACGATAATTTATGTGGACCTAGAGCTATAATTACAGCTCAACATACGAAACTAACGTCATTTTCGATAGAGAATCAACGAATAATGAGCTTATTTATATTAGAAAAGGACGAAAATTACAAGGAGAATTGGCTCGTGAACTTTGTGTAAGAATGGGTAAAAGTTGTGAAATCGGTTTCAGTTTAGAAGTTATAATGGATGCAGAAAATTTTCTGGATATCCAAATTAAAGCTGTTTCAGCTGCACTTTCCAATTCCAATATTCATAATGGAACTAAAAAACCAACTATTTATTTGTACTTACACGATGAATACTAAGATGTCATAAAGAGCATGAAAACATTTTTAGGTAGTGTTTATTATTGTCAAAATTGTGACAAACCATACAGTAATAAAGATCAACACAAGTGTAAGAAAAATAATAAAAATATATGAAATTTATGTAAAAAAACCACAGCACGAAAAAGTTTTGGCAAGTGAAAATAGTGGTAGAATATATTTCCAAAAATGTAACAGATATTACTTTGGACAGGAATGTTTTGCTAATCACGATTATGTATTTAAGGCAATCTATAAGTGTAAAACTTGTAACGTTTAAGAAATAAAAAACACAACTGTGGTTATATCAAACGTTGGAATTGTAAGCAATTTGTGAAAACTGTTGAACACAAATGTTATATGCAAGAGAAACAACAAAAAGGTGGTTTTTGCAGAAAAGCTTGTAATGGCAAAAGCAACAAACGAGATAAGGATTGTTCTTACACAAAAAAATACTACTTTTCGACTATGAAGCCACACAAGATGCTGGTTTTTATATACCAAACGTTATATCTGTTCAAGACTTTAACAGAAACGAAATACATTTTAGCACAAATGATGGGTTTTGGGAATGGGCGATAGCTGAAGAAAATAAAGGATATATATTTATTGCACATAATTCAAAAGGCTACGATTCATATTTTATTTTACAATATTCTGTTAGAAATAGAATGAAACCTCAAACAATATATCAAGGCTCAAAAATTATGCAACTTAAAATAT
Source organism: Dryococelus australis (assembly GCA_029891345.1). Taxonomy (NCBI): domain Eukaryota; kingdom Metazoa; phylum Arthropoda; class Insecta; order Phasmatodea; family Phasmatidae; genus Dryococelus; species Dryococelus australis. The sequence goes on along the minus strand of CM056993.1, from coordinate 257,513,893 downwards.
CGATTCTAAATATCACAATGATTGACGGTATAAACTTTATTCAAGGAAATCTTGTAACATTTCCCAAACCATTTGGCTTAAAAGAGCTTAAAAAAGGATATTTTACACATTTTTTTAATATACCAGAAAATCAAAATTATGTAGGAAAAATACCAGTTACAAAATATTATGGAGTCAATACAATCATGGAAGAACAACGAAATACTTTTTAAAGTGACATGCTGAACAAACTAAAGAAAAGCATATCTTCGGTTTCGAAATATAACTTGCTGAATATTTTGATTCTGATGTTGATATTTAAAGACGTGGTTGTCTTAAATTTAGAGAATAATTTCTATAAATAGCAAATATAGATCCATTTTGCTACATAACAAAGGCATGCGTTTGTATGACTGTTTATAGATCGAAATTTCTTAAGGAACATACTATTGCAGTAGTTAAAGATGTTAAAAAGAAATGTTTAGTAAAGAATCAGTTTCGTGGTTAAATACATTTTCAAATTTTCGACATGCATTAAATAGTGAAGGCAATATTTGTCCAGTAAAAGTTGATGGTTACGATGAAAAAACTAAAACAATCTATTAATATCATGGCTGTTTTTGGCATGGATGTCCTGACTGCTATTCACCAGTAACAATGAAATGATGGATGACTTGTATACTAAAACAAACAATCCAACAACAATTTTAGGACAAAATGGTTACAAAGTAAGGGAAATGTGAGCTTGCAAATGAAAAAAAATCGATTTTCTACTCAAATACTTTAGAAAAAACTAAAAATGTGATAGAACCATTACAGCCAAGAGGTGCATTTTTGGAGGTAGAACCAATGCTACAAAATTAAAAGTTCCAGGAAAAAAATTAAGATACGTGGTTTATATCCAACAGTGATGATTTTTTATTATTACCCAGTTGGTCATCCTATAAAATATTTAACCGTAAAAATTACGACGAAAATTGGTTTTGATTTATCAAATGTTAACTTTTGCCACCACAAAATTTATACCATCCATTACTTCCAATTAAGCAAGAAAAACTATTGTTTACTTCATGTTCAAAATGTGTTGAGAAAAAAGGAGAATGTAAACACAGTGATGAAGAAAGAGCAAGAAACGGTACATGGACTACATTAGAACTAAATAAAGCTATTGAAAAAGGTTACAAATTACTTAAAATTCATGAAGTTGTGCATTTCAAACAAAAAAATAATAATATGTTAAGAAATGATATTAAAACATTTATTAAAATAAAATTAGAAACTAGTCCACGGGAAGAATATTACGAATCAAAAGATGAATATATTCGTGTTATAAAAAAAGAACAAAACATCGACTTAAATATTTAAAGAATTGATCGAAATCCAGGGAAGCGTGCTGTTGCCAAAATTTGTTTAAATTCAGTTTATGGAGAAATTTGTCAAAGACATAATTTGACACAAACAGAATATATTACTGATCCAGCACATCGGTAGGAATTGTTATTATAAGTGATAATGGAAGTAAATAATGTTGTTTATATCAATGAAAAAATAATTGAGTATCATATAAATACAACGATAATTATGTAAGAAATAGCACAGCAACAAATATATTAATAGCAACTTTTACCAAATAAAATGCACGATTACGTGTATATGAAATGTTAGATAAATTTGGTGATAAAGTAGTATATTATGACACAGACAGTGTGGTTTACATTGATGATGGCAAAAATACTGTTAAAACAGGCTGCATGCTTGGTGAATGGACAGACAAATTTGGAAAAAAGGGTTATGATATAAATTGGATAAGTACAGGGCCTAAAAGCTATGGTTATAACATGTTTTTGGGAAAACAAGTTACAAAAATTAAAGGATTCACTCTAAATAACAAAAATGCTGTACAATTAAATATGAAATCAATGGGTGAATTGGTACAAAAAGCTAAGGAAAATGTTATCATAAAAACGATATGATTACAAGAGATAAGAAAACAAAAAATTTGGTGAATAAAATTATGGCAAAATAATCTAATCTTAACTATGACAAACGCATGATTTTGAATGAAAAAGTCAATATATTTTTGGTACATTCCCATACATATATAGATACATTAAACACATAATTTTATATTTCTCTATTATATTTGAAGCATGTTTAATCTCTAAAACAATGTCAATATCAGAACCATAAAATACAATCAGTTTACCATTTTCATCCCTAATTTCTAGAACAATGTGATTAAACCGTTTATTATTGATTCTAAAAAAAATTGGATATGCGTGCTCATAACTAATATACTCTCTAAAGTCAAACATAGTTTTTGGCGGTTAACTAGCAATTATATCAGTTTCTAAATGATTAGACTCGTCATACTTAATGAACATTCCATGTGCCAAATTACAACGAACATTTATTGTTTCAACTGGATTAAAATTACGTAGCTCTCTACCTACAACAATTTTGTCTTTTTCAATAGTCATATTTCTCTCAAAGCCAACAATATCAGATAGTCGTCGTCAGATTTAATATCATACTTAGATTTAATAGATATTCTGTTTTCACATTATCTGCTATAATTTCAATGTTATTTGCTGAAAATGGATCAATTGAATTTATAGTTTATTTTAAAGATTCAACATCGTATTGGCATTTAGGAATAGTGATAACTTCATTCTTATCAACCAAAGTACTCAATTTTTTAATTGTTGTATACTATTGTCTATATTTGGTGTTAAAAATGTAACATGAAAACTAACTGTTGCAAGCAATTTATCTTTATGAGTGATGTCATAATGAAGTTTCTTCTTTAGTATATAAGTGTTGTTTGCTATCTTGAATACTTCATTCTCCATTTATTACAAAAATTATTGTTATTAAATGAAAAAGCGGTAGCCAAAGCAGCCTATGCTGAGCAAAGTCGATTGGGGTGTTGGTGTTTTAATTTCCGAAGGGGATACAAAAAATAATGGCGAACTATTGCCTGATGACATTAGGGGCTTAATTGCTGGGCCCAGCAATTTTCGATAACCAACTTAATAATTAATTTTATTTTTAAGCCAGGATGGCAAAATTTTAATAAATTGTATGTTTGCTCAAAAAGATTAAATCAACCAAAATATATTCAGTTACAAAATAACTTCGATGTAATACCTAGCAAGTTTAATGAAAAAATGGCATACTTTTTTAATAACAATGACGAAATGATTCCCTTAGATCAATGTGAAAAAAATTCTTTTGTCGTATTTCTCTATGTTATTTTAGATTATCGAAATATAATCCGTGAGTACTTTACTAGGGGGAGACAGAAGAATGCAGATGTATTTTATTTGGTACAAACATATTCGAGGGTGCCCAAACAACTTGTGAGAGACAGTTCATACTTTCTATGTATATTCAGACAAGATGACACAAACATAAGACATATTTATAATGATTTTGTCGGTGGCGATATGTCTTGTGAAAAATTTAAAGAGATATGTGCAAAATGCTGAAACGAAGAGTATGGTTTTATCACAATAGATTTGAGCAGAAAAATGAACAGTGGTAAGTATAGAAATCAGATTGATACTGAAAAGATCGAAAGTTCTTTAAGTATTTTTCAAGAATATCATAACACTTCTTTAAATGATGGTTAACTCGACGAAGAAACACTTAATTTTATTCAATAAGCAAAGATGCAGTGTTAATGATGAAATATTCTGTAGTTATACATAATCCAACAAATGGAATTTAAAAAAATTTCAAATGGCATTTTGCACTTGCAAATAATTCAATTACAAGGTTTGCAAAAGAGGCCTTTACAATTTGGCAAAAGCATATAAATTTGAAATTTGCTTATGATGAAAATTCTCAGGATACACTTATTTCTTACAAACAAGGTCGGCATAGATATAAGAGATTTCATGAATTTTGTCCTTATGCATTATTTCAGCATTGTAGTGCACTAGCATATGCATTTATTCCAAATCAACAAAATAGTCTTGTTGAAATTCGTATCAATAGGCAGGAATATTGGTATAATGATGGAAAAAACACTCCTGAAAATAAAGTTGATTCACCGACTGTTTTGATCCACGAAATCGACCATGCATTAGGTCTTCGTCATACAAATGAGCAAAATGCGATCATGTATCCGATTCTTAACAATGATTTGCTTGCTTTGCAACCAGATGCCATTCTGAGCATACAAAACATTTATGGACCACCTCAACAAAATAATTTTGATGACAATTAACAAATGGATTTATGCAAAGATGGACATGTAAAAATTTTTTTTTATTATTGGTCATAAATTGTATATTTTTTACAATAAAAAGAGTTTGGACGAAAAGTTTGAATGACAACAAAATAATCAATAAACCATTTTTGTAATCAGATCAGTTCAAGTTTTTACCAAGTGATCTTAACAATTGTTTTATATACCAAAGGCCTACGAGTGAGTTAGTTCTGTTTGTAGATGATGAAATATATATGGTTGATTATCCAAGGTATAGTACTATTAACAGATATCTCAAAGGATTTTCTTCATTTGGATTAAGTGATGAATATAAAATAACTGCCTTTTTGTAATTCATATTCGGGAAAAACTTTTATCTTCTATGAAAAATTGTATTATGGTGAAATAGATGGATATCGTTTCCAATTAAAAGAGACTGGTCTAATTAGTGATAAATTTCCTCATTTACTAAATATGATAGACTCGGCTTTTAAATATACAAATGGTTTACTGTATTTCTTTAGCAACGAAAATATCATGGAATATAATGAATTTACAAAGAAATTGACTAGAATTGGTAAAAACAGCATTTTCTTGTTTGGTACAAAATGTGAATCTTATAATGAAATCACAAATAAAGTGAAAGATACTGTTAATGACTTAGCAAATTTAGCTATTTAAGAGCTATATAATTCAATGAATATGGTCTATATTTTGTACATTTATATTCTTTAGTTTTTCATTTGCACATTAAAAAAGAATACTAGTAAAAAGACTATTACAACTCCCCAATTCATCTTGTGCATTGTTTTGCATATAAAAATTGAGTCAATTCTAGACATAAATAATAACAAACTTATTTACAATGGTAAACAAGTTTCTATGATTATTAATGAAGAAAAAAATCCTTGGTTTAGAGGAAAAGATATTACTGTAATATTAGAATATCAAAATGTGAAAGACACACTTTATTTATCCAAAATATAGGAAAACTTTGTCAAAAATAGTTGGTATGCGAAACGCATACCAACTTGGCTACCATGATGGTAAAGTAATTTTTATATCTGAACCTAGTTTATATGAACTAATTTTTCGCTCGCACTGTAAAATTTCTAAAGCTGGATATGGATATTTGAAGAGGTTATTCCTTCAATTAGAAAACATGTCGAATATAAGACTCAAAAAAATATAATAATTTATACAAAGGCCAAATAGAGTATTTAAAAGATATAAATAAAATTTAAGATGATCGTATAGAAAATTTAAGAGAATCGGTTCATATGGCTTTCGATGTAATAAATCACATAAATGCCAAAATCAGATCAATGACCTCACATGTCGTACCACAAACACAAAATCAATATTTAAGGCCAACTTTCGTTCTTTTAAAGTTATTTAATGATGAATGTGAATATGATTACTATGTCATTAAAACTCAAAGAAAAAATGTTCACAAACAATTGTATATAACTGAAGACAGACATCAAAATTGCGAACGAATATTGAGATTCGATTATATTCCAAATTCTATCAATTTATATCAAAGAATGAAAGAAACATTGAAGTATAACATTGAGTGTTTTCGTAACTATTTTAATATTGCCGGAAATAATTATACTCAACAACAATTGATTAATGACATTAATCTTTGTTGAATTGCATAAGAAGCTAATTTTAATTTTTAAATTTACTAAACATCTGTTTTATTAATCTAAGGGTTATGAGAATTATTAAAACCCAACCATTTTACATACATTTTATCGTATTTAGTTTATAAAACTTTTTCGACCAAATATTCGTCTGGATAATTTGTTTTCATAATTTCGTATTCATAAAAACTGGCTTTTATTTCATCTCCATTAGTATCTTTCAGTTTGTAAGTTTGCACATTAAAATTTAAAACTTCAAAAATTGTAAACAATTCTGTTGTAAAATTAGCTGTATAAAAACTTTTCGAAGATTCGTTTACTCTTGCTCACGCGGACGATATCGCCAAGTTTATATTTCGGTTTTGCAATCACCATTGCAAAATATTGTTGCCATAATTTTTTAATTTTTTTTATTGACTTCAATTGGCTTCATACCAATAGTACTGTACTTTGTGTTGTTGTATTCTTTCACTAAATCATCTAATATATTTACCAATTTATAATTGCCATTCAAAGCAAATTTCTTCCACATTTTGTTCTTCATTGTACGATTATGCCTTTCTTCACAGTTGGCTTTAATTTCACTGAATATATAATAGTGATTGATGTTATATTTGTGCATAAGTTCTTTAAATATTTTGTTATAAAATTCTAAGCCATTCTTGCTTTGAATAGTACGCGATTATCTTTTAACTAATATAGATTCTAAGTCAATTGCTACATTTTTGGCTGTTTTATCTGTAGTTGGTATAACAAATGCATATTTTGTGAAAACATCAATAATTCTTATAACATACTTGTAACCATTTTTTATATGTGATATTCCTTTCAAATTTACGGTATCCATCTTAACAAGATCAATCTGCCATAAATAATCAATTCCATACGAAACTACTTTTCTTCTTGGAAAATGTTTTCGTGCAGGTTTATATTGATTATGCCTTATATTGCTTTAAGTTTTTTTTAAATGTTGATTCATTAGAATTGAATATTGAGCATTTGCTTTTATGGACTAATCGTCCATTTGTAGTATTTAAATTTTTTATGTTATTATTTTTGGTGACCTTCTTGCACTTCAAACACCAAGTGTTTTCCATTTAACAATTATATATAATTTACATTTATATGTATATATATATATATATATATATATATATATATATATATATATATATATATATATATATATATATACATATATAGTTAAATTTTGTATTTCACGAATACTCCTATATAAGCCAACATTCAATCAAGAAAACAATTACATAATTTTTTTATTTTTATTTTAAGAGTACTCACCTCTGTTAACATCAAAAGGGTTACTGAAATCTATTTTTGTAGTTCCATTAATAACAGTTGGGAGTATCATCGGGTAAATTATCAGCAATTATTTTATAAACAGTACAATTCATAAAAAAATAGAAATTTACATCATCGTCTATGCGAAAAACATTATTATTTTTATTCCACTTTCCACGTAAATAAAATATATAAGATATTTCTTCCTTAAATTTTTCAAATTTCAAGCTTAAATTCAGAAATTTAACATCTAATTCTTTATCGGGGTCTTCTTTGTTTTTTCTTATTTTGTATTAACAAGTGTATCACAATAATGCAAAACTGATTTGTTTCAATTTTTTAATTTATGAGAAATTTCTTTATCAAAAAATCTTATATTGAGCGCATCATCTCCATCTATAGGATCAGCCAGACTAGTAAATGTATGATATCGAAAAGAAACATAATTTTTTGTATAAGTAAAAACCTATTTATTTGATCATGTAAAGCAGAAGAAATAGTATTGTATATATAATCTACATCTGTTTTTAATGCGTAAGCAGAAACAATAGTATTATATTTTGATTCTTCTTCCTTTTTAGTGCCTGCTTTGCATTATTTATTTGTTTTATACAATCAGCAATAGTGTTAATGAATTGTAAATTGATGTCTTCTTTTAAAGCATAATCAGAAACAATAGTTTTATATTTTAAATTGAAATCCTTTTTTAATGCATAATCTGCTATATATATTTCGAAATCTCTTTTATTCACCTGTCTTTATTGTTTATAGGTTCACCTATATTGACAATTCTACGTCCTATAAAAGAAACATAAGATTTTGTGTAATCAAAACAGTTGGATAGTTTGTTTTGTAAAGAAGAAACACTGGAATTGTATTGTGAATCATCTGCATATGATGTTAAAGCATAGGCACAAGTGTCAAAAGTTTTATTTAAAAATTTGATTAATGGTTTCCCAAAAAAATATATATATATCATTTAATATCACAAAAATTACATCGTTTAACTCAGAATCCTGCAAAAAAAGATGTAATACGATTAAACATAGATGTCCACAAATAACTGAATCAAAATTCTGAATTCGGTCATCTTTGTAATAAAAATGTCTGTTTTTGAAATAATTAATTTAGATATTAGTAATATTAACTCCAAATGAATCAAAGTAGTTAACATCGTTGTTTTCTTTAAAATAGCAAACAGAATGGGTACCAGGATTTGTTGAAATGTCTAAATTAACTGCACCACATTAATTTTTGAGCATATTTTTTGGTAATTCGTCAATCATATAAATATTTCTGAAAATTTTTATATTTGATACTTTTACATATTTTTCAATATCGATGTTAGATAATGGCGATACATTCAAAATTTTTTTGGCAACTACGTGACATCCTGATTTATTTTCCATTGCCAAATTGTGTCTCTGTTATAATTATTTTTTATTTTCTAGTTTGTTCGACAAAATTATAAATTGCAGTATCTCCACCAACTAAAGCTCCAAGTGCAGCTAAAGCTGCAAATAAAATTGTTAAAAATCCTCCATGGTGTAAACCACTTCCCGTTTTTATTTTAATATTGTTCGATTATTGGAAGTGCCAAAATCAATAAGAAACCTTAACCTTCTTTTATTTTTTTATTTTTTCTCAAGTTGATCTTTTGATAAAAATTTATCTCTACTCAAATCTCTTAATTGATCAATGGGTATATCGAAAGTTAAGCTTTTTATCTTCATTTATATGAAAAAAATATACATATAAACAATAAAATATTTAAATTCAGCAATCTTATTTGCTTTTTTTAAACATAGTTGAGGCAACAACAGCAGAAGCAATTTTTTCACCAATTGGTGTGTTTTTATCTAACATAATTTCTTTTCCTTCTTTTCGTAATATTTTATCAGCATTGTGTCTAGATTCTAAATCTTTATGATTTCTATAAGCAATATCGTGGTATTTGCAGGCTTCATCTAATTAATTTATTCCTGTATCGCCTCTTTCTAGTCTTTCGTTTAATTTTGTATATGGCCCACAATAATTATAACCAGGCAAATGCATTTCGGGCAAATTGAAATTATTTAATTCCAATTTATAATACCTTTGCATGGTGTTCTGAATTTGAACATGAATGTGGAATTACACTTAAAACTCTTATTAGATAAGGTATTCCTTTTGGATTGTAAACAACAATATCAAACAATTTATTGTTCAACATATTCATTATGCTTACTTTTTCATTGTAATAATTATTATTACCAGCATTTTCTTCACCATAAATAATTAACAATCTACTGATCAGATTTCTAACATCATCCATCCAAACATAATCATTCGGCAAATTGTTGTATTTTCTATACCTTTTTCAGATCTAGAAGTTCTTGGAGAAATCTTTTTTTTTTTTTTTTTTTATGTTTGGTGCTGTTCTTGAAAGAGGTTCTTTTATATAGTTATCGTAAATTGGTATAATTATTTTTTCGTATTTCCAACTTTTATTCGAGTTTATTTTCTTTTTTGGATTATACTCTTGGAATGCAACATCGGTATCTAAAACAATTTTCGTGTGGTTTTCATAGTCATTATATGTGAAATTGTCCTCAGGAGCGTCTTCTTTTTCTTTTGTTAACAAAGTAGGAAGTCCTTCCGTTAATTCATAAATTCGCATTCTTTACTTTTAACGATTGTTTCATCATCGTCGTTCTTTTTTATGTATTACCTATGTAAAAATGTTGTCCTTCTGCACGTAATCCATACTTAGTATCAAAAACATTTATAATTTTGCAATTTCTTTTCCCAGATTTATAGTAGAATCAGACGCGGTACTTTTTATGGGTAAAATGCCCATTCGCTCTTCCAAATTAGGAGATTTTTGTTCTGAGAATAATTCTCTTTCGAAAGATGATTCTTCTGGTGTTGGTGGATAATCTAAATTTTTTGCTGCAGCTGGAACTAATGTTGTTATTAATTAAATTTTTACTTCCTTCACTTACTTGTTCTACTTTTTTTTTTTACCAATATTGCGTAGTTCGTTAATTAATTAAGGGTAGATCTTTCTTCTTGTTCTTTCAAAATCCACTTCATGGAGTTTTTTATAATTTTTGTAACTCTCGGTGAGTAATTTGACTCGAGAAATGTTATTCGACTCTTTCATTTATATATAATTTTCTTTCTTCTAAATGAGTTATAAAAGTATTGAGAGTTTCGAGAGACAAACTTTTCCCCCAAACGATCAAATCAGGGGGAATTTAGATGTTTACAATTATAGAATCGGCTCTATTCGTGCCGGATTGGGGGAGGGGGCTGAAATTCAAACGTGAAATTCGAGGTAAAACATTATATTGAGGAGGGGTGGGGGAAGGAGCGGACGAACTTTGGGGGGGGGGGGGGGGAGAAGTTTGAACATTGATGGAAAAAAGCTTGCAATTTGGGGTAGAAATCTTGATATTTGGGGTTAAAAAACATGAAATTTGGGCCTAAAAATGAATTGTCCTCAATCTACCCATATACTACTTTCACCGAGCAAGTGAGGGAGAAGCTGTGTTTTTTTTTTAAATTCCATAGACAGATATCTGTATTAGATGCTTAAATGCAGTAAAACAAGTTGAAACCCTGTTAATGTCGTTTGTTTTTCACGTGTAAGTAATGCTACTTTCTAAGTGTAAAGAAAGAGAGCAGTTCCCGAGTAGACGCGTGCCCGTTCAGGTAGAGATGCCCCAATTCGCTATTAACAAAAGGTCTCCGAATTATTTTTTGTGGATGGCTAGGTCCCCTTCTAAGCGCTATTCAGTGTTCCTAAGCAAAGTTTTCTTTTCAGAGAGTAGAAAGTAAGGAAACTCAAACTGGTCACCTTACCGGCCGATGCAAGTAGTGCTTTCGTATCTAATGAATGATAAGTGAAGTGTGATATTATGAGAATAAATTGACTAACTTAACTGTGATTCATGTGTGTAAGCATCGCCATTTGCAGGGTGCGCAACTGAAGGCGTTAGCACAGTGAGGAACCACAGTCCCAAGTAGTGGTACAAGAGAAGTGAGTCTGTCCGTATGTACGTGCGGTCGTGCAGTGCCTTGCTTCATCCACCGAAGGCTCTCACCTACATGACGTCTGTTCTGCTGTGCAGTGTGTTTGAAATACACGTTTTTGAATTATAAACTATTAAACGTGTGTCCAGTGTGCTGATATACCAAAAGAACACACATTTCAGACGAGGGCTGATGAGTGTTTTCAAGATGCCGCGTACATTAAAAAAGCCATTTCAAAATGTCTAAAAATGGCTTTTTCAAAACGCAGTATCTTAAAATATACGCGTCAGATCCATACGAAACTAATCAAATGTCCTGCGCTGAATCTTCCTACAGACTTCCCATTAACAAAATAATAGGGTCACAGCTGAAAGTCTCATAGGTACACGCAGTGAGTCGAGAACACTGCACACCAGTTCAGAGCCTTGCGCTTAGCGGCGATGGCGCACATGATACGAGTGACAGTGTCGCCCTTATTGTTCCTGCGCTTCTCGGTCTCAAGTTCGGATGCATGCTCCTGCAGGTTAGGCGGGGCCCTTAAGGTGCCTCGAAATGAGACAAAATTATTAATTTCTTTTTTTTTTTTTGCAAATGCATTAAAAATGTATTCCAGCCGCCGGGCAATAATGACTTCCGGGTCGCGACATCGTATTCAGTGAGCCCAAGAACAGACTGGACACGTTGTTCACGTTCGCGCAACAGAGTTCGCCTCCAGGTCAGCTCGACACGTGGACCTGCCTGGCGCTAGTGAACCGGAACATTCAAGAGGCGCCGGTGAGCGTTCCATATCGAGTTTCGAGGATCGCCATGCACTAGGGTCGCGTCTAATTGGGACAAGATCCGCCCGCCATCTGCTGCTCCAACTGTCCACATATCGAGGACAGAGCCGGCACTCTATCGCTCACCTCACGTTGATCCCCTCAGTGTGTGCGAGCCAGCTCGCTCGCTCGCTTGAGTATCGACAGACGACTCATGAAGGTCAGGTTGTCCACCAATACGAGGTAGCCGACTGTCGGGATACTTTCCGCACAGTGGAAGTAAAGGAAAAAATTATTAAGTTTACTCAGGAACAAGATTCTCATGTAGTTCCTAACTGGATAACGATGGAGTTTAAAAAATTACGTAAAGAGCTATCCTGTGTAATTTTAAACACAAGAAATATTCTTATAATATGTTGCAAATGTACATACTCAACCCTTTCATTTTCATATTAATTTATGGTTTCTGGTGTTGTAAACAATCTATTTTTTTAAAGCGTGCTGTACCTAAGAGGATAAAGAACGTGTTTCATCGTCACATACAATAAGCTGTATGCTTTGTGTTTGGTGATGAACCAGTGATAAGGCAGAGCAGTATCGTGGTTTAGCGATCAGTTACCGCAGGAAATATCATTGGGCACTAAGCTTCGTAGCGTACAGTTCCGCTCAAAAGTAACATTCATGTGCTAAATGTAGAAACTGTCTACAATGGGCATGAAATGGTTAAGGGCGTTCAAGATTCCAACTTTTTTTTTTCCTTCAATATTTTGCGGTGTTATAAAAATAATAGCATGAAAGTATAAAAACTGGGAAAAACAAGTTTTCAGAAATGAATGAAACAAGGTACAGACATTAAATATAAATATAAATTTCAATATCAGACATTGCAACTTTAGACTGCATATAAATATAATCATCTATATCATAATAACGTCATGAAATATATATCTTGATAGAACGCTATGCGATTCGCCCGTATTTCAATTTTAACTTTTGACATAAAATTTAAAGTAAAAATAGCCAGTAGTTTATCCTATACTGCAGGTGAACCACGTCACTTTCAAAGAAATTTCCAACGTGTTAATTACTCCTTCGATTTCAACAAATAATTTAGCTGAAACTTATATTGTATCTAAAATAAATTCTTGAAATTTGTACCAATCAAGAATTTCTTTCAAGATCCTCATGTGTGCGCAAAAAATCATGAATGTTATTTTTCAAATGATTTGGTATTTTAACAAAGTTTTAGTTGACACTGTGTCAAGAACTCATAAAACATTCTCTCAAAAATCGAAAAACAATATTTTGGTCTTGAACTGCCTTAAACTTCTCTGTTGTTAAGTTTCCGAAAAGCAAGAAAAAGGGTAAAAAGGTGTTAGCTTGTTAGAAAAGAAAGAGATGCACCGCATCTGAATAGTTAATTAATCAATGGTCTATAACTAATATTGTTTCTTTTATTATCCAACGATTCATGTTAATATTTCAGTGTTGTTCACATCTTGCAAATACAGTTTTTTCTAAGCGTAGCTTTATAATAATTCAAGTAGGAGTTTAAACTAATAAGCAGCGTGCAAAAGCGATGCCAGGAGATTCTTTTGAGAGCATGAAGAGGTTTCTCGGAAAGAAACAGGAGCGCGCATCAAGGAAAAGTGCCGACTTGACGCAATTAAGAAGAATCAATTTTCTCAGCAGACCGAAGCAAAATTAAATGAGGTACATGCTATCTTCTCGGCAGATCAAATTACAGGGTGGTGTTCTTGCTGATAGCTTTCCATATTTCCGTGTAGCTGCAATAATTAATTGGACCCAGACTTCAGCGGATTTCTGTGTTCTGGATTGCCACAATTTTCCGAGACGGAAAACTAATATCATGCCTTCAGATTTCGTGATACGGTGCGATGAGGTAATTATGTGTAAGTGGCGAGTCAGTTTATTACGGTTAGTTTAATTGCATGAACGTGCCCATTTTCCCGTTTTACCCACAAAGATATGACGCCGGGTTACTGTATACACCCTCTATAAACTCATTCATCCAAATACAGACGCAAGACTAGTTGAAGGACACGTCACGACAATATGTAAATAAATATACATATGTTCAGAAATATTTTGATCACTTTATTAAATGGTGAGCTGATTGAAGGCTTTAGGTAATTCGTTTCCCGGTACGGTTTGATACAATAACTGCATCAGTATGGAACATTTTGTATCGTATCCCGTTAAATGACCTTGTCGAAGTAAAAAGCTAATTTACAATTGGCGTGTGTAATTTTACAATCTAAATATTATTAATCACGCGAAGATATGAATAATATAAAATAACCGAAAATATATAAAAATTTGGGAAAAACAAGCTTTTTCGTCACTTTAGTTAAACTTATTTAACATTTATATTTGTTTCTTTGCGCTACTTAAAAACAATGCAGTATTTGATGTTTAAATAGCGATTAGAATTTTTTCGCAAAAACTACGAAACGAGTCGTTAAGCATAATGGCGATTGTTTGCAATAGTTGTCTTGTTTTGTATAATAGAAGTCTGTAACATGAAATACTTAAATTTGAAACTTATATCTTTTCGTCAAAATAAATAAGTAAATAATCAGGCGTCTAACCATAGTCTGAAATCATTAAATTTCATGTGCTCTATTTTACGGGATTATAACATTCAGGTATTATCAGAACAAGTTATTTTTTTCGTTGATATCGACATTAAAAGCCACATTACAAAAATGTTTTAATTTAAAGTGTAAAGCGCCGGCAAAAATTGTTTCAGAGCCACATGTCTCCGCCCAGAATGCATGTCTGAGAACTCTTAAGATCGGGCTCTACCTTACAACGTATAATCGCGAAATGCCTCGGAAAATGTGAGTCACCTTACATAGTCTTTAGAACGAGCTGTCTACCAGACAACCCTAGCTGGAAATATAGTGCGACGGTGATGTTTCAAACACACCTAACAGATAATAATTAAATCACATGCTTAAAATAATCTTCGTGGACTTCACGTGAGGTTGACGCCCAACATATTTTATCGCCGTACCTACTCGAGTCAATTTGCTGTGAATTTATTCTAAACCATTTCTCCATAAAAGTAATTATATTGAAAGATGTTTGGTATTAAAATATTTAGTGTAGCAAAATAAAAGCTATTCCCTGTAAAGTGAGCACTTTCGAAATCAACCTTTGATAATTGTCACTGGCCCTACTTGTATATGTTTCAACGGGTACGATAACTGGTTTCCGCTCAGTCAAGTTGGTGACGACGGAAGGAAAGTGCCAACATGGAGATAAAAGTGTCAGGTAAACATCTGGGATCACTGAAATGTTTTACGTCGATTTCTGTAAGAAAAAGCAAATTCTTAAAATATTAATTTTTCTAATGATTTTACAGTTTCGCCTGACCAACGCATGAATAAAGTGATCAGGCCGGTGGCGATTTTAATCTTTGATATGGCGGAAGATTAATGTGTACGGGTTTTCAAAACGGGTGCAGGGTTTTCAAAACTGTTCAGTTTACCGTGTGCAGCGAATATTATAGGCATACTACGTAACACGCTCAGGAAAACTGTTGTTTCATCGGTGTCTGCTCCTAGGCTTCGTTCAGAGGAGTGTGAACCTGCGCTTCCAAGGTCAAGAAGAGAGGGGGCGATACGGGCGACACTAACACGCACGCCTAGTGTCTCATCGCTCCAACGCGCAAGGCGTGCGGTGTTTCCGTCGTGGTCCTGTACTTTGCAAATTACATCTGTAACAGCGGGGCTTTATTACACGCCATGAAAGACCACACATTAAACTACGCCTGCATCTTTGTACTTTTCTCTTGCTGCTCAAGGTATCTGCATAGGCAAGCTTTAGAAATTCGATATTGACCATTTCCGCGAAATTTTTTTCTACGAGAATACAATTAATATGTTAAAAGTAAAAACATAGAGGCATAGATAATTGGTTTTTACCTTTACCAGTAACACGTAGTATTTACAAAACATATATTCACCGAGGTACGAGAATACGCGCAAACAACGATTTCACAAAATAATGTTCCAGTTCACACTCCTCTTAAGGCGACAAGTGTCGTGTACTCTCTGCAGCGGCTGGTGTGTATTGTGTTGATGCGCACCAATACTATCAAACACACAACACATACTACAGCGAAATATCACAGTAGGCAATTTCAGTTCATTACGTCTCTTCCACCACCCCTTCCCCATCCTAAATATGTATTTTTTGTTGCCTGCAAACTAACCATCTTTTCCCTGCGTTCCTGAGAGATGACAGGCATCTGGGGGCGGGTGGCGCAGTTCTGTCCCCCGCCACCAGGGCCGCGCTACTGCGGTACGACCCTGGCCACAACCCAGCAGCGGCTCGACACATTTCATATCACCATTCACTAATCTCACAAAGCCTATCTTCGCGAACTAACAAATACTCTACTTTCTGCAGCAGTTAATCCAATAAAGGAAATAATATTTCCTCCTGCACGACTGTCGCAAACATTTTCCCAGGCCCTCGCCGCTTTGCCAGGTTCGCTGTGCGTTTCTATGTTGAATCTTACTCTTTAGGGGTGTGTCAATGGCTACAATTGCAGCCATGGCACCAGACAACCCTTCTCAGCCGCGATGCATGAGCCCAATTCCTATAATGAAACGCTACCTAACGCGTGTGGGGCTTGCCCTGAGACGCATCCCATTCTCCAACCGTCTTAGCTACTAACGTGCATGCCGGAGGACTCGCAAGATGATTTTAAATAAAAGGCTTCGTTATTGAGCCAAGGACTGCGGATGACGTTATCGCACTGGTATTGATTAAGCGATGTCAGGAAACAAGCTGAAAGAAAAAGACAGTTTGGGTGTAGCTGTGTTAGCGATACGACTGTGTGTTTTTGAATTTGTACAGCGTTTGCATATTGCAGTTTCGGAAGCAAAAACAATTCGATGGACTTTTTGGAGTTCAAATGTTTTAAATAATCCATGAATATAAGTTTTTTAATCTTGACATTGTTTGTTAGGCATTGGTGTATATAGCATCACCGACCTCAAAGCACGGTGCTGAAAATATTGACAAACACATAAAAATTACAATTTTGTGAAAAAATACTTTTACAATTTTTCACCTTTCAGGGTTAAAAAAATTTTGAAAAATCCTTGCACTAATTTTTGGGCATATATATATATGCAGTATTTTGATGCAAATAGCACCACGGCATCCCAATGAAACATACGAACGAGACTGTTAAATTACATTTTATCGTCTTTAACATCAATTTATTTTTAATTCTGAAATTTATTTTCAGTTATTTATACAAGATGTTCGGAAACTACCTGTTGAAGTTCAGACCACAGCATCTATGGGCGGACAGAAACCAGAAATTCTGGTCATAAAATATTCGGAAAGATAATTTAGTGTTTAAATTGAAGTTGAATTTCGGCAAACGATGTTGGGTGTCCGCAGCCGTATGTACCTGCGTGTACAACAAGTTGCGTGACACGAAGGCGAAGGGCGGTGGCGCTACAAGCGGGCAGCGCCTGTACATACGCAACAATGTAATTAGCAATTATCTTGCCAATGCGGTGACGCCTACGTGTGGGACAGCGGCAACCCATCCGACCGACATGTGCCGTGTGCAGCATTGCCCGTGGATCAGTTCGCCTTCTTATCATGCAACTTGTACTACACGCAGGAAAATACAGCCGCGGACAGCCGGCGTCGTTTGCCGAAATTCAACTACATTTCAACCATACTGCCTTTCTGAACACTTTGTGACTAGAGTTCCTTTTTCCTGTTCGCCCACAAATGTTGTGGTTTGAATTTCGACAGGTAGTTTCCGAACATCTTGAATACATACAGTAGTTATTTGGAAGCAAACAGCGATGCTGATATATCAGTTGGGCATAATTACTGTAGATTCAATGACAACAGATGTCACAGATTCAAGGGTTTCAGAAATCCTGAAATTTGGTTTTCAAACATTTGTATACAAAGTCTTTAGAAAGAGAAAAAATATGGCGACATCTTATTGGGTTTCAGAGCTATCAAAGATTCAGAGAAAACCTATTTTACCCCTTTTTCCATTTTAATGACTAAATTTTAAAATATCCTGAAAGTTGTTTTGTAAATGTACTATTTAGAAGCAAAAAAGAATATATGTATCCAGAAGTGCCAGAGATATTGAGGAATCAGACTGAATACTTTTTACTCATTTTTCACCCCATGTGAAGGCTGAATTTCAGAAATCCTTCTCTGTCGATGTATACACCCTAATGACAAGCCACGCCAAAAAAATTGATTACACCAGATCCAGCGGTTTGGGCTGTGCGCTGGTGACTCAGTGAATGAGGATACATATTTCTTTAAATGCAGATATTTGGATTTATAAATTGAATTGTCAGAACAAACAGTTTTTGTAATGTTGATATGTGATATCAATATCAACAATATTTGCAATGTCAAAATTTCCAGTATCAATATGAGCGATATTTGTGATGTCGATATCAGCTATATTTACAATATATCACTATTGATTTTCAATGCATTCTGGAAGTGATATATAGTACTGATAACAATATGGCCACCATTCCCAACAATTCTTAAAAGTAAATTAACACACAGAACTAGCGCCCGGATAAAAAAAAAGATAAATGATGCGAGGATCTTTCATACTTCTTTTTTCAGGCAGTAGGTCTGGTGTGACTTATGACATTGTATAAATTTACAATTTTCAATGCTAATATATTAAAAATCGCCTACATTTTACGGATATTAATTTACTAAATGCTGGTGCAACAGGGTTAAAAAAATAATACCGAGTAACCTGTGGGCTTATTCTGTACCACCAAAGAAATGTTGCTTCATGCACAACTGAGTTGGCATCGAGATTGTTTAAAAAATTACCCATACCATCAGTTTTCATTCACTGCTTTCATGTTCATCACAAGCAATTCAAAGATTAAGCTAAGAACTGAAGCCAATTTACACATGCATTGAGGCTGTTCAGTGTGTAGGACTGTGTCTTAACTCTTTTACTGTTTAAAATAAGTTCCGTTAATATAAAGTAATTATTGTGAAACACATGATGCATTCACAGAGTTCCTATTTGCTATTATCAAATATATTCCAATGTGTATGTCACTGTAACAGGATATGAAACATCTCGACACTCAGTTCACAGTCACAGTTGTATTAAGTTAAATGCATGTGCTTCAGTCAGAATGTGATTTTCCCCCCAGAAAATTAACTGAGATTGCTAGTCCCCTACCGATATTATCTGCCTTAGCTATTCATGTACAAAAAAATACCTGTGATGTAATTTACTCTGTATCGCACTTCCTGTACACTGTCTGCCCTCATTGTTATTTATGTAATATCAATAGTTTATGTAAAATTTTAACTCCTCCAACAATACTGATAACAATGTGCTAGGATTGATACTTTTTTCAATTTAACGCCGTTTACTGTACCACTTTCCATAATAAAAATATATGCAAATTAATTACAAATTAATATCATACTGTAATGGAATTTAAGTCTAAATCATAGTTGTCAATTGGTTGTAGTTGTCAGGTAAATTTGACCGCTTTAATAATTTCATTGCGGTAAAAAAATTTTTAATCATACTAATCTAGCATTAAGAAAACATCCTATGTTCGCCTGTAGTTCGAACTTTTTTCCTTATTCTAAAAATGGCTGGCTTTATATGTAGACAAGTCATTTGTGTTACTTTCATAACAGCAAAAACATGTTTGGTGTACATGTATGCTCAATAAATATCAAACACTGCAATTTAGGAAAATTCTTGAGTCGCATGATGCAAGTAAGCGGTAGTAACATTCAAGAAAGGTGAAATGTAGCTATCACGTTGTTGAGCCAGTACTTTAAGAAATCGCTTAATACACTCGTACAGAGATAATGGGTAACGTCTAAACACAGTAAATTTAAACAAAATTGACAGGTGCTAAGACAACCACAACTTTGGTTTCCAACTGTAATCATAACGTATAACTACTATACAGCGTAGGTGTAGCTTATTACAAGCTTTTATTTAAATGGCTTGTTTGTATGTTTGGTAGGTGTCTGTCTGGCGCTCACCGTTTGCCTTGTCTAACACTTTATGCGAAAATGGCGAGGAGGGTGAGAACTGGCCTAGGGGGATTGATAATGCCCCTTGGGGAAAGGGGCGAGTTAGGGTAGCCAACCACACTCTCCCCACTTACGGGGGGGAGTAAGGGGTTTTTGTGCCCGAAATTAAGGTTCCGTGTTTATGCGAAAATGGCGATAAGGGTGTCATAAGGATAAGAAGTTTAGTTTAAGGAAAATGTGTATTAAATGTTAAAGTAAGAAATGCAATTTTATTAGGTTTAGATGTTACAATAGAAAAAAATAATAATAATAGGTTTAACTATAGGTAATCAAAAGGACCCATAGATGAGTTACTTGTGAAAGATATTACATGTAAATACAAAATAAATTAAAAATAGAGATAGTAATAGTAATAAAAATGAAAGCAATGAATTTAAGACAATGTTTATCCTGATACTTTTAGTCTCTTTTAGTCTAACATATTTTTTGTATCACTGTTCGTCAGGTTGCAGCCCGAAGTGTGAAAGGGGCCACCGGTGTTTAACTGCATATTTTTAGTCTCGCTATTTGTTTTTATTATTATATAGGTAGACTATTTATACATTCACAGACTCGTCTGTCATTGGGATCGCAAGCGATACCGATGACGGGCAAGTCTGTGAATGTATAAATAATTTACCTATATAACCGCAAAAAAAATTGGCGAGACTAAAAAACCAAGCTTATATTTATAAATGCACAAAAAAGAGAGAAATAATTATAGTAGTAGTTACAGAATATGAAGAACATATAAGACGTGGTCGAACAGCCGTAATTAAACTTTTCTACAAATTAATATATTTGTACCAATGTATATTTAGTATATAAAAGCTTGGAGCGAATATTTGAGCCTTACGCACATATGTGCTTACTACGCTTACGCAAATGAGGTCGGCTGCCCACAGTTGCTAATCAGTGAACTTAGATCTAGGACTGGCGACTGCAAGTTGTTTGGTAGCCAATCAGAACTTGTACATTTTCATAGTCATTTCCCAATATGAACTTTTACAAACTGAATATGCTTGCGGGGTGTATCTGAGTTCGTAAGGGATGGAGGTCTTAATACTAAAAATAAATAAAAGAAACTAAATTTGATCTCTAAAAACATCAATTAGCTGTCTCACTTTTACTCTTTCTATTTAACAGTGAGCGCACTATTTAATGTTTATTTCTACTTTAGTTAATATCCTTCCCTCTTGATTTCAATCAATTAAGTTATACCCATTATTTACCATGTGATCAGTATATCTGTTTCCATCAGTTACAATGTCTTTCACTCAAGCATTAGATTCAATAATCCAGGCTCCAGCCACGTCCTTCTAAACGTTGACACTCGCAGTCTTCGCCTCCCCTTCTTCACAGCTGACCCCGCGGCTCGCTAGGAATCCCGCCAGTCGTCCATCCATGCGCTCCAACTCAAAAACTCCCGGCCACTAGGCCCGTCACACTCAAAATACAGTCAGGGAGAGCATCTGGAAGGTTCAACGGACTCCAAGATACGCTGAAACCCTATGTCAGTAATCGAGAGCATCCTTCGATAAACGAGGTAAAACACCACAACCAGTGTTGTGCCACAGAATATTATCTTTTCGGCCTGGCGTTGAAACTGATAAGGCTGTTGCTGCCGCTTGATTGCCTGCCTCTTATCTCGCCTGCCCGCAGACTGGCGACTCGTAAAAGTTCTAATTCAGGAGTAAAGGAAGAAGAATTTTATACACATAGTTCCCTAAGTGTTACATTTACATGATTGTGGGACAAATGTAAGCCTCGAAAACATAACCTAAAACAACTGTACACAATAGTTCAACCATTTAAATAAATTTATTACTAAGATGATACTTTTGAACAAGCCTAATATTGAACAGTTATAACTGTACCTGTAGAACAAATACACGTCATAAACCACACGCCCAGTAACCTAAAATATGTTGCACAACTTTTTTACACATTTACGTTTTATGATCTGCGTGTATAATATATTATATCATTTGCAGGTATTATTTTTCCGTTTTTCGAAAACGCTGTTATTCTTAATAACTACCACAGTGTTATACCAGAAACGTAAAATAAGTTTTCATTCAATAAAACAATAACCACACGAATATTTAGGTTAGTTAAGCTATTGTATTTAAGTAAAACACTCTTATTACTTACCCACAGAAAGAATATATACATGCAGTATCAGTGCCAAGTTCATTTCGTTCTTCAGAGTTCCAATCGAAGGCGAAAAGCTAAACTTGAATTTCGCAAAAAAACGTAAACACGTCCACGCGCGGTAAACGGTTTTTAAACGGATGCAGGCGCACCAACTGTGAATAGGCGACGCAAGTCATGGCGAAAAGACCGTCAGATACCGCAAAGAATTAAATTTCGAATCAAACCCAGAAATTAAATCTCAAGTAAACGTAATAAAATTAAACATTATTTTTTAATTGACCATTTAGTTGAAAATAATGTTAAAACATTAACCATTTTGTCATACTTGGTATCTATGTAGGACTTGGCAACAGTTAGCAAATACTCAGAAATTTACTGCGCACCTTCCCTTCATTATCAATAATGGAATTTTCCATTAAGCTTTATGTTATTTTACTGTTGTGAACTCAGTTTATCCTGTACATTACTGAAATTTTCAAACAAAGCTAAGGGCAAGTAAGTTTTCTGTTCCACTTTCATGAAAATTCCCTTACAAATGCAAAATAAAATTACTTACATTTTTTACAGTGTACGTTTAAAGTATTTATAAATATAGTTACGCGCTCGCTGTTTCGCTTCTCTTGCGATAACGGAGCTGTATGAAGGTCACGCATCTAACCCAAGATCAAGCGGCGAACACGAAATCAGCTTACACAGGCTTGCCGCCGCCCTCGGGTGGCCCCGTGATATATATATATATATATATATATATATATATATATATATATATATATATATATATATATATATATATTGCCGCCTGTGGCTCCTGGCCTTCAGCTGATTGAACTTCCGTGTTCATCTGAAGAATCTTCTGGCGTTTGGTTGTTCTAGTTTCTCTCAGCGTGACTCGGGGTGCTTCGAACTTTCTAGGCCAGGGCCAACGAGCACAAAACTGTGAAAAACCAAATTTAGTTCTTTTATTTCTATTAAGACCTTCATCCCTCACGAACTCAGATATACTTGTCAGGCATCTTGTAACAATATGTTTTTCTTTCTAGAAAACTGTTTAAATTGCACTGGCGTTTTTTAAAATTATTATACTATCTACTAACCAGTATTCAAAATGTTTGCTCACTGAGTAGGAGATGAAATTCGCCCAATCAGGTGGAAAATCCACCAAGTTGGCACTCAGCTTAGCCATCTCGGGGGCTCCGTACTATAGGGTAGCCGCACCAAGGCGCAGCTAAGAGAACAAAGAATTTAAATAGCAGAGTTATGTTGAAATAGGAAAGTTGCTGCAGAGACGCTGAT
This sequence comes from Dryococelus australis, assembly GCA_029891345.1. NCBI lineage: Eukaryota > Metazoa > Arthropoda > Insecta > Phasmatodea > Phasmatidae > Dryococelus > Dryococelus australis. Next base: position 257,490,413 of record CM056993.1, on the reverse strand, counting down.
AATAGTATATAAGTCTTTGTTTATTTTATGTCATTGTTTAAATTCATTGAAAATGGAGAGGGTATGATGGTGTTGCCTTGTTTACTTAGCTCTCATAAAGTAAGTTAAGCCGTGGTTCGATGTAACATATCACCGTCCTAGCCACCTTCCTACAAAAAAAAATCACGCCTTTTAGTGCACGGCAGCCGTGGATTATCGCTCATTGTCATCAGTAAACCAGCTACCGTATATTTAGGGCACAGTTTCACTAAAGACTGATATAGTAGCCGTATTTAACTACGTTAAGTTAAATGGTTACCAAATTGAACATATTTGCTTGGGTACACTTCCGTAACTGAGTGAGAACAAAATAAAATACCAGCGTCAGGAACACATTGTTGTAATCATTTATAATCGCTTTGATAACTTGTTAAAGTTCGATGTTTTTTTATTTCAATATATTTTACGTTACTCTGGTTGTAATGAAACAAAGTATTTTGCTAATTGACTATGATTCCTATTTATTTCAAAGAATGCAGAAAATGATATACGTTACTGCCATTAGGAGCGCAATACGAAAAATTGTCTTTCTGTTGTGCTTACACAAGCTGCTTACTTTGAACAAGACGCGACAGAGATATGAAAGAGTTCGGAGCCGATGTAACGGTTCCCGTAGTTCCAAGTTCCCTATAAACGCAGCATAAATCATGTTGCACACGAAGTGAGATATTATTGTAACACCTTCACGATAGCTTAATATATCTGACAAATTCGAAAAACTGAAACGTACATAACACGTACAAACTAAATTTCCCAATAGTAGCCGAGTTTCCGGGAAATAATTTTACGTAAGGTTCGCCACATTGTCAAACAAAATAAGTCCAGGTTATAATACTTCAGTAGCAGCGAAAACAACATCCACTCTGTCATAAAAAAAACGGCGTAGGCCTAAATAACACACAATTGTAATCTCAGATAGACTTTTTTTTTTAGAAGAGATTATATATTTATTTCATTTTTTGTGATTAAAAAAATTTTCTGCACATCAACCTTTTTAAAACAAAATTTCGCGTGGATACTTTAGTATTACGGTGGTGCGAAAAATCCTACCTGTACATTTATATTTCTCTGAAATGTGTACCTTGATCGTGATACTCCTGCAAGAATGCATTATTTTGCCGAACTGATAATTACATTTCCTTGATTTTTGAAACTTTATAGAGTCGTACGGATATTTTTAGAAAATGAGGTACTCACAACAAATCTTTTGGAGTTAGTGATGTATAATCACACGTGGCAAAACGAAATTTCAAGTTTGTTTATGAAACGTGGTGTGGTATTTTGCTCTGCGATCCAGTAATTCTTTCTAGATAAGCCATTGCTAAACACAGTGTAAAAATATTAAGTAGTCGTATAAAATTAAACATTAAAAAAAAACATAATTTTACAAGTACATATACGTATGTTTTGAACATTATATATTTACCTGTTAATTTTTTTTCATTGTAACTGCTTCTTGAAACGAAATAATGATCTTTATCAGTGAAATTCCAGTGACTGACAAATCAATTGATTGATCGCTACGTAATGGTGAATCAGAAAGCCACTTGAAATCTCCTCCTACGAGCAGTGGTAAGTTGGCCAGTAATAAAAAACACCCTGGTAATATTTTGTAGTACGTTAGTTCACAAATTGTTCTCAGTGAAAGTAATAACCTTCTCTCTTCTTTTCCAAACGTTCTCAATAAGAAATCTGCAGACACTCAAACTCGTGCTGTACCCATTAGTAACATTTTATGGGATACGAAGAGATATACTTCACGGTTTTTGAAATTTGTCGGGTTTGAGCGATTGGCACAGATTTGGAGTTGTCAACAAACACTGGTTTCTGGGAAGTAAATTCTGAGACTGGATGCACAAAATGTGGGCAGGTCAAAAGTGCAAAGGTAACTGATTTGGAAAGCACGCAGGCAATAAAGGTAAATTTTCTTTCCGAATTCACCTGGTGCTGTTGGAGAACGATTTCATCATCATTGCAGCTAAGATTTATGGCAGCTTAGTCATGCCATAAGCGTACTTAGAGACACATTTCCAGTTTAATGTATTTCTGTTAAAGCAAAATTCATGGGCTTTACTAGAAGTTTGTGGACCTAAAGAATTATTCAAAGTCCGAGTCGATGGGAGGTTTCGTGTGGGTTTACTTTTTGAATAAGTGACCTCCACACTAGTGACGGTTGATGACTTTTGAAACTGGGAGGAATGAGGCGATCGTAACTCAGATCATTACAAATATCATTTTTTTTTAAATAGGCCATTGATAAATAAAATGCGTACAACAGGCTTATGTAAGTGTAGCTTGTGTAGCTAAATACAAAAATTAAGTGTGGTTTGTAGTTGTTTGAAGAAAAATGTATCATCGCTTGATTTGCAATGGCCAACACTCTGTGGCCACTGGTTCAGATCTAATCACTAACACAGCTATTTTTTATTTTTAAGTTTGTGTAGGTTATATGATTTCCGACAAATACCTACGCGGTAAGATGATAATACTAACTCTACTATACTAATGATGATGATAACTTAAATATACTAAAACATATTTTTAAAACCCAATGCCATTTTACATTCAGTATATACAAAATGCATGTTAAATTTAAATTATAGGATGAAAGTGGAATATCTTAATTAATATATTTGTAAACAAAATCCTTTCTTCAACCTGTATGCGCCATTTAACTGGTAACGAATATTCACCTTACCAATCACTGAAAATGTATGGCATTTTTATAGGTTATGAGCGTGATTAATGTTTTTCAACTTTGTTTCCCAAGTATTTCAAATCTTGTACCCTATTGACAATGCACACAAGATCATAAGGTTTCACTTGCACAAAAAAAGAGAAACAAAACAATGAATTCCTACCTCCACACCCGCATAGCCACTCCGCGAAATTCTATGTACTTACATTGAATTTCCGCGTATACGAAACACTACGTTTACCACCCTGCCTTTGTTGTTTTGCTATATTTAACTGTGGACGTGTTGGTTCCAAATTCTTAAGCTCTAGTTTATTCTTGTAATTCAAAATCTTTGCCGTAATAAGGTTTTAAATGTTACTCACAGAATTATCCCTTATTTACAAGTTTACACAACAGACATTAACAACAATTCAACCCTGCTCCTGCTGATGCTCATAGCTCATCATTAACAACAAACTTATTCAGAATATAACACACTATATTTGAAGCTCACGCGAGTTTTAACGATATATGTAAATAACAACTATTCGAAATAAATACAAGTGTTGTAAAGAAATGAGTTTTACAACTGCAAAAGAGCAGTGCGCGAAAGTCTGCCTACAAAAGATGTGGTATATAACTGTACAACTAATTCCGTTAAACAGAAGAATTCGAAGTTTCAGTTCTGGTAGCCCTGTCAAGTTCCAGGAAACCGTTTTTGTGTGAGAGCAGGGGCGCGCCCTAATCTCTCTGATTTACAGCATGTGATTTGCTGAAAAGTGACGAGCCCTTGAAGTCTCCCCTCCCTCCCGTAGCACCCTATCCTACTGTTACGGCCGTTTCTCTCCACTCGCTCCATCCACTTCGGGGCGAAGAATCTATTCGACATTTCCAAAAACATTTCTCTCGTGACAAGAGTCTCGTCCATTTCAAAAACATTGGCTGCGAAATAATCCCCGTATTCGTACGCGATATTATTTGATGAGAAGCAGATAGAGGTCTGTGTTCTGAGATTTTATTAGGAGGGCTTCGCTCTGCAGCCCTCTCTCAGCATCCGCCACTGCCCCACACTCGAAATACGTTTCCAGCGACCCACTAGCTTCTCAAGCACATGTTGCAAACCATCTTATGAGAGTTGGTCTAAAATTAGGATGAGAGAGATGTCACCTCCTGATTTCTTTCTCTTGACTATTTTGTTAAGTGTTGGAAAAGCTCAGAAATTGTAGGATTGTATGGAGGATGATCTAGAGACCCGAAACAAATTTTCTCCAAGCGCACATAGCCTGTCGTATCATATGAAGCATAACGTTATCCCCAAGGGAAAAAAATACATTTTAAAAGTAGTTCAGGCGTTTTTTTTTTTTTTTGCGAATTACATTTTTATACGAACTTGCAAAACTTTGGGATGATAAGAGTTTGGTTATAATCTGTATATTATTCTCATCCACCATTATAATGCACGTTGAAGTTCCAATCAATAGCAAAAAAAAAACTTCACGTTGGCTTTACTCACATAAAACACACCACAGACTATTTCCACGGGCGATAGTTACAGAATCGCTCCCATATAATGGGCTCAGTGTTGCCAGTCTACGAACTTTAGGAACAGCTCTCGTAAGTTAATCACTGCTCATAATATGGCTTCAGGTGTGGATATTTTCTTGTGTGCAATGATTTGGTAATTTGGTTTTATCAGTATAAATACCATAGCAGGCACTTCAAAACTCTACTTCAAAACTCTACCATGTAAACAGAAGCGCTTCTGTAAGCGTAATCGTTTCGGTGTCGCGATCACGTCCTGAATGTCAAAGTTTTCGCTCTACGCCGCACGGTTACGTGCTACGTGCTACGTACTGCAACTTTTCTGTGAAATCGTTGTTTGGGCCTAAACGCGTGTCTCGGTAAATAAATGTTCTGGAAATACGAGGTTTTGCGAGAAAGACTTAAAAAAACTATTGTCTATGTCGCTATCTTTTTACTTTTATCATATTAAGTGTATTAATGGAGAAAAACATCGCGAAATTGGTCGAATATCCAATTTTTAAAGCTTGTCTATGAAGTTCCTTTAAGTGGTAAGAGAAAAGTACTATTATACGCAGGTAGTTCGATCTGTGTACTTTCATCGCGTGTAATAAAGTTCCACAGTTACATATCTAGTTGACACAGTAAAGCATTAGGACGGAAACACTGCACGCCTTGCGCGTAGGAGTGATGAGGCGCCAGGCGTGCGTGCTAGTGTCGCCCTTATCGCTCCCTCGCTTCTTGACCTTGGACGCGCGGCTACATAGTCCTCTTTTACACGTGTAAGCTAAGGGCGAAGGGACTTGCTCAGTTCAGGATTCCCTGAACCTCTTTTAACCGACTAGTTTTGAGTCATGTGGGGGGATTGGGCTGAAAAGTTACCAGTTCGGACGTCTCACTACATGTGAGCAATGCCACAGCGATCACGGAAACTTAGTCGTTGTGCTCATGAGATGAGTATGTCTGAACCAGCGAGAGTAGGTCTGAACCGGGAGAGCTACGGCATGGCGGCGAATACACGAGCACGTGGTTGGTATCCAAATTATCAAACCCTGCTCCATGAAGAAGGCCCCATCGCCTTGAAGTCTTCTTTTACATTACTGTGAGACTGAAGATATGACCAAATCTAGCCACTTTGCTTGCAGACATGTTGTAAGAAAAACAGTATTCGGTAACCTCAATGTTTACAGAAAACAGTTATCCAGCTGTAGTGTGTTTTCCTTAGACTTTCCTCTGTTTCTTGTTTTCATCTACGTTTAATGTCAATGTTTCATTACATTGACATTAAATAAATTCTTATTACGTTTCATTCAATTAACACCGAAATACTCTCAGTTAAATTTCTCACATGTGAACACTCAGTAGCTAATTGTTAAGTTACTGCGGGGTGCGATACACAGGCAGGAAGGGGCATTGAGCTGCGTTAAGCGTGGCAGATGGACTGGATCATCGCATTCTCCAAAAGTGACGTTCATTGGTTTTTTTTTAACCATGCAACTTTTTCTAAGGAACTGGCCTTCTCCAGTCATCCAAATAATAGTTATTATTTCTCTCAGCTAAATAGATAACTTTAGATTGGGCTGATTAAAAGAGGTTCTCATCGCTTTTATAAAATAAAAAAATATTCTTTAGTCTAATTTTTAAGACAAATTAATTTTACAATGCCGTCTCAATAGTAAGAGTTTCACAAATATGTGAAGGCCTGGTTGCTTTCAGTCGCGCTGCTGCCCGGCACTGTGGCGGTGAACCCACCTCATCCCTCCCCTCCACCGGGGTTGCCTCCTGACCCCCTTTCTGGGGAACCCATGAATAATGGACAGCGTCACGGCTCCTCTCCCCTGCTGAAGATTTCGACGGGTCTGGCGACAATGCAAGAATGTTCTGGTGAGACTAGCCGGCGCCTCGGCCTTACACGACGCATCACGAGTGTTGGGAAAGATTCTAGGTGGCGGCCTAAGACACTATATATACTGCCGTAACCCAGCGGCCGGCAGTCTTTGATGGAGGCCGTCTGGCCGAGTGTGCGCAAGCGAAGAGATATGTGAACGACGACAGGAGATTGTGGGACGACAGCGAGCGAGGTGTTCGTGGCGTGAATAGACGAGAGGTTGTGAAACCGACGAGTGAATCCTACTGTGCGTGAGGGCGCTTGGAGGACTCTAGAACATTGCGACTGGCTGTATATGGACTGAACCTAGGTGGGACTGAATGGACGTGTAATATGGATTTTATTGTAGATATTCAAACTATCAATTTTGACACATTTTTGCAGGATATCTGAATAGGTTGATACACTGAATAGGTTGATGGGACTGATCTTTAATTATTTAATTTAGTTGATTTCTTTGTGGTAATTATAAATTGTATTAAATTGGAGAGATTAGTTGTGAACAGTAAGTGATATAGATTTATTGTGAGATTTTGAGTTCAGATATTTTTTCTGTTGTTATTGTAAATAACATAAGAAAATTATAATTAATTATTTTATTTGATTAAGACCTCCATCCCTTAACGAAGTTGGTATAGCCCTCTTAATTTCTAGAGAGAGAAATTGTAACAATATATATGATAGATTTGTTTACTCTAACCTCATGTATGATCAATATAAACTCTTTTTCTTAATCGTTATTAACAAAAATGAATTTACAAATTCTTTTATAAATGACGTATCTTATAATCACATCACCAAAGTGGCATAGAAACAAGAACCTCATTCAAAGCAATGTTACAAAAACCTATTGACTTTGGGTTATACATTGTGATTCAAACAAAATTCTATTAGTTTGTATTTACGAAGAAAGATGTAATAAATATTTTCCTCTTTATTACGCGCTAGGTATAAGTATTTTAAATTTAAAATAGCACAGCAAACGATAGCAACTATAACGTAAATCATACTTCTCAATTTCGTTCTTTACTGTCAATTAGCAATGGCAGAATAGATAACGTAGTTGAGAAGTTTAGTTTACACTGTAGTTAAACTGTTATTGGTTTTATTATTTTGAAAAGTTAATTAGGTTTTTTCCTTGGGTACCATTAAGAGGCAAATTATTATTTAGAGGAGAATTTATAGACATTTATTTCAGTAGCCTACAAAACCCTTAATAATATCTGCAGCCAAATTCAAAATAATGAATTTAAAAATTTTTAAAATTAACATTGTACAACTTGAAATGAATTTATAAATGTAACCTCTAACAACATAGATTTCGATATATAGACAAGTTAGGTTCGATTAGGTTAGGTTTATATAAGGTACGGTGAAGTTAAATACATTTTAATTATCATACTTATTTCTACCACTGTTCATTTCTAAAACCAGATGTGAAAATTTAAAAAAATATAATATTAACCGACAGCTGATGTATTTATTTGAATGTATACATTGTCCAAGAATGATGCAACAAACAGCAGTGACCAAACAAAACACTATTTGACAATTGATTATAGGTTGGCCAATTACGGCCACCTTCGGTAGTAATAGTAGGTGGCTGCAACTAAGATTAACAGGTGTACCAGAAACACACATTTATATATACTTACGACAAAGGCAATGTTCATTGAAATTAAGGCACAACACTATTGTAGATTTTTTTTATGCATACGAGCGATGCCTTTTAAACCAATTAAAACCCTTTTTGTGTTTTTCAAAATTTTCCAAAACTTAAAGAAGTTTGTAATAAGAACAATTAATGAATAATTAAATTAACGTTTATTACTATAAAACGAGCTAACGTGCACAAATTTGGAGAGAGTGGGGAATAAGCAATATCCCCTCCAGTATCGTTGAAAAGCATTGGTTTTTTCGGGTGGCGGAGTTCCCCTTTGGGGAGACGTAATGCTTTGTGACCCTACCGAGCTCCTTATCTTCAAAGAAGACGCATTCACAGGTGACCTTTATTGTTCCGAGATTCTCCTTCCTCACACTGACAAAAAGGTTTTGTAGAATCAAACAAGATTTGTTTGGTGCAACCAAATTATTTGTTTGTATAGGGGCAATGAAATATTTTGTTGCTGAAAAAAAATTTATTTTGTTGTTCTCATTTGGCTGGTGCATTTGGTTTGTGCAACTAAAGATTTGTTTGGCTACACGTACATTAAACAGTTTGGCCCGATATAAATGTTTTATACAAATTCAACCCAGTTTGGAACCTATATCACACGCGCCCACGCGCTACGCCCTAGTATGACAACTAACAAAGTCAGAATGCTTATATATATATATATATATATATATATATATATATATATATATATATATATATATATATACACACACACACACACACACAGCAAATACTGGGCAAAGTGTGCAAAAAATATCTCAAGTCTTACAGCTTTACTTGACAGTTTCTTGTTGTATTGTTTTATTAATGTGTCTGTACGATTGTTAAACATCAATAGATACACTAACAAACACGGTTACTATCCTAACTGTCACAAAATATTCAAACAAACACTTAAGCTGTATTTCCGAACGAAGGCAGTCAAATGAGTGGCCAAACAAATGTATACGTTTGATTCAATAAAATATTTTGTTGACAGTCTAATTTTTTTTTGGCCCAACACAGAGATTTTGTTTATACAACCACATATTTTGTTAGACGAACGAAAGTAATGTTGCTTTTCAAATTTTGTTTGCTGAACAATATATGTTGTTAGGGCAACGAAATATATATTTGGCCTTAAACAAACAAATATTTTGTTCGGTTTTCTCTCCGTGTAGGCGAGTCTTTTGCAAGGCGCTGTGGACCCTTCAGTTTCTCACCACAGACGACAACACTACGACTCATAGTACAGCTGCTGTCGCTGATCTGTTGGAGAGTGGACATATACACCTCCTGGATTGGCCCTCGCGGTTTTCGGACATAAATTCAATCGGATGTGTGTGTGAGGTTGTTGGGAGACGACTGACCTGACAGCACCTCGTCAGCCGTGACGACTCCGCAGCTGCAGTCATCGCTACAAGTGGATAGGCCATGATGCTTCAAGAGTTCCTCGACAGCCTCATGCTGAGAATTATTCGATCGCAGTCAGGAGTGAACATATCCCCTACTCAATACTGTATGTTCCTTCTTTGCCATCAGTCACGTGGACGTACCTGTCTCTGTCCTACTGTGTTCTGAACCGGCTTTTGAATAAAGGTTTTTCGCATCGTTTGAATTCCTTTCTTGGTCAGTTCTGATCACCTTTTCCATGCTCTTGCCTTTTGTCGATGTCATAGGATGCCTTGTACCTATTTAAAACACTTCCGCACAACTTAAAAAGTGAAAAACTATCCCGTCCTTAATTTTTGCACACCAGTGTACATCTTCGGTTGTGTCAGGGTAAGTGTTTACATCACACGAAACCAATACCAGTGGCCGAACTTCCCAAAAATGCATCACTCCTGAAATCGAAACCAACCAGCAAAGAAGAAGTGAGACGAAAGTGGCTCATTATAAAGTTGAGCATCTAGGAGGAGAGCTCTGTGAGCAGGTCTCATCTGTTGGGACTCGGCGAACATAGCCAGTGTAGCCGACGTCGCTGCGAGAGGCACAAAGCGGCAGAATCTTGACCTCCGCCCATGGCCCCTTGTCATAGTGTCGAGCCGGGGCGGGCTGGGTGTCCCCTGGCGGCAGATTACAGGCCTGGTGACGAGCCACGACAAAGGCGCGGTGGAGGGGGCAAGATCACGACGATCGCTCTGAATAGCTACGCATACACAAGCTTAATGGCTTGCTGGCCCCTTTGTTCACGGCGCGCTCTGTGGCACACTGCGCGCGTGCTCCTTTGAATACGGGCCTCGCGTCCGATTGGCTACGCCATTCTGTCGACCACTTCCTATTGGCTCATCCTAGCGCTTGGGGATCTCGCCTCTAGCATTGATCGCACCATGGCTATGGATTCAGATATTTCACTCAAGGTTGTGTGCTGTAAATTGAGCACTTTTGAATGCCCTGCTTAAGATCTACCTGTATGCACATTTAGTACCCTTCCGTCATATGTAAGATTAAAACTGCCATTTGTCTGTTGGCTTTATTCACGAGCCAGTCAAGTGAAAATGTACAGTTATTAGAAAAGTATATATTTTTTATTTACAAATCTGCTATTTCTTACACTTAGGGCTTATCGTATCTAAAAAAAAACATCAAGTGGAATTAATCATTTCGAAAATCAGAAATGTGTACCTAACACTTTAAATTTAAAGTTAAAACATGGATCTAATTTACTGGGCGCATACTAGCTAGTATGCCCGTTAAAATGTATGCAGATAGCGGCAGAGAAATTTTTGGAAGATTGGTTTCAAAATTGCTCAATCAGCCGTGAACACACTATAAGAGGGCAGCATAGTTATGATTGTTAAAGACTATTGACGACTAAGTAAGCACTTTTGAAATCAACTTTGAAAAAACTACAACCAATATAACACATATGCTACAGGGGTCCGCAGTGGCCAAGCGGTTAACTCGCTCGCCTCCCATCAAGGCGATCCGGGCTCAATCCCGGCCAGGTCACCGGACTTTCGCATGTGGGAATCGTACCGGACGTTGCCGTAGGTCGGCGGGATTTCTTGTGGGTCTACCGTTTCTCCCGCCCCTTCATTTCGGCGCTGCTCCATACTCACCTCAATCGCCCACATCGGCTCTGAAGACCTTGCTGTTAAGAGCCGCCCAAATCTCTTCACTCACTCATACACTATAGAAAAATGTATTAATTCTTACTGAGTAATTCTTTGTAATTTTACAAATGCTTGTAAGAGTACAAAAATTTTTCTTGTAAAAATACTCGTTTGTAAAACTACAAGGTCTGTGTTTGTAACAGACCTTTGGAAATATTTGTACTGTACTTAGCCGTATCCACGAGCTTCAGCAAAATGGCGGACACTCAACAACGTAAAACCGAATAAAGCTGTTGGTGCAAAAACTAAGGGTGCAAAAATTAATGTATTGCAAGTTTGAAATCGGTACGTAAAACACTTAAAACAACTCAAATAATCATAATAAAACGTCAAGTTCAATAAAACGTGACCGTATTATTCATTATTTATTAGTGTTTCCTAGCTAAACATAACTATTAAATCGACTCTTAATACCTAGTTGTTAAGACGCGTCCAAATCTCTTAACTCAACAACTGAGAGCTTAAAAAATATTAATGTACCTATTCTTCTTAACCGTATAACTTAAATATTTTTTATAAAAATATAAGCGTTAATATCGTAAGTAGGTCTTCTGGATAAAGGTGCGAATTAGTCATACAAGGGGTGTGGATTCTAATCCCCGTTTCGGCGAGGTATAAATATTTTTGGAAATTATATTTTGAATATATATATATATAAGTTTTTCTCTGATACTAATTCATTATATTTTTTTTAGAAGAAAAAAAAGTAATTTTATTTACACTTTTCAATAATATCAGTTGTAATCCAAGGCAACCATTTGTAATATTACAAGGAAATGTTTTGCAGATTTTACAAGAAAACTCTTTGTAGTTTTACAAATGATTTTCTTTGCAGTTGGGTTTCCAAGGATTCTTCTTGTAAAAGCACAAAAAAATATCTAGAGTGTACATGCTACAGTAGGCTAAACACTATCCTGCAGGCTTCCAGTTCAAGTTGGCGGCGAAAAAATGAAAATATTTCCATTATTTTACATTGCCATGTGTGTTGCCTACCTCTCTGACCACTGTCCTGTTTGAAATCTCCGCATGGATTTCTCGAAAACGATTCACTTGAGAGTGTTCGGACAAGACAAGTTAATCGAGATGCGCTGATTCGTAATTTGTCTTAATAAAACCCTTTAAAGCTTATCGTTATAAAGTGTCATACAAACATAAGGTGGCGACCCCCATTTACATAAAGAAGGTGGGTGATATCACTAACTTAACTTTCAGAGGTGTAAGATCTCTATTGTACAAATCACTATTTGCCGACTTGCTACTTAATCGCAAGTACTACCTGATATGATTAACTAAAAGCATTTCAAAAAGTGTTGTACAGGTTTTCTTTTTATATTTTCGTAAGGAATAGTTTGCCGGAGTTTGTCGGTGTGGTTCAAAAGCATGCTGTGTAGGGTGTATGTGTGTGAGTGTGTGTGCGTGCGTGTGTGTATATATATATATATATATATATATATATATATATATATATATATATATATATATATATATATATATACACACGCACGCACACACACTCACACACATACACCCTACACAGCATGCTTTTGAACCACACCGACAAACTGTGTGTATATATATATATATATATATATATATATATATATATATATATATATATATATATACACACACACACACACACACACACATATATATATCTCTCTTCTTGACAATTTACACTCTCAGCTAACATGTGTATTTAGAATTACGTTACTCACTGTTCAATGTATGTAGCTTATTTCCCGACAAGTAGGTTCCACAAAAAACGAGACGTCGCGATAGTACGACTTAGCAGTGCATGTGGCGATGAAATATTTCTGCAAACGACTACCATACTGCAAGAGCAATGTCATTTTGTCGAAACCTTGTAGCAGAACCTTACGGGAAAAAAATGTCCACGCAATAAAGCTTCGTTTCTGTATGTGTTGTTATTCTAGTGCGAAGGGCGGTCGTAAACTCTTGACGGCGTGTGCCGGTTACGTCTCGCCCGTCATTCGCGTGTTACTGTCACTTCGGCGTCCCGATCTGATACTGCGACAGAGTTGCCAACCTAGAGAGACCAGCAAGCTGGCGTCACGCGTTCCGATATTCGCCTACAAACCACATTACTAAGTTGTGTTTCTATCCTGAAGAATTTTACACCACTATTCATACCAAAATAATCTCTCCCATAGTTACTGTAAATACTTGAAAATTTTTATAAAATATTAGTCGCTCGTTGTTAACTGAACACTTCCAAAAATTAACTTAAATATGGTTAAAATCGTTGTGAACATATTATTTTACCATACTGTGAGAATCCTATTCCCCAGGAACAAAGTGGTAATAACATTTTAAATTAAAAGGCCGGAGTCTTAGGGTTATATTATTTTATTATTGGAAAAAGAGAAACGATATATATATAAATACATAAGATACGAAAAAAAAAAATGGTTTCTAGATAAACCCACAATTTGGCTGCATTTTGACATTCAGCTAGGCCAATTCTGATACAATTTATACCATCTAAAACTAGGCTACTTGATACCAAATCCTGCTACGGCTGGCAACAGTGTACTGCGGTGGTGTTGAGTCAAACTTACGCACAGAGAACAACGTTATTTTTCTGTGGACATGAATATAAACTTTCCCAAATAATTCCTCTCCCGCTCTCATCAAATGTTGCTGTTTTCTATGTCGTAAAACCAAGTGCGCTTTTGTTATGTGTTTGACATGCGCGACCTAAGCTGCCGGACACTGGTGGGTGGGTGCAAGTGGGTGAGTTAAGATGGGTGGTTGCAGTTGGATGGTAGCAGGTGTGTGGTGGGTACAGGTGGGTGGGTGCAGTTGGACGGTAGCAGGTGGGTGGGTTCAAGTGGGAGGGTGCAGTTGGGTAGTAGCAGGTGGGTACAGGTGGGTGGGTGCAGTTGGGTAGTAGCAGGTGGGTACAGGTGGGTGGGTGCAGTTGGACGGTAGTAGGTGGGTGGGTTCAAGTGGGAGGGTGCAGTTGGGTAGTAGCAGGTGGGTACAGGTGGGTGGGTGCAGTTGGACGGTAGTAGGTGGGTGGGTTCAAGTGGGAGGGTGCAGTTGGGTAGTAGCAGGTGGGTACAGGTGGGTGGGTGCAGTTGGACGGTAGCAGGTGGGTGGGTTCAAGTGGGAGGGTGCAGTGGGGTAGTAGCAGGTGGGTACAGGTGGGTGGGTGCTCCTACACACTTCACTTTCGGAGTTGTTCAACGCTTTCTGTCCGCATCCCAATCTGCATTTCTCTTTTGTAAGCTTACTTAAGACAAAGGCATCTTCTTTATTAATTTTAAGGTTCGCTAAACCGAAGTTATTTTACAAAAATTCGAGGGCGGCAACAATAAAAGAGAATTGCAAGAATTGTCTTATTTTCAGCACTTCTTTCAAATTGCAACAATATTTCCTTTTGCGATTTAATAGACACGTTAAAATAGCTCTTCAGATCTTATTTCAATGTGTATTATACCACTCTTGTACATCAGTTAGATAGTTTTCATTATTTGTATATTTGTTAAACAGTAAAATTGTGATTTAGGCACTATGCGAAAACTATGTGCTGAATTTTTTTCTAGTATAGAGTAATCACTTACAGTGTATTAAAGTTGAACAGAATGTGGTTGAAATACATAATAACACATTTTTCTGTGGCGAACGCGCTTAAATTTCCCCGTTTTCTATCTTGTAAAACTTTTTTTTTTCAGTAGGCGGATATGCTTATCTTCTTCGGATGATACTTGCTATAGAGAAAGTGATTTAATAAAAAATTAATTCGGACGTATGCGCAGTGGCAGATCTATGTTCTAAGTTTTTTTTTCCCCCCAAGTTTTTAATATCTATTTAGAAGAGAGAGTCTTGGCTTGTTTAACGCGTATTATATTTAAATCCTACTCTGTGTTTTCTCAGGCGAAATTGCTCTGCACTGGCGTATGTACGAAATAATTTTTCATTCTGTAAAAATGCACTGTAAGAAAAAAATACGTTCAAAAATATTTCTGAATAGCAAAGAAAAGCATTTCCTTTAGGGTGTTTTGTTTACACTTACAAGATCTTCCTGTAATTCAAACATAGGGTTTAAAAATCTTACATTTGTTTTCTTATTAAAATTTTTCTTGCACATTTTTGTTTTATGGTAATATACATTTTATTTATAGCGAAGAAAAAATTTTTCCTTGTGCTTGTTTTGACGGCAGCAAAAAAAAATGTTGCTGTACACTAAAGACAAGGGTTAAGTGATGCTAGAGGTTTAGTATCATTCAATATAATTTCAGAACATAACGAAACTTTGTAAATGCTGCGTTACGAAATAATAAATTTCTTAAATCATCCACACAGTGGCCTAACCTTCTGAATTCAGTAATTGAAATTATTACAAAGGTTACTGCTGAACTATTGGTACCACAATACAAGGTTATCATTGTTACAAGCTTTTATTTAACTTCTCTTTTTTGTATGTACAGTAGGCGTCTGTGAGGTGTCTGTCCGGCGCCCACCGAGTCACTAGCAATCTCATTGTATTTGGTGGACAAGTGGCGTGTAGAGTTTCATTGCCGGCCAAGTCCTCATTTACACATGGTTGTGTGGGTAAAAGACCATCCAAACTTTGAAACACAAGAAGAAATTCAAATGACCGACCACGTGTGTGTATGTGAAACACCATTTGAAGATTCCAATCTGTGTGAGCTCGTATTGAAATGTCAAATACATCGACGTACACACACGTGTAAGAGGAATAGTGAATATTCAGCATGCCGGTTTAACTTCCCGCGGAAAAAGTGCACTGAAACTCGCCTGATCGCAAGCGATACCGATGAAGGGCGAGTCTGTGAATGAATACATAGTCTACCTATATAATTAAAAAATAGGTGAGATTAAAAAGTGAAAAATAATTACACATTAAAATTTTTTTTAAACCAAGCTTTTATTTATAAATAAATTAAAAATATAAAAATATTTATATGAGAAGTTACAGAATTTGTAAGACGTGATCGAACATACGTGATAAATTGTACTACAAATTAATATTTTTGTTTAAATTCATATTTAGAATATAAATACTTGGCGCGAATAGTCAAGAGCCTTACGCAAGATATTTGCTTACTACGTTTACGCCAATGAGGTATACCTTCTATATTGTAACAAGCTTTTATATACAAAATATAAATTTATACAAAAATATTAATTTGTATTAAAGCTCATTACGGCTGTTCGACCAAGTCTTACAAGTGCTACAAATACGGTAACTACTCCTATAATATTTTTTATCTATTTAGTTAATTTATAAAGAAAAGCTTGTTTTTAAAAGTTTTTTCTATTGATGTATCTATATCAAAGAAAAATTTTGTTTGTGGCAAACCTACTCTCTAATGGTTCATATTTAACGATAATTTTTTGCTGCAACAAAACGTGGTGCAGCACATAAAGTGTTTTTAGAGTGTGTCTGACCAAACTCGTGAGCTGGCGGTCTCCATTACTAGCGACTGGAATGGGGAGGTGGTTATTCACCCCACTTCACGCCCACCTGCCGACTTTAAATATACAAATTTCTAATGCACTTCCCATTTGTTTGCATCCCCACTTAATTATAATACTGGCAGTGAAACTACTGTTGCTTAAATGGTACTAAATAATACATGCCTTTCCTGTGTATTTTTACGGAATAGGTTACTTGGCATTAAATGGTGGTCGTGTATCCCATAATCTCGACTGCGAATAAAATATGAATATTAGGAATAATGCACGGAAATATCAGTAGTTCATACTGCATTCTGTACATGCGTGAAGAGGGGCTGTTAACGCAGTAAGTTCGCTCGGGCGATTAGAGGGGATTTTACTTTACATAAGTATGATCTTACGATCGGGTGTGTGAATTTCTGAACGAGCAAACTTTTAACGTTCGTCGAAGAAGATAGGTGGGTAGGTAAGTAGGTAGGGTAGGTAAGTAGGTAGGAAGGTGGGGCTTGGTCATTACGTAGAGATGGAGCAAGATGCTTAAAGGAACAGGACTGGAGAATGAATCGTGAGTATGTAGCATCGATGGAGTGCAAGGGCGGGGGAAATGGGAGTTCTCCGAGAAAACCCACCCTCCGACCACCGGCATCGTCCGGCACGTTTCCCACGTGTGAAAGTCCGGGAGTGACCCCGCCGGGAATCAAACCTGGTTCGCCTAGGAGGGAGGCGACTAGTCTTACCACTACATTACCGCGGCCCCTGTCCTGTAAGCAATCAAACTGAGAGCTTCTGGTGTGTTAAAACATACTGAATTGAAAGTAGTAATTGATAATTATTAATACGAGACACTGCTTCCAATGCCTTGTTTTACTGTTATTAACAACAAGCAAATAATACGTAATGAAAGCTCTAAAACTTATTGGCAACTTCCTACATGCAGTTTTCCCGGGGAAACGATTAAGTTATTTTTAACCGCGTGGCTCACTGAGGATGCAAAGCGACGATTAATTAGTCAATTATAAATTAATGGCGATTCAAGAACTTTGACGTAGGTAGTATATGTGTAGGCCTGTACTTAAGTTTCTTATTTTAGGCTGTTCACGGTAATATGAGCACATTTGAAAGCCCTGCTTAAGCTCTACTTGTATACGCGTTGTGTATTCTTCCGCTTATGTAAAACTAACACTGCCATAGGTCCCATCACATTATTCATGCGTCGATCAAGTAAAGCTTTGAATTTATTAAAATAGTAAATATTTCACAAATCTGCTATTTTTTACACTTTGATGCATTAAAAAAAGTACAAAGCGAAAAAAATAATTTAAGTTGGTACAAATGTTTACCTAACACTTTTAATTTGACTTTATAATATGGAACTATGTTCCATCCATCGTTACCAACTTTACCGGGCGTATGTCACCAAGTGTGCCTGTTACGATATATGCAGGCAGGGGCAGTGTCTGTTTTCTAAGGTTGATTTAAATAGTGCTCACGTTATCGTGAACAGCCTTTAGTCGTTTATATTTCCTGCCTTGAATCTTAATTTTTGAAGTCAATATTAATAATAGAGCAACTGTACATTGAACAGTTAACGATTTAGACATTAAGACAAACTGGAAGTAATATCAATAAGTGAAATAACATTGATAAGCTACTGGGAGCAAGTGACTTCCCGACACTCAGTGGGAATTTAAAAAATTTGTGTAATGCGGCCATCGTATTAACAAGTTGCCAGGCACTGATTATCATTCGCTCAATTTTCACTATTTTCACTGATTTGGCTCAATTCTCAATGTTTCATATTTAGGGTTTACGTCGCCGTTTGCGACAACAGTTAATTAAAATAAAAAAAAAAAGGAATTTTCCAACAGATTTCTTTCTGCTAAATAGCTGAGAGTTGGAGGCAGAGTGCTTACGGATCTCTGGCGGCTTATAACTAGGTCTTTCTTTCCCCTATGTGGCAGTTTCTTAATACGTTAATCCTCGGACTTACAACGCTAATACAACCAGAAAAAACTTTAAATAACTCCTATTTTATAAAGGTAAATATACTGCCGCATATTTCACGAGTGGACTGTCTGTGCTCGTATATATTTCCGGTTTTCCACTTGTTGCATACTGGATACAATGAATACTGTTTTCTGCCTGCAACTTTAGGATATAAAATGTATATTTCTGAATAGGTGCCGTATTCACGTTGATTAAAGAAATAATTTTTCTGTTTTAAGGGCTTACGTAAAAAAGCAACATTTATACTTATTTTCGGCATGGCTACGCAAGTATTGTCAGTTACTTTTGACATTGGATTGGCATCGTGTTTCATAACTATGTTTCTGTTAGTGTTTCTCATTGGTGATAGATAAAAACTTGCGGATGATCGGCTATAACAGATACTCTGAATGACGAAATGATAATTTGTATTTTTCCTTAACCGAATGTATTAATGAATAACTTATTCCTGTCGGTATTTCATTAATTTAAACCTTGTTTTTAAGACTTTCGAACCGATGAAAGAGAAACGTTATAGGGGGTATGGGTAAGATTACGTACTTAAACTAACCTAAATTTACGTACAACAGAAAATAGAAAACATTAGTTCCTCTTGCGGGACTCGAAACCAGAAGCTTGTGGGGTTAGAATGAAATGCCTTGCCACTGATGCTTATACTATCTCGCAACTGAGTTAATGCTGAAGTATTTCTGCGTTCTCACTGACGACACAGTTCATTCGAAACATTCAAATCGTCGTTCGTCGTCGTAGTGCTATTTGTAGCTTTTACACCGCAGTGTTACGACCACCAGAAAGGATAACGTTGAAGGTATTTCTTATTACACTGAACACCGAGCGACGTGTGTATCTACTTTATTTTCACAAACAGAATCTGGCGTGGACAGTTGGAAGCCGTTAACTATTTTAAGCGCCTTCGTCCCGTGACGTGATCATCATGCATTAGCAGGCGATGCAAACAAGTACTCCACGATATGCGTGACAAATTGTGTTTAAATATTTTATCTTTAAACGGTCTTCACTCGGCAACACATAATATTTGTTTTTTTTTTTAAATTTCAGCCGGGATTATATTCAATAGAATATTCGATTCTAAAAACAGGAGAACTTTATCAATAAATTCAAAATGGCGAATTTTAAATATAGGAACCACCGAAATTGGTCTTTTGATCCTGTTCCAACTCTTACTTCAAATGTCTAATGCGTGCTCAGGCATCATATTTATTTACGTTGCCACGTGAAGTATATCTACTTTCCATGAAATTGGTACCGAGAGTTTAGTCATAAAAACAAACGTGGCACATCACATGTGCAGAGGAATGTTATTGGTCGTAGGGTTCTTCGACGCACATACAGATCTAGTAAAACACCGAAATGATTGGTTCAAGTCCTCTCAGTCAAAAATAAAGTGTTTCGTGACTACTTGATAACACCAATATTTCAACCTCAAACCAAGCGTTTTCACTTTACAGAGTCTCCAGAAATGTTTCCTTTAGTTTCATCTGTAGGCGTATACCTCATGAGCACATCGTCTTAGCAAGCGCAGCCAACTATCTTTTGAAACACGTCTTGACTATAGTTTTTAAAAATGCATTGACTGATTATTTAAAAGGTTCTAGCTCATTATAAAGGATCGTGGCACTTTTCCGGATTGGATGACTAAAACAGGACATATCAGGCAATATTAAAACATTTGTATTTAATACGTTTTTTGTAAAATTGGTTTAGTGCAGTTTTTCTTGTTAATTAGCATGCCATTGCTCTCTTTGTTTCTAGTGTTTCAGGATAAACTATAAGAAATATGCCATATGTAAACCGTGGGTTATATTTGTGGATAAGGGTGACAATGGCCGGTCGGGCAGCGCTCTCTGTCACTGGTGTTTGGTATTTTCAAGGGGTGGTGATGTGGGGGGGGGGGAATTTTGTTGTACCCGGGTACGTGGATAACTACCAAAAAGTTGGTAGTTATCGAGTAGGAAAATATTAATCGGTCGGATGACTTGCGTTACGAAAGTGAATGGAAATACGAGTACAGTGTCTGCTGACGTCAGCGTTAACCCTGTAGTTGTTTGCGGGTGTTAAGACGAGTACTAAAGTTACCGGGCCGACCAACTACCCTACACAAGTCGGCCCACCGAGAACTCTGCAAGAACAGTCCCTACGAATGCTCGCATATGTATATAATATACTGCATATACGTACATGTATATGCATATACTGGTTTAGTTGGAACAACATCGACAAACACCGCCTGCATATTCCTTACGAAATAAAAATTGAAAACTCGTATACGACCTATGGTCGCAAATGCTTCCCAACTAAAACACGAGTTTACTGAAAATATCAGAGAGATGATTTTTAATTTAATAATGACATTCAGGATAATGTGTAGTTACTCCCCACATTGTTATTTTCTGATGAAACCACGTTTACCCAGGATGAGGTCAACAATGTGCTTAACAGTCACCGATGGTCCCAAGAGGATCCACATGCTACAGTGGAAACAAATCGTCAAGATCGTTTCTAAATCAACCTGTGGCGTGGTATGATGAATGACACGTAGATCGGTGCAATTATTTTATATCATCTACTGACGGGATACATTTATTTAAAAAGGTTTTGTGGCCTACATTACAGGAATAACTTGAGCATATTCCTTAAGCCACATGGATATCTATGTAGTTTCAGCATTAGGGGGCTTCCCCGCATTCTGCCATTCTTGCGAAGCAACATCACGGCCATATGTTCCGTAATCGGTGGAATGTTCGTAGTGGTCCACCACGATTTTCAGACCTTACCACATTATAATTTTGTTTCTGAGGTTGGACAAAGAGTGAAGAGTACAAACGAAAGGATGCTACTCGTGATGAACTGCTCACATTATGGACGCTATCGTTCAACTAAAGAATCGTTCAGATGAACTTAGACGAGTAATACACAGTGTTCTCAGGAGAGAAGAACGTTGCAGTGCAGTGGGCGGAATTATTTTCAGAAATTTACTTTGATCTGTGGCATACTCATTACTGTAAAAGGTAATGATTAAACTATCTATATAGTCCATTCACGGTTAGTTCTAAATTTTCTGAACGCATGCTAAAGTTCTACTTCCAGGATATTCCTCTACCCCATGCAAACAAAGATGAATAATTCTATAAAATTACACTAAAGTGACAAAGCACTGTATTTGTCCACACTCATTTAATAATACTTTACATAATAACTGTTTCTCAGTAGGCATTACTAAAACGCCTATTATTTCCCTGTTTTATTAATAATATACATATAAATTTAATATGATAATTTATAGGTAAAATACAAGTACAACTTTAGTGTAACAAAAAATAAGGCATTTTTTTGTAATCCCAAGTATAAAATGCGTTTTATAGATGGGTTATTTAGGAAACAACCAAACATGTCATATATGGAGTGGTTTTATAAATGTTTGATTCAAAAAGTGTGAAGAAACTGCGAATAATACTATATACGTGGAAACAATTAGGGACATGACACATATGCATATAAATTTTCTTCCTTAAAATGACCTCTCCTTTGATCTGCCGGAAAAAAAGACCTTTCCTCTTGTGACATCCCGTTTACGAATGTGTAAGAAAACATTTATAATATGAAACTCTGTGAAGCACACACCACGCCAGTCAGGTGTGTGTGTGTATGTGTGAGCGAGGTTGCGACAAAGCGTCGGGCCACACGCGGTTGGAATAGTGCGAGGTAGAAGTTGTCATGGCGGCCACACGACGACGCTGCGGCATAAAGGCTGCGTGATGCATAATTACACGACGACGTCGACGGAGCACGGAAGTTCACGTGACACCCGCCAGGTCGCTCTAGTTTCGCCGCAGGCCCTGCTCGGAGAGGAGCAGGGGAAGGTTACAAGCGCTACAAAAGGGGGTTTGCCGGAGAGAAGGGAAAAGGATAAGGGGATGGGAAGGGGGCAAAGTTGTTATTACCGGGCGCAGGCTGTTAATACCGGTGCCACGAACTTTGCGAGCCTGACATTTACTCCGTCGTGAAATTATGCGTTTACATTGCCACTTTTTTTTCCGTCTCGATGGTTACAAGAGAAGGGGAAGTATGCGGTTAAAGTGGCGCCTTCGAAACGGACAGTTAACGTACTTTTTTCCCTCTTTTAATGCGGTTTGCCTAACAAGATACATTTATTTGCTCCTTTCAAACAATAAATCATAAATGAAATTGAAAAAAAAAAACTTTACTTTGCTGTATTCTTTAAAGCTTAAGACAGGGAGAAAACCTGGTTGGTTCTCACGATAAAGGTGGCTGAAGTCATCTTTTATATATCAGTTTCCATTAATATATGCATTTAAAATGAAATTCAGTGTTCTAGAATAATACTTTTGTTTGTAAGAGCTTATCTTTAAATCGAATATAACGCTGAAAAATATATGCGAAAGTAGGACTATGACGATAGTACACCAACGTTTGTGAAAAATGCAACACCACGAAGGATACATGTGATTGAAATGAAATACATATCACATATTAGGTACATAATAATACACAATTGATTAGGATAACAGAACTGTACATGACCTCTGTCCTTGAGAATTCAGTATGGTGTGAAGTCCCCATGTGCAGCAATCAGAGCCCCTAAACGTCGTGGCAAGGAATCAAAGAGGACCTGGATATGTACCTTGGGAATACCCCTCAACGCGGTTTGTTTGCGAGTTCACAAAGCTTCAACAGCGGTCCATAACAAACAGGTGGTCGACGAACCATATCCCAGCTATGTTCGATGGGCGACATGTCAGGCGAACATGCTGGCCAGGGGAGCAGTGGTACCCATCGTTCATTGAAGAAGGCTTGCACATTCGTTGCCACCTGTGGCCGGGCATTTTCCTGCTGAAATATGTCATGTGGAGTTGCCTGAAGGAGGGGCAGTACCCCGGGCTCTAAAACCCCCCTGATGTAGCGGTTGCTGTTTAGATTACCCTTAAAACATGGGAGTCAAGATCGCATGTTGTATCCAATGGCGCCCCAAAACAATAACACTTGGCTTTTGTCCGCTATGCTGCTCCACATTGCAGGCTGCCATATTGCGGTCACCACGGTAGCGCCTAACACGTATGCTTTCATCACTGTAGGACAAGTTGAAGCGGGGCTCATCCTAAAACACAACATTTTGCCACTCAGCTTGCTAGCGATGGTGTTCACGTGCCCATTGCAATCTGAGGCGTTTGTGGTTTCTGGACAATGGAAGTCGACGCAATAGTATGCGTACCACCAGTCCAGTGTCGAGGCTGTGGACGAGGCTGTACGGTCCGTTACGGCCATGCAGACAATATGGCATTCATCCAATGTACCCGCTCGTCGCTGCGTACGACCCTCTTCTATCCACTGGTGCCACACACATGTCACTGTCGTAGCAGCATGCCCTGTACGAGCCGAAATGTCGCGGTATGAAAAACCCGTTTCCCGGACGCCGATCATTCTGCCCCATTTTAACTATCACTCACATGCTGATACGGCGCCCTTTGATGTTAACGAGGCATACCAGCTCTTGTTTTTACTTTGTTTAAAGACTTTTCGCTGACTGAGCTTGGCATAACACTGACCTTTCCGGTCACACAAGAGAGGGCGCTGCTGGACCTACGTGTACACCATCTCTCTGCAATCGTATTCACTTATTGCTGGTACACTGTTCTACACATCCTCCGAGTTCGGCTTTATTCGTGGCCATTCTTTTTTGGTGTTACAATTTTCACAAACAATATTTAGAGGTCGTAAACAATTTAGCTACCATTATTCTACGTTATTATCAAGCTATATCCTATAATCTGCAAAACCGTATCTTAAAATGTTAAACAGAAAACGAAGTCAAGTTACACATTTGGTAAATTCACATTGACAGTTTTCTTTCCGCGTTTACTTAGTACGTAGCCTTGCGTAACATTCAGCGCTTATTCACTCTTTGATTGTCCGAGGAACTCAAATGTACTTGATTGCAAACTTTGGGTTTCCTCGACAATAACCAAGTTTCGGACCACAATTTTATCCGATTATAGAAAAGATTATTGCGATTCTTTAGACTGTGATTTTGGTCCTAGTGTTATTAACTTGCCAATCTTTTCGTCTTAACTATGAGTTACATCATGTACCCTGCTTTCTTTCTCAGTAACCTATTATAAACCTTTAATCCCGTTATAGATACACACCTTCGTTAAAGTAAAATATCCTATATAATAAGGAGACGGTCTCTGTCCGTCTTTAATACCTCTAAGTCCCTTGAAACTCAACAGAAGTTCTTCAAATTTTGCAAAGAGAGTCTTCAGAGTCTAATATAGGTCAAGTTCGAATTTCAGCTCGATAAGTTTACGCAATCATGACTTTTGGCTATAAAAACTCATTTTTTAATTACTTTTTCCTATGAAAACTTTGTATTAGTTCATAGATATTATTGCATAGAGATATGAAGTTAATATTTACTCTAAATGTATGGCTTATATATTTATATAATTTTATAGCTCTATGCGATTTTTTTCAGTCTTTGTATGACTAAAGACGGTTGGGTTGGAGTGTTGTGGTGAGGGGGGGGGGTGTAGAATGTTGGAGGGTGTTGGGTTTGGGGTTGCGGGGGGGGGGGGGGCTTTTGTGGTGAGGGGGTCGTTGGGGGTGGGTGCGGGTATATGTATGCAATTTTTTTTCAGTCTTGGTATGATAACACAATTTTTTTACATGTTAAATGTTCTAGCCACGTGAATATGGAGAAAAAAAGTCACTGGCTTGGTCCCCTAGTATGGAATAAAGGGACTCGATCTCACTCTACGCATTTAACGCTTCACAAAGTATTTGCGCTTAGCACTTCCAGGAGAAGCTACAAACATCAAAGGAAGGAAAACACAATACCATTCAAACAAACACGAGCGTTGCAAATTCAACATGAGCCAGAACTTAGTATATTTCGATGGGTTTGTTTTATTAACTATATGTCTGAATTAACAAAATCATCACATATTTCATACAACTTCGCAAAACAAATTGTTGACTTTTTTTAAATAGCGTATTTATACCGCCAAATTTGTAATTTATGAGCTCTTATTATGTAGGACTTTGTGGCATCTATATTAAAATAAAGGTTAATTTTAATTCAATTTCATTTTTCTATTAGAAAACATTGCTTAAGAAAGGCGTTGTTGTTCCAAATTTATAAAGTTCGATACCGTATAATTGCAGAGAGTAGGTATTGTTTTGTTAGTTTTAGGACAATTCTTCTCTTTGCATATTTACTGATTGTGTGGTATATGCCCGCAATTGTTCGCAATATTTTGGTAAGCTGGAGAGAGATAGGCCCTAACTATGTAAATTTAATAAACTCTTGCCAGATTAATACCAGAATTCAAATATATTTTCAATAAATCTAACCACATAAAACTACATTGAGTAGTTAAATATCTGTTGATTTTATGTAGACTGGAGATTGGAGAGATTTGGGAGGCTCTTAACATCGAAGTCTTGAGAGCCGATGAGGGTGAAGTAAGTTTGGAGCAGTGGCGGAATGCAAGTGCGGGGGAAACGGGAGATCCCCAATAAAACCCGCTGATCAGTGGCATCGTCCGGAACGATTCCCACATTCGAAAATCCGGGGGGCGACCCCGCTGGGAATCTAATCCGGTTAGCATAGGTGGGAGGCGAGTAGTCTGGCCACTAAACCCTCGCGGCCCCTCCGGTTGATTTAATGTTTCGGAAATGGGTGCTTAGCAAGACCTTTCAATAGCGCGATTTAGAGTATGTGGCTTGTAACTGACAGACTCCATTCCACTCCTGACGCCGATGGAATAGGAGCATTGCCCCGGACGAAGGGTTGGGATGGCAAAGAGAATGACGTGCCCAAATCTTGACGTCCGAACACTCCAATAAAACATACAAGGCCTGGATTGTATGATTCAGTAGATAATATCGTTGTATTTACTCGTGTTGGCTTAGCGACCACGAACGCAAATTCGCGTAATGGAATCGGATTTATTATCCATGCGCCGCCATACTGAAGGCTTGTAATCTGTATTGATTCCTGCCCATATCAGCGCGAGTTTCAGGGCGTGAACGTTTGGTAGTTCTGCATGTGTGAACAAGGATTAAGTTCTTAAGCTTTGCGTTCAGCCATAGCTACTCTTTATGAGTCAATTTACCGTGATGTTAAATGATTAGTAAATCCGTTCACTGGTAATCGGTTTCAGAAATGCCTCAAAGCGGTATTACAAACTGGAATTTTAATTTTGTCAAGTTTGATACGCTGGCGTTGTAGTTACAGTGCAGGTTTATTTTTTCTTCGAAATAAACGTATATCAAAGTTTAGTCTAAAAATTCATTCATACACTACTACTACGCACTTAGTTTTGCTGTAGTTATTAGTTTAGAAATAACACTACTTTAGGTATTAAAATTGAAGCGTTTAGATACTCTACCAATAATACTTCGCGCAGAGCACTCTTGTTTATGAGGCATGTAAACAATGACTACAAAAGGCAAGTGTTTTGTGTTAATATCTCTAAAAATCAACGGCTACGGTGGCTGAGCGGTTAGCCTACTCCCATTTAGGCGAACCGGGTTCAATCCCGGGCCGGTTGGCTCCCGATTTTCGCAAGTGGGAATCATGCCGGACGATGCCAGCGGCCGTAATCTGTAACTCGTTACCCTTGAACCGAATTATTTCGGTAGAACTCTTATAACGAATTCCGTAGGATGTAACGATAGTTACGTATCGACGATGCGATTCTGTAACACCAATGGAAAAGGGTGTACCAAAAATTTTCGTTACATTGTCTGATACCAATCGTTACAGCTAAACGGCATTTAACACAGTTAACCGACCAGTTACCATTCATGAGACGTGAACAAGAGCTCACTGAAAGAGAGATAGCTACAAATAAAGACATGAACGTAAATGTTACATTAACAAGCATATATTTTAGGACTTATTTATGATTAGAAAGAAAATAAAATACACGCGTAGAACGTCTTAAATACTCTATAATATTCTGCTGTACGTCTTAGAATTTTCTATCACCGTAGTAAATCCAAACATTATTCACCGGAATACACAAATGTGTAAGGGAAGTAAGAAAGGAAGGCGGTCTGATTGCACCGTATATACAAAGTATTAACAAATCGTTTAATGCATCATACATATTAGATTCTAATATAAAACAATTAATTTTCTATGCTTATAAGTTACTGTGATAGCGAAGGTTGAAGCATGGTGTCACATCGTCGTACTCTGAGAATACTTGGTTTTTTGTGTTCAAATCCCAGCTGCTCACATTTTTTTTTAAGTTATATAAAATAATATTTTAGTATATTTAAAATATGAATCTTATAAAAATAATGTATTTTATTAATTTCCTTGCAGTATATTAGAATAACTCAGTAAAGTGCGGCACGAAATGGCAGCTAGTGTTGGGACAATACGGATTTTTCTTTGCAGCGATTACAGTTATCTAACAAATAGGAGCTATGTTTCAAACACATCTACTAGTATACCAATAATTTTTGCCTATATAATAAACATAACAGAATATAATTTACAAATTTAGGTATAAGTTAGTTATATTTGCTTAACCTGGCTGATATTTGTGCATAAATTTAGTACAACTATTGCGGTTTTAGAGGCATTATTAATATTGTTGTATTAAAATATATTAATCAGATTGTTATGTTACAATATCAGTAAAATAAAAAAAAAACTGTATAAGACTATTTTGGAAGTACGTGGGATTGAACCCTATAATTGTACTTGATCATGCGCACGACGAACCATGACGCTTACCATTACGCCATGTCTTTGTTGTTGTTGTTATTGAGCGCAGTTGAGCCAACCTGTTGACAAATACCCAGTGTGACAAGCGAGCCGACAATCTGCCACATCGGTGGCTCCAGGGTGCGAATCCGCGACCCCCCGACTCCCCCGACAACAAGTAGTCCAAACCTACCCCTGAGCTATAGAGGCGGGGTTCCACCGCATCACTGTTGAATACGGTTTGTTAGTAGTAGTAATTATACACTATCTACCAAGAAGTAATTGGGCATCCGTGAAGATAGGTAATTCAGTACGCCAGTTGACTTGTGTTTCACGGCCTTCGACGTAGGACCGCTGGTGTTTGTCCGGGGTAGCATGAACACAGAGGCCTATTGTAACATTATGGATAATAATATGCTCCTGTGGCGTTTGTACAGAATGGACCCGTGTTACTTCCAGGATGACCATGCCAGGTGCCATGTTTCAAGGGCTACTATGCAGTGGTACGCCGACAACAATGTTCGCCGATTGGACTGGCCCGCCCAGAGCGCTGGCCTTAACCCTAAAGAACATCTTTGGGACGAATTGGATCGCCGGTTGGGGGTTCGTCAGGCGCAGCCAAAGTCCATTGCTCAACTCATGGAATTGTTGCAAGAGGAATGGCGACGAATCCCCGTGGATACCCTGCAAACACTCGTAGAGAGCATGCTAGACCGGGTGGATGCTGTTATAGCCGCAAGAGGTGGCTCTACGAGATTGTAACGACGTGACAACCACCGAGCAAACATTGTGGACAGGAGCCCAATTACTTTTTGTAATAGCGTATGTATGGTAACGTTAAGTGTAAATGTATCTCCACGTCAAAACATTTCGTGTTTGTGAATAAATGAGCATTCTGTGTACATAAAATTGCCTTGGAAGGTGCAAGAGCAAGCTTAAGTTACATGTTTTGCGATATCTGTTCGCCAGGTTGTCGGGTCCCCCTGTGCCTGAGCCATTTTGGTATAAACAGGGGGCTTAAACTACCCAGGCAGCAACAGAGAAGGACGAGTCGTCACTTCGCCCCCTCTATTACGCCTAATTGAATGCAGTTGAATGCACCCAATAGAAGGAGATACGCTCCTTCCAATCGCAGTGGGTGGAAGTGGCCACCTCACCTGTCAACAGTGCTTGCTGGGTTTGCCAACAAGCACCACCTTGATGGGGTCGAGGCCTATCCAACCTCTACTCACTCACTGAGTAAATGGGTCCTCTTCTTGGCGGACCAAACCTGCGCCCCCTTCGTTGAAAAACGCCCTGCCATACAATGATGACATTTTCTCCAGGGACGTCTCCCCCAAGCTGGGGTATTCAACCACATTGCCCCCCAGAGTCCAACCCTTGATCAGCACGGCCGAAGCCGGGGCTCATACCGCTGATCCCCTGGGTACCCACGATTTATTCTGCACATTTCTGTGCGCTGCACACTGAGTTTTCACCCAAGAGAAGCCCAACACCTCAGGGACACCAGACAGTCCCTTCATCGATGCTCCGCCACCTCGAGATCCACTACAAGCCTCAGTTTTGGGACGTGCAGCCGGCTCGCGGGTCATCACCGTGGACGAGAAATACAAATTGCCTCTGGAAGCGACCCGTACTCTCGCCGTGACCGATCACCCGTGCACGGGTGGGGCCGTCACTCGCCCAGCGCATCGTCCTCACTCCGTCAGCCACAGCGTTATCCACTGTGTTTCCAGCCCTTACCATCGTGGAGGTGGAGATGGACTTGAGTAAGAGAGGCTATATAATCGCATCATTACCCCATTTCAAGGGGGAAAGGGTATGACCTGCTTCCATGCTACAAACCGGTGGCAAATCGCCTGCAACACTTCTGCAGGTCAACACCAGAGGGATGGACGAGAAGGAACAACCGCTCCAATAGTGGCGGATTGCCCCACCAGGCATAACCTTACACCCACGACAGGCTGGTTACTCAATCCACCCGTCCGGCTCCCACCCTACAAACTGAATCTCTTTTGTGCTTTGAAATTTAATTCGATTATTTTCAGCTTATGAGGTTAAAGCTGTTCACATATACCCGGTTACCCGCCATTTTGCAATGTTATATGAAGCGCACACAACAGCTATCGTCGACTGCGACTTTTATAAATTAAGTTTACTTCACTGATGTTCTCTCATTTGGCTCACATTACTCTAGTTTTTGTTAAGCGTGTAAGATAATTGTCCAACACACTACTTCTTATTTACGGACTTCGGCAATACGAATCGAATCAGTAGCTACCGTCGGGTCTCGTACCCCTCGTTACGATAACGAGTTTTCTCGGTTCTCCACAGCGTAGTTAACGAGGATTTTCGTTTACGTACCAACATTTGTAGGTAAAAGAAGTTACAGAATCGCTCTTCAATGACATCAACCATTTTTCTCGTTAATAGACTTTACATGTCGTTATACGACAGCCAAAGAGTTACAGAATACAGCCGCAGGGTCGGTTCACCCACTTCGGCTCTCAAGACCTCTATGTTAAGAGTCACCCAAATGTCTTCACTCACTCTATAAAACGCGATATTTCATTTGGCGGGGAATTTTTTTTATGTACATTTCAAATCTAACGTAGAAGTTGTAAAAAAATATTCGAGCATTAATGTTCAAATTTTCGGCGAGGCATGTCGTAGGACTGATGACTAGTTAGGAATATTTGTAAATGTCTGAAGATTCAACCGGCGCACTGTCAGCACCTCTCTGTGGTACACTAATTAGTCCACACTGTTTTGACAAATTAATGCAAAAAACTATCTCGAATGTACCTGCGCCCCGTGCAGGAATATAAGTGAAAAGAGAAGGAATAAAAGTGTTAAAATACTGTAGTAAATATCTTCTACTTTGAATGTCTATTTTTTCAAATGTAATAATAATTTATTTACCATTTATTATCCTAAACTATAGTCAAATTCGTACCCTCCACCTATATTTTTATTTAGGTTATAAAGAAGACAGAATTTTTTCCGGTGTTCGACTTTATTCACAATCGGAATAACACCATATAGTCACAAGGCCTTTTATTTTCAGACCGTATTTCCAGGCTTACGACGTCGATTAAAACTTTAATTTCCTATAAACTATTACGTCCTCTGAACATCACGATATATTGTCACAGTAAATTTTATAGCAAATCGACCTTTTTATGCGTTTTATGTATTGAACAGGGCATTAACGGGGAATGGAAACATGAGATATTTGTGAGTTTTCCTATAAATAATGTAAAAGGCTTTACGGTTATTAATCTTTCTCATAATTTAATATAAAATGTTATTACACATATAAATGCTATTGGCTGCCAAATTTCCTAGACTTCGTAGCGAAAGTTAATAATTTGCAAAGTAGAAGAGACTAAAGAAAATTTTAGGATATTAAAAAAAAATACAATGACCTCTGAGTTTAGTAGGTTTTAGAAGGACCTGAAATTAGCAACTGGTGGATATAATTAGGATAATTAGATACTGTCATCTTGGATTTGTATTACTCAAACTGTCGTTGGTTGGAGGCCGTCTTGAAATTCCTTGGCGTAGTCGCTGTATAATTGTACTCGCCTCACACTTCTCTTGCGTTTTGTAAACTTAAATTTGGATAATACTACACCAACCTGAACGTCGTTGAGGGTGATCTTGACCTTTCACGTTCTGTTTCCCAAAACTTTATCAAAAAAATTAAACAAGCAAATATTTATCTAACTGCTTAAAAATATTATCAAGCAATGTTATTGATATCTTATTTTATATATAAGTTTATAACATTTAATTATATTATGTTGAATTAAAATTTAATCGAGATTCTTGGTGGCAGGATGAACAAAGATTTGTTCTCTTAACTAATTTCAGCGTAGCGATTTTTTATTCGAAAAGTTAGATATTCCTTTCAAACAATTTACTCGAAAGATTTTGTGCGAATGAAAAAAAAAAAATCCTCATGTTAGAATGTTTTTCAATATTACAAGTTTTCAGAATTACACTCGTGGCCTTATTAAAGCGCTAACGCCCAATAAGCAAAACATTACTTTTAATTTATTTTTTATTTTATTTTTTTTTAAAGGTTTTCAATGTGCACCAAATATGATAACTATATTACACCAATGATGTCAATTCCACAAAAGCATTGCAACTTAAATTATTCTGCAATATGTAAACCATATTTTAGAAATACTTCCTTTTCTCTTTCGATATGTTCATTTCCGTAGTATCTCTTTAATATTGTTAAAAGAAACTGTCTAAAATATTTTCGAACCTGTGTTAAAATGTTTAGAATATTCTAAATAATGCAGTGCTCTAAAGTATTCCAGAGAGACGCGTGAGTTGACTAAAATACACTGGAAAAAGCGAACACTGTATGTTGAACTATTTCAATCTCACACTTTTCCATAAACATCATATCTATGCATATATCGAGTAGTTTTGCGTGGGGAAGATTATATTGTATTTAGCAAACAAATAGTAATTTAGGAAATGCACAGTTACTAGAAATAAATAAACTATGTAGATATTAGCCAGCAATAACAGCTACCATCTAATGCTGTCTTATGACTGGTGTAATATTCTTGTACAATGCAGTGTGCAAGTCTGCTGACGTTGTATGTAATGTTATACGTTTCGGGTCTCAAGTATACTGCATTTAGCCTTATTAACGCTGTTTAAGTCAGCAAGAATACTAGGACAGTTTAAATGTTGGAGTACAGTCATACAATTTCAGCCATAATTTTAGATTCGGTTAGCCTTATCCATTTTTTTTTTTTATAAATATAGCAATACCAAGTACATTGTACGTTTAAAAACTATGTGCCAGGGAATGAAAATGTTTTAAATAACTGAGTGTGTTATTGCTAAGTCAGTAGTAGAATATGCTACGGTTATCACAAGTAGCAGTGACTGAAATGTTTTTCAAATACTTGTAAACGTAAGATTCTATTATGGACACGGTAAAATATTTTTTTTGTAACGAGATCAAGTTTTGAGTTTATATTGTTGATAAAAGATTTCATATTCCTTGTAAATGCATCACTCCTGTTGCATTACTTTATTTCTCTAAGATGCAAACAAACTAAGAAATTTAAGATAATTGATATAAAAATGCAGTAACGTCTAAGTCACTTGCTTTGATAGGGTTAGAGATTAAGCAAAGAGCAACCAACTCAAAATAACTCTTATGCAGATATGCAATGATTTTATTATTTAAATGAAATGTGGCATCATAATAATAAAGTTATAATCACAAAAAGAGAATTCAGGTTTAAAAAAACTATATTTCATAATTCAACAGCTTATCTTTGCACCAATGAAGAAAAGGTTATAGCTTTCAAAAACTGTAAGTGAGAATCACTTCTACCAATCTGCCCTTTTTTGATCAGAGAAATGGCTAGATATCATTTCCAAAACTTCATTCAATTCCGCTGTTCATTGTAGAATAATTTTAAACGAAAAATGCGTTTCTTCACAAAAAATTATTTGGCAGATTAAACGCAAGTATAACTGACTTGTATACACGAAGCGCAGAACATTACAGCTTGCAATATAGGGAAACCTAAATACGCAAAGTCGTGTGCCTAGTTGCTAGGCAACTTGTACTGCAGGCGTTATACGCCGCAGTTTTAAACACAATTATTTGATGTATAAATATTTTTCAGCATATAAGTTTTCAGGGCTTTTGTCCAAAGAAACCATGTGTACAGTTTGGGCTCAGAGTTTCCAAGTGCATACGTGTGTGTGTGTGTGTGTGTGTGTGTGTGTGTATATATATATATATATATATATATATATATATATATATATATATATATATATATATATATATATATATATATATATATATATATATATACACACATACACACATACACACACACATATATATATATATATATACACACACACACATACACATGCGTACATGCATACATACATAAGCCGCCAAATACACATACTCCCACTGCGCCCCCGTGTTTTATAATTTATAATTTGTTTAGAGCCAGGGCAGACAAGGTCGTACAGAGTGTTGGCGTCTGAAGAAATGTCTTATACCACGGAAAGGAATCTCAAGTGTGTTGTAAAAAGAGGGTCGGAAGGAATTCCACACCCAGGGAATGGGGTTGTTAGACCTGGTGTGACTAGCCGCGCGGAAAGACATGCACCCCTCACCAGGGGACTCACCGGCCAGATCAGCTGTGTGTGACACGGGCCATCTGACAGCGGCAGGTCACACGCCTGTTTGCCTGCGCCGTCAGTCGCGAGATTACTGCCCACCTCCCAACAACCTACCCCCCTCCTACCAGGCCGCTCCATAACATCCAACACCCTCTGACTCGACCTAGCCGGGGGGCTAGGTGGTGTAGTGGTTAGACTACTCGCCTCTCACCAAGGCGAACTGTGTTCGAACCCCGGCGGGGCCGCCTCGGACCTTCGCATGTGGGAATCGTGATGTATGATGCCGTTGGTCAGCGGGTTTTCTCTGGGATATCCCGTCTTCCCTTGCCCTTTCAATGCGGCGCTGCTCAACATTCATCTCGCTTCACCCTCATTGGCTCTCAAGACCTCGTTGTTAAGAGCCGCCCAGATATATTCACCCACTCACCTCACTCACTCGACCTAGCGCGGCAGATTACGAGGTCTCCCTTAGAGGGCAAAGGTGGCATATCAAACACATCACCATGCACTGTAAAAAAGATGCAGTGTTTTTTGCAAACGATTATTTACAAACTAGATGCCAAATTTTTTTTTTTGTAGCAGTACAATGGAATTGGGGCAAAATTTACGAAACATTAGTGTGGAATGTGCAAAATTAATATCGAATTTTAACAAGCAAATATCGCAGACTGCAATTATAGTATGAAGATAGAGTGAATGAAAATGCTCTTAACAGCGAGGTCTTGAGAGCCGATGAGAGTGAAGCGAGGTGAGTATGCAGCGCCACCTGAATGAGGAAGCGAGGGAAGCGGAAGATCCCAAAAAAAACCCGCCGACCAGCGGCATCGTCCGGCACGATTCCCACTTGTATGGAACAGAAAAACACAAATTACTTTACGATAAATGTAAAAATTACTATCGCAATATAACGACAAATGTTGAATTATTTTCCCTAATTCGCTACCAACTGAGTCTTTATATGAGTGTGTATGGTAATATAGGACTACGGTAATGGATAGTAATAATTTTTCTAACTATAACATAAACTTCAATTTTACGGTGGTCTGTATTAAAGTGGTTACCGAGTAAAACCTGTAATATATTCCCTGCATGCATGGTGTTACATTTATTGAGTCATAAAATTCATAAAACTTCCTTTATTCAAAAAATTTTCTTCGACAAGCCATATTTTATTATTCATTTGATTTCTTAAATGTAATAACATTGCAATGCCTTTATTTGTTTACAATTTATGTTAATTCGCAGTAAATTATCGATCACTTACTGATAATGACTACAGATGTTTGATAGTACAAAAAGAAGGATGATGATAGTCTCTAAAATATTATGAGATAATATTTCATACCCTGATAAAGTTACATTTTCAAAAGTTAACTTCAAAACAGTGGCGTGTGGTGAAGTGTTGCAAGGTAAGCCGGTGCTTGCTCACTACTGTACATTCTCGATGCACGCAGCAGGAACCAGTTACCACTGTGGAGCCTACGTAAGGGACCCATTACAACACGTCCTGTGGATTCACCTGTCGAAGAACGTCTTACTGGAGGAAATGTAAACTAGCGAGCAACAAGGTGCAACACACAGCTAACGCCAGCTTATCTTCCAAAAGTTCAACACATGCCACTGCATTAAACATAAGTAAAAGAAAAATATGTATGCACAAATCTCACATGGCGTCAAACACCCTCCCCCTTCCCTTAAAAACAGTTCTTAAGTTTTTGTGAGTTTTAGTTTATTAGACACCACGTGAAAAAACTGGAAATTATTATAATGCGGAAAGAAAATTGGTGTATTTAACACAAAATGTTATTTATACTCGCCGGGTTATCTTCTATATAATTTAATTTTTAAAGAATAATATTAATACCCAAAAAGTACAATTACGTACTGTATGTGCGTAATTAGTTGTCACATAAAATATCACTAACAGAAAACATAAAAATTTTACTAATTGTGATAGTAAATTGTTTTCGCGCAACCTTCGCTCCTCCTTTCCCTCTATCAATTAATCTAAATGTATTTCGATTAACAGAGCCTATGGCATTGAGCGAAGAAGATCAATATATATTTTTCTGTCGGATTTGTTTTGTTCTTAAGACGGACTCGCGCGTCCAAGGTCGAGAAGCGAGGGAGCGATACGGGCGACACTAACACGCACACCTAGTGTCTCATCGCACCTAGTGCAAGACGTTCAGTGTTTCCATTGTAGTACTGTGTAAATTAGATCTGTAACAGTGGGGCTTTATTACACACGCCATGAAAGCCCACAGATTAGGATATACAACGCCAGTATGTTGTTTGTACTTTTCTCTTACCGCTTAAGGAAACTGCATAGGTCAAGCTTTAAAATTGCGATATTTGAACATTTTCACGAATTTTTTCTCCAAGAATACACGCTAATATTATTTCTAAATCCCTTTTTCAATATAGAAATGGATACAAAAACTTAGTAGAGAATTTACGCAGATGTTCAATGAACTCACGGAAATGTTCTGAAACTTACAGAATGTCTATTATTTAAAAAACGAACTGTTCGTAATTTTACTAGGATTTCAGGATAATTTTTTTACCGGCGTATTTTTGCAATCTCACGGAAAAATGTTTTTCGACAGTGCATATGGTGACCAATAAAATGTTCTGTAGGAACTCGTCGTCCACTGTCGGCTGGAGGTGAGAGCGTGCAACTTTCAGAAGCCACTACTAAGGTTTATGTGCAATGATAACATTAATATTTAAAATAAAACACCTTGTAAATACATATGTGCATGGAAAAGAAAGTTTAGAGATTTTTCGCAGTTTGATAAAAAAAAAATTGTAATACCTGTTACGTTTATCTAAGTTGCAGAAATGAATAAAATATTATTGACTTATTTTTAGTTTACATATTCTGAAGCTCTATCGGAAACATGTTATTGTAAAACTTAATACATATAATTCTTCATTTTCAATTACTCGATGACGTGATGTCGTATGTTTAATTTTTAGTCACCCTTCTGAGCAAATAAGTTTAAAAACAATTCAACATTGCTATAAATCAGGAACTACATATTTTCTATATTTTATATTTTCAAACTAAACAAAATTTAGGCGACTAATTTCTTTAAACTTTTATGACATATTGAAACCAAGGAGACATTAGTTGAAAACGTTTGCTTGCAGATAAACTTCAAGATTTTTGGATATTCTACTCATTCATAAGATGAGCTGTAGTAACTGTGGTGGGAGTTTAAGATACAGAGTTCTCAAACGTGTACCTACTCTCAGTTCATCGTCATTAAACATTACTCCCGCTCGTGGTTTCGCTGTTTCATTTGATTTTTACATAATATATTGCATCAGATTTCGTAGAACATCAGTGGTCTCGATAGTACCTTACACAAGTATAAGCCCACGATTTTAGTATACGCTGTTCACGGTAAAGTGAGCACTTTTTAAGGCCCTTCTAAATTTTTCCTTTCATCCAATTTCCGTCTTCCTGCTGCTTTTTAATATAAACATTGTAATGTGACCAATAAACACAGTGTATACATTTCACCACCCTCATAATTTAATACCTGAGGCTGCAATAAGATATATTTATTATTGGTTAATGCCTGTTGGGAGGGCCTTAAAAGTGCTCACATTGCCGTACACAGCCTATAACTAATTTATTTATCAGAACATAACTTTTCCGGAACACGTATTTATTGGATTATGTTTCTTTAACACAGATCCATTCGTTTAGAATTATTTGTATGCAAGTTTAAAGAACATCGAGTTGAAAATACATTAGTCATGTAGTCTTGGAAGTCAGTTATTTTATGTGATTTTATTTTCACTAAAACCACCTTAATTCAATAATGTCAGAAAGTTACTCTTTAAGGTACAGATGAAAGGCTGCAGTACTGGAAGCAGTCACTAAGTGAGTCCCCATACTCGCTGTGTATGAGGCATCAAAATCGCGGGGGTTTTCGCTGTGGTATATTTAAAGGGAAATTCATAATGGTGTTCCTAAAATGTCATTACTCGAAAGATTCAGCGAAACTCATGGCATGCTTCTGTACACATTTCGCAGCAGATATTCACACTTAATACTTTGAGATGGAGGAGTGTCATTTTTAGCTATGTTAGGAGGAGGGGAATGGAGGTTCTGAAATTGTGTTAGTACCTAAATATGAGTTATATCTTGAAGGTATCCTTTTAACTTGGTATGGTGTGTTTGTTTTTTTTTAGCAGATTAATGCATAGCGGTAATGTTTAAAAATAATTCCACTTAAAAATAGATTTCAGACACTTTGCAATACACATCAAACAGCAGGTAGACGGGCGCCTTAAGACCATATTTCCAACTAGCAAGTCTGTATATTGCTCACCAACGATGTCTCAGGCGCGAGTGTACCACTCACTGCTGCTTTTCGGGGTTGGCATAAAACGAGTGACAAATAAATGACCGCCTTCTATAGATGTTTAAACATTATACTTCTACATAGATAGTGTTTTCGCTTAAATTTACCTATGTCTTACGACTATTTTGCATCTGTATTACGAAAAATATTACCGGATAAAATGATATAATTAAAATGATGCAGCTACCATAACAAGTGATATCACCTATCAAAAGTGATGGAAGTAAAATATCGTAAAATATATTTATTGATAGTTAACAGGGAGGAACTTTGTTAGTTGTGTGCTATTTGCGAGTTATTTACGGCTTCAACTAGCACAAAGTACGGATTCTTACAACAAAACAGTTGTAATTTCCGTGCCTGAAGAAAAGAAATTAACCATATAAAGGAAGTGGACTTTACAATATTTAATTTACAAATGACTCTTACTTCTCTAGTGAAACATAAATTATTTAGCTTATTTTATTTATTGCTTTTTATTATCAACTTTTGTTTATATTATTATTTACTAATGCTTTTTAAAACATTATTATAAATTTATTGTTAAATTTTTAGAGCAAATAGAATCCCGAGCATTCTCCTGAAATGCATGTACCTACATGATCCATGTTCGTAGGCCTACGTGTGCATTAAGGCGTGTTTATAAGTGTGTGTGCGTGTGTGTGTATATATATATATATATACACACACACACCCTCTACATAATTTGCGTTTTCAAGTCTGATCCGCTTTGGTTACAAATAAAATATATTAAATAATTTACAATTTCTTACTCCACCGATATTTCTTTGTCTTGCATATAAAGTCATAAAACACGACGAAATTTACTTCAAAAAATCTTAATATTAACTACATCCACTTCGAAGTCTCATTTCACAGTCGACTCAGATTTGTGATAGCTTTCTTTTACCCTATTTTATTATTCTTGGCGATGTCTGCTCTTATTTTCTGCCACACTTTATTCGCATACTTTATCAATTTTTTTTCTTTTACGCTGATAAGATTACCGTGGTTTACCAGGATATTTCTTACCCATCTTCAGACGCACGAAATTGTCTTTGAATTTAAACCAATATTCATTTTCTTTCCCACTTGCTTCGCACTGCTAAACTTGTTAGTTACGAGCTAGTATTTACACTAAACTCCGGTTTCCCCTCGAACACAGACAATATGTTTCTCTTCAGGGTAACTAGTTTCCGCGAATTTGAAAGGAGGGCGAAACCCAACCGTGGTACATTCCGACACCAGAGTCTTACAGGCAGGTTCAAAGTGTTGAATATTAGAGTATAAGAATTGCATACTACATTTGTGTTACAAGCTTCGAAAAAAACAAAATCTTATTTTACTCTACAGTTTGTGGTTTAAAACAATTAATAAATGAATGTTAACAGTTTCGCTTAAATGAACAAAAATATATTTACGAAAAGTCTTACACCTATTTTCAACGAAATTCTGAGCGCCAATACTATCACACCTGTTTTAAAATCGCACTCATACTAACTCAGTATGTTCTGCGCACCATACAGATTACATTACATGCAATTTGACTGGGCAAACAATCTAGCAGCAAAGCCTAGTATACTACAAAAATCGGGAAATTAAAACTTTTGAGTGTTATATTTTGAAAACTATAATGATTTGACAACTAATAACTGCATTAAGGAGGCACTTTTCGAAACGTCTTTCAGATAACTAAACAGAAGAAAAGTAAAATATCGCCTTAAGGTAGCAGTTTCCAGAGCATAAGTAAAAAATTTAAATCGAAATGTTTACAGTATTTTAAAGAGTGTTTGCTTGTGAACAACGTTTTAAAATATGAGTTTAATTCTTTTGCGTGTAATTTAGATGGCATTACAGGACATCACTAGCAACTTTACTCAAAATGCCGATAAGGCAATGGGATCAGATGCATCTTCTTTGCACCATGCTAGGGCATAAGAAGATGCTCACATTGGAGAGGCCCAGAAGCTAGAAGAAGAAACCAAGTCTGACGTCCTACCCATGCAGCAAGAATAACCAGCGATCAGCGTCGGGGCTGAAGGGATGTTGGAAGGTCTGTCGGAGGGTTGGGAAGGGGTAGGGATTGGTGTTGGCGTGAGTGTAGGGTCGGGAAGGGGTTTACGAGGAGAGGGGGTAGATTTTGTCAACGGAAACGTGGTAGGAAGGCTGAGCGCCCTGGATGAAGACATATCGTTCCGCGACAAGACAAAAGATTCCGAGCGAACGTGTTAGGGTAATACATTCCCGAGGGCAGAGGACGGGCGAAGGAGAAGGAGGCGGCGAGAGCGAGACGGATAAGCCGAGAGAGTGCCCTGGAAGTTGTTGCTGGTAGAGGGGAGGGAGCAAGATAAGCAGGGACGAACCCACCTAGGCGTCGAGGCGCAAAAGGAAACCGTTTTGTCGGCGCGGCGGAAATATAATGATGCGCCATTAATTAATCTTGGCGTAGCTTCAGCTGGGGATCCATACGCTTTTGTCCGCTCCTTGGGCACGGCACGGCAACCGAAGAAGACTGCACAGTATCGATACCATTAAAGCGTTGCTGTTTGATGTTATTACACCTACCACTAGCTCAACCAATTATGCAGGTAATTAATAATACAATTTATGGTTTTTTAAATATTAAAGGCACTCCATGATGATAAAGGCTGTTCACGATTAATTGATCGCTTTTGAAATCAATATTAGAAAAAATCACGCTGCCACTATATCAGTATATATGTTAACGGACACAGTGATTGGCACTGGGCGTCCAGTAAAGTTGGTAACGACGAAGGGAAAGTAGTTCCGTGTGTAAATGTTGAATTGAAAGTGTTAGGAAAACATTTGTGAATACTGAAATTATTTATTTTGCTTTCTAGTTTATTTAGTTCAGATAATTGCAATAATTAACAAATTTGTGAAATGTTTACTTTTCTAATAATTTTACAGTTTCACTTGACCGACGCATGAATAGAGTGATCAGGCCTGTGACAATGTTAACTTTACACACGGCGGAGAAAGAATACATTGTGGATACAAGTAGATCTTAAGCAGGGCTTTCAAACGTGCTCAATTTACCGCGAACGGCCTATAGTTGACTAATCGGATGTAACGGGGTTGCAGGCACCTCGCGCTCTGAACTAACCTATACATTCCCTTTGTCATATATCCGGAAAGAATCAATCGATTCTTACCGAATTTGGCGAAGAAGGCGTACTACGGTAGGAAATATTAGTGAATATGTTTTAAGTATGGGTCAGACAGTTATTTTCAAACTTACGGCATTATAAATATTTCAAGTCAATAAACCCATCATTCAAAACATTGGACTTATTATTTCCGGATGTGGTGCTCTGAATCCTACCTTCAC
This sequence comes from Dryococelus australis, assembly GCA_029891345.1. Classification (NCBI taxonomy): domain Eukaryota; kingdom Metazoa; phylum Arthropoda; class Insecta; order Phasmatodea; family Phasmatidae; genus Dryococelus; species Dryococelus australis. The sequence goes on along the minus strand of CM056993.1, from coordinate 257,448,371 downwards.
AATGGTGTTTATTGCTTGCTAGTTTATGGCACAGGATTTTCTGGGTTCGAGTTCTAGATAAGGCACTTGTGGAGTTGTAATAAAACCTAAAAAATGTCTGCCTGAAGAAATAAAACCCTGTTTCCTGCTTAGGTATTTTTATTTAGAGACGCGTGGTTTCCTACTTGAAATTTTTAAAAGTATTTATTTAATACATAATTCCTATATATAATATATAATTCCTTATTAATATTTTTCACGAATATGGTTTGTGAAACAGAACAGGGTGCGTCACGAAACCAGCGAGACTGTAAATGCTCGAACGATGTACTAAAATTATTCGTCTTGGTTATCTAACAATCGAAATATGCATGCTGAGATTTTTTTTGTGTTTTGAGTGCTGTGTTGGGTGATCATTTTTTGTAGGATCTAGAAATGTAAAAAAATGATTCCTATGACTAGCTTTTCGTCCGTGGCTTAGCCCGCGTGGACTACATGAAAAACACTAAAAAATTTTATCGAACGATTTCTTTGCACACCACTTTGTTTGTATTCCCTACACGTGCTACAATTTCATTCTTAATATTTATAATGCGTATGTATAAACAACTTTAATATTGCATTAATTTTACTTAACCCATTTGCCCCTTTTCATTCCCTCAAGGAATGAATTTCCATAAATCCGTTCTTAGTAAATATTTACTCCCAAAAGAGAGAACACTCTTAAAATGGCACTTTTCTACGTCCAGTGTTTTGGGCTGCAGTTTCACGAGTCAGTGAAGATTTTACGTTATATATATATATATATATATATATATATATATATATATATATATATATATATATATATATATATTCCTTATCAGATCAGATGAAATATTGAGGATTTGCCGAAAACACATTTTTCCCCCTTTCCACCCTCTTATAGGATGAAATTCAAAAATCCCTTAAACTGATTCTTAGGCATTTATACAGGTTGTTTCAAACCAAATACGTAGTATACAAACGTCGTGAGGGAGTAAGTTATACAAACTGGGACGAAAAAGTTCGAGTGAAGATACTGAAGAGATCTGGGCGGCTAATAACATCGAGGTCTTGAGAGCTGATGCGGGTGAACTGAGGTGTGTATGAAGCAGCGCTGGAATGAAAGGGCGGGAGGAACCGGAGATCCCCCAGAAAGCCCGCCGACAAGTGCCATCGTCCGGCACGATTTCCACTCGCGAAAATCCGGAGTGAACAGGCTGGGGATTGAGCCCGGTTGGTACAGGTGGGAGGCGTGCAATCTAACCGCTCAACCACCGTGTCCCCGACGAAAAACGTAGCCTAATAAGACTTATAGCCGAAAGTGATTGTTGAGGGAGGTACATAACATCTTTTTGTTGGTGAATTAAACATATTCATATAATTTAATTTGGTAGACCTAATATGAAATGGAAATTGCCAACTAAGGAACATACTACATGGCCGGGAGGATTCGCGCATTTAAATATCGTTAACATAAACTTTTCTCTACTTAAAATAAGCATAAAACATGTGTGCTCGTGTGGCTTGAGCAGTTTGTATGTTTTAAGTAACGTGCTATTTATACGTCCAAGATCGTTAAATGATGTTAAATCGTGATGTCAATGGGAAAATCGACAGGATGTGGAATTTTATGTGGACATTCCAAAAGAATAGAATTAATAAGTTTGTGCTAAAAGTAATTGACAGCTTCAGGATACAGTAATAGTACAAATTACTTTCCATACGTTTGTTCACACAAACCGCATTTCTACATACTTGTACTATAAGTAATGTTTCAAGTCATTTTTATACAGCATTTCAAGTAGGAAACAGATCTTCCTGAAAAATTAATGAAAGAAATTATTTGAGGTAACAGAATATTTGTTGTTCAGATTGCCTCGTTCTGAAATGGTTATTAGTTTTCTTAGCTGTATGTAATGAAAATGGATTTCATTGGAATTTCCTGACAGTAATTACAAATTATATTGCATGTAATTAACAGTTAGCAGTGAAATACTTCGAAACACTAAAATAGTAATCTCTGTCGATAGTATGAATAGTGTTATTGACGGTAACGGAGGTGATTGTGCGATTGGCGAGTAATGAGACAAGAGTACTTGCGCTTTGTCAATATCAGCTCTTACTAAGCGCACATGGGCTGAACTGTATACGTAAGGCAACCGTATCTTTATCGGGTTTTGATTGCTATAATTTTAAGATTCGTAGAATCTTGTATTTTTGGAATTGACACAAATTTGTTACATCGTTATTTCCTGTAAAAGAAATCCATCAATTTTAATTTTTAATCATAAATCGTCGTATCGAAATGATGATACCGGTAAACTTATGGCAGAAGATCCTATTTTTTGTGCATATTAAGTCTTCGTCTGCGATTCTACTTCACATGCTGTTGAAATTTTTTTCATTTATATTCTGCATAATGTCTTGTTTTAGATGACGGTCACCGAATTAAATTCTATATAAAATCAATTCTCGTGAAATTTTTTTTATAACAGTTTTGTTTATTAAAATTCGATAATTTGGGCAAATTGGTATTTCTGGTTAATTCACGGTAATTATTTACCATGTACAGAAACATGAACAGTAAGCGACCACATTACATTCACTCTACACAGTAACGGAACACACGGGTTTCTGCGATTGGTGATATAAGGCACTGTAAATTTACACTTTAAAAAATCCTCGTGTGACAGAACGTGCCCTTGTAAATTATAAAATTACTTTTTGTCAACTATACTTAAATTATACATAGCTTAACCATTTACCCAGTTTGAAATGTATCTGGTCTTAGTTGTGTGGGAACATCCTACATTAAGGAAATATGTTTTTGTTCCCAAGAATTCGCAATTCCTAAACCTCCTCTGACAGGCAGTCTGACAGATAGCCATCCAGATAATCACTCTACAATTAAAAATTATCACAATTTTAATATTACCTGTACTTTGAAGGCACAGTGACGTCACAGGAACACTAGAACAATACCTTGAAGGCAGATGTTCCACATTGGAATAAAATATTCTTCCACCTCGCAGGACTGAACTGCACGAAGAACTCTTGTCATAGGCGTACTGGACGGCTAACCGCACACTGAGTTATTTCCTTTTATGAATATGAGCTTTTGTAGATTAGTTGTTTCAACTCTCAATAACTTTGTTATGCCAACGAAGTAACGTGGTATCGTGGGCAGACAGTCTACCGTCTTATTTATTAAACACGTGATTATAAATAAAATATGATTTATTACATTAAAATGAGAGGAAATAATGGAAACAAAAAATTGTGATGTTTAGTACTGCAAGTGGCACAGATACAAATATTTTTTGACTCCTTCTTTTCTTATTATAATCGATCTTATTCGCTCTGGCCGGACTAAGGCATAAAAGCTCCTAGTTGGGAAGGGATTATTTTTTACCACATAAATATTGCTTTTTTCATTACTTTGTGCAGGAATAGTTATTTTCGGATGCTCCTTTTAGTTCGCTGCCTTCATCGTAAATCATTTCTATGATTGTGATCATGTTTGATCACGCGGTAGCTTACTGGCTGGAGTTCGGGGGTTCTAACCCCGGCTAATTGACAGAGAGGCTGTTCACCACATGTTGCGATCCAGCTCTGTTCCAAAACGAACGTTCCCACATCATAGTCCGTTAGTATACACCTTCATCCATCTACATGGTAAAAATAAATTAAAGGTTAGCTGTAGCACTAAAATAAATTACTAGAGTGAAGTAAGGCATTTCATAGAAATTATTATGCCTATCGAAAAGAAAAGTATATTACATAACAGCAGGCCTGTAGATATGGCTTTGTAAAGGAGGCGACATACTTATACTGAGGTCGTACATGACTTTGTTAAGAAGAAGGTTCGAATCTAATGAGAGAATGTTTACCTATCAGATATGCTTGTACAAATTGTGCATGGCTATAAATTCATATTGCACACTTCAGTTGTGTGTTTTTCAATATTCTTATTTTCTTTTATTGGACACATTTATAATACATGATCGCTCGAATGTTGGAAATCAATGTGCACTGCAGAATATTCAGTGCAGTCCTTTGTAAGTCACGCAAGTTTTGTACAACCACAGTGATTTTGTCGAACAAAATCTAGCCTAGTAATAATTGTCTTACTCTCCCGGAAATATTGTCTATTAGTGATGAAATTTTCAAGATGAAATGTTTCGTCGAGATAGTTAAGGTAGTGTTCTTATCTCCTAGGCCTCTATTCTGTTTAAGGCCTTGCATAATCGTGAACTGATCGACTTGAATGTTCACTTAATATAATAACATATCAATTAGAATCAGAACATCCCTGCCTCAAATAGGACTCACACTACACTGCCACAACCTGTAGCTAGATTGCATAGATAGCTTGGGCACAGGACAGGATTAGTTATAAAAATAATAACAAAAAAACGCGTGGTTATCCTTTCAACCTGATCTCTCGAAGGTTGCAGCACATGTTCCTCCTTCGCACCTGTGCTAGTTGCTGCAGAACCGGCACTGCCCTTCTACTTCAGCCAAGTAAGCAGCCTGTGTGTTGGGCTGCCCGCTCGCGGCATCCCATATGTCTTCATCTGTCTTATCTACTTCGCCTGCACCTTTGTTCGCACTTCTCCCATCCCCGCCTTGCAACCCATCCAGCAGCCCACCTTTCCCTCCCCGACCGCCTACCTAAACACTCTCCCACGCAACCTTATCCGCGCGACTTCTTATCTCCGCCGCCCACTTCTTGACTTCCCCCCCCCCCCCCCAACACTTGAAAATTGGGCCTCATTTTTCTACACCCCCCCCCCTCCCTCTCCGTCTTTTCCGTTCCAACCTCCACCACCGTTCCCCACCCACCCACGACCATTAACGTTGAAAACGAGCTATTAACAACCGCTTTGCTTCCTGGAAAAGGCTGATCCGCGTCACGAGATTGTTTCGCCCTAGCAACAGCTATTTCGCGACGCAGTTCTGAGACTCCCTATACTACCATTTTAATCGAGTTTCCCTATCTCAGCTACAAATGTGACCACTGACTGATACACAATAAATAGCGGGGTTGCGCTTAGAATTAGAATTTCTGTTTCCTTTGCACAATTTCTTTCGTACACGTAATTTATTCCCCTTAGCAGTTGTTATAAGAAATGTTAAGTAAAGACTGCTCACAGTAGCCCGAGCACTTTGGAAAACCCTGCGTAAGTGTATTCTTCCGACATACGCCAAATCAACATGGCAATGGGCCTGGTTACTTTATTCATCGTCAGTCAAGCAGAACTTGTTAAATTACTAACAAAGTATATGTTTGATCAATTTACCCATTTTTACACTTGCGTGCATGAACGGAAAACAGAAAACAAAATTAATAATTTTAGTATTCACAAAATTTTGTTTGGCACTTTTAATTCAACTTTGACACGTGGAACTACTTTCCTTACATCGTTAACTTAACAGGGCGAGTGCCAGTCAATGCACCCATTAAAATATATGCAGGCAGGGGCAGTGACATTTTTTCAAAGATTGATTGTGAAAGTGCTCAAATAATCGTAAACTGCCTATATAAAGTTTTACTGTGCACGTTCGATTAAATAAGTTGTAATGGCGCAGGAATATAGGCAGGTTAGATCATACGTGGCCTAATGAATAGCTAATTTCAGAAAAAAATTTGTTTCAGGTATATCGTATAAAATAAATATTAGAAGCTTTTGGTAAAATATTTAGCCCTGTTTATCTCGACGTTGCTATTTCCGAGTAATTTATCTGTGTGGCGGGCTAGTTCAGAAAGCAAGATGATATACTTGGAACTTTATAAATGTGAGTTTATACCCCATTTGTGTAGTGATATGCTGGATATTTCACGGTGAAAGTTGTACGTGAAGAGCAACTATTTGCTAACATTTTAACAGATCTTCTCACTGCTCTATTACAAAATATAATAATTACGCTTTTTGTAGTGCTCTTTTAACTGAATTTGGTTGATCTACAACACACAAAAAATCTATAAAATTAAAATTAGGCTATCCCGACCTAACCACGCACGAAGAAGGCATTAACAATTCTTGTGAAATTATTTCGTTGCTTGCAAATACGAATAACAATTCAGGAATTAATTTAAATTATACTTTGTGTCAAATATCTTCAGCAACAATCCAGATGTGAGTACATTTACAAAAATATTTTAAATATGGAAATTCCGTTAAAATAAGATAAATAATTGTAGTCATCAAAATATGGCAACACTTTCAGCATCCAAGGGCACTGATTATAGTATGTGCCATGTGGTGTATCAGTGCCTGCATGCTATTGGCCAGCAGCAATGACGTGGCGACTCGGTTATTGTCTGGTCAATGTGCGCACAGTATCTTAATCGGGTAATATGTTTCGTTCATTGTCAACATAACGTCGCAGGGCTTGCTTATATGTATATTATAAGCAGTTGGGTGGTGGGGGAAGGGTCAGCTGAGAGGCTTAGTTTGACAGCGGCTGACAAAAAAGGTGGATCGTCCCGTCCAGCTTGTACACTAGGTAAACCATTGTCAGTTACGTTAAACTGGTGTAAATATTGTCCACCGTTGGTTAGAATGAGCGTATACCGACAGTTTGTCTAGTGGCTAGCAATTCGGTCACAAGTTTTTTCAACTCGTCTAGGAGGATCCTTTCCGAGCTAATCGTATTGAACATTGTTTATGAATTAAAGCTAATTTTCTTCCGCGGCAACTTGCATGTGAGGTTTTCTTCTCGTGGATTCTTATGAAATTGACTTTGGGTAAGGGGTGAAACATGAGAAAATAAATTTCTACTGCATGGTGTTATTTTCAAACTGCGGCTAGCTAGTGTGAAGTCCGCTGGAAAGTCAGTGCGCTGTAGATAGCTTGTGAGCAGACCGCCGGTTGCCGTCGTCATGCAGAGACTCCACGGTTGTCCGACACCATGAAGGTGCAGTTTGTTTGCTTTGAGAAGGGATGCTACCAGCCTCAAAGGCGTGTCAGTGCATCCTATGGGGTATTATTATTTAAAATTAATTTGCTATAATTTTTTTAGGATTTTTAGTATATTTATGAAATAATATGAGTTATAGTTCAAGGGTCATGGGGTCAAGGGCCATGGGATCAAGGGCCATGGGTTCAAGGGCCATGGGGTCAAGGGCCATGGGGTCAAGGGCCATGGTGTCAAGGCTCACGGGGTCAAGGGCCATGGTGTCAAGGGCCATGGGGTCAATGGTCATGGGGTCAAGGATCGTGGAGTCATGGATTCAAGTGTCAAGGAGCTTGTGGTCATGGAGTCAAGATCGTCAACAACAAACATGGTAGCTTAATTGCCAGTTCGCCTGGTGTCTAAATCAATTATTAGGGATAGGAAAATTCCGCGAATTCGTTTCGGGACAAGATAGACGTCAAACAAATATACAGTGAACTCACCTTCGCAACTGGATTACAGTTTATTAGATCCGCGCTGCATGCCTCTGAGCCAATCGCAGACTTGCAAGGAAACACCATGTGAATCCCATAACTGCCAGGTGCGGAACAACAGCAAATAAACACACAGCTGATGCTCCAGGATGCAGAGGACTGAGAAGTCTACCCTAGAGGTCATTTAACTCGCGAAATTTTCCTATCCCTATCGATTATTAATACACTAGCGCCACCTAAATGATGTAAAAGTAAATATATGAAATTCAAAATGGCTGCATACGACGGAATGAGCGTTGGTGAGGGTGTGGGTTAAGACAATATGATTTAACGGAGTAGGATCAGTCGTCTGCTGGACGTGGTGCCGGGGAAACCACCGGAAATTTAAGATTTTAAAATGCATTTTTAAATAACATTTATAACTTTTTAAAATCATTTGTTTGATAAATGTTTGCCATTTGAGATTTTCATTTTGTAATTTTTTGGGTTCAATGTCATTCAAAGTCAAAGCCGTGGAGTCAAGGTCAAATATAAATGTCAAGGTCACCCATATCCAATATGGCGGTCGGATGACGTCATAACATAGCAGGCGGTCAGCGCCGGCGCCTCGTGCCCCACACAGCTAGGAAAGCATCAGCCATTGCATCCATTAAATCATATGGAGCTAAGGGCGGGAAATTATTCCGAAGACTAGTTTTAAAAGTTAACATAACTGCGAATCAGTATTGTATCTCGAAATCCTCATATTATGCATTAAATTCGCAAAATCTGATTACTGACAGTATTTCTCGAGGGTTTTTCGACGGTCTACATATAGTTCTTTTAATAGGAGTGTGAATCTGCGTGTCCAAGGTCAAGAAGCAAGGGAGCGATACGGGCCACACGAACACGCACGCCTATTGCCTTATCGCTCCTACGCGCAAGGCGTGCTGTGTTTCCGTCGTGGTCCTGTACTGTGCTTATCAGATCTCTAACAGTGGAATTTTATTACATACAATAAAAGCCCACATATTAAACTATGTCCGTATGTTTGTACTTTTCCCTTGCCACTTAAGGAAACTGCATAGGCAAGCTTAAAAAATGCGATATTTTACCATTTTCACGAATTTTTTCTCCATGAATGAACTTAATATGTTAAAAGTAAAAACACACAGTCATCGACAATAGTTTTTTTAAATTTTTATATCAAAAGTTCGTGTTTACAGAACATATATTAACTGAGATACGCGAATACACGCAAACAACGATTTCGCAAAAAATGTTTCACTTCACATTCTTCTTAATGTTCTATTGCAAATAAATAGGAACGTTCAAAATTCGCTCTATTTCTGACAGTATGTTAGACTTTGCAGTTCTATAAGTATTCAAATCAGCGCAATTTGCTAATCGGCTTCTGCAGCAGTGAGGATTCGTTTTTTCCTTTGAATGTGTTTGTACGTGATTGGGCCATCCTACAATTAGACGTTCCTATTGGTTCAGAGCCTTGTTATGCGTATCGTGATACAGTGACAAAAGCAACATGGACGCACAGTTGTTGAAATTCCATTTGGCCCCGAATTATTAACGCGAATTTTGTGTGTCTGTACAAATAAGTAATCAATGAATTGCGTAAGTTTGCGTGGTTATTGCCCAGTGCGAATTTGCACCGTCGTCATGTTCTCTGAGTAGCGTTGCCACAAACAGTAAGGCGCAACGCCCTTCTTTCCCTTTGGGAAAGTGTGTCTTTATTTCACACATGTCGTCAGCTGACTTTATCATTCAGACTGATATCGATGGCACATGGCGTTGTATTACTTCAAAGCAGTTTTACGGAGTTTGCCGTAATTTTACGGCGTGCGTCATTCTTTAAACACATCGGCGACGTAATTTATAACGCCAACGATTGCCATGAAGCTAGCTGCAATGTAATTTTACGTCGAAAGTCTTCCAAGTGTAGAATTACTGAAACGAACACAATGTATTGGATGTCATTTTACACTGTAAGGACTGCTTCTGTCAACTTGACAGTGTATTGGCTCTGGCTGTTACGGGGCGTGTAGTGCAGTGTTCTAGGCGTTTCAGTCTTTGTTTAAACCAATAAGAAACTGTGATAGTCTTTCACGGTAAAATGACCACTTTTGAAAGCCCTGCTTAAGATCTACTTGTATGCACGTTGTGTAGTATTCCGGCTTATGTAAAATTAACAGTGCCATGGGCCTCATCATTTTATTAATGCGTCGGTCGAGTGAAATTATGAAATTATTAGAATAATCATTATCTTACAAATCTGGTAGTTTTAACATTCCGAAAAAAAAAAAGTGAAAGAAATAATTTTAACTGTCATAAATGGTTACCTAGCACCTTTTATTCGACGGTAAGACACAGAACTACTTTCCATCCATCGTTACCAACTTTACTGGGCGCTTGTTACTCAGTGCGTCTGTTAAACAATATGCAGTGACATTTTTCCAAGGTTGATTTCAAAAGCGCTCACTTTGTTCTGAACAACCTATAAGTGGGAACACCGGCACAAACAAAATATTAATATTCTCTGTAGTGTTGGATATACGCGATTAACGTCTAACTATATTAAATGTCTTTAAATATGTGCCGGGCTCAAATGTGTTACAAACAATCACTCAGAAATATAGTTATACGTTGTGCAAATAATTTCAAAACCACGCACTATGTAATGTTGTATAATGAATATAGCTATACTGCCTATAGAATCGAGTTATACGGATTTTTATGGACGGAATATCATTATCAAATTGTTTGCAACACAGTACCATAGAGTATTTAATAATACAGAATTGAAGTAGCCGCTTACTCCACGAACTCCACCTGAACGCGCTAGCAAAATGGCGCCACCAGCAGGCAACATTTCGTATTGCCATTCGCCAATCAGCGTCTGATGACTTACTCACCAGCCGGCAGCCCAGCTTACAGGTAACCTTTCGCATGGCGTAATAGCCAACTAGACACTAGACCAGTTCCCAAAGCCTAGCGCAGCCAATCAGATAATGGGTATAGGTTGTTCACGATAAAGTGAGCATTTTTGAAAGCAACCTTAGAAAAAAGTCATTGCCCCTGCCTATGTGTATTTTAACGAGCGCACTGAGTGACGTGCGCCCACTGAAGTTGGTAATGATGGGTTGGAAAGTAGTTCGTATATTAACGTCGAATGAAAAGTGTTAGGTAACCATTTGTGATAAATAAAATTATTTCTCTCGGTTTCTGGGTTTTTTTTTTTTTTTTTTTTTTTTTTTGATGCATCGAAGTGTAAATATAAGATTTCACAGTTTCACTTGACTGACGCATGAACAAAGTGATGAGGCCCATAGCAATGTTAATTTTGCATAAGGCGGAAGAATACACAACGTGTATACAAATAGATCTTAAGCAGGGCTTTCAAAAGTGCCCATTTTACCGTGAAAAGCCTATACTCACGCATCACAGTAATCGCCACACAATTTCCTCGTCACTGTGTACTTATTTACTCTGAGAAAGTGCGTTACATATTTACCGGTTTTCTGGCAGCAATCGCAGAACATTATTACGGTGACCCTTATTCGTTCGTGGCCGTGGTGGCTGAACAGTTAGCCTGCTCGCCTCCCACCAGGGCGAACTTGGTTCAACCCCCGGCCGGGACACCCGCATTTTCGCACATGAGAATCGTGCCGGACGATGCCGCTCGGCGGGTTTTCTCGGGGACATCCCGTATCCCCCACCCTTTCATTCCGGCTTTGCTGCATACTGACCTCGCTTCACCCACACCGGCTCTCAAGGCCGCAATGTTAAGAGACGCCCTAATATCGCCACCCATTGTGTGTGCCGACAAATGCGGCTACTTTGATGCAGGTGTGTCCAATTTGTTAATTTTTTTAATGTATTCGGCTGAAGTACGTCGCTTTAGTACGAAACGCAAATAAACAAGAATGAATCGGTACAACTATTTGCTATTCACAGAAAAGTGAGCAGTTTTTAATGCCTTCCAGCAGGTATAATAAAAAACATACAAATATTTTATTGTTTACTCACACGTAAATTATTGACAGTTATAAAACTTATACACTGTGTTCATTAGTTACATAGTTTTTATATCCACAACTGGCGAAAGGATACAAATAGGCTGAGAGAAACTTTGAAGCACGGCCTTAAAAAGTACTCACTCTACCGTGAACAACCTATATAAAGTTGTTTTGTTTTTAACCATCACATAACCCTGGGAAAAGGGAGCTTAAGGGTCGGGACACGAGCCAAACTACGATAATGACCTGTATTGAACTTTACTATAGACTTTCTATGAATATAATAATAGAGTTACCGCTGTAAGTCCCATGGTTACACGCAGCAAACTGACAACACTGCATGCCAGTTTATTGACCTGCGCGTAGAGGCGGTGGCGCACTTGTACCGCGTGGCAGTGGGACACTTATAGCTCGTGCGCCTCTCGGCCAAACAAAGGAGGGATGATGCACCAGACAGGCGGGATCCTTAAGGGTGTTCGATAGCAACAAGTTAATAATTTTATTTTTGTACCTATTACTGTTCAACTCGTACGCATTGTGTTCCCTGCGATCCGCACACAATACTATCGTGTCACTTATAACATCGACACAATGTGCAGGGTGGATTATGTAGGTATATGCAAGTTTGAGGATATATACCGAAGTCACAAGAGACCTGCTTTCAGCAAACCAGGGATCGAGTTACTGATGTCGACATAGTGAATCAGGCAAATACCCTGATGGACCTTGTAGAGATGCAGGTACTGGAGCTAAAGAAAAATGTAACTGGTTATGGTTTGCCTCTAGACTAGACGATCCACCTTCCTCGTCAGCTGTTGTCAAACTAAGCTTCTAAGCTGACCCGAAATACTGCTCAGTCTACAGGAGTCAATCTTCCATCGATCTTTACATAAATTTCGCAATCTTCCCCTAAATCTCTCACAATATTTCCATCAATTTTTCGTAATATTTCCATCAATCAGCACCGCAATGAGCTCCACAATCGCTCCACTATCGCTGCATGTGCTCCACAATCAGGGGTCTTTTAGCGGTCAATAGGGGTAATTTAGGCGTCATTTAAGAGTCAGTCTTGTGAGGGGTTGTCCTAGTAGTAGTCGGTTATCTACCAGTAGATAACCGATAAGTAGATAGACATTTTGCCACTGTGGAAATGACGTCGGTTATTTTCGTGAAGATGGCGCACGCCAATTATAGTACAAAGTGTACTATAGAACATATCTGTACGAATGTACCTTCTCCCCTTGCTGTAAATTACATGGCAAACAGTGTTGCTACTGTGGAAAGGTATTTTCACACAAACACTGCGCACCACAGCATGAAACGTATGTATGTATGATCAATCCCAACAACATTAAATGTCTATGCTTACAGAGCGGGTTGTTATTTTATCGAAACGATACTTCAAAACGCAAACATTTTAGGCCATGCAAAGTTAAACTCCAGGCCTCTTCGAAGTCATGGTGTTGGTTCTGCAAACAGAGAGTTCTTGCTTCATCAATCGGTGGTGTGATGGATTGTAATTTCGATCACATGGCTCCTCTACTAAAATCGGCCGCGACCAGTATGAACGACGAGCCTGTGAACTCATCACCAGGAGCAGCATCTCTTCCCACGAAGAAATCTTAATCCGTGGTTCCTTGTCCTTCTGACGTGACGACAACCGAACCATCTGGGACCATAAGTGTATGATCTACCGAACTTTTAGTGGCATTTCGGTATCGCTTTGTCTTCAACGACTTCGCCTTCAAGCTTTGCTGCACGAAGATACGAAGTTTATAAGTGCCAGAATAGTTGGTTTCATGTTTAACGAAGGACAGATATTTATAAGGACGCACACTTTACATGGACGAACATGAATATTTTTTTGAGTACTTTTGTAGTAAAAGGTTTAAATAAATTTGAAAAAACAAAAATGTTATAATTTTTTCCTTATTAACCCTATACAATAACCAGTCTATTATAAACTTATTTGGTTAAAAATACTCCCTTGCAAAAATTTTCAAAAGGAAATCAGCTAATTACTAGTTATAAAGGGCTGAGACATACATTCCTGGAGTTAGAAATTATACTTGGAAAGTGAATTCTACGACCTTGCCGTTTAACAATTCGCAAATTATTTTCGTCTACCTATATGCATGTACATGATCGCTTGCTTACCTGTCAACTTGCGAAAAAAAATGTGGACTGCTACGGAATTATTTAAAAATAATATAAAAAAACAAGAATTTGAGCATATGCACATATTCAAACCCCTACTGAAAATAACGAAATGTTTTTAAAACAACATTTGTCTTTAAACATTTTTTAAAATGGTAAATACTATGAATTTAAACTGAAAAAGTTTTCCAACAAATGCGGTTATGAGCAATATAAACCCTGACATAAAATAAATATAAAATTATAGGTATAACAAAATATTTAAAACATTTAAAATTTCTGTCCTTGAAAGAGGAAATTCAGCCTCATAGTTTGGTGGCTTTTATAGTCGATTTAGGCATCCCTTCTCACAAATGGCTAGGTAATTCAGTTGTTAGAGCACTGTGATCTCGTTCGAGTAGTTGTGGGTTCAAATCTCCTTATATGTATGTAATTTTTTTCATTTTTAAATATTTCCATCTCTTCTGGGAACGGGCGAAAGTTACGTATTGTAAATTTTATAAATCGATTTTACATAAGAAATATAGTTTCGATACGTTAAAAGAAATATAGTTTCGATACGTTAATATATACACTTTTTTAAAATTTCGGCACTTTCAAACATCAGATAAGATAAATTTAAATAAAATAATTTTGATCATTTATGAATGCATCCATTCGTAGATGCTTGAACGTATTACGATTGTTTTGACAAAGCCGGCAAGCTGCCTGACCCGCGAGAAGCTATGTGGAAGAGGTGCCGAGAATTTGTACTGTGGAAGGGTGTCCGGGGCGGCCGTGTGTTTTTAGTAGATGACATGTCTTGGGGGGGGGGGGGTGTCCATGATCTTTGAATGTGAGGCGTGCCGTGTAGTTTGAGTGTCTATGTATGAGGAAAAAAAGGGGGGGGGGGTGAATGTATTTATCTTTCGATATAATTTCTGATGCTATTTTGGGTAGTGATATAAATCACCTTAGTGTTAGATAATTTTAGAAAAAACAAGAAGTTGCTGATATAACCGAAAAGCCTACATTCCTTCAACGTGGGTGCAATTAAATTTAAAATATTTTCTTGAAAGCTGAGTTGGTAGGTAAAACTTGACTTCTCTTGGAAAGCAATAACATTATAAATGAAACCAGAAACATGTGTAACATAAGTAAGACAATTACAAATACATTCGTGCCTTACCCGGGACTTGAACCCAGAAAACCTCTTTCAATAAGCTAGCGTACAATGCACTGCATTACGGAGATCGGATTTGGATTTTAAACTTCGGATTTATTCCATCCAATGTTTCGAATTATTGGGTTTACTAAACTAAAATATTTGTAGGGCTATCATTTTTAATATAAGTGACTGAGCCACTAAAACATGTACGTTATCATGACCTACCGTACCGCTACTTGTGTGAAGAATTTTGAGAAACTCGGGGTTTTGGTCCCTGATATGGGCCATAAAAATTAAATTTTCTTATTTAATGCTATTGTACAAAATTTTCAAGAAACAAAAAAAAAAAGAGTCTCTTTGTAGGATGCTTCTAATGTATAATGTATACATAAAAATTTTGGTTGACCATGGATAAATTGTTTAATATACGTGACAAACATACATACATTATTTATGATGCCACCCTTTAGAAAATAATTGTCTGATTCATTTAAATCATGAAAGTTTACACGGATTTCTGTAAAATTTAAATTATACACATGATACAAATTAGTTGAAAAGTTCCAGTGTAATATTTGGTGAGAATCGGTTGATTGGTCCTCGAGATATGACATAAAACCACGTAACTTTCATATGGCGATCTTCATAAAAGGACAAAAAAAAAAATAACGGATCAGTATATTCGATTATTGTATACCGCCAAAATATAAAGTTAAGTTGAAATAGTTTACATAACTACGTAAAATAGCACACAAATCTAAGATGATTTTATAGCCGCCATTCTGAAGATAGTGCCCTACTTAAATATACATATATTAATCTGGCCTGCCACAGTACAACATCTTCGCCAAATTTTGTAAGAACGGGTTGATTTTTTTCCCGAAACAAGAAATACAAATTTTATTATTTATTGGTAGGGCTATCTTACAAAATGGCAGAGAAACGAAATTTTATATTAACATATTTGATAGCTGAAATAAGCACTGCCAGCATACAAACTTAATTTGGAATTTGTTTCGTTGATAAAATGCACTGCGCTAAAATATTTATATAGAAACCATTTTGAAAATATGTTCCTAACCTACTTAAAACATACCATTTTACACTACCTGCTGCAGTACTATTTGTTTGTCAAATTTGGTTGTAATCTCTCAGATTTTTCCGAGATATGATATAAAAACTTTATATATTCGCGTGCCTTTATCTGACAAAATGGAGGACAAAAGATGCTTCGTGTAGAAAGAATTGATAGTTATAATATCTAATGCCAGCATATAATGAAAGTTTCAAATTATTACATGGTTTCTACGATAGAGCATTTAAAGCTAAAATAACTAAATGTCTGCCATTTAGAAAATAAATATCTGACGCAAATAAAACATGCAATTTTACATAATCTGCCGTAGCACTACATGTATAGCAAATTTGATAGGAATTGGTAATTTGTTTAGCGAGATATGGGATGAAAACTTTATTCATTCACATTGTGCTATCTTACAAAATGGCTTACAATATATATGCTACTTGTAGATACAGTTAATAGATGTAATATTGATTTTCCAAAATACAACGTTATGTTGGAATTGATTACATAATTTCGACGATATAGCATTCCCAATTTAAATTTATTTATGCCCACAATTTGAAAATCAGTGTCTGGCATGCTTAAGACATTAATTAAACGAAATTGATTAAACGGTATAGCAGATATACCAAATAACCCTACAAAATGTGTATAGCCGCCATCTTGAAAGCAAGTACTTAATCAAGTTCAATTGCTTACATTTGCTCCTCGAAATTAAATGCTAACACAACGCTCTTCCGGAATACAAAATTTGGTTTAAATCGGTTTAATGGTTCCCGAGATATGACATATTCCCACGAAAAATGTTTAATGATCTAAATTTTGAAAGTAAGTGCCCATCGTGGTCAAAAACTGATAAAGCCAGGTGTCTTCACCAAGTATTATGTGTCTAACAAGCTTGGTGAAATTTAATCAACACGTTCAAAAATTGGAAGGGGGCGACACACACACATACACACATCACGCACAGACTCACACATTCATATACACACCTACATACAAACACACACGCACCTACACGCAGGCACAGGCAGGAAAGTAATCTCACAAATCTTTCGTTCCTTCGGAAATTAGGTTAAAATATGGGTTTCGAAGAATGGAAGGGGAGAGTGGTAGTAGGAGAGTGGCGATTCTAAGGTAGGTGTGGGTGAGGGGTGTTGGTAAGATTGGGTGATGGTAATGAGTTTCGAATATTAAGGGGTAGGGTACCTCTTAAATCCAATATGATGGTCCTGACATTGCGTTACATAATCGTTATGACATCACGATCGTATGCTCCTTGAAAAGACGAGTCCGGTGATATATAACACTCAGTACATACGCCTTTAATTTTCTTAATTATAAAATATTTTTACATTTCAGTTCTAAAAAAAAAATGTTTAAATTAATTTTATCGTCTTCTCAGATTCCTCAATGTGGCTGAGATATCACGAAAATAAGCCATAATGATGACTCAGTCAGTCACATTGAAGAAAAAGCATCTCTTTCACAAATTTTTGGAAATTTAGCACGTTTGTTGGAGGGGGGGGGGGGGGGTGGAAGAAAACTTGTGGGGTTAAAAAAAGTGATTTTTGCTTAAAACAAGTGATTCTGTTGGTAAAATGGCTGCCAGCTGAAGGGAATGACAGATCAGGAGGTGACGTCATCCACGATGACTGAAGGGCTCCTGGCACCTACTCATGAATCATGCCTCAGAAGGAACATTCGTATACTACTCATCAAATTATTAATAAAATATAAAGTGTAATTTTTATTATATTCAGGGGTACTATTTTCACATGCAATACGTACAAGCTGAACAATGTATGGTACAGTCATAAAATAATACATTTTTTTAGTATCAAATGCCTTCAATGAGGTACATATAACGTAATGATCTCAGGAAGCGCTCTGTTTACGGTTTTCCTCTATAACTGAGAAAACATTTTAGTAGAGAAAAAGTGGAATTGTGAAGGTGGACAAGATCTTATAGATGCTAGTACGCGAACAGACAAGACAAACGAAGTGACAAAAAAAAATGTAAGAGAACCTCAGACCATGAAGTGACGATGAGATATAAGGCTTGGCGTTTACGGAATTACGCTGTCCGCGCTCCTTTTGCTTCGAGCAGCGCCACATTTTCGGTCGCCACGAGAAAATATTTTCCTTTCGGAGAAATATCAGTGAGAGAAGAGGAAGACGTATACCGTAATTCTTTACACGCAGGGATTTTGATGGTGTTGTCTATCACCGTTAACAATTTGAAACAAGCTCTCTGACCACTAAGATTTACATCATGTTCTATTCATCACTTACTTCACAAAGACAGCACATTTGTCCCCACCAAACAGTGAGTTTGTTTTGTTCTGCGGTTACCATGCTTGCCTCACAGTCTGGGGGCTGAGGCAGGCTACGACCGAGTACATTGAACTTGAGTAATTTTATTTTCCTTCTCTGACAGATGTTGGTGTACACTTTAGGAAGTACACACATTAGATACTTGCAAATATCTACTGTTTCCTCGCGTAAAATAAGATACACCGCATAATTTTTACATAATGGCATGTCAAATTCACCATTTTCAGTTTTTCGGCACTTACAGATAATACACACTAATTCACCGAAATGAGATTATTCACCTCGAAGTAAGATACCATGGGTTACTACAAAAAATAATAAACATCACGCCTTGAAATGTGTTTGCAGTTTTCAAAAATACCTCAAAACAAGGAGATCTTTAATTCTTTATATCATGTCATAGTCTTTTGTAAAATAAATTCTGTAAATCTTATCTTAAAATTAAGACATGGCATTTCGGTCACTCTTGTTATATGTTGTGTATATAATTAGCTTCGTCTTATTTTTAAGTGCACAAAACAAAAAAAAATTGTGATTTTCGCATTCCGTGATATAAAACTGCGATCTAAAAATGTGAAGAAAGAGAACTTAAAATAAATTTCTACAACTTGAACGGCATTTCGTGCTAATATACAAAATAAGACACTTTTTGATTACCTGCATTCTTAATATGAACTTTCAACTCCTTGGTCATTAAAAACATATAATTATCACTGCAGTTACTTTTTCTAATAAAGGCGATCTTTATGTTAGTTTCAAACCTAAACTCCCGGGAAAATTGAAATTCTCGGTAACTATTGTCTAATTAATAAAGATTCCAAAGTCTGTTCGACGAATTGCTGTAATGCTATAATTATATAGTTCCGAAGAGCTCGAAACGACAAGTACGATACGACATTAAAAGCGAACAACTAATAAAATGCAAGATGCGCCTGACATTGACACGACGAAAACTGTCGCACAACTAGCAGTTTCGGGTTATACATTATTTCTACGTTTCCCATGTCGTGCAGCGCTGCGACCAGTGAGTCCAATACTGTAAAACAAATAAGAAGACGTAAATTCTCCCCAATGGAAAAATAGCATCTTACAAAAGAAAAAGAATTTGCGCTTGTGGGATTAAAACTATAAAATTACCAATTATACCTTGTCGTACTTTAGTTTAATATCTGCTCTCTCTGTCAGAATCTTGTGCTCCAAATTCACCTACACTTGAACGACCTTTGAAACTAATATATAGTCCATTTACGGTTACTTCCAACATTTCTGAAGTCCTGCTGAAGATCTACTTTTGATCTGTTCCTCCGCCTCGTGCAAACAAAGCTTAATGAAGTCTGGAAAATGTTGCCAAAGTAACGATGCCCTAAATTCCTACGTGTTCAGTTTAATAATAATTTCCATGACAACTATTTCTTACTAGGCATAACCAACACACCTACTTCATCTGTGTTTTCATTCGTATAAATTATAAATGTAATTATTCATTTTAAAGTTAAAATGTATATTTGAAAGTTAAGTTTTACCATAAATAAGATACGTTACTATTACCGTAAGTGAAGAACACTTCTACGTGACACGTCTAGGAAAGAAGCGAACACGTTCTACGTGTTGAAATTTTTCAAGGTTTGATTCACAGAGTATGAAGACACCGTGTATATTATATAAACGCGTTGTAACAGTCAGCGCAGAGGATTCCCAACAATCGTGTGAACTAGCGTGTTGTAAATTGAAGCAGTCACATTTAAAACGTTTTTGTCACGTCTTTGTTGGCGTTTTTGTGATGCGATGTCGTGCTCGTAGGGAACTTTCTGACTCTAACATAACAATTGCGATGCTGATTTCTAAGAACAACGTAGGTTAAATTAGTGGCTGCTTTAGTAGTTGAAAATGGCGAGTTGGGCCCAAGGGCGTGGGGTGCCGGCGCATCGGAGATATTCATGCTCTGTCATTCCGGTCTCCCGGGCAGCCAATTTTACTTCAAAATTCCCCTTGTCTTCCTCAAAATCAAACATTTTCCTTCAAAATCGTCTAAATTTTCCTCAAAATGTCCCTTTTTCCTCGAAATTTTCTTTTCCCCTAAAATTACCCATTTTTCCCTCATAAAAGCACCGAGCCCCAGTTACAAGAACGATCTCCCGAAAAGCACTGTTTGAACCATCGGAAGGATTTGGGGTATCGTTTTCGAGGGCAGAGCAGTGGCGGCCATATTGGTTTTATAGGCATAGAGTGTGCCAAATCGATACACGGGATCCAGGATCGAAGCCGGAGCCATCCATCAGCTATATTCCCAGCAAAGACAACCTGTCGGCAAATTGTCGGCCCGATACATGTACTGTCGGCAACTGACGTTTCAATGCCAGAAGATAGCCATCTGACAACGGCGTGACGTCTTTTTGAGACAGTATGTTTGCCATTAGAAAAAAGACAACGGCCCACTGTATTTTTTTTGATAACAGATGGATATCAACTAAATCATGTCGCCAATAACAAAAATAATATTCTGGCCTGGTTCCGAGACGTGGATCTTTATCACACTAAAGATACACATATTGTGTCTCTTTGCCGACAAACTTTTGGAAAGTGTTTTCAATAGGCAAGATGTTAGCTAGCTGGTAATGGCATGATGTCTGTTTTGAGACCATGTGTTAACCGTTAGCATGTTTTTTTTCATGATATGTGTCACGTGGTAGCCCATGAAATTGTTTACTTTGAATTTTTTTTCATTTGTCCAACCATCGGATAGATATATTAAAAACTAACAAAAACTACTTTGTTTCCAAGCCTTTGAAGAACGAAGAAACAGTTTTTAAATAATAGTTTTTTTTTTAAATATATTTTTTACATTTTCATGGAATTTATACATTTACTTATAATAATTTGTGTCATGATAAATTTTAAATTGCTGGATCGTATCAGCAACTTACCCTGTTGGTGTATAAGTTAGCATGCTGGACTGTTAACTCAAGGATCTTATGTTTAAATCCCGTACTCGGCAAGCAAAAGTATTTTCATATCATATACTGTGTTGAGAAGTAAGTGAAATGAATATATGTAAAGAGGAAATAACAACTACTGAAAATTTGAATCGCAAAGTTAATGTTTTTTCATGGTTATACTACTTATTTATGGACATCATGCCGCTGCAGGCCCGGCATCTTGCCACCATCCATTGGGCCGCTTCCGGTATAAGACGCAGGCTGGCATCATCTGGCCAGAGTTTGTCGGCATCTTTTACCGGCCTGATTTCGGCCCTTACTTTTCGTGTTTGTTGGGCTGTGACGTCACCTGACCGCCATGTTGAATGTTGGTGACCTTGACCTTGAACTTTGACCTTGATTCCACGACCATGACTTTGGATAACCAAGAACCTAAAAATAAATTGTAAAATTTTTTTATAAAATCAAAAAATTCCGAAAACATATCTAACAGATAAAAAAAATTGAAGACTTGTTTTTAATATATTATTTTTATATGCTTGTAAGCATATGTATCTATAAATATATACATTTAAGATAACTTTATATTCCCATACAATTATGTATACAATTAATTTTGTATTTAAATTTTTTAATGTCTGTACATAATTATGTATAAAATAAGTTAAATATAATTTTGCGTTTCTATATTTATAGTTACATAATTATCCGTGTTTTCTTCTGAGGCGAACGTGTATGTGAGTTTTGCAGAGAGCTCCCATATTTTTTTTGTATATAAGTTTTATGGTGGAAGGCCTTTTGTGGGCACAAGCTAGGGTCTTTGTTGTCAAAAGAACCGCATTTATACATAAAACTATTACAGTTGACGTTCTGACACCGCGAGGTGAACATCGATGTGCAAGCGCTCTTTCGTTATACCACGAAGATGAATTACGAATACAAAGGCTGCCTTTGAACTCAATAGACATGGAGTCGCGACCTATATCATCGCTAATTGGTTGTCCACAGTGCCGATTCTGCGATCGATTTTTCACCTATGGTCAAAATGTTCGTCAGCATGAGCGAACGGCTTGTACGAAGAGTCCTTTTCGCCCGATTAAGCATTACGACATTGGTCACATGCAGTTCGTGCAAGGCAATACATTGAAAGGACATACCGAGATCTGTAAGGATTCGTCTACTGGAAGTTAAGCGATAATGATGAGATATTTAATGCTAAACACGGATTGAGTGCAGTAGAGTCGGTTTGTGTGGAATGTACACTTGCAAGACTTGCGCGTGAAGTCGACGAACACTTCAGAATAAATGGTCGTTGGCTCTAAATACTCATGAGCATACAACTCCTGCTACAAAGAAAAACAAAATTAATATATAATACTAAACATGAGGCGCAGACAGCGAGGAGAGAAAAGAGAACATTGTTTAAAATGAATATGAAGACAGCGATAGTGCTGAAGACGATAATGGCGATTTTCTCGATGCACTGACACACCCTGCTAACACATTTGCTCCAACAAGCGACACGAAGAAGGCAGAAGACGCTGAGAATACTGGCTCCTTATTTCCCGAAGACACGAATGAACTTGTGGAGAGACTCAGATATTTGTTTGACCATCAAATACGTGGGAGTTTCACACACATTAACGAGATTTATTCAATCATTAGTAAACAGAAGAATCGGGGATATATTGCATGATGTAATTAACTGCTTTTTTCTGGAATTGTAACTACAAAATAATCATAAACTATTATTATAAGAAATTGATTTTTCTTTATTTATTTGTGTCGTATCCTTTTTTCTCTCACAGCATTATTGTGGTGCTATGAGCACTCGATTAGTAACGAAAATATATGTATATGGAAATATAATAAAGTCTAGTATAGAAATGCACAGATCGTTGACTGCATACGAAATATTAATTCTGTCGAAATGTACAAATTTGGAAACAGTTGGCGAACGAATATATTTTGTATACTTATGGATGAGGGACAAACCGAACGATTGATGGAAGGATCGATCGAAGGATTGGTATTGATCGAAGGACTGGCATGGTTTGTTGTGGATTGCGGAGGAAGATTGGTAAGGATTGGGGTTGATCCAAGTATTGGGGTTGATCCAAGGACTGGCATGGGTGCCTATGGAATGCGGATGAGGATTCAGGAGCGGATAACGGAGTGGATTGCGGACGGGATTACGGAGCGGATTACGAAGGATTGGTGTGGAATGGTGTAAATTGGTGCAGAATGGTATATGGTTTGGTGTGGATTGGTGTGTGGATTCATGCGTGGATTTGTGTGGATCGTTGTGGATTTGTATGGATTCATGCATGGATTGGCGTGGATTTGTGTGGAGTGGTGTGGATTGTGGTGCTAATTACAGGAAAGATTGCGGGATTGAGCAAAGAATTGATGAGAAGACAAGTTTTAAATGCTTTTTTTTTTTTTTTTTTTTGTAATTTGATTTTTGGATAATTTTTGGATTTTATATAAGTTCTTAGTATTTATTTTTGGGTTCAATGTTATCGAAGGTGTCATGGGTATGTGGTGAATGTCACAGATGTGAGGTCACGGGGATGGTAACCCAGATATAACATGTTGGTAGGAGTCGTCAGTGCCACCAAGGTGTTGAAAATGTAAATAAATGACACAAAAAATTCAATATGGTGGGTGGAGTGTATTCGACAGAATGAGCAAGCCTCATAACAAGAGGGGGGGGGGAGTGTTGGAAGCCTTCCGACTAATTACACAATGTACAACATTGGAAAGGGGAAGGGATTTTTTATTACAATGTGATTGATTGGAGGGGATTATCGTATGCTGGACATGATGCTGTGGGGAACTTCCGGAAATGTAAGTTTTAAAAAACTGTATTAATTTTTTATAAATTCCTAAAAGAATTTGCTATTTTTGACTGTTTTTGGTTCAAGGTTGAAGGTCACTAGATCTAGGTCAAAGGCAAATGTCACCTGGTTCCAAGATGTCAGTAGTAGTCAGTAATATAATATACTCACTGACTTTTATGAATGTATTCAATTTTTACCATTTGTTCTCTAGTTTTGGTTTTCAAGGTTATCTAAGGTCACGGTTATAGGGTCAAGGTCACCTGGGTCCAACATGGCTGTTAGGAAACGTCACAACATGACGGCTTGCCGGTTCCAGTCCCTCGTCCCCTCAGACAAAACATTCGAAACTTTAATTTTTATACATTTTTTAACACGTTTATAATAAAAAATTGTATATTTTTTAAAAAATTTTTGCAGTTTTTTATAATTTGTAGGGATTTTTTTGGCTGCAAGGTCAAAGGGCACGCCAAGGTCACCGACATCCAAAATGGTGGTCGGGTGACGTCACACTATGGCTGACAGACGGCTCCGGCTCCGATCCCGGATCCCTTATATACGATTTGGCATATCCTATGCCTATAAAAACAATGTGGCCACCAATACTCTCCTCTCGAAAACGATCCCCCCAAATCCTTCCGAAGGATCGAAAAGTGCCTTTCAGGGGATCGTTTTAGCAACTGGGGGGGATCGGTGCTTTATGAGGGATAACTGGATTATTTTGTGGGAAAAAGGAAAATTCTAAGGGGAAAATTAGCCGCTGGGGGACTGGAATGACAGAGCATGTACAGTTCCGACGTTCCGACGCTCCACGTTCTTGTACCCAACTCGTTAACTTTCTACTTCGTGTTTTAAATGGTAGAAAATATTCAAAACATTTTTAATATAGCCTATACAGACTGCTGCAAGACAATTCTACACGTACCGCTCTAGCCAGGAACTTTCAGCGAGCATTGGTCTATCAGAGTGAAATGCTATTCAGAAAAATAAGCGGCAAATTCAGATCTTTACAACTAACCTTAGAGAAGTGGGTTGTATCTACTTAGTAATAGAAATTCGTTGTTAACACTACGGGTTGAAAGTAGACTACATAGCTTAACAATTTTAATAGCCTTTGATATAATTTTCTAAGCAGTAATTTATGAAAGCAAATATGGGTGTAACTAAAAAATCACCACATATCTAGATAAACACTTTTTCTCATAAACGTTATATTTTTGGTGGAGGGGCGAGGGTAATTAATTTTCATATTAGTTAACATAATACTCTACAAAAATATTTAAAGTTGTAAATTAGAAACGATATATTACTCTAATAGCATGTACAGTGCAAACATTTTCATATATGTGTCTGTAATAAATTAACACTGTTTTTGCAGATCGTAAATGAAACTACTCTACTGAAATTCTAGTTTTTAAATTTCTTCTAGCTATAACAGTTTGATCTAATTATATTATTAGGGTGGATGAAGTTTTCAGCCAACTAAACGAGGTTCTTTTTTAAATCCTCGGTGTTGGGATTCCAACATCCTCTTGTTTGGCGCCAGAGGAACGAAACTTTGCTGTCGATTATTCCTTGAAATAATTTCCGGACAAAAGAGGTGAGGGACAAAAAAAAAGGCGCTGGGATTTCTGTGGAGCACAGCAAAAACTACTCGAAAAATATTCGCTAGGATGAACGCTCGGCTGGTCTTCGAGCAGGTGTGCTGGCGTTAATCGCATTTCAGGGCTGGCTGGGTCTATTGTGTAGCGTCAGACAGCTGCAGCCGACGTTGGGGAAGGGGAACGGGGAGGTGTGACCGTCCCTTGCCGAAGAGGGTGAGGGGTGAAGTTAGGAGCTGGGCGGAGACCGGAGAAGCTGACAAAGGAAAGATTGACTAGGAAATTAGTGTGTATAGAGAATGTTCCGTAACTTATGTTGCAGACTTTGCGAGGTGATTCCTTATGGAAAAACATTATGAAAATGCCGATTGACTTATGTCCGGAAACGACGTCTAATAGTGGAAAACACACCCAAAATCTGGGCTTTAAAATTAACTTTTACTTAATAAAGTGGAAACGAATTAATTTTAACTTAGTAAATTTAAATATTGTAACTCAATATTATTTTTCTGCCATTTTATTAAGTAAAAATTATTTTAAAAACCCAACTTTCGGGGGGTGTTTTAAACTCTTAGACGTCGTTTTCGTACATGAAGCAATCGGCATTTTTATAATGTTTTTCCATAAGGAATCACTTCCCAAAGTCTGTAACATAAGTTACGAAACAGCATATATATATATATATATCCAGAATAATCACATTGGCGGCCAGGGAGTTGAGTCTGCAGGACATATTCCAAGGCAACATAAGCGATTATGTACGTTACGTAAATATACACCTCACAAAAAGTTTGCAATTTTGTGAGATAAGGCAGTTGGGGTGTTAGGAGTTATATAGTTCTTTTGTGATCTTTAGAGGGCGCACTGACGAATTGCACATGCGTGGTACAAGCTGCAAACAGCAGTTTATAATCGTCCACAACCTCGAGAAACGCTTCCTGATCTCATAAGGGCCGCCCATACGGAACGGGATGTACATGTGGAAGATGACATTGATTACAAGCATGCCACGGCATGTTAGGGACCTGAGCAGTACACACGGTCTTACACGGCACTAAGCAGCAGTGGGAAGAAAGACACCCTCCTCATTCAGAGACACCGTTAGCATACTTTTGCTGTTCTTTCGTGTTTATTTGTCTGTGACATTGGAATTTTTTTTTTATAGAAACGCTTTCGCTTTCACTTTTCGTATTTGTACCGTTGGATACTTCTAATTGTTATATCTTTTATGTGCATTAAAAAATTTTTTAGCATTCTGTATGCATATAACAAACTTTTTGTGAGGATTTTATATATAAACTCTTCAGTCATTCTCGATCATCCTATCTGGGCGATGCACAAATAAACACTAGTTTTGCAGGCTACAAATACTTGCATAATCTCAGCTGGGTCGTTCTACCTAAACAGGACATGCGAATGATTTTGCCCCTACAACATTATAATTTCTGACAGTTATAATATAAAAGTAGCAAATATTCTAGCTCGATATACGGTTTGGAATTTATATACAAAGCGTTTTTAACAAACTGTCGACATTCAAATTACGGCATCTATGGGCTAACGTAAATAACAAGTCCTAGAAGCAAAATGTTCGGAAAAATTACTCTATTTTTTTTTTTTAATTTAAATTGAGGTTAGTGAAACAGCGCTGGGAGTCCGCAACTTCACGGCATACAACAAAGGAGAGTGAAAGTGGTGCGACATGCAGTGAGCGCCTGCACATAGGACAACATAAACTCGAGATACATGGGCGCCGCTGGTGGTTGCTTGTTAGTACATGTTTGCCAAACTACACGAACAATCGGATAGCTATTGAGTAGTAAAGGCTGCCAGAAGTGATTCCTTTTAACTCCAACAACACACACAGCAGTATTGGCGATGTAGTTTATGCGCGAATTTTCATGGCGGTTGGCCTATTTACAGGCGGTCGCTGCATGACGCGCCAGTTCTGTTCGCCTGAGTGAGATTCACCTAGTTGTGCACACAGATACGTGAAGTTGTGGAATCCCGGCGCTGTTTTGATTAATGCGAGTTAAAAAAAACTAGATGAATTTTCCATGGCAGCTATGGAATGAAATTTCAGTAGATTTTATAATACGCATTGAAAATAGCATAAATTTAACTAACTAAAAAATACAGTAAATGTAAAGCTTTATTTAAGTGAAAATATATTGACACGCTTTATTTAGCTGTGTTTATGTATTAATTTGTTGACAACTTTGTTTACAAAAATTTAATTTCCGTTATTTCTCTTTAGTTTTCAGTATTTTCCGAAATTATTTATAGATCACGAAACAGCCTCACTACAGTCATAAAGTTTTGGCTTCTTGCCCCGAAATTAAATGTTGGTATTGTATCTCCAATTGTTTGGCATGCCACTCATAATTATTTTCCAATTTTGTGGTACTTCAGATTTCACAAATGATTGTATGCGAAGTCACATGTAATTTGAAACATTAAAATTAAAAATTAAGAAATTTCGTATATCTAAATATTTTAGTTATCATCCTGTAATAAGCACTGCTTGAGTGCAGTGCAAAATAAGTTTCTCCCGTAGTCGTCCAAACTGAAATGCGCGATATCGGAAATGATGAATATGATAAATTTTCCATTTGAAATAAGACCTTGATATTTTTATAAATAGGCTCTATATGTGTAGACTATATATATATATATATATATTATATATATAACCTTCCACCTTAAGCTTTAAGAACGGAATAAATAAATGTTGTTCACCGACATTATAAATACGAACAAATGATTTACAATGATTTCAACTCACAGAATTGACTAATTGTACATCCCTCGCTGTCACTAACTAGTGGATTTGATACCGCCCCTTGAAAACACTTAAATTTTGAGTGCACACAATTTATTACCCAGGAAAATAAAACGCCTAAGCTTTGAACAGTTCACAAGCCGATTTATTATCGTCAACGAAAATGCCCGCCGTTTCCTTCCTTCTTTTTTTTTTTTTTTTTGTTCTACTGTGGTCTCTCTCTTCTCTTCCGAGAAATACGTAACATACTTTTCACGTGCAGAAGTTTCTAACTTCTTGCATTATTTATTATTTCCCTGTGTTCTTTGTTCCTCTTCTCCCCCCCCCCCCCACCTTTTTCCAACTTTCCTTGTATTTGTCTTCACTTCTTCAACTCTTTTTTCTCTGCCTATAAACTTCCCTTCGGTTCTGCCGAAAATGGCAAGTGTGCCTTTCGTTGTTGTTTCAGCCCAGTTTTATTGAGCCCCCATCTGCGAGTTCCCGTTCTGAAAGAAAAAAAAAAACCAACTTGATACGTATTTGAATAATTTATGTTGTTGACCTATTAAAT
This sequence comes from Dryococelus australis, assembly GCA_029891345.1. Taxonomy (NCBI): domain Eukaryota; kingdom Metazoa; phylum Arthropoda; class Insecta; order Phasmatodea; family Phasmatidae; genus Dryococelus; species Dryococelus australis. Next base: position 257,419,530 of record CM056993.1, on the reverse strand, counting down.
TTTAAATAAAATATTAATGCATAACATTTTTGTTATGCATCTCTTACTCTTATAATTAAATAATTATGAATAAAGGATAGTAAGTTGCGCAATTTCTACATATTAAATGGAGTGCTTAAATTTTTTAAAATAAATTCACATATTTATGAAAATTTGAAATATTTTCGTAAACGTGGTTTTATTTAATATTACTGCATGTTCAACAAAATTTCCCACTACAGTATTCGTGGCGTGTTATAAAATTTCATACGTAATGTATGTTCAACAATGATGGCATGACGATTTTGTTAACAACCAATTGATGGTTTATTATTAGCGTAGAAATAAGGAAAACAGCCATAAAGATATAATTCGAGAGACAGAGGAGAACAGCTTCTGAAATCCTTATTTCTAAAGTAACACTTGGTTGTAAAGTTAAAAATTGGAGGCAATTGCTGTCATGCACCTCTAGCAAAAATGTGCTAAAACAATATCTTGTTGATGACTGTTAGACGAACAGACAATAAGTTAGACGAAAAAGTTGTTTGTAACACAAAAAAAAAAAATGTTTCTGTGTGACTGAGGGTCACGTGGAAGAAGTGCAATCCCTTCAGTGCAGCCAAGAAGAGGCAGATACACGAATATTTTTGCATGCAAAACGTGCTGCCCATTCCCAATATTCATCAATGATTATTGTATCACATGATTCTGATGTTTTTGACCTTTCTTTGGCTCTTTGTGGCAGAATTGAATGTGATATTTACATGCGGTTAGGAACAAAGAATCGAACAAGATTAATACTGATTAACATGATATTTAGTGATTTAGGTTCATCAGTGACTTTGGGGTTACCAGGATTACATGCCTTTACAGGTTGTGACACTGTCAGTTCATTTTCAGCTCAATGTAAGATAAAGGTTTTCAATTGTTGACCGTGCCAGAAGAGTTCAGTAAATGTTTTGCTCATTTAGATGGTGAGTGGCAATTGTCAGAAGAGCTCTTCGAAGTCCTGCCGACATTTACATGCTGACCATATACACTATCTACCAAATAGTAATTGGGCACCTGCCCACAAAGTTTGCTCGGTGGTTGTAGCCCCGTTACAATCTCGTAGAGCCACCTCTTGCAGCTATAACAGCATCCACCATGTCTGACATGCTCTCCACGAGTGTTTGCAGGACACCCACGGGGATTCGTCACCATTCCTCTTGCAACCATTCCATGAGTTGAGCAATGGATTTTGGCCGCGCCTGACGAGCCCTCACCCGGCAATCCAATTCGTCCCAAAGATGTTCTATAGGGTTGAGGTCGGGGCTCTGGGCGGGTCAGTCCAATCGGCGAACATTGTTGTCGGCGTACCACTGCATAGTAGCCCTTGAAACATGGCGCCTGGCATTGTCATCCTGGAAGTAACATGGGTCCATTCTGTAAAAACGCCACAATGTTGGGAGCATTTCATTATCCAGAATGTTAAAATAGGCCTCTGTGTTCGTGCTACCGTGGACAAACACCAGCGGTCCTACTCCGAATGCCGTCAAACACAAGTCAACTGACGTACTGAATTACCTTTCTTCACGGGTGCCCAATTACTTTTTGGTAGATAGTGTAATTGCCATACAGAGAGAGAGAGTAGATGTGAATGATTTGCATTATGATCTTTGGAGAGCAAAAAGAGGTTCAACTCCATAGTTCTCTCTTCCTCCTTGCAAAGACACATTACACCAACACGCCTCAAGAGCGAACTACCAATATGCCATTTGGAAAGGAAACCTGTAATGTAAACCGAACACTCCTTCAGCACAAAATCTAGGGTTTTGTTGTGTGTTAGTAATAGTATCATTTGTACAGATGCTTGCAGTGCAGCAGTTCGTTGTGTAGCAATATCAACAGTAATGAATACGGAATAGACTATGGAGAAAAAGTTTAATATTATGATGGCAGTGATATGGGCACTTAGAACTATTGAATTTCACATGTTGAAAACTTGTATGATGTTGGTATAAATTCCAACTACAGATTGACATGCTTCAGTGTCATTGTGTATAAAATGCCACACTGTTTTTTGATGGAAGTGCCTCTTATATAGTAATATATTACATTTACAGTTCACGCAATTTCTTTCTTGTTATACTACAAAAAATTCTTAATTATTAATGAGAAGAAGTATGTTCCAAAACATTTAAAAACCAATTTTTTGCATTTAACTTTAAACGGGTCGAAGTTACGAACATGGACCTCTTTACAAATAATGTAGAACGACCCAATGTCTTTAATTTGAAAAAAAAATTGACGAAATCGGACTAACGAGAGCCGAGATATAGTAGATTCCATAATCCCTTCAGCAGCCATATTGAAATGGCCGCGATTTTTAAAAGCTACTCAGCTGGGCCGTCCAGATTGCCTTTTCGGCGTCCCAAGATTATAGGGAATCACTGATGTAAAGGATTATTGGTACCTCCATTTGGTACCAAAAAAAGTCTGGTCCATGGACTAACTAGCTGTCGTATGAGATTCCGCTCTGCTAGTCGCCTGGATATATTACTGGTGGACACAGGCGTATCCCCAGCTGCCGTAACAAGTCCCTGGATGTAGCGCAGCGACACCCGTGGAGTACTTACAGCGTGACGCACGATTAAACGATCCTCCCTGCTGGTGATCCGCCAGCATCGAACCGAGCCTTCACTACGCGTATGTGTACTCTCGTGTTCCCACTGCGTCCAACACTGACTTACGGTGAAGGCAGAACTGTTCAAGTAAAGTAGTGAGCAATGCGTCGAAACGTCCAACCTGCCTCTCGGAGGCTTACGATGCGCCCTCTCTTAAACTCATCCGGCTGTGAAAAGGCTGCTGTGGCATGTTGTGTGTTCACTAACCTGGCTCTGTGTTTCTTACTGCTCACACTACTTCTGAGGTCTTATTCGGTCAATTGCAGCTACGAATGATGAAAGGGCATGTATTCATCTAGTGGCATATCCGCGTCAACAAACCGTATTAAAGGCAAATGGGACACATGTCGGGCAATGATGATACTGTGTGGCAATCTTCGTTCTACTTGCCGCGCGATTCGTTCATGTTGATCATAATTTGTTTGCACATGGTTTATGAACGTTTGAGTACAGACAACATTTAACGTACTGAAAACTACAATGTGCAACAAAACATTTGAAATATCGCTAAATCGTTACCTTTGGTACGAAGTAATATTTATTTTCTGTAAACAAAACTAGCTGAAATAATATTTATTTCTTTGCTATAATTGTAGGCAATATTGTAATAAAACAGCAACTTTTAAAGGACACATTTATTAAACTTTACAAACCAATTTATATTTACGTTTTTAAGTGTTTAAAACAAGAAATGTTATAATGTGTGTTGTGTTTAAGTCGACACAGCACTTGTTTCGTTGTCACAGTCAATGAGCTGTAGGCCTTATGTTCGGCTACAGTTATATGAACCAATTATGACCTAGGTAAGTAACGCGGTTTGCGAATCGTTTACTTACAGATAATTGGTCATTGGATGCTTGCAATTATGTGGGTACTTATCATTCGAATATAACGATTGCAATTTAAATAACAAAAAATCCAGTTTCTTAAAGGTTAAGATAGTAAAACTTATTATAATTAGTAAAATTACAATTTGTTTTAACCAAAATATGAGTGAATGACCGCAGTTACGTGAAATTATGTGATACCGTTACAATATTTCGTGTAGCAGTTTTACTGGAATATTTTGTCTGGAATAATATCCTCATGGCGTTCGTGTCTCATTAATGCTCGAAGAGTGTTGTTTTATAAGAGTTTTGAAATGTCTTAAATATGTGAAGTAAATTTATTCTCTTGATTAAAAGTATGCAGAGAAACTACTCTCCAGTAGTTCATCATACAATAACCTAAACGCTACCAAAAATAATGAAGTTTAGCAAAGTAAAAGTGACGCCATTTTTTCTGCTAACAAATTTCTTCCAGAAGGATATTTTTTTTGCTAAGTAGACGCCAGGCCTGGTCTAGGCGTAGTCGGTCGCGATAAACTGAATTCTATCGAAAGCTACATACAATTTCCACTTTTGCCCATTGTGTGTTATTGTGGTGCGTAAATAACGTAAAGCTTTCAGGTTAAACTATTTAGTACACAGAAAATAAATTATCTGTAAAAACCATTTAAAACCAAACTTTATAAATTCCCTAAAAAGAGAAAAATAATTATAGTAGTAGAATTACTAGAACTTGTAAGACGTGGTCGAAAATCCGTAATAAACTTTACTACAAATTGTTATGTTTATATCAATTTATATTTAGTATATAAAAGCTTGGCGCAAATAGTTACGAGCCTTGCGCAAGACGTGTTCTTACTACGCTTGCGCAAATGTGTTATGCGTTCTATATTGAGAGTAGTTAACAGACTTACTCACGATATGTGCTTACTATGATTACGCTAATGATGTATATGTTCTGTATTGCGCCAAGCTTTAACAGACTAAATACAAACTGATATAAACATAACAATTTGTAGTTAAGTTTATTACGGCTGTTCGACCACGTCTTACAAGTTCTACAAATTCTGTAACTACTATAAATGTTTCTGTCTTTTTAGGGCATTTAAAAATAAAAATTGGGTTTTACAAGGTTTTTTACAGTTAATTTATTTTACACTTTTTAGTATCACCTATTTTTTTATTATAACGATATAATATTTATAAATTCCCTTATACATTCGTGAAATTAAAAAAAATTAAAAATGTGCAGTTAAACACTGGTGGCCTCTTCCACACTTCGGGCTGCAACCTGACAAACAGTGATGAAAAAAATATATATGAGACTAAAGAGACTAAAAAAGTATCAGTATATAAATTCTGTTATATCATTTAATGTCTTTTATGACTATTACTATCTTTATGCCACATTGATTGTAAATTTTTAATGTATTTATATGTTTCATCTTTCTATCTATTTAGCCACTAAGGCCACACTTGGAATCGCTCTATCCACTAAGTCACTAAGGCCACACTTGGAATCGCTCTATCCACTGGGCCACTGCGGCCCCATCTGGAATCTCTCTATCCACTGAGCCACTAAGGCCACATTTGATATATATCTATCCAATTGACTACTGTGCCCCCCCCCCTTGATATAGTTCTATCCACTGAGCCATTGCGGCCCCATTTGGAATCGCTCTATCCACTGAGACACTGTGTTCCCACTTGGAAATTAACTCAACATTAAAGCGAGACATTTAAAGTAAACAAAAATGACATTCCATTACCTTCATATCTCTATGTAATAATCTCTATACATTAATAAAAGACTTTCATAGGCAAAAAGTAATTAAAAATGAGCTTTTAGGGTCAAAAGTCATGATTGCGTAATCTGATCTTGCTGAAATTCAACTTGATCTGTATTTGACCCTGAGGACTCACTCTGCAAAATTTGAAGAACTTTTGTTGTGTTTCAAGGACTTAGAAGTATTAATGACGGACAGATAGACTGAAATCGTCCTATTATATGATAAGATTCTTCTTTGCTATTGTAACATCTAAACCTAATGAAATTGCATTTCTTACTATAAAAATTAGTAGACATTTTCCTTAAACTAAACTTATTATCTATATGGTACACGTAAACACGAACCTTATTGTCGGGCACAAAAACTCACACCCCACAGGAAGTAGGGGTGTGGGGGTCGGCTAACCTAACTCACCCCTTTCTTCAAGGGGGACTATCGGTCCCCTCTACGCCCGTTCCCACCCTTATCACCTTTCTCGCGTAAAGCGTTAGACAAGACAAACGGCAAGCGCTGGACACACACCGTACGCACAAATCAGGACAAACGTCTAAGTCAGTTAAATAAAAGCTTGTAAAAAAATTCCGTCCTTGTTGCAAACAATTTTTGCACTAATCATTTCGTGTAAATCGACAGCTGAAATATTGTATATTTAGAACACGTAATTCACGAAAACATACAAAAATTGATGTAGCTGAATATGAACTCTACAACACTTGCTTGTTAAAATTCAACATTTGTTTTAGACATTCGATAATAAGATTTGACAAAATTTACTCTGATTTATTTATAGTGTTACAAAAATAACTTTTGCAACTAGTTTCCAAAAATACCTTGTACAATACAAAGAAAAATTATTACATTATGTACGTACATCGACAGTGACATCGTAAATGACAATACAAGTAAGTTATTCTTAAATATACAGCCGTAGCATAATCATGCCAATGTACGAAAATAGTTGTATTACTTGAAGCGTTGTTTTAGAGGGATTTTTTTGCTATGACTTTGTACTGGGGAAAAAAAATGCAAAGTTCTAAACACGAACAAAAAACAATAACCATATCTTGTCTCCCGAGCTGCGGTGTTCTGGTTTTTATTACGTGATAAAAGTTGACTTCCGTTTCACAGAGAGAAAAGAAAATTTCCAACTTCTCGTTTTGTAGCTGGTCAGAACTCCTGCTCTCTGTTGCATGCAGCTTGCACTACTTTTAATTGAATCATATATTTGTTAAGTCATCTAATTTTCTTAATTGCCACAGAAACAATTTGTGCTGATTATAGCTGCGACGTATAATTCTTGTTATTACGAGAGATTTCGTGTCTAATGGATTACGAGTAGTGTGAGCGTCTATGTTCTACAACCAAAAAGCTTCCAAAGTGAACAAGGTGCATTTGATTAACCTGTAAAAGGGTGTTGGAGTGAGGGATAACAAAGTGCAGGCATCATGCCACCTCTTCCCCTCCTTCCCCTGTTGATGTGCTGCGATTGGCTGACAGGTTCCACCGCCACTTCTGAGGTGTGCTATGGCTGGCTGTTGGTTGAGGGGGTAGCCTTTTGGCTGACAAGCCATCCAATAGACATTTGGGTACTTTGTATCATCGGAGATATAAGCTCTCTGTTTATCGGCGTTTCGTTGGATGAACCGCCATGAGATTGGGAACTGTAGCGACCGGTGCACGAATCCATCGTGTGGCAGTACTTGGTTCGATACCCATCGAGTGTAATTAGTTTTTTTAAATCACGTAATTAGAAATTGCGTAGCGACTAAGTATGCATAACGAGTAACTAGGCATAATTGCATAATATGTGATTGTGCAACTGGGCATAATTACACAGTAAGTACACATGTTCGTTCGGCTACCTAACCACTAGTATGGAGGTTGGAAGGGTAGGGTGCGGGTATAGGATGGGGAGAGGAGGAGGTAATCCCTTATTCGACATCTAACAAGCGTAAATACGTGTAATTAGAATTTTTAACCGCATAGTAAGTAAAGTTAAGTACACATAATGAAAAATTGCGTAATTGGACATAATGAGTAATGGCCAAGTATGCAATTATGCTCAGTGAATAATTACACACTAAGTATGCAAACTGCATAATCAGAATAAATACATGTGCAATGGACGCCTTAACGAAAATAAGGCAATTTATTTGTATGAGATATTATACAAAGTAAAAGTTGAACCTTGTAGACTTACTGTCAAGAAGCCAATACCATATTTAGGGGCTTCTCATGATGGGCTGATTGGAAATAATGGTTTGGTAGAAGTGAACTGCTTGCCATGTGTTACGACCAAAATTACAGGAGCAGCCAAAACAGGCCAGTTGTGTGTCCATTATGAAAATGGCTTCATGTATCTTAAGAAAAATAATAAATATTGGTACCAGATACAAGGTCAACCAATTCTTTCTGGAAGACAGTTCTATGATCATATTTCAATATATTCAATGATTTCTGCCTAGAAGTACTACGAGGAAGACGAGATAATAACTTTTGGGAGGCCAAACTTTTTCCAAAACTAAGGGAATTTTATTTAAATTGCTTCCTGCCAGAAATAACTGACAGTCTAATTTTAAGATGGATAAGATTATGCGTGCGGGCGTACATAAGACAAGAACAGCAAAGAAAAATTAAAAAGAGTAAATAATGATTTCCTGTTGCATGTATAATAATGCTATGTAAAATTATTTAATTAATTTACTTGCGATTATTTTAGGATTGTGGTGGGCTATGGTTGATATGTTTGGAAACGACTTATTTCTTGAGAAACCTACACATTATTTGAAGTAGTGAGAAAAAAAATTTGTTGATATCGTAGGTAAATGTATAAAATTTTCATAACAAAATGATTTTTAATTTACTGGGCTATGTCAAATTTAGGTTGGAAACGTTTATTTTTACTTCATGCATAATGCAATTATATTCTTAATCTTATTTGTAGATCTGTTTACAACAAACCACAAGCTACAGTACCTAGTACAGGGCTGCAATCACAACCTATTCTGCAAACCAGTATAATATTCGGTGCCTGAACTCAAACGATGTGAACGTTATGCCATTAAATTATACAATTAAGGAAACCTACCCGACTGTGTAACTGTGTCTTTTTTTTAGCTATGTAATCTCAAGACAATAGCAATGTCCACTGTAACGTTCCGGGCATCATGGTACAGAATGTACGGGTGTAAATATGGTAAAATAATTCTATTGCTATTATTAAAAAAAAAAAAATCTGCTTTAACCACTACAATAGTACTGCGGAAATATATTTCATTTTCATAATGTATTAATTATTTCGTGTATATTGCCAGTTGGTTTTACCATGTAATGTGTCTGCAGTGAAGTGTTTTCTACTTATTTATTAAATGTCATGTTAATGATCAAAGGCAGAATTAATTAATTCTCTCATAAAATAATTTGTTACTAAAAGCTGCCGTGTGAATATTTAATGTATGTTATATTATAAGGTCATCCTGTTCTTAGGGTTGGTGAAACCTAATTACAACTGTTTTGGTTTACTGCAAAGTGTGGCAAATTGCTTATGAAAAGTAATGATCCTGTGATAAACTAAAGAATATGTAAAAACAAAAAACGTGCATTGCTCTACGCGAAATGTTGTGCTACAGGTATGCATAGGTTAATTTGTTCAGAAAAGTTCCTAATAAACAATAAATAATTTCAAAATTCATTTTTCCCTTACTTGATGGGATTTGTACTTTATTTACTTCATTTTCCAAGAATAATTGTGTTTATTATTCCTACAACCATACCGCCACTATTTCGGCTATTACTTCTGTTACTGCGTCTTCTATTACTACCACAATGCACCACTACCACTACTACTTCCCTGTATTTACTTTCACTGCAAACAAAATGTTTTAATAATTTTACTTCCATTAATTGGTCGAGCAAAATATTGCTCCTTAGTATTATCAATCAGTGTGTTTTTGATTATAGATGAGAGAATGTGTTTCTTATTTATGGCATCATGTGTTTGTGTATTAACTACCTATTAAATACTACTTGTTGCCATCACTGCTTTAAAAATAAAAGTGAATATGTTTATTTGATAATATTATGCAAAATTAATTACGACCATAGACTAACAGGTGATAATTAATTACCACTAAGAAGTTATTCAGCCTTATATTTAACCACGGGTAAGACTTGTTTCAAGCAGTTACGTTCCCGAACAAGCCAGACAATCTGTGTATTCAAACTGAGAACAAAATTTAATTTCAATATATTTTTAAGAAAAGCTTGCCAAAATTATTTCTTTTTATTTATAATACCGCCCCTCAGTTGTTTCTAATGAAACTGGATAGTGTTTTTGATTGGTTTCAATCAGAGGCGTTTAGAGACATTCACACACCAGTAAATGCCAAAGAATAATAGCTAACACACTTAGTAAACACACGCAAATATATCAATTCTGACATTCATTTTATATAGCTTTTATGGATATATGTATTGAAAGTTCTCATGTGAATGGTATGTCTGTGTACTGAAACTGTAAAACTGCAATGTTACGCATATATTTAGCTTGTGTGTATATTCCGAAAGATTAACACGCGCCAATGACTCAGTAACCAAGTTCCATTCACTGTCGCCGACCACAGAGCGAAACAGTTTTAAACTTAAGAGTTAAATTTGTATGACGAAAAAAGCTTAGATTATCACAGCAAACTGGGTATTAACATGATATGTGACTACCCGCCCTCGTAAGATTAAGATATAAATAAATGTATTATTTCTTCTGAAAATTGTTAATAACGTTATTCGAACCAATGTACCGTACAGCGAAACCGTACACGTACCATTATCAGAACTGTCCCGGTCCCTTTGCCACGTCTTTCATACCTCCACTAAGGTAAATTCCGCTCAGGCTAGAAGCAAAACAAGTTTTCTTATAGCGCAGTTTTGCGTAGGATCAATTTCCGCCACTAGGTGCGCAGTGTTCCAAAATATATTTACAATTGACATTTTAAACTACACGAACAAAAAAAAATATTTGCATTAGTTACGTAGTTATTTTAATCTTTAGTTGTGTTTATTGCATATTTTTAATTGTTTTTTCTTAATGTGGAAAAAGAAAATCCGGAAGACATGGGACACTAGCGCTTACCAAGTGGCGAAAATTGTTGGTTGCCAAACTTTCAACATAGATGTTCTCAGCCTGAGTAGAATTAACCTTACCTCCACTTACAGCCGTGGTGCGAGGTGAGCTGAGTAGAAAGAAATCTGTCAACGTAGGTGTATGAGACCTGCCCGCCCGGCTAGCCACATCCACCACTGTCGTTTCTTAGCCTTCCTCAACTTCTCGGAACCGTACTGTAACAATAGAGTAGAGCCCCCCCACCGGTTCAGTGTGCGACGTTCTCCTGTTCATTCCTCCAAACATAACAGTTTACACGGCAGCTACCTCCTAGTAATTATATTTGTGGTCACCACATTGTAGCACATCCTAGACTGAAACTATTGAAAAAATACGGCTAGTGATACAATCAACTGGAAATAATATTACTAGTTATATGATGACATTTCAGCAGAATTACTTGTGTTTTTTATTTCTAAACCATAGTAACTAGGGCCTGTCGTTTGTATTTCAGAAATAACTACCGTATTAAAAAACAAAAGTTAGTTTTAAAAATGCCTTTGTTGTGGTTGTAATTCAACATGTCCACAGTTATGAAATCAGCTTTATTTGTGTGTTTCAATCATTGCAATCCACGAATACAGTACGCTAGTCTACAGTTCATATTACACATGATATTCTTTATAAAGGAACTGCCATTTACTGAATTGATTCATTGAAAAATAGTCTCTAGCTGTTGATTATATGAGTATACATTAGCCGATTTCCACTTTTGAGTGTATTTCAGTACCTTGTATGGCTAATATGGCCTTAAGCAAGATCGAGTTAGAGAACAGAGCTCAGGCCATAGTTACTGGACAAGTCTTTGTTGGTGACCACTGTTACTTCGTATGCGCCTTTTCGCCCATTATTTTTCGACACGGTTTCCCAAACTAATAGGAACAAATACTGTCACGTAGGATAGTAGGCGAATGCGCATTTTTACAATTAAAAGCAACCTGAAATATTAAGTTAATTAGTGTTTTAGCAGTTTAAGCTAACCTAGGATAATATGTGAAGAAGTGGATCGTTCACTACCCTACGCGCACGTTCAGCAGCCACGAATTGGACGATGTGCATATGTTCTTAAGAGGAATCTTGCACTTACGTCTAATTTTTATAAATTTTACGTCGCAACTAGTTTTTCAGAGTACGCATCTAAATTGTTGACTCTTTAAGTCCTAAATAATAATCTTATGCACATTCTTTTACTTTTTCAGATATTCGCTGTCTTTATTATTTACTGACTAGCGAAGGAAGATAATACATAAGATGTTCTTGACTATCTTTTGTCGATACAGAATAATGAAGGCAAAGAATTCAACAGTATAAAAAGTGTAGGGGACTTTTATTTAGAAAGGCTCCAATAATTTGGATAGGCACTGAAAAACTAGTTTTCACGTAAAGTTGGCAAATATAAAACTCTAGTTGGCCAATCCGGAGCCAATTTTGACCTACCTAGCGTAGTCCGGGTATTATTAAATTACTTTTATTTTGGGGGGATGGAAGAATTTGGCTCAATGGAAGACCCGGAGACAATTTCAGCCTAAACAAACAGTATTGTTGGGTACACAAGAATATATCTGCCAAATTTGTTATAGATCAGTTTTGGAAGGTGCAGAATCGTATGCAGAATATATATATATATATATATATATATATATATATATATATATATATATATATATATATATATATATATATATATATATATATATATATATATATACACATACATATATACAGGCTGCAGGCTGAGTCTGAAAGACACCGACAAACGTCGGCAGTTCATTCCTTAAGGGAAATATAAGATGAAAATGTAATAACAATGGTTTCATTGAACAGTCACAATAAATTACCTACATTCACGAATGTACACGACACTTTGCGCATGTAAACTACAGCGGGCGCTATCGGTGTTACATCACGTAGCTAAGGAGGTAGATTCCTAAATTATTCGTCGCATATTATGTACGCGTTTTATTTCGTGAATTAAATGTAAAACGTCAGTGTTAGTCTGAAACCACCGACATTGTCCGTCTTTTATCATAGTAACATTTCCTCGAAGGTGGATTGCCTACCTGCCAGGCCACTCGCTTTCTGTTTTGAATGATGTCGCCACGTATTTCTCGCAAACGGTTCACCTGAGAGTGTTCGTGCAAGACGACCTGTTTTCTTAATGTAGACGTGTTGGTTAATAAATTCATGCAATATATCGCCTACAATTGTTTAACACGATTCGTGCAAACACAGCGTTGCAACCCCCATTTCCCCAATGTAAGGAGATGCTATTACCAACCAAGTTTCTCGAGGTGAACGATCTCCATTATACAAAACACTATTGGCCTATTAGTCGCTTAGTCCCAAGTAGTTTCTAAAATATTCAACTTAAGGCATTTCAAAATCCGACTTTTGGGGGCGTGAAGCTCCCTTAATAATCGATTTCGGAAAACGTGGTCCTTACATTTTCATCTTATATTTTCCTAAGGAATCAGCTGCTTAATGTGTGTGTGTGTATATATATATATATATATATATATATATAATATATATATATATATATATATATATATATATATATATATACGGGGCTGCACTGTTGCTGTTGAAGATGCTCTAGCGGGTAACAATTTCCTCGTCTGTCGTGAACACTAATGGTAGGTAAGTGTGGAACATTAATGCGCTGCAGCAACAGCCGCATGGTCAAGTTAAGTCTACGACGTACGACAATCAACACTACTACTCTACATGTTCTGCTTCGACCTATTCCGCCGCGTAACCAGGTTAACGACCATCGTTTGAAGAACAATTTTTGTAATACTGTACTTGCGGTTTCGATGTCAACTCGCTTTGAGAGATTCAGTTACATAATTACATAATAATTATTGTTTACGGCATATGGTAGTTTTCCTACATTTGTTTAGGAAAATGTAAAATGCGTAGGGTAGTTCGCAACACTGTACATGCAACGTGGCACGGGTAACCATAATAATACTTAGTATTTTGTGCGATAATTTCGGAATTTGTTCCATAATTCACTCTTTGTCATGCCAGCAATCCAATGGGCTACTGCATGTGAAGGTTGACCCAACGAATCGTCCGAAATTATGGTATTATAGTATAGTTGTACCATAATCTCGAATATCTGCAGATTTTTAAGGTACGAGCGAGTGCCGTTAGGAGCGAACAAGCACATGTAGGAGTTGCCCGGAAATTCAATAGAAACCATTACTACCTGTTTCACCCAATAATTTGAACTACATGGCGTGCTATAAACATAACATAAATTAAAATATCTTGCGATAATTATTTTATCGGAAAATATATTCACTTACCAATCCCGCGGATTCCGCGGGTCCGTCCCCCATTTTATTACCAACCTGATGAAAGCCGTCCATGATAAAGTGAGCACTTTTGAAATCAACAATTGAAAAAAAATGCATGGCTCATAGCTACACGAATACTACAGCACACATTGGCATGCAGCCTCCCAGTTCAGTTGGCAGTGAGTTAGTAAATATAGTTCTTTGACTTGAAGTTGTATTGTGAGTTTAGTGTCTAAGTGTATAGTGTATGCTGTAGTGACAGTTTTTTTGTCGTACACACAAAAGGGTACGAATTTTCATATTACCAACAAATTCTTTTACCTAAATTTCCACGGTTTCCATTTGGATGACGTATGAATTAAATGAAACTGTCGATGGAAATGTTAATATAACATATAGAGGAAGGATACAAAAATATGCCCTAAGCATGGTTTTCAAAAGTGCTCAGTTAAACGTGAACAACATATATGTGGTATTATTTCCATTCAACGTGTGCTGGGTTAAAATAGTCCTTCACAATTGATTACCATGCTGCAAATACCTGATAAGTCTCATTTTGCTCATTTTACAGGACAGCGATGTTAAGTTTAGAAGTCAGTATATTCATCCCCTGTGTGCTGACATTTCAAATGGCTGTATCTTGTAACCGATTACGTTCTTTCACATGACTATGACATCAGTAGAAAACGCAGTACCGAAGCAAACAGATGTAAAAGAAAACAGGATATCGAAAAAAAAAATATATGGACTTGGCAGGTATTTCCCCTGTGGTCTTCAATTTAATTCCCTTACGGTTTCTTCCAAGTTTTTTGAAGACTCGTGGACGCTCTGTTTTCAGGATATTCCTCTGTCTCATGCAAACAAAGTTTAGATACGTCTAGAACAAAAACACTAAAGGGACAGAGGACCGCGTTCGTGAAAAAAAAAAAAAAAAAATTATTACATAGATCGAGTATTTCAGGGATTCATGTGAGAGCAGACTATACTTAACAGTCCTCTATACACTTGAGGCACTACCGTTGGCTTATTGGTTGCTGCGATCAAACGAGGCCTTTGTACACGACTGTTAAACGCTCACCGCTCACTCACGCTACTTATCCCTGCCTACAATTCGCTAGCAGTCGAAAGGAGCATGTCTAAGAAAACAATTGTCTTCCATTCAGAATAGTGGGAGAAAGAATAAGTGTTTAAAGTCCTCCTCTCCCCAGAATAAATTCGCGAAATTCTCGGGTCTCTATAAATAAGATACTTTGGCGTAAACAGAAATATAAACCGCTTGTGGTGGAGTCTATATTTAGGCAAGAATAAAATACATGACGCACTCTTAAGAAATTATTCGCAAGTTAACCACATCAGTGTCTAGATACAGTGAGAAACCGCGAACGGTAAATTGTTTTCCCATACACCCATTGTAATGTTCGTCCATTTTCTCAGGAAACAGTCAAATGCATAGGTGAAGTGAAGTGAAGAGATTTGGGAGGCTCTTAACAGCGAGGTCTTGAGAGACGATGAGGGTGATTAAAGTGAATATGAAGCTGCTTCGGAATGATGGGACGGGGGAAACGGGAGATCAACGAGAAAACCCACCGACTAACGGCATTGTCCGACACGATTCCCACTTGCGAAAATCCGGTGACCCGGCCGGGGATTGAACCCTGTTGGTGGGAGGCGAGCGTGCTAACCTCTCAGCCACCGTGGCCTCCAAATGCATACGTAATTTGCCAACTTTGTGTTATAGCGATTCTCACCATTCTTATATCTGCAGTCTGATACGTAGTGCTGTTCCTATACTATGTATAGGATAAAATCATTCGTTACAGTTTAGGAAGTTTGACAGACACATTTTTCACAGTGTGCATGTATTTTGGTTTGACTGGGAAAGCTAACGGTTTGTTTGGCGCAGGTGGACGCGGCCTGCGGCTGATGGAGGTGCGCATCCCTATGCACGCGGTTCGAGACCAGGACGCCAAGCTGGAGTGCCACTTCAACCTGGAGGGCGAGGCGCTGTACTCCGTCAAGTGGTACAAGGACGGCAACGAGTTCTACCGCTTCGTGCCGCAGGACAAGCCTCCAGCCCAGCTCTTCCCGCTGCCCGGGGTCACCGTCGACGTAAGTATCATTACGACACTCAAGTGAGAACTTTTAAGCCGTCATTTGGAATAATGGTCCATAAATGTACTTCATTGTAGCAACAGACGTTATCTTTAGAGTCAGCTGAAATGTAAATACTGTGCTTATTACTTGTGTGGCAATATTTATTTTGAAAAGCGCTTGAAGGATTAAAAAATTGTATATTATAGGCTGTTCACGTTAAAATGAGCACTTTTAAAAGCCCTGCTTAGTGTCTACTTGTATACACATTGTGTATTATTCCGCCTTATGTAAAATTAATATTGCCATGGGCCTCATCACTTTATTTATTCTTTGGTCAAGTGAAACTGTTAAATTATTAGAAAAGTAAACATTGTAAAAACCTGCTAATTTTTACACGCTGATGCATTAAAATAACAGAAAGCGAAATAAATAATTTAAATTATAACAAATGGTTACCTAACGGGTTTTATTCGAACCTTAAGACATGGAACTACTTTACACCTATCATTACTTTGTGCGCCCATTGAAGTATATGCAGGCATGGGCAGTGACTTTTTTTCTAAGGTTGATTTCAAAAGTGCCAACATTATCGTGAACAGCCTTTAATCGAAACGTAACTAGGGCTTTGAACGTGCTCACGTTAACGTGAACAGCCAACCACGTATTACTACAGGTCGCGTTACATTCAGTGCCGGATCTAGAGAGCCATCAAGGAGAGAGCTACTTAAGGAGTGGAACACTGTACATTAAGGTCAAACCAAGTGCTCATTTGGAAGCAATATGTTTAATGCTACATATAAATTAAAATAATTGGTGGTTTTTGTATCTAAACCATTTTTATCAATGTTTTAATATTGCACTATGAACAATGCAATTAAATCAAAAATTAATATTTTATCCAGTGTAAAATCGAGCTTTAAGTCAGGGGATCAAGTCTCCTGGCCTCCCCTCCACCCTTCTTCCTTGCGTCAGCCATTGGTTTCAATTTCACGTACGTGTAAGTAAAAAGTGATTTTTTTATCGGTGTATTATGATGCTTCATGTAAGCGTGTAGTATTTGTGTACTGAATAAAAATGTCGAGTGTAAGTATTGTTGCTTTTTACGTCGAAAACTATGGCAATGCAAGTTATGTGGGCGTGCATGTGTTTTAAACTTAACGTGACTAAAGCAGATTGCTAAAGTATGGCGCTCGTGATTTACACAAACTTGGAAACCATTTAGTAGGTCACCATGGCCTACAGAAGAAAATGTCTCTGTGAGATGCAGACATGTCTTCGTATCTATGTGAATTAATCGTATGCAATGATAAACTTTGAGCTGACTAAGAAGTTAAATTGTGTTTCATGAAGCAGGCGTACTAGAAAATTGCAAACTTAATGGTAAACATTTTACCTTCCATGCAATGATTTTTATATCTCTGTGAAACGGAATTTAAAAAAATGGTGGCAATGTAAATCTCCATAAACGTTTACGAATTTTAAACTAAAATATTATCCTAGCGTGACTTTTATTTCTCCCTGGTCCTTATTTCCGGAAGGGGGAAAAAAAATATGCGCTACATTAATTAAACACTTGAGCAGACGTCATCGTGTAGATAAAATCAAACCAATGAAAAACATAAATAAAACAACATAGTCCCTATTCTGATTGGCCAGTGAGATGACGTGGCCACATTTCACGTATAAACTAAATACTGACAAGCTTTTTCATCACGTGAACGTTACGTGAAATGATCGTGATAGTTGTTTCTAAAATACATTAGCCAAATGGTAGCTGGCTTACGTGAACGTGTTACGTTTTACGTGAAGTCATCATAATACTGGCCTACGAGGGAAGACGTGGTAGAGCGCGTGCTTGAGCTGCACTGAAACCACTTTGAGTGTCCCGACCTTGGGCTGCTTTCCTGCCAGAGTAGGCAGGCTACTATCATATGCGACGCGTCAATAAGATTCCAAATTATAACAGTGTTTATTTTAACAATGGCTGGATTTTTTATAATTACCCTACAGCATTTTTATGTAATCAGATAACATTCAAATTGGTAAAAAAAAGTGTTAATATTAAACGGCTTGTCTTTTGAAAATTAAGATGTTTACCATTCCATTACTGTTGACCATGTGGCTTTGACAGTTGTATTGGTGTACGAAATGTCAATGTTGAGTACATGCACAAAAACGAAAATCTGAGTACCTTATCCTTTGTGTATGCCCCAACCTTCCCCTTTTTCTAATAAACGTCTTTTATTTGATGCGGCTAAGCTGTTCATGTCTCAGGGTCCCTGAGGGTCCGGGGGACAAATAACATTTACTGATCCTCTTATCTTAATTTTAATGCGAAACTTTTCAAACCCTTCACACACCTTAGAAAAAGAAACCTCAGAGGCCATGAAGTGTATGTATTAAAAACCATGAATCACTGACAATTAATTCAATTCTAATATTACCCATATAAATTAGTTACGTCCACGTACCCGAAATATCAACTGTAATTTTAATCTAAGGGCTCTTCTATATACCATAATAGAGGTTCATCCCTCAGGTGTTAGTATTACCTTGACTTTACAGGCGAGTCTACTTTGAAGCAGGCCGCGTAGATCTTCCCATACGAAAATTGGCCCTGCCTCAAGTCTATACCTATAACCTTCAGCGACTGCCCATAGGCCTTATTCTAATGAAAGAAAAGAACTTAAGCATTTACTGAAATCTCTTCAACTTGAAAGGGTGTTCGCATGGAATGAGTGGTATAAATGGTGTGAAAACAGATATTTGTATAAACGAAAGTTTTGTCAGATTCGTGCTCTATATCACTGAGGTAATGAAACGTCATTTGAAAAATTCTAATAATTTGAGCATTTTATGTGGCCATTGTATTAGCGGTTGTCTCATAAAAAACGTACATTGTTGTACGTTATGTAGAAATAAACTAAAATAGACTATGCTTAATTTCTGTGTAGCACAGACCATAAAATTCTCTATTGTACGCTCTCTCAACTGGCTCAAATTATTTTGACATAGTAAAAACCATTCATTACAAGTTATTTCACATTTTAATAGACATAGTAATAGAAAAATGTTTCGGATTGCTAGAGTTTCTTTAATTTGTTAATACTAGGAAGTATATTTATAATTCACAGTATACTTTACCTAATCTAGTATTCTATTACTTTAACAAAATAACATGTTTTATCTCAGTTGAAAAAAAAAACCGAATTCAGGCTATTGCCTGTAATTTGTTTCATATAACACAGTTTTTCAACTGACGAACCTTTATTAGAAATTATTATAAAAATGAGTTAAAGTTAGTAATTGAGAGGAAGGAAACAATTTTTCTACTGAAACTGGGAGTCTACTATTTCCGGTTTGTCTTTCATTTACTTATAGTTGACTGTTATACTGCTTTGCTGCAAGGCTGACAGTCTGTAAGAGACTGCAGTCATATCTATGAGAAAATTAGTATTTGGAAAATATACTTACTCAGGACCCTTTACCTTGGACCTTGACCTATGATCTTTAACCCCAAAAAATCAAAAAATTCAAACTATCCAAATAAAAGTATTAAAAAAATCTATTAAAATTTATCAGAAAATTCCTAAAAAGTTATTTAAAAATTATTGAAAAATGCATTTAAAAATCAAATTTTCTGAGGTTTCCTGACCTTTCTGCCCTCACAAATATTAATTAGTCGCCAGAACTCCACGACCCTCGTCCATACCGAGTCAGTCAACTTGGTTCTGTCAGCCATCGTAGCATCCATATTGGATCCAGGTGACCTTGATCTTGACCCCATGACCCTGAATGACATTAAAACACTAGAAAAATACATAAAAGTTAGCAGGTATATTACATTACAGATTACTACTAATATATTGGATGCATGTGACTTTCACCTTGACCCCATGAGATTGAATGACCTTGAAAACAAAACTCGTTAAAAATATATAAAAGTCAACAAGCATATTATGCTACAGACTACTATCACCATATTGGATTCAGGTGACCTCGACGTTGACCCCGTGGCCTTGAATGACATTGAGAAATAACTCTAAATATGCATAAAAGTTAGCAAGCATATGCCATTACAGACCACATCCACCATTTCGAAAGCCATTAATCTTCACCTTGTTCCCATGATCTTCAATGACCTTGAAAACCAAAACTCGAGAAAAAATACATAAAATTCAGCAAGCATATGTTACAAACTACTACCACAACATTGGATGCATCTGACTTTGACCACATAATCTTGAATGACCATGAAAACTAAAAATCGAGAAAGATACGTAAAAGTCGACAAGCATATGACATTACAAATTATCACCATATTGGTAGCCAGTGCCCTTGAATTCATGACCTTTTATGACTTTGAAAACAAAATCTGTAGAAAAATACATAAAAGTCAACAAGCACATTATGTAACATACTACTAACACCATATTGGATGCAGATGACCTCAACCTTGATCCCATGACATTGAATGACCACGAAAACAAAAACTCGAGAAGAAATCCATAAAAGTCAGCAAGCATATTACATTTTTAGACTACTGCCGCCATATTATATGCGGGTTCCCCTGACCTTGACACCATTACTTGGAATGACCTTGAAAAAAAAACTCGAGAAAAATTCATCAAATTCAACGATCAGATTATTACTGATTACCACCATAGTGGGTGCAAGTAACCTTGACGTTGACATAATGACCTTGATTTACCTTGAAAACAAAAACTCGAAAAAAGTTACATGAAACCTGCTTACAGTAAACCTGGTTCCAAGGTACTGTACGAGAAATGCACTTCGCCTTTACAGGTCTTCGCATGCCTAAGTAGACTATCTTTACGGCTGAAGTGCTTACCGTACCTGTCATACAAATATGACATACGACAAGGATACTTGGCACAATTAAAGCACTCATATTTCCGTACATTATAGTCGAAAGTAAATGCCGTATAAAAAAGTGACACTGATGACGTCGTAGTGGTTCAGGCAAAGACTCGGGCAGGCCTAGTGGAGATGTAGGTGCTGGAGCCAAAGATGCAGGTAACGCCGGCAATGATCTTCTAGGTACCACTCCTGAAGAAGTCGATGACACTGCCGTAGCTATTGTTAGCTCTGGAGTGCCCGAAGACATCGCAGATTCAGAATAAGGCTTAGATGCGAAGAGGCGAAGATAGCCTATACGATCCGCTTTTCACGGCAGCTGCTGTCAAACGAAACCTCTTAGATTACCTCCCTATTGCTTATAATATACGAGTATGCGTGTCCTATGAGGTCATATTGACTTTGGACTAATCGTACTGCATCATTAACACATTGTGCTGACACCGAGCGGACAATCAACGAGTTTCCACGTGATTGCAGTTGGCCAGTCATGTGAGGGGGGGGGGGGCGTTGGGCTGGTAGTGGAGGTAGTAGTGGAGTCATTTTGGAAAAATTTGGTCATTTTGAAGTCTTTTTGGTGGTCATTTTGGAGTGAGTTGGCAGTAGTCAGTTGGAAAATTGGAATATTATATTTTGTGTTCTTTGTGTCTAAGCGCGTGTGTGGGTTGCAAAAAATATATTTCCAATATTTTAAAATACGATTATATAGTCCTGCCTCCAAAAGCTGAAAGGTGAACAGTTTATTTTATAATCTCGCTTTAAAAAGGTACATATCCAGGTCCCTTGGTATATTTCGTAGTTTCCTGGGTAAACTATATTTACGGTTTAGAATAAAAGTGCCTATAACAACAGCAGGCTCCCACTACGCTTCGCCATTGGTCGATGCACAACTTGGACTTTGTACTGAACAGTGCAGTACCGTGGCTGGCCACCACCATGCTTTCCAATCGGTCGTCGCCGCGTGAAAAAGGACTCTTCGTACAGACTGCCCTCTCATGTCGATAAGAATTATGAAAAAAAGGTAAAAACCCGATCGCAGAATCAGCACTGGCGACAACCAGTTAGCGATGAAACAGGTCGTGGCTCCTTTGTCGTCGAGGGCAAAGGAAGCGTTTCCCACATCTTCACGCAGAAAATCTTCAAATAGGTACGCCTACATAAAAAAATCGACTACACCATTTAATTTCTACTTGCGTGCGAACGTATTCTGTGATCGTGTGTTGTAGCTGGTCAACATATTTTAAAATTTTTTTATCGGCAGATAAGCGCTTCGCGTTCATGTCACTTGCGCAGTCTACATTGACATTCACAGATGCCCACTGCAGACGTCCTTAAAATTATTTTAAAAAACCGCGCGCGCGTGTGTGTGTAGATATGTATATTTATGTGGCATACCCATAACACCAGACACTATCTCCATTGACTTTAACTAAGAGTTGTATAATACTGCTGCGCGCAGTAAATGTTGAAGCTCTTACATATATCCATATCTGATAACCCTGACGACAATTGTAATACATAGTGGGCGATGTGAGCACTTTTGAAAGACCTTCCATTAGGAATAATAGTCAGTAAATATTTTTTTATTTCAGCCTTAGACGCTAACATCCGACTGCGGTGGATAATGCACACTGTTTTTAATAATTTCATGACAATATTTTGTAAAAAGGTTGTTAAATGATAAATAATAGCTTAAAGGTAAACGTAACTTAGGGCCTCACAAGTGCTCACTTTACCGTGAACAGCTTATAGATGCAAAACTAAGGTTAAGTCATTAAAAGCAACTGTAGAATAAGATTGGAATAAGTAAGCTGAAATAAATTTGATCTTAGTTATGATCTCGTGGTACTTAATAGATGTAGAAAAATAACGTATTAATACCTAGGCAAGTTTGATGGCATTATTAGTTGCTATTGTAATTGTAAAGGGCTCTTTAACGTCCCCCGGTTTTATGCTTGAAAGCTTAGCAGGGGACGGCTTACAGACTAACTTATAATCTAACTAAAATTAACACCCATACCTTACCTGGGATTCGAACCCAGAGCCTCCCGCACCCCAGATCGGTGGTTCACCAACCGACTGCGTCACGGAAGGTTGGTTCTTAGTTGCAAGATAGCCATTGAAAGTTCAGAAGTCGTTCAATTAAAAACAAATATACCTGGGCGAGAAACAACTCATCAAATGTCCGTAGAAAACCCTAATGTCTTAATTTAAAAAAAAAACATTATTAGTATTAATAAGTTTACAGACGTTTGTGTGTCCGTGTATGGAAACTCAGACGTAGGTGTTTACAAAATAAAGTGCCAATTATGGTTTCGTTTCAAATGGATGTTAACTTATTCCTCCACCCATCACGACGGAAAATAATTTGCTGTCAAATCTTACTTATCAGGAATTCCCGCAGATGTAAAGGTCATTCATAAAACATTTAAGATGTCCTTTCCGTTGTGCTATTAGCTGGGCACTTTCTATTCCCATTAACGTGAAATGGATTTTCGTGAAATGGAAGCCGAAGGTAAAGCGGAAATTGAGAGAATTTCCCGCCATCCTGAAGAAAGGGACGTAGGAGCAAGAGGTGATAAATATCTAATACTCTTTGACATGGGGAGGAAATTATATTTCGCTCCCGACCTTACAACTTTCTGGCTTTGCAGAGTTATACTTCCGCCCCCAAAACAGACACTTCAAGAATTAACCACCAACAGCGAGTTGTTAGTAGGATAAGACCATTGTACATTATCGGGCAGAAACGAATACACAACAAATATTGTAGTACCATATCCGGTACTATCTTCACTGTCCTTACCAGAAAACACGTGGGAACAAAACTTCTATGTAAATTATTTTACGAGAATATAGGCAAGGGAGAGATATATTATTTGAAAACAGTTTCCGTCTTTATGGTTTATAGCAAATGAAGTTAAATGCTTGTGATCTATGTGTACATGTATGTACTTATATACGCTATAATACAGAGAAGGGTGGAATTCGACCAACACAATTTCGTGAGAGTCCATATGTAAAATCATGTGGGAAATTTCTGGCAAACTTTTGAACTAAACTGAATATTAAGGTTGATATAAGACCTTGAAAATCGAGATGTAAATCTATTTTTTTTATGTCGGAAACGAAGTGAAATTGAATTACAGCTCTCCAAATATTACTTTATGTTATCGGGAGATTCATCCTATGAGCAAACTCTCATTAATACGTCCTACCGTAATTAAAATAACAGTGGTGTCAAACCTCTTGTCGTATACAACTTATTTACCTTAAGTAATTAGAAATGTCTGATTATGGTTTCTTAAGAAATTTGACGTAAATAACAAAAATGATCCTCTCGTTGCAACTGCCCGGGACACACTATGGTCGTGTAAAACGCACACAAATATCGGCAGCAGTGATATATTCATTTCCAGGTGCGTAAGAAATACAAAAAGCTCATGTGGGGAATCACACGCCGACTGTGGCCAGAAACAAACAGGCAGGTCCAGTACTTAGGGTACATGTTGTTTACAGTAAGTGTTGAGAATGTCCTCTGCAATTTTCTGTGCAGTGGACACAGCACAGCGCAGCAGAGGCGCAAGTAGGCCACTTGCTGTGCCACTGTGTCGCTGCAGTTGGAACTTTGTGTGCGTCTTACACGATAACAGTATGTGCAGGACAGTTGCAGCAAGATGTCAATTTTTGTTACGTGATAAACAGGCATCAGATAATTACAATTCTTGACAGTATCGAAGTTGCGTACAGTAACAGGGTGGCTACCCCTGGTATTTTCACTACGGTGGGAAATATTAATGAGTGTTTGCCCATAGGTTGACTCTACTGATAACAATAAAACAATATTCTGATAACTGTAATTTAATTTAACTTCCTTTCTGATATTTTCCAGCAAAATAAAGTTTAAAAACACGTTTTAATATTTAGTTTAGGTAGAAAGTGTTTCATATATTTCCCACTTCATTTTATGTAAGGTAACCTCTCACCAAGTTTATTGGTCGAATTCCGCCCCATTTTGTATACTCTATGTACGTAACAACATAAATAACACTAGAGTAAGCACACCAGACTTCTGTATAGTTTTCACACATTTTATGAAGCTAATATTTTGATGGAAGCCTTGAATGTTTTTAGGATAACCTATTAAGACATAAACAATACAGAACTTTTCACACCGATTATAGCTTAACAGGGAATATTGATTTAAATAATCAGTGAACTTAGTTTTCAGTAATTTTGAGAGTAAATGCCATTTCACACGATAAAATATTTATTGACTTCAATTACTTGAATTAAGTATTGAACTATAAAAACATTTTCATTTGATTTTCAATAAATTGCATTCAATAAGCTTTCAAGTCTCCACACGAAAATTTATCACAAACTTTTTAATGAAACCAGTTTTAAAAATACCAAAAGTAGATTTTTAGACTTATCTACGTCGACTTATGCATGACACGAAAATAATATTGGTTAAACCACAACAAGTTTCCTTTATATTATTGTAATTTTCATTTTAAAAATATCCGTCCTTACTTTGTAACAACTCTAATGTCACCACGCGACTCTAAAACGTGATTAAGTCCATTAATATTGTCAGAAAAACTGTGATCGACTGTCCATATTTTGGATATGAAAAAGTATAGAATTGTTGTAAACGAACATCGGAAGGAATATGAGACGTGTAAGAAATTTAATGAGAAATCATGACGTTCGTATGACGTCGTATAGCATTCAGTGAATTGAATTCAATAAAAATTGAAGGCAATTCGAAGATAAATTTAATCGTGTGAAATGGCCTTTAGCATAGCTCGAACAATGGAAATTTTAACTGGAAAAAATACACGTAATTTCCACAAAATTAGGAGTTGATTAGTGCAAAACTGATGCAAATATCGTAAAATGATGACAAATCAGACACATGAGTCTATAAATTATTATCAGAGCTGAATGAAATCTAGTGTGTTAGCAGTATCTGTCGAGGACATTTTGTGTCGTATTGAGAATTCCTGTCGTCTACAATTTTAACAAATATCGCTGTATGAATAATTAATCTAATATATGGTATTTAAAGAGCTGTTATTTAATTACCGTCGAATTCGATACATAAAATTACATCAAATCCCATCATTTTATTATATTTCCTAGCTATAATTTCCTTTCAAAATGTTGAACATACAAGTATACAAGTGCAACATGTCGTATTTCAATAAATGTCTAATCGCTTCAGTAAAATGTTATGTGCTGACTGTACGTAACAAATGCATGATAGTAAACAGTCCTTTACATACGTCATTGTCATTGACAAAGCACTTGAAAACTGAAGAGGCTGGAATTCGGAAATTATTCATACGATTTCGACTAAATACGTTATTCAAGTTGTGCTGGCGAAAGAACGTAACATTTAAATAATTTTGCCACACCAGAAACTTATTTTCAAAACTGCGGTTGTGGATATATTCTAGGACTATATGGCATATCTCTAGAACATATATAAATTTTGAATTAAGCTTAGAGCGTTGGCAGTACCGAATGAAATTATTTAGCTCTGTTACTTTGGCAGATCATGCCACATAAAAATTATAACGTATATATTGTATCTCAAAGACTAATTCCCACAAAAAATTCATTGCCAAAAGTAGTGTTATAGGAAACACGTACAAATTTATGGAATTCAGATATAAATCGTTTCTTTCCACCTTAAAATTATTATATATTTTTATTGTTACACTTACTGAACTGTGTGTGGTGTCCTAATAATTCAAATTCTTGAAATACCTTCATCGAGCATTCTGCTTACCTGGCTTCTTTGGCTCAGCAATTTTGGTCACAATCATCTCATTTCGCACTGCAGTTATTGGACTTCTTTTAATTTAATATTTTACTTATTAACACAGTAAATATTTCCGTTACTTATTATATGCTATATAACACTTTCGTCAAGGTATTCGTTAAATTCATAACCTGATTTTTTTTTTCTTCGCATTATTACCTTCTAATGATATCTTCCTTACAGGAAATACTTTTCATTTTGCAATTAACCCCTTTCTTTCAACATGTCTGCCAGTCATGACATGTTTATCATACACTGTTATTATGTTCTATATACTTCTTCACCTTAAATTCTTCCTAAAGATATCAAACTTTTAAGTCACGTATCCCCTTCCACATTTTTTTTCCGCAACCTCCCAACCACGTGATTACTACTTGTGATTTCGGACCTGACGTGTCTTAACATAACAAAATACAACCAACTGTAACCAAATTCAACTATATGTAACCGATAATTACAACTTGTTTTCGCGTGTGTTCATCCACCACATAATATAAAAAAGTAGGAACGAATGCAACGAATTATAATATGGCTAAATATTATCAAGTACTTTAAGAAATTATCAAGTATAATTTAGCCAAATGTGACCAAAAGTGATTATAATTATGTGAATTAATGTTACCGGAATGATTGAATATAACAGAATATGGCAGAAAATGACCCAATGTAACCAAGTGTGAACAATCTAGCTCATGGTTATCAAACATGACCATAGAGGACTGCTATTGTCAAAACATGTTTAATTATTATCCGATGTATCAAAATGTGACCAAATAATACCGGTTGTAACCAGATAACACATAATGATCGAACATTATAAGGCATTTGATGAAATGTGACCAAACAAAATCAAGTTTGCCAATTATGACGAATCGCATCAAAAGAAATATAATATTTTCACATCATAAACTGTGAACAATGTTAACAAAAGTAAGTTCACGCATACCGATGCGACAAAAACTACCAGACTGACAACTACTGACCAATAGTCATTAAAAGTTGTTCAAATATTATTGGACTTGACTAAACTTGGCTGAGTAATAAAATAATATGATTAGCTCTAATCTAAAGTGGCTAAACACAAAATAATATGCATATTCGAATATTACCAAATACTGTGAAATTTTAATGAAGAAGTGACGTACAGAAAATATTGTTGGGTAGAGATCACGTTTTAACTGCGCATTAAAATATTTCCTGTTTCGAACACAGGACTACTTTTTTCTCCAACAGCTCTATCAAAATTAACGTGGATACAATTTGATGCAATTAAATCATCTATGTAATTGTCTTCTAAAACATTTATACACTTCCTCTAGAAAAGATTTAAAGTAACTAGACTGAAGTTGTTCAAAATATAATATTTTTCTGAATGCTTGGGTATCTTGAAAGAGTAAACATAGACAACATACTATCCAGTGAAATTTCTGTTGGTAAGCTGCCATTGGGTGGGAAATTTTAAAAGGGCGTGTACTAAGTGTCCAGGTGAGCCTAGAATGCAGTATATTAACAACAATCGCGGCTGCTTTGGCGCAATTATGTCACTGCGGTAATTAGTGGGATATGTGTTATTTTAGTGATGAAGTAAGTATTCCTCAGATGTATACAGCCAAGTTTAATTCTTTTGGAGCGAACTTCGCAGTGTAAATTCTAGATATGACATGTCATTTTTGACACTTGGAAACGAGAAACTATGTATCGGATGAAGAGGAGATATTAGGAGTGGGTACGCCGCAGAACATGCAATCAGATGAAATAGTTGAACAACACAGGCATGCCAGAAACCTCTTTCTTGGGATGATTTTGATGGTAGGTTTGCCCTTTGTGCCCCTTGTGCGGTTTCTTGTCATACTGCTTGGTCTTAATACATTTTGATCACCGCGCTCTCTTTCTCCCAGGTATCGTAAATGAAGAGAAGAAGAGACACAGTTTCCTAAAATTAATACAAATTATTATTTTTTGAATATTTAAAAAACTATATTTGATAAAAAAAAGGAAATATTACCCACTAAGACGTTTATAATATGGCATATAAAATTACGTTTGCGTAAAAACGGAAGACGGTATTCTAGTGCATCTGTTTGTATGAACGAAAATAAACATTGCAGTTTGGTAATTAACAAAATATATTATTGACTAAAAGAAATTTGGAATTGAAAGGCATTTAAACTTTATACACGTACTCAAGTATCTTGCCTGAATGAAGAATGAAGGTCTCCTTAGCAGCCTGCACACATTGCTGTAGTATACAAATCTAACTGCGATATTTACGCTTCTAGGAGGAACAAGTAGGCACCAGAGTGGCAGTTGATTACTTATGCCTCTTTCTCTGACGTACAACGTGATGACGTCTCAGCAACCTCTCTGGATGCCGTAGGTCTTGACATTATATAGCCAATAGGCTCATCCAGTGGCGTAGGCAGGAGTTTATATTGAGGGAGGGAGCAGGTTGTTCATCGAGTACAAAACTTTTCAGCTGAACAACATTAGATGTGAACACCAGCATTTCTCATTATTTTGCTACTTACTTTTACTGTTTTATTACACCGGAAACTAACTTCTCAATTTGTTGATTTGTTTTAATATGCCCATAATAATTTTTTTGGGAGGGGATAAGGAGTTGAGCCTGGTCTCTCCCTCCCGTACACTCGTCCTGTAAACGCTCCTGCCCATTCATCTGTTTGATTTATCACGTTTCGTGTATGTATTCATCGTATTACGTAAACATGCCTACAACGCAATCACGAAAGGAACTGAGGAAAGAAGGCAGGGCTTAGCGAAGCGTACCTCCGTGCCCGGGACACATTCTATTCGATACCTCTATAATCGTACGCGGCAATAGATTTCTGCGGTATTTTCTTGCAAGGGTGGTCTGCCACCGCCTCCCCCCCCCCCTCCGCGTTGTGGTTGGTCGGCCGCCATGTTTGTATTTGCAGCCTCTGCTACGGTGACGTAATTTCCTGTGTGGACAATATCCGCGCGCCGTAAAGCATAGCCCTGCGGTGCGACACGTGGCTGGAATGGCACGCCGAGCCACCTCCCCCCCCCCCCATCCTTTTCCACTACCTTTTCACGTTTCGCCCACCATCCCTCTTCGACCTGCTCACACCCTCTGGTGCTCGATCGCACACCCCTCCACCCCTCCCCACAATTCACGGCAATTCACAGGCTGGGCACCGCAGACACGAACAGCCCCTCACCCTCCGGTCACGTGCCCTCGATGCCACCGAAACATCCCCATAATCTCCATCGAGCCGACTAGGGCTGGTCACACCATAACTTCCCCGGACGCTTGCACATGAAAAGTATTCATTTCCTCCGCCGCATTGCTACCCACTAGTGTTGCAAACATGAACGTTTAGTAAAAGTGTTGGCCACTGTATACCGAGAGGTAAAGATCGGATTTTTTTTTTAACAGCCGTGATTGTATTTGGGATTTTAGTAAGGCCATTCCGAAAGTGTATATGAATTTTGTATCCGTCTCTTTGAGTCGTCATACATTAAAATATGTGTATTTATATTACCAGTAGGAGTTCTTGTCTCTAGAATGTTCAAAAATTATTTTACGCCCTACAATAAATGCATTACAGACGAAAACAATAATTTCCCAAAGTCTTCACTTGGATTAGGCTTTGGTCGCGTGACTGCAATGAATAAATTGATTATAGCTGGAGAAGAACTAAGAAATTTTGTATGGAGCATTACCAGAAATAAATGTTTGTACTTAGTAGTATTGAATTAATTTCGTTCATTTAGAATTTGTAGTTTAAATAAACTTAAAAAAGTGGAAATTATATGTGTTGCAGCAGTAATTTTAAGTAATAATAATAAATAATACCTATAAGGTGCATATATTCATTGTTGAAATACCATTAAAATCGGTATTTACGTCATTAACTCTAAAGACGTTCCGCGGTTACAGTGCGGATGTACTTCGGTTTGCGACAAAGTCGAGACAAAGTCGAGAATGCAATCGATAACCCGTTGTTCATATTCACGGAAAAGTCAAACACATTTTGAAAGAGATGGATGACTGATAGTATAAATTTCACGGGTGCTTAAATACTAACATTCTATTGATACGATTAGTGTGTCAAGAATCCAGACAGTATGTGGGTGGGTCAAAGAATACACCAGTCCCAAATATCGCAAATTTAAAGTTATACAGTGTTTATGGCTTCCTTGTCTATATTAATATTACTCGTCTTGTTGGTAGTTTTTAAAAAAATGTCCTATGTGTAGAAAAGATATTTGATCCATGATTTTCATTTTGTTTTGCAGTAACCATGCTATCGATTTCTTGACCTGTGCGAGCTGGGGAAATGGGAAACGGAACAACAGATAGCGGCGATCTATAATCCTACTTCGGAAACATACCCAATTGTTCCATTGGGACTCGGATCTCTGACAGTTTACATTTGGTTGTAGTAACGCAGAGTAGAGTAAAATCCTTCATGTGATTACAAAAAAAAACATAAATTAAGTTTCAGAATAACATGATAAAGATTGCTAAGACACTGTCCTTAAGTGACAATGGTATAAGGAATTTGTTAGCGCGTTGTCTCAGTGACCAGATATTTTAATCACTGTACGTTGTAACGTTTTCTGCAGCAGTTTTTCAGTTTTTTTCTTTTTCTTTTTAAATTTCAAGGCCACTTTCACAGCGCTGAAACAGTGTCACGTTCATATTTTATGATAAAATAAAGAGTAAATTTCAACTTAAAATTCTGTGTAAAATTTTAACAAGTAAATTAATTAATGAAGTAAAGTTAATTAGAAGAAATGCGGGGTTTATTAGTGTAACCTATTTACCGCTTAAACAGGACCGTTAGAAGCAACCACTAATTTGACAAATACTTTTGTTTATCTCATCTTTGGCGTCTCATATCCGTGGATCTGTGGGGAATTGTTAAGAGCCATTTTCGGTCTAGCAGAAGGTTAGAATAAAACGAGACGTGGAAGGAATGTTTTAAAATGTGTTGTGTCGGCTTAAACCTTCTGTATCATTTCTAGAAGGAATGTATTTCAAACACCCGTTCTAAGTTAATGCCAGTGTCGATAAGTAGACGCGTTTTTAAAAAGTATCCCACGGCAATGTAGTAGTGAGAGCATTAATCTCCAACCGCGGTGGAGCTGGCACAACTCCCAGCGGGAGATGCCTCTGAATGGTTGCACGTGAGAAGAAAGACAGAACATATTAAAATGGCACCAGTACCCAGCTGAAGGCCATAACTGGTCTTACTTGCTAGAATATGAAATAAATTTGGAACATAGTCGAAACATAAAATTTGTCGTTTTATAGAAATTAAAAAAAGTTAAATTTTAAAATTACAGAGGCTTGAAATTACATTTTGCTATAAACTTTAAATAATTACATTATAGTTTAAAAATGCCTAAAGTTCCAATTCCCGTGCCTCCACCCTTGAACCACTACCCTGCCATCCTCTCCGGAGACAAAGGGGCCGACGGTTGTTGTCGTTTTTGTGAGGTGTCCGTCGTGTATTTGATGTTTGTGTCTGTGTTGTGATAGTGTCAGTGTAATGTTGTTTGTGTAGGGTGTAGGTGTTGTTCTTTTAGTTTATTTGTTTTTGTGTGTATCTGTAATATTGACGTCTTTGTGAGTCGGACGACATCAATATACGAGATGATATTATTGCATATAATTATATGTGATGCACGTGAGAGCAGGATTTTGCCGAGGTGCAGGAATTACTCGAGGTGGGCCAGTTTCTTACTGCTGATACATTCCGGCGCTTCGTCACTCACGCCTTCCCCAACACCTTCATCCGAAGACACCGGGCTCGCTGTGGTGCAGTTTGCTGTTACACTAATGAATTCATACGCTCATTGCCATACCAAATTAGGCATAATGGCTTTCGGTTGAGAGATGCGAAATATGTACACACATGTCCAAAAGGCCGAAAATGATAAGTGTAGTAGATTCCACACTTTACTAAGCGCTTTGGGTGGCACTCGAAGGTGCCGCCTAATTGGGCCGCAGAACTTTGCAATATAAAAATCCATTCAGAAAATTCTCAATATTTCTGAAGGAGGAGGAGAGTAGAGAGATTTGGGTGCCTTGTAACATCGAGGTTTTGAGAGCCGATGAGGGTGAAGCGAGGTAACTATAGAGCAGCGCCGCAATGCAAGGGCGGGGGAAACGGGAGATACCCGAGAAAACCCGCCAACCATCGGAATCGCCCGGTACGATTCCCACGGGCGAAAATCCGGAAGTGGCGCCGCCGGGAATCAAGCCCGGTTCTCCTAGGGGGGAGGCGAGTAGTCTAACCACTACAACACCGTAAACCCCCCCCCCCCCCACAGAAGAAGGTGTCTTTGTGCTTGTGTCGGGATGTTGTATCCATGTATCCGAGCACATGGCTCCAGAGAGACTGGGTGAAGAGCCATACATAACCTCTCTCCGGCATCAGGCTCACATGTGGTACTTGCCAACCCTCGCTCGTGTTCAAGTACTGTATATAAGAAGTACGCCAGTAGCTGCCTCGTGACTTCCAGGATCCTCGCTGTTGGCGTCTGTCTCCATTTCTTGCGTCCTTAGATTGCATCTTAGGTTCGACAACGCGGTAGGTCACTGACTGCTGGCCATTCAGCCCGTTTGGGGCCGAACACAATGTTTCATTAAGAAGTACCTCTGTTGCCTATGGAAACTCTTTTATTGCTACACATATAAAGAATTTTCCTGCAGTGCTTCCAAAATTTTTTTATTTAATAACACTGAATTGCTTTTTATTTAGAACAAACTTCTGCGAATTCGTTCAAGTAACCAGTACGAACTTAGCAAACTTATGGCGTTACGTTATTACTGATTCCTTTGAAATGTAAAATAAATTCACGTTAGTCACTAAATCAGATGTAAATAATCTGAATGTGAAAGGAAACCACATAATACAGCGACAGATCTCCTAAATAACACATTTAATTTCTTATGTTCAGTCTAACAGAATTTATAGTTTTTTTTCGTACGTTTATAAAGGAAACATTTAATGTTTTCAAATGTTTTTTCCTTACTACCTCATCAGCAACACTTCCCACAGAACAAAAATAATTTCATCAACCACCGACGCTTTCCGTGATTTCTATATTAGTTTTATTAATATCAGTTTGTAAGCAAACATGGAACTAGCAGATGTCACTTACAGTTCGTCTTGGCTCACCCTCTAATCTCTAGTTTCACGAATACCTCAAGTCTATGTATTTGAAATCACAAGTATTGTCGCTGTTCCTTGAAAAGAATAGACAGATATTTGGGCCGCCTTTCACAACTGAAGTCATTAGCTGCGATGGAAATTAAGCAAAATGAAACTGAAGTGGCGAATGGAATGCAACTGTGGGAGAGACGGGAAAACCCCAGAGAAAACCTATCGGCTAAGGCAACATGCAAATATTTCAGTATGATCCCGTCGTGAATCACACACGGTTCTCCCAGGCGTGAGGCAAGTGATCTAAACTTATCTATTAATTAACTATTATTAACTGATATTCTACTCTTCGAAATTATTTTTTAGTTTTAACTAAAGATATTAAGAGTTATCTTGCTCTACTGATTCCGGATGGAGCAGTCTCAAGTGGGAATTCGTTTGTGACTGTACTTCAGGATCAACACACACACATATATAAACATATTGCACATATATGTGTATATATACGGTATATTTGGTATGATTGTCAATAAATATATTTTATTGTAGCCTTAGATGTCAACTTTCTGTTCCGGTGAAATATCTACACCATGTTTATACATGGCTATATTTATTGTAGCCTTAGACGTCAACTTTCTATTCCGGTGAAATATCTACACCATGTTTATACATGGCTATATTTATTGTAGCCTTAGACGTCAACTTTCTATTCCGGTGAAATATCTACACTATGTTTATACATGGATATATTTATTGTAGCCTTAGACGTCAACTTTCTATTCCGGTGAAATATCTACACTATGTTTATACATGGCTATATTTATTGTAGCCTTAGACGTCAACTTTCTATTCCGGTGAAATATCTACACTATGTTTATACATGGCTATATTTATTGTAGCCTTAGACGTCAACTTTCTATTCCGGTGAAATATCTACACTATGTTTATACATGGCTATATTTATTGTAGCCTTAGACGTCAACTTTCTATTCCGGTGAAATATCTACACTATGTTTATACATGGCTATATTTATTGTAGCCTTAGACGTCAACTTTCTATTCCGGTGAAATATCTACACTAGGTTTATACATGGCTATATTTATTGTAGCCTTAGACGTCAACTTGCTATTCCGGTGAAATATCTACACTAGGTTTATACATGGCTATATTTATTGTAGCCTTAGACGTCAGCTTTCTATTCCGGTGAAATATCTACACTATGTTTATACATGGCTATATTTATTGTAGCCTTAGACGTCAACTTTCTATTCCGGTGAAATATCTACACTATGTTTATACATGGCTATATTTATTTTAAAAAGTAGTGGTAGGATAAAAAAGGCTGATAGGAAAAAGAGGTAACTAGGGCCTCAAAAGTGCTACCTTTACCGTGAACAGCACGTGTGTGTGCGTGTGTCTGTGTGTGAGAGAAACTTCCCCTGGCATGATTCAAGTGATGCGTCACTTGCACAATCGCTTCTGAGACAAATACGAATTTCCTTGACTGCCATACGCGGGATCTGAACCCAGAGCTTCCTCGAACGCGAACCAACCACACCGCACGGTAGCTCCAGGACTACGTGGGTCGCCCGGGAAAGGTGCAATTAAATACTGAATTTTGAATTTTAATTTGCATAACAGAAGGACACAGTTCTGCAGTTTGCGTTAGATCACGTAAATATATTTCGATCATTTTGAATATAATTGTCAGAAGCCCTTCCCTGTTTTTCTGTATTTTTTATCTTCATTCGGCTTGTAATGTTTGGGTCGTTCTTTCTGATTTTCCTCCACATTTTGATGAGTAGTTCATTAAGATCTTTTAGCATAAACTCTTTTACCATTACATCTTTCACAATGCCCAATGTTAGTAAAATTGAAAAGGTAATTCAGTCCAACAATTTTCAGCATCAAACCTTTAGTAAGATGTTAAAATCGTAAAATTAATTTTCTTCACTCCTACCCAAAATTTCTGAATGAGTACGAGATAGTGTTTACTCAGGACCATAATCACTTACTGGCGAGGTAGATTTAATTTTAAAACAACTCAATTTAACACGAAACCAACTGCACAGCACCTAGTGCACGCACAGCTTCAATAATTCTTTGTTTAGGTCAATAAAGTACCTATTTTTTCATGACCAAACAACTATGTACTATTTATCCGCTAAAATATTTGGTTTTCAGGCATATTTTGTTGACCCAACAGTAGGCTGAGGTACATGAATTGGTTTGACAGAAGCCAACACGGTATTTCCCATGCACGAACCACAATTCTCTATTGATTGGCCGCTGCCACAGAGAAAGGTTTTCTCCCTAAGTCAGCTGGGTTGTAGTAAATTATACGGTCTAATGCGATTAAGTCATAAAAGGAACACAAGAGTTTATATACGTTACTGAAGACTGAAACACCACCGAATTAACTTGTGATATAACGTCTCTCTGACACTAGTGTTTCGTCAACTTTCATTGTTTAAAATAAAATAAGTAAATTTCAAATCTTACTCAGCAAATACAATGTTTTGCATGTGCATGTTGTAAACTAACCAGTGGCGGCTCGCAATGACACGTTTGACGCATTGCTTCACTTTAAGTTTAACGTAATTGTTTATTTTATTTATTGGTAATATTTCAATGTGTTTCATTATCCCACGCAGCTCCTCCACAAAATTCAAAACAAAACATTGGTTCTTAAGGTAGTCTTTCAATGAGGGTTTGAGCGCTACTGGTACACACAAATGACAGAAGCGATGGCACGCTATCCACATTATCTGAGCAGCGCAGAACTAGGAAGCTAAAACATGGCGATACAGAAGGCTTTGGACAGGAACGATGCTTGAAAACTGCACGTGTTTTTTTTTTCAGGTTGATGCGCTCTGATACCACGTTATGCAGTGCGTCAAACGCTTCCGTCACGAGCCACCACTGAAACCGCAGAGTGAATATGTGGTCGAGTTATGATGCTAGCTGCGCACAACCAGCCTACGTAATCTCGCACTGAAATGCCACTCTCCGCTGATACGACTATCGCAAACGACGTGGTTGGGATATGAAGTTGGGACACCGTTTAGTAAACAAGTGCTTTGCGATTTTTGTATACTTCCTTAAAAATCAATATTTTTATGCATTGTGAATAAATTCAAAATGGTAAAAGTATTGTTTTCACATAGAAGTACTTGTCTTTTGAAGATTAAGATACAAACAAACACGTTAGTGACTGTTGACGATGTGACTTTGATAGTTGTATTGGTGTGTGGTAGGCCAGTGTTGGGTACATGCGCAGAAGATAATAAATTCGGTCTACCTCATCTTTAGTGCAGTGATTTAAACCAAACCTTCTCTCGGCTAGTATGGTCTGTTTGCGGTTTCTTCGCACTTTTGGACTCAAACCTTTGAAAAATGACCCCATATATGCCATGTTTGGTCGTTTCATAATTATACCATGTACCACAAGCATTTTATACTTGCGTTAACATAAAGACCATAAAAGTACGCAAGATTAAATGTTATTCATATTTTATCTAACATTTATAATATTTTAATAAAAATTTCTCGTGGAAAATTTAAATTCACTGAGTGCGCACGCATATGGTGCGTTTCCCCTTTGGTGTAACTTTATAGACTCGGTTAATCTTTCTTTGCGTGAAGGGGAGGAATGTCTTAAAAGTATAATTTTATCAGGTGAGTCTTGAGAAAAGTTTGAAGTACCCGCGAATTGACTATATATAGCATGTGTGTGTGTGTGTGTGTGTGTGTGTGTGTGTGTGAGAGAGAGAGAGAGAGAGAGAGAGAGAGAGAGAGAGAGAGAGAGAGAGAGAGAGAGAGAGGACACTTGTGTTGCTGGCGGCTGAGGTGAGGTGCTTGTTGTGCCGGCAGATCCACAACTCGTCAGACAGCCAGGTCGTGCTGAAGTCGGTGAACTTGTCGAGCACAGGCAGGTACCTGTGCGAGGTGTCGGCGGAGGCGCCGTCATTCGAGACTGTGTCGGAGCATGGGGACATGGTGGTGGTGGGTGAGTACTAACAACATGCACGCACGCCCACTAACAACCTGCAACCATGCGCTACTTTCGCAATCACAACATACAGCTGTACTTAATACATATCCCTGTAACTTAGAAGTGTCGCAACTTAAAATACCATAACTTTAGAACCAGCAGAACTAAAACAGTCTTACAGTAGAAACACACAACTTAGAAATACACAATGCAGAACCACATAACTTGCACGTGACGTAGCTTAGAAAGTGATAATTATAATAATTAAAACATAGAAACACGGCATAGAAAATTCGTTTCATAGAACATAAGGCACAGACAGATAATATACAAACGTTATAACTTAGAAAGCCATAACTTTGAACTTTTAAATAATTTAAAACCATTAAAACTTAGAAAGACGACTTAGAACATTCGTACCGTAGAACACACGACACAGAGACTTAAAACCTAGAAACGTTGTAACTTATAAAGCCATAACTTTGAACCATTAAATCGTGAAAAAACACAACTTAAAACTATCGAATAGTAGAATCCGAAAACTTAGAAACGCACAGCGTAGAACCACACAACTCAGAAATATCGAAACTTATAAATGCATGACTTGAAATTAATATTGATAACTGAAAAAAAAAACAGTCGTACAGTAGAAAGACATGGCTTAGAACTACCATAACCTAGACATAAACAAGTTATAAGGCTCACAACAAGTTAGACTCATGTAACTTATAAGATACACAATTTAGAAATTTCTATATTTTAAGTTTCCAAGTTAGTGGCAGGGGCGGGTCAGTTCTAACTCGAAGGGGATGCCGCCTTTATTTATGTGAAAGGGTTAAATTAATTGAAAGGGTTAAATCAATTGAAAGGTTTAATTAAATTGATCGGAAAGGTTAATTGAAATGGAAAGAGTTAAATTGATCGAAAGGGTTAAATTTTATTGAAAGGATTAAACATATTGAATGGGTTGAATTTTATTGAAAGGGTTAAATGTATTGAAAAGGTTAATTTTTAAATAAATTTTTTTTGTTTGGTGCAAGAGTGTACTGAGGGCCAATTTTCTTTCTCTTTTGGGATGGGCAGCAGCTCTGGCAGATGTAGTCAGCACAACGACTGTCACTCGACTGAGGTGAGGAGTGTTGGGGACAGTGTGTGTGTGGGTGTATATATATATATATGTATATATATATACATGGCGAGTTTTGTGAAAGAGTGGCAATAATATTTTTTGAGTAGATATTGCTCATAGATGGTAGATAGGCGATTGTTTCTTAATTTAACAGAAAGAGATGTATAGTTAACACACAAGAAAAATAATTTCAGAGTGTTGAAACGAGTTCTATATATGAATAAATGACACACATTGAATCGCAAATTAAAAAAAAAACACAACTACGTAAATAACATCTGGTGTCGACAAGTGCTAAACGATCACACTTACATAATTATGTTTATCTCCAGTATAAAATGCATTAATTAATGATTTCCTATGAATAAAAAATGTCCCTATAAATTAAATGGCTAACAAACACAATAACAAGATATATTAAAAATGTGACACTACTTGAGATCTCTCGCACATACCTGACAATATTTTAAAACACGCTCATCTGCCTGTGAGACTGGCGAGGAACTTCTAAAATGGAATCCATGCATTAAAAGAAATTTATTTATTAACACACATAAAAAAGAAAACGTTTTATAAACATCCATTTGCTCAGGAGGTCGCTGCAGCACTGACTTGGATATAGGACTTATGTTAACTTATAAGCTGTGTTGATTGTAACCTACATTTGATTATAGACTGATGTGAAAAATTTGGAAATTTTAATGACAATACAAAGTGAATGTTTCCTAATAAATTAAACGGCTAACAAACACAAGTATGTGACAATCATTAAATGTAAAAAAAAACACGTAATGAAATCACACCAGGAGCTCTCCCAAAAAATATCCGTCTACCTCGGAGGCTGGTGAATGAATGACGTGCACCGGCTTATAAGCTGGTGTATATATGTGGAGCATGGTTGGATGCTGACAGGTAACTGAGTAAAAATTTATGAGAAAATTCTGAATACGACTGATTAAACGATTTACACACTGCTCATACACATCCTGAATTGTATTTGGGAAAAAAAGGTGTCCCTACCAAGCTATTATTAACGACTTGCAATTTAAGCAGCGAAACTCACAGACAACAATTTAGCACTTCCAGCTAACACAGACAAATATAGATTTCCAAACTAGCATTTTGAATTTTAAACAGTCATAATAGTGACATCTCCCTCTCATTTGTACATGTACCTTA
This sequence comes from Dryococelus australis, assembly GCA_029891345.1. Taxonomy (NCBI): domain Eukaryota; kingdom Metazoa; phylum Arthropoda; class Insecta; order Phasmatodea; family Phasmatidae; genus Dryococelus; species Dryococelus australis. The sequence goes on along the minus strand of CM056993.1, from coordinate 257,379,537 downwards.
AGTATTTTTAAGACACATCTGTCCGCCTCAGAGGCCGGTGAATCAATGAAGCAGGTTTATGTCGAGAGCCTGACTGAGTTGAAATTTACAATAAAAGCTCTGTATTCGTCCTACAACAAATAACAAACAACAAAAGGATAATGTTTTAACGAAAGTTTCACTTTTAACACAAATTATTTCCATCGAATCGTAGGTAGACTTGAATGACGTGAAGAATGATTTAATCCCGCAAAGCATAATCGTGCAACACTTTATAGAAACATACTATATATTATTTTTAATAATGGACATACTACAATTTTTTTCCATTAAGTTTGTGAAATTCACAGCACTAGTTACCAAAACAACAGTTGAAAATCATACCAAGTTTCGTCGACCGAACTCAGAAACGGTGTTTACACAAAAATTATTTTATTCCCGATGAATTAAAAGAAACTTAGAAACATTTTTTATATTAAAATGAGAACCACGGCTGACAGCGCAAATCGAGTTCCTCGTTACACCTTGACAAGTGTTGTCGTTAATCTAACATGGTGGTGGACAGCTAGAACTGTACACGTCACATCTCACTGAACCCCCTCCCACCACCCTTCACCAGACTGCATCTTTGTTCGAAAAGACAGTTTGTATCCAAGTCGTGCAGCCCCCCCTCCTCCCCAATGCAGAGTTGGTTTTTGGAGGCATGCTCTGTCCAAGCCCACACACCCCTGCTCTTCACTCCCACCCCAGAACACATTTTTATGCTGGCTGGAGAACTCCCTGGTCCAAGCACCACACCTTCGCTGTCGATTGAAGGCCATGAACCCCACCCTCTTCCCTTCTCCACCACCCCAGATGGCGTATTTTGTCCAACAACAACTTCAGTCACTCTTCACCTGACAGGCACCCCTCAACACACCAAGTTAGACTCTTCCAAAATGTTTATTTGTTTGCAAAACTATGCTATATTCATGAATTGTGGACTCTCGCGAAAACTGCCCTGTCTGGTTCTGTGAGAGGAGTACTTATTTCACCCATAAGCCCCTTCCCCTGACTCGCCTTGCCTGGAGCTGGCCAGCAGCCTTCAAACCTTTGTGCCAGGGGATATTTGAAAAATTCTCGCATTTTGGGTCTTAAGTGTCTGAACGTTTGCTGCAAACGAATATATTTAAAAATCTCACTATTTAAATATTGCACATAATTTGTGAGAAAATGTGCAATTACTACATAATCACGATTTAGGCGAATGGCTTCGAATACTAACCAAACAACTTGAATGAAACTGTCAACACACTTCCTCGAAGAAAAACGATGAAATCAATACTATTTTACTTAACACAAATGCAGTTTATCGATCCGAAATAATTTTAACAGAACCTCTGTCGAAAACATATCACAGAGAAAGTTAAAAAAAAATTCTTGTAGGGAACACATGCAGACTAGCTTCAGAAAACCACATTTATGCATCCTAGTCGAATAATGCAAGGTTTACTTAAAAAATAATAGACGTGTGCAATCTTGAAAATAATGGAAAAGGTTTCTACACTATAAGCTATCGCAATAAAATTTTAGTGACTCCCATAGTTAACATTAGTAGAGAAACCGAATTCAAATGTTAATCAATGATTATTAAAAAAGAAATTATTTTATTGACATTCGTAAAAATATTCTAACGCCGATCGTATTGTAAGTTACTAAGGTTAAATAAGTGAAAAATGGAAATATTTCGAAAAATACTGCTATGAATACTGTGAGCGAGGTGTGAACCCCAAGAAAATAGATTAAGATAGCACCTAGCAAGCGTTGCAGGTTGGGGAGCAGCGAGGCGAAGATAGGGTCAGTGCGAATGCATAAACAGGATGGGTAACCGCTGTATGCTGGGTCGACTTTGTCCGTTTTTTTTCTATTTTGTAACAGACCACTAGCCAATGAAGGACGACCTTGCTCCTTTGTCAAGGGAATGCAACACCCTAGCGAACTAACTTCAAGCAACCAGCCTGTCTCGCTCGTGAAAATGACTGGCAGCAATGCTTTAGTTTTATACATGTCCCAGCTGTAGGAATTCTACACTCTTCACACGAAGTGTGAAACACAAAATTAACTGATTTACACAATAAAGGCAGATATTGAGTAAATGCCATTTCTTTGTGTTTTAAATATCTTGTGAAAATCACCAGTGCTTGTTGTTAATACCCATTAAATAGATTTTACATTTGTATTTAAAACTCGTATACTATAAGTAAATTATTTATTTCGTCTTGTCTTCTGTTGACACACAAAATGCTTTGATCATTGCGAATCTCCATATTCTTAACTATGTTAAATATTAATGATTTTGCTATATTAGGTGATATTAATGCAAACTGATTTCTCAGCAAGACAGTATCGTTCGCTGTTATGTAAAGTGCTCAGACAAAGTGATTCGCCAATTGTTACTAACAAACACAAACTCATTAAACCGTGTGAATGGAAAATTATGTTTTGTGTTCATTGAAAATATATTAATTAACCAGGTAATTTTGGTTTTGTTACGTTGTAATGCATTTACCAAGATGTATATGTAAAAAATGGTCACACCCATGAATAAATAAATGTTCTTCACACAACCAAATTGTAAATCTACAATCCCTGGTGGATAAAGTAATACAATTTTTGTAATGTTAACAGTGACTCACTCATTTCTCTAAGATATATGTTTTATAAAATTCCAGATCTACAAACTGTTTGGAGGTAAACAATAAAAAAATGAAACACACATTCTCTTTGAAATACGCTTTTCATATATCCCATTTTGCAAACAAACGCAATGCTTATTTACATATACAAAAATCACACACTTCTTAAAAATATTTATTTATATACAGAAAACACACTCAATCTTCTTTTCTTGGAACAAGGTTGGTAACATTTGGTTGATGTTGTAGGAAGACGAACTTGTTACTCTGAAATCTGTGAGAAATTGTTTATTCACAACGGATTATAGATGAGGCATTGACTCGATAGCTGCTAGAATGGCATGCTGGCTGTTAGAATTTCAGATAAGTTATTTTAAGACACTACCTATCAGTTAATTGCTTCACTCTTGATACAGCTGACAGTTTAATTGCCTTGTAGATGCTATTATATCATTTACCTACATCATTGCTGGTATTGCACATAGCAAAGCTGAATTTACTATGGTATTGAGTGTAGTATTGCACAAAATTGCACAGGAATTCTATAATATCACACAGGGGTACACCAGCTGACTGAACGAAGCGCTGAATTAAGCGTTGAATGAAGTGCTGAAATACAAGAAGTGTAAAGTTTGCAGAGGAAATTTGACATACATGTCGTACTAGCATGAGGCAAGGCTCGCAGTTCAGAGGCTACACACATATTCTGGGTTTTGTGGAGCAGGAAATTTTACAGATTTCTAATTGTATTAAAACCTTGTAGCAAAATATATTTTATCTATATATCGGAGCAATTGAATAGATTTTGGTAGTTCTCGAAACCTTGGTTTTAAAATCCGATGAGGGTGAAGCAAGATGAGTAATGAAGCAGCGTCGGATTACAAGCCTTCTTATCACTAATAAACTTGGATTATTTACCACCAGCGGTGAACGGCTGGTATTATCTGTTGTAAAGTCCACCTACTTCCACGAGCACTAAATTCTTCAATTCTGGTTATTAAGTAAGGTACTATGGTATTGTCATTAAATTCACTAACATTGGATGAGTGTAGGACAGGGAGGGAATTACTTTGAAAATAGGTTTGAATAACGTCTTCCTCTACTGTGAGGGATTTTAAGTACTTACACATTACTGTAATACTGATTCTAATAGGTCGGGGTGAGGTTTTAGTTACATCTATCAAAGGAATTCTGCATCTTTGGAATAAACCGAGAAAAGTCTACGCCACTGTTATGCCTATCGTTAACTATCTGTGTGTCAGTTAGCCTGCCGGCGAACACACTAGCCAGTATCTCGTATCTGAGATTTGTTGATGAACTTTTCACTGAAGCTGCAGATTTGGGAATCAAATTACTTTTCATCTCTGACTCAACATATCTAATTTTGAAGGTAATTCAGTGGGTGGAGCTGCAGATGTTAACTGTGGAACTACTGTGGTGCTGCCTTAGGATGTGGAGCAGATTGTCGATCTAACTGAGGAGCTATCTTAAGAGCTAACTGAGGAGCAGATTGTGGAGCTTGAGAACCAGTGTTACAAGTTTTATAATATCTATTTAAAGCATCACTCCAAGAAAATTGTTTCTGACAGAAAACATAATGAAACTGCTTTCTTGAATTTTTCATTCGACATATGGTTCTTTCATGTCGTCATAAGTTCCGCAGAATTGTAAATTCTTTGCCACAGAAGCGACATAATTTCTTCTGTACTATACAAAGATTAGACTGAAACAGCAAGACATATAGATTTTATAGGTAGTTATAGGCAGTTCCAGGAAGGAATTCGATTACATTATTTGTTTTAAACACAATATGTCTGAATTCTAGAAGGTGTTATATGTATTTTTTTAACATAAGATGTCTGAATCTTAGAATGTACATTTAAAGAGTTTATGTATTAAATCACTTTCAAAATACTATTGTTTTAATTAATTAATATCCCACACACAACCCTTTTTGTGCAAACACATTATAAATGATTGTTAAATGCACAGAGACAAAGTATATGTAACATTTGATTGTCACAATATGGTAATAATTCAATTCATGCATTCATAAAGTCAATAAAACTGGAAAAATTATTTCAAACCAATTACTTTGATACATTTTTCTTACATTTGCTTACGTAATACATTTTCTCATCGCTGTGTTTACAAAAACATTTTTTCACCATATATTTTCCATTCTCTCCTTGCAATACTTATAGGGTTTTAATATGTTTGATTGTTATAATATTTCTAGTATTCGGGTGTGTGTAATATTGTACATTCTGGTAAATCAGGAAAAGTTACATAAAAGTGTGAATACACTTCTTCGATGCTCGCTGGCAGACTTGTATTTGGATAAATATGGTATACAGGACATCTTTTTAGATCTGGACAAGATTTTAAATCATTACATTTTTCACCCTCTAAGGGACATTGGATGTTTTTGAAATGACCCATTATTCCGTTAAACAAACCAGAGTAATTCACACTTGAGTGTCCAGGGGTGATGGAAACATAAATAATAGTTGGGTGGAAGAAAGACATGTTTACAGTAGGAATGCCACAAAGATACTAAAACTATTTATTTCCAACAAAGTCGAAATGGTTTGCTCCAACATGCTAATAACTTGCTAGTATTTACTTTACACTTCGATTTCTGTATGCAAGAACAGGTGATTTTGTTATCTTGTCGATCCATCTTTACAAACTAGTGGATTACTTTGACCAAGTATTTTTTATATTAATTTTCATTCATCCTAAATAATGCCATATCACTCGAATAATATCTACAGGTGATTTGGGAGGAGAATCATTATAGTCTGTTTCACTCCAGTCAGACATCATTGCCCAAGTTGGCATTAATTTTGAGTTTTTCTCAGCAGAGAAGAATGACGAATTAGATCCATATGTTTTAAATAATTGTTTGAAGGAGGGGCACTTGTATTCTTTTTGAATACCTATAACTTCCCTGCTATATACACTTTCTAAAATGTGTTGCTGCTCAACTCCACCTACATATAATTGACAATTATGTAGGTAACGTTTGCAATAATCTTCAATATTCTCATACTCTATACACCCATTCTCTCATTTTAAACTGTGATGATGCTTAGTAACCCATCTATTAGTTTTCTTGTACTTAGGAGTTGGATATTTCCAGTCAAACAGTGCTTTGAATCTGAATACAGTTGTATGTTCTTCCATATCAGTAATACCTACTTATTTAATGATATTTTTTCTGCAGATCTAATCCTTTTGCATTGTAAAACATCTCGTCGTAGCCGTAGTTCATTGCTATCGTACTCAATTAATTATCTTTACCAGCTTATCTCTTACCTTGTAACTCACTCATCTATCGTGAATTATCAGAGCATAAGTTTGTGAGTAGATGTATATTGCAGATCTTGGTGCAACTCGATAATTTGACTAAAATTAAAGCAAATTTCTCACTTTCAAGGAATTTTTTTTTCAATTTTTTCTGAAAATTTGCATTCTCAATCAGCTGCACTTTTTTAAAAACATGGTTGGTTCACTCTTCCATTAGTGTCCTTCTTGGGAGCACATGAATAAGGTCATATTTATGGCCAAAAAGGCTACATTTTCTCGACATTTCCAAGCTAAATCAATTAGTAAAAAATATCACAAGAAATGTATGCCAATTCTTGTTATTTCATTAAATATATGATGATTTAGCTTGCAAATAAGGTTTTAAAGTAGTGAACACAAGTTGAAAATTGCTTCTGATTTTGGCCTTAAATATGATTGATTTTGAGTTGCATTTTGAAAGACTTTACAGGAAATTAGAAATTTACTTGAACTTGGCTTGAAATTGCTTGAATTTTAGTCAAATTATTTAGTTGTGCTAGGATCTGTAATATAAATATACTGATATATAAACTCAATTGCCCCTTTTGAAAAATCAAAAAAAGTTAAATCATCTTATCTTGATAAAACTTCAGGACTTTTCAGAATTCTATGTGGGTAAATGTTTACCCACTGGATCAACATTCTTAAAAACTATAAAAGTTTTCGAAGCAAGTTAATGCCAGTGCCTCAATTTTTTTATTTATCCAACCATATATAGCATCAACAAAACTCCAATAGGAGAAACCCCTCAGTTCGCCACGGGCCGCCCTATTTTTCAAAATTTCTTTAGTGGGGAAGTGAGGGTTTTTTATTTTTTATTAATTAAGGTACTCCCAATTCATATAGTGGGTGCCTTTCACTATATGAATCATTCCACCCTATACATCATATATACTATAGTATAGCATAGAAAGCATTTTTTTGGTTTGGAGATTGAGACCATTTATTTCATCATACTCATATATTGAATATATGAACAAGAGCAATGAAATGGTTTTTTTGGCTCAAATTTACAATGTCTTCGTGATAATTTAACAATGCAAATATGGGCACCACATATTTGCATCATTAAATCATCCTCTCAATGGGGGGTTGAACCCCGAATATCGAGTTATAAGACAAGCACTCCACGCCTGAGCTATGGTGGTCGAGCAAGTGAGGCCATAATTTTACTGTATCTTGTGGCAAGATGTGGTGAGCTGACGTCTGTTATCATGCTCGCTACACTGTGCCTCGCTGAGAGTTCCTGGCAGCTCGTGTAGATATCAGCACAGTTGTGTGATATCATGCTGCCTGTTGCAGACAGAGTTTGCTGTGGTTGGGTGCACACGAGTGTACAGATAAACTTTGTCCTATTGCTATGAGAGTGTGTGGCATTCGCAGAGGAAAACTCATGTCAAGACAGAGTGCACTGTAAAATTGTTTTTTTTCCTGTAGTCTGTAGACTGGGCGATGGCCACGAAAAAAGATAAAGAATTCACGTTTACCATTCACAAAAGACAGAAAGTTTTAATTACAATTTTTTTAATTTTATTTCGATTATTACCACTGTCCATTTTTATACTTAAAACTAATGTAAAAAAAACCATGATATAGATTCCAGAATTTTGAACGAATTTCTTTAAATTTCTCCAATGACATGTATCCCGCCAACAATATCGCAATAGGTATGATTGAGGTTTTTTTATGTTTTCTAAATATACATATAAAATTTGCATTGTCTCATACCAATTGTTTGGGAACTCTCAAATATGTCTGTGCAAGATAAATCAATATTTAATGCCGACCTCTAGTAAAGTACTCGTGGAAAACATTTTGGTCATCTAAAATTACAGCAACAAAAATAACTAGTGACTTATTTTCGTATTGGTCTTGTGGAATAATTTCCTTGGTATTATTAAAAAAGTATGCCATATTTTCATTAAACTTGCTGGACACCACATCGAAGTAATATTTAACTCATTAAATTTGGGTTGATTCAAACATTTTGAACAAATATACAATTTATTGAAATTTAACCAAACTGTCTTATAAATAAAATTGATCATGAAATTCGTCTTCCCGCAATTGCTCAGGCCTATAATTATACCTATAATATCATCAGGCCAAAGTTCGCCATTTTTTTTAGCATCTCCTTCAGAAATTAAAACACAAACACCCCAATCGACTTTCTTCATTTAATAACAGAATAGTTGTAATAAATGGAGAATAATGTATTCGAGTTAACAGATAATAGTTCTATTATTATGAAGAAGCTTCACTATGATATAATTGATAAAGATAAATCTTTAGCTTTAATTAGTTTTCATGTAACATTAATAACACCAAATATAGACAATAATAATATAACTACAATCGAACAAATGAGTGCCATGGTTGATAAAAACGAAGTTGTAACACATTCCCAAAGGTCAATATGATTTTGATTCTTTAAAGGAAACTATTCAATCTATCCATTTTTTAAAAATAAAATGAAATAACAACAGACAGTGTGCAAAATAGAATAACAATTAAATCTAAGTTTGATATTAAACTTGACGATCACTTATGTGATATACTTGTCTTTGAAAGATATATGAAAATTGAGAAAGAATTGTGTCACTGGTACTAAATTGCTTAATTTTAATCAAATTAAAACAATAAATGTACATTGTAACTTGGCATATGGTATGTACATAAAGTATGATTAATCTAATCATTTAGAAACTGATATAATTCCCAGTATTCCACCAAAAACTATGTTTGGTTTCGGAGATTACATTAGCTATGAGCCCACATATCCAATTCTTTATCAAACAATTAATGAACGGTTTAATCACATTGTTTTAGAAATTAAAGACGAAAATAGTAAATTAATTGATTTTGATGGAGCTTATATCGACATTGTTTTGGAGATTAAAGAAGTTAAAAATATCATACCTATTTTATTAGAAAATATATGGCATGACTGTGAGTCCCCCCTTAAGAGGTACATAAAATATAAATATTTTATTTCAGAAATAGTTGGTATACAAAATGCATACCAACTCTCATTAATAAAATATAAATATTTTCTTTCAGAAATAGGTGGTATGCAAAATGCATACCACCTCTAATTAATAAAATTATAAATTTTTATACTCATATGGCAGTGTATCTATTATATTTTCTAGTATAATTCTCTTGTTATCACAATGACTTAAAGCTATTTTACTAACTTCGACTGTATATATTTTGTATTTCTCTCTGATTAAATTCATTGTTCTATTTTGAATTTTCTCATCAAACACACATTTCTTATAATCGTCAAATGTAATTATATTATTGACTACACACATTTTTACACATTTTGCTCTTTTGTTTTCTATATTTTCAACTTTATATGCATACATTTTTGCTCTTATACCAACAAATTCTTTAATTATTTTACCATTATTAGTGGCATGTTATCAAAATTGTCCTTTGGATAACTATTAGTGTCAAATTTATCTAACAACGACTTCATGTAGTCATAAAAATCATATGTTTTAATGTTATATGTACAGCTATTGGTATCTTCAAAGCACAATTCAATTTTATCTCCATATCTAACTTTCAAAATTTTATATTGGAATTCATACATAAATGCTTTCGATATATCTAAAATTGACATTCCAACATAAACAGGCTTGTTAAATGTTATGTTAGTTTTATTCATGTGAATGGCTGCAAGACTCTCATTAAATATAGTACTTCTTTTGAAATTAGGTTTTGCAAATAATTTTTCGCAAATTTTTTCACTTTAAACTAGCCTTATATCTACTCTGTTTCTTATATTTTCCATTGTTTTGCCAAATACAGAATTTTTCATCAGTTTCTAAAAATCTTTTTCAAAATCATTTTTTTTGCGTTAATTTATCTTATTATTAATCGATGTATAAAAATCTATATAATTATTTAACCAGACTGATTAAACTTCAATAATCTATGTATTTTTGTAAACTTCAATCCATTACTTAGGCACTGTTTTAAACTACGATAGTGCAGTATATACTTTTCTTCGTTGTGTAAAGTTGTTAATAGTTTAGTATAATATGTTCCTGGAACTGCCTTATTTTCCGGAAAAAAGTAAGATCTTTGTGTAAATTAAGTAGCTTTTGTGGATAATCTAAATCAACTTCTAATATATAGTCATACTCAGAATCGTCTTTCAAATTTTTTATTTTTCACTCCAGTAATTTAAATCATATAATATATAGTAAACCCAATCGAATCCTCCATGTGGTAAATATTGAAACATTACCAAACCATATAAATTATTCGCATCGAAATAAGCTAAATAATTTGATTTTTTATTTGAATTGAAATCTTCCAAATATTTGTTATTTGCTTTAACATATCGCTTCCAACAATGTGAAATTCCACCTCTTATTACTTTTTCTATCATAAAAATCCTGTCGTAATCGTGTAATAAATTTAGTGGTTGTTTACTCATGTTTAACATTGCATCCTCTGATAAACCTGGTGCTGTAAAATACCATGCAGGATCTAGACCATATGCATTTATACACATATCTCTAAAATTTTCCAACACATCTGTCAACTGCAGGACATCAGTTTTTAAATATAAATCATGATATGCACCAAGATTTTATATATTAAATTGATTCCATATATTTTTTTTCGCATGCACATCATCTTCGTCAGATGTGCCAGATCCATTTAATTTACTACAAAATTCACTCTTTGGTGGAAGTTGAGATTCGTTAAATTTTTTGAAATTATCCATATAATCGTATGGGTTCATTTGTTCTTTAGTTAAATTAGACGATAATTTATTTAAACTAGTTGCCATAAACTAGGATGTGTCTATAAACCTCATTTTCAAATTTCCTGTTTTTTTCCCTAAAGTTATAAACTTTTCTTCGTTATTCGCAAGTCAATCTATCTTTTATTCATCATTACTTAACTCTTTAATGATCACATTATTGATCATGGTGACGCACTTTTTTACTATCATTAGAATATTCACACTCGCATACAGTGTAAGTTTTAGATTTGCTGTATGTTGACTTTTCTTCTTTTGTTAATACATGCATTGCTTCGATTTGTGAATAAATTTCCCCAATTTCTTCTACTCCCCTTTTTAATGATTGTATAAAATGTTCATGTGCAAATACACCTCCATATACAACTGGTGGCTTATAATCACCATAAGCAGATACAATTTAATAGCAAAAACCAGAAGCTTCGTGTAGCTGATATTTCGTTGTGTATGATGCATCATTCGACTTTAAATCAATGTTATTTATTTCATCATTAGTGAGATTATATCTTTCTTTGAGTACCACCTTGTAGAGATCATTATCGATATCATATTCTGTTAAAACTGGATATTTTTGTATTAAGTTAATTTTTTTTTATTTCGATTTGGTTTAGTTGTTGATATTTTCTTTAGAATTGATTCAAAATATGCATGTATTATGAAAGGAACTTTCGTAGAGTGTTTAATATTTTTAAAATTTATTTGTTCGCCTTTCGAATGCAATTTTTACTGGTTCATTTTTAGAACAATCTTCTGTGTGTATTTAATTTCTCTTGAGAGTAATAAAATTGGATACACCTATCATTTTACTTTTGTGTTCATTTATTTGTGCTGAAAGCAATTTAGATAGATCTTTAATTCAACAGAAATGCGAGTTTGTATCATTTTTGAAAAAAAGTTAATTTAGGTTTTTGTCCTTATTTTTGTAAGCTTTAGTGGATATACACTGAACTTGTCATCAGCATGCTTTTATAATTCTTAATCACTTCTGGTAGTTTAATTTAAGGCGAACCATTTAATGAATTATAATTGTTTATTGCTAGTTGCAACCCAACTATGCTATGTAAAGCCCAATCTGAAGTACTTCTTTCAGTGTTTCCTATTCGTGCAACTATTTCATTCGTTGTTTGTTTGTAAATCTTTTTAATGTCTCCTTCGTTTAATATTGTAATTGTGTGTGATTGGATGTCGTCAAATATTCGTATCTCGTCAATTTTCCATCTTCGAAAATGGGCGACAAGTTTAATGTTAGATTTCACAGCTATAAGTTTTATAAGCAGATCACGTAATATCTTAAACACTTGTTGTTTTACTGAAGATAAAAAATTCCTGGGCAACACTATATTAAAATTATTTTCAATGTTATATGTTGATAACCTGCATTTAAAAGCTTTTTCGACATCGTACATGTTATTGGGTTTTCTATTTCTGTTCTTCACATATACATTAGTGGAAAATGGGAAAATTTATTTAAATCCTTTTTGGCTTTTCAATATTTTATTCCACATTTTGGAAAAGGTAAATTTACAAAGCTTATTTTTCTTTGTTCATTTTTAATTATTGGCATAAAAGCTGTAATTAAATAAGCTTTTCTTAAATTATATATATTTTTTGTGTTGAAACTTTTGGCTTTAGTTCTTGACTCAGCAACTGTTAAATCATTTAGATTCATGATAGGAGTTTTAAATATATATTCTCTTTTTTGAATAATATTTGCAATAATATCATATTTATGTAATTTGAATAACTTTTTATTTTAATTCTCTACCTATAATTTTCAAATCGTGTAATCTCTTTTCTCTCAACTCAGCGGCTAGATGGCTCGTCTCCATATTTATATATAATAAATTTTACTGTAATAATTTATGAGCTGTAATGTGTGATTTACTATTTTTTACGCCTTTTTAGAGAATGATTATGTACATAATTTCCGCATTCGCATTGCACTTTCCCTTTTTTTTTTAACTCATAATGTCGTTTGGTATATTCGGTATAAAATTTTTTGCAAGTGTTGAAATGCTTATCTATAGTGTTTTTATGAGATGTACAAGATTCGATAGGCTTATTCTCATTGCATACAGAGCATGTCTTGGTTAAATGATCCCCTTGTAAAATTTCATAAGTATTGTGCAATTGAGTGTTTTTGTGCTTTTCGAGATTTACCTTGCAAAACATATTTTCCACATTCGCATAGTACTTTCTCATTATTTAACTCGTAATGACTTCTATAATACTCATTGATACATTCTTTACAGGAGTTAGTGTGCTTATCTTTTGTGTGTTTATTTGATGGAAATCATTCAATTTTTATAACCTCACCACATTTTTTACAATTCTTAGATATGACAATTTTTTTCCATTTCATTAAGGAGAGATTCCAATTATTATTTATAAGGCAAGAAATATATTAAAAAAGAAAAATAAAATCAAGACAAGAATTTTATATAAACCATATTCATTAACAAATATGGAAGATTATTTGTTTCCAACTAACCCCACCATGTAGGTGTGGTTCACATAACAAAATAAAATTGACACACACAAAAATGTTATACTCGATGATGTACTAATTTTTTTAAAACTCCTTGTGTTTGCTCTAGATATTCATCCATTTATAGAAGTTCATATTTGTCGTCAATGTTATCTAAGAGTGATAGTTGCTTGCTTTGTAAATTGAATGGAATGAAATTTGTGAACTTAATTTTTAAGATCTTCAGAGGCTCTATCTAATTTACATGAAGGTGGTCGTGAGCCATTGCCACCTTTTAAACGCTGGGTAAACTACAAGGAAAGATAGGCGAGGTCATGTTTATTTAAAAAGAAACAAATTTATAAAAAATAGTTGAAAAATTAATTAATTATAAAAAATGTACTTAAGAGAACTCTAGATCACGGACAAATTTTCATTTTTTTGTTAAACCTTTATACATTAAAAAACTCCCTTCTCATTTATTAGTTTCAAAGAATTCTTATCAAGTGCCTTGGCATAGCGCTCTGATAGTGAAATTTTTGGTTTGCCATTTAGAATACATTTTATTTTTTTACAAAAACTAGAATTATAAATTTCAAAATCTGTAGCAGCAAATCATTCATTTTTTCTAGGTCTTGAAGTTCGGTGAATTCAAGCGAATAGTTCAACTTGTTGAGCAGAGAATCCCCCACTTTTTTTTGTTTTATGTTATTTACAAGGGAAAAAATTTGTTTGAAGAAGGAAAAACTTGGTGCTGAAATTTTATAAACTATTTAGCTTGTAGATGAGGCTGAAAATATAGACTGCTCTAGGAGCCTGAAGTATGTTGAAAGTGTTATGAAGATTTGACTAGCGGTAAAACGGTGCTATCTAACAATAACAAAAATATTACTAAATTTTTTAATGAATCTGGCCTATATTATTTAATTTTATATAACCATTTATAAAATGGAAAAAAAGTTGAATTTTTGTGTGGGCCCAGAATTGGGCCTTTAGAGAAGTTGAATACAAAATTTATGAAAGGTGAACTAGGAGTTCACCTTCAAAGGTGATGAAACATCTGGTACATTTATCAATTAATTGGTCTATATTTTATAAATATATATTCTTAAATTTTTAATTTTTTTCATAAAAATGAATATTAATAAAAACTTATTACAACTCACCAAATTCACTTGCGCATAGTTTCGCACATATTCGCAAAATTCTAGATATAATTAACAACAAACTTATTTACAATGGTAAACAAGTTTTTATGCTTGTTGATGAGAATAATAATCATTGGTTTAAAGTGAAATATGTTGCTGAAATATTTGAGTATAAAGATACTGATGGTGCTATAAGAAATCATGTAGATGTGGAAGATAAAGTTAAATTAGAAGCAATCAGTAGACCCGGCAAAATGTCAGGTCTAACATATAGTGAAAATAATACAATTTTTATCACAGAATATGGTCTTTATGATCTGCCTATGAGCTCAAAATTACCAATCTCTAAAAAGTTTAAAAAAATGGGTTACACACGAAGGTATTCCTTCAATTAGAAAATATAGCGAATATAAGATTCAAAAAGCTGTATTGCAATTATATAAAGGTCAAGTAGAGTATATAAAAATGAACAAAATCAAAGATGACCAACTTGATCATTTAAGAGATATAAATAAAATTTAAGATGAACTTATAGAAAATTTAAGAGTCAGTTTATATAGCATTAGATATAATAGCTCACAGAAATCAGGTAATCAGATAAATGACCCCTCATGTTGTACAACAAACACAAATCAAAATTTAAATTCAACTTTTGTTATTTTAAAATTATTTTATGACAATTTTGAATATGATTACTACGTCATAAGAACCCAAAGAAAATATGCTCGAAGACAATTGTATAGAATTGAAGATAGACATCGAAATTGCGAAGAATTATTGAGATTTGATTATATTCCAAATTCTATAAATTTATACCAAAGAATGAAACAAACATTGAATGCTCACATTGAGTGTTTTTGTAACTATTTTTATATTGTTGAAAATAATTATACTCAGCAACAATTGGTTAATGATATAAATAATCATCATCAAATTGAGTAAGAAGCAATGCTATATTTTTCAATGAATTTGGTCTATATTTCATAAAATTATATTATTAATTTTTCATTTTCTTTATGAAAAGAATATTTATAAAAACACCTATAACAACTCGCCAATTTCACTTGCGCATATTTTCGCATATAAAAATGGGCTCAATTCTAGACATATATAACGAGCTTACTTACAATGATAAACGAGTTTTTGTGATTATTGATGAGAAGAATAATCCTTAGTTTTGTGCTAATCAAATTGCTCTCTTACTTGGCTAAAAACAACTTCGAGATGCTGTATCAGATAAAATAAAGGAAAAATATTAAAAATCATATGGTGAATTAGGTGTCGGCAAAAACTGACACTTAGTGGTATTCAAAAATCTAATCTTTTGTTATTGAACCATGATATTTTCAGTTTCTAGGCACATATAAAATGGAAATGGCTGAAAAATTTTAAGATTGGTTATATGCAGAAGTTCTGCTAACAATTAGAAAACATAGTGAATATAAATGTCAAAAAAAGATTGAATTAAAAGACCGGCAGATAAAAATGATAGAAAATGAAGTGAATCATTTAAAAGATCTAAACAAAAATAAAGATGAAGGTATTGAAAATTTAAGAGAATCTGTTGAAATAGCATTAGATGGAATAAATTTCAGAAATGTGGTAATCAGAGAAATTACACCACATGTTGTACCACAAACACAAAATCGATATTTCAATCCAACTTTTGCTCTTTAAAAATTATATGATGGTGTTTGTAAAAATTATTATGTCATTAGAACTCAAAGAAAAAATTCTTCAAACAAGTTTGCATAGAATTAAAGATATACACCCAAATTGTATACAAATATTAAGATTTTCTTATATTCCAAATTCTATAAATTTATATCAAAGAATGTAAGAAGCAATGAATGATCAGATAGAGTGTTTTCGGCACTATTTTAATATTGTCGGAAATAATTATACTCAACAACAATTGATTAATCATATTAATATTCTTGGTCTAATTGAGTAAGAAGCAGTGCTATATTTATCAATGAATTTGGCCTATAATCATATTTTCTTTTGATAATTCTATAAATCGTCTCCTTCATATGCCTTAATTCAGAGTGGCAAAGCTTGCCACGCTGACTTTCTTTAATAAAACCCATAAATTGTAATAAAATAGGAAAAATTATTTTCTTCAAACTTTTATTTTCTTTATAAAAAACAATATGTATAAAAGATTAGAGAACTTAAAACTAGATGATAACAAAAAATTGGTACATTATTTGATTTAAATTATTTAACTTTTAATGATAAAATGATAACTATTATGTTAGATGAGGGAAATAAACCTTGGTTTTATAATAATCAAATAGCGGAAATATTGTGTTATAAACGAGTTCGGCAAGCTGTATCTGGTAACATTGAAGAAAAATATTTGAAGTCATATAATGAATTAGAAGTCAGTAAAACACTGACAACTGGTGCTATTCAAAAATCTAACTGTTTTGTTAATGAACCACATCTTTTTCAGTTTCTAGCCACATCTATATGGAAATGGCTGAGAAATTTCAAGACTGGCTATATGAAGATGTTTTGCCATCAATTAAAAGCATGGTGAATATAATTTACAAAAAACCATTGAGTTAAAAGACCAGCAGATAAAAATGATAGAACATAAATCTGAACAACTCGCTTTAGAAAATAAGAAACTGGAGCATTTTAACATGAATATGAAAAATTTTATAGACAAAGTCAAGCAGAAAACAAAGAATGGTTGTATATACATTGCAAAATCTGAACGATAGGTTTCAATTAATAATTTTAAAGTTGGTAAAACAGATAATTTAATCACCAGAAATGAAATTTCAATTCTTCCCATAGTGAATAAGATAAATTTTGTATTTGTTTCCATAAGAAAGTTTATGATGTAACCAAAAAAAAAAAAAAAGGCAATTCATGAGCAATTAGAAGATTTCGCGATAAAAAAATAAAGAGATATTGGTTTTACTTTACACTCAAATACTTGAAATTGTATAAATGGTAATTGAAGACACAAATGAACATTTTGATTACTCCAATAATTTAGCTAAAAATCATTTAGCAGAAATGTATTCTTTAAAAACAGTTACTCCAGAGCCAATGTCTTTAAGTAATGACGATAAATTGACTTCTAATCTACAAACAAAATTATTTAAATATTGGATGACTTCATTGCCAAAAACAAATTTAAAATATCACACAAATATTTATTATGAAAATTAGAATCAGACAACATAGATAATGCAAAAATTTGGACTGATACAAAACAATTATTAGATTGGAAAGATGGTAAAAAGCCAATTTCCCATAATAATACAATAATTATATATATAATATAAATAATTAATTTTCTCTATGCCTTCTCTTACATTAAGAATTACAAATAGAACATTTACTTTTCTGAACTAATCACCCATTTTTTATATTTTAAGTTTTTATATTGTTATTCTTAGTGACTTTCTTGTACTTCAAACACCAAGTATTTTTCATTTAATAATTATAATATAATATATATAAACAGAGAGCGAGAGAGAGAGAGAGAGAGAGAGAGAGAGAGAGAGAGAGAGAGAGAGAGAGAGAGAGAGAGAGAGAGAGAGAGAGAGAGAGAGAGAGAGAGAGAGAGAGAGAGAGAGAGAGAGAGAGAGAGAGAGAGTTAATCTTTGCATTTTAGGAATATTCCTATTGTAGTCACCATGCCATTGCCATATTCAGATATTTTATTATTTTTTATTTTAAAAAAGTGAATAATGTCACCTCTTTTGACATCGAAAGGCTTGCTGTAATCTATTTTTTTTAGCTCCCATCCATAACTAGAGTATCATTTGGTAAATTGGGATCAACATAATTATTTTAATAAACAGTATAATACAACAAAAGATTGAAGTAAATTAGATTATTATCCAAGAGAAAAACATTATTAGTTTTATTTCACTTTGCATGTAAATAAAATACACAAGAGTTTTCTTCTTTACATTTTTCAATTGATTGGTTTAAATTTTGCTATTTATCATCTAATTCTCTATTGAAGTCTTGTTTATTTTCAACTTTTGTGTTAACAAGTGTATTGAAGTAATTCAAAACTGATTTGTTTAAATTTCGCAATTAATCAGCTATTTCTTTATCGAAATATCTTTTATTGAGTGCATCATCTCCATGTATAGGTTCAGCAAAACTAGTAATTCTTTGATGTTGAAAAGAAGCATATTTTTTTGTATAAGTAAAAACTTTACATACTTGATCTTGTAAAGCGGAAACAATGGTATTATATTTTGATTCTACATATGATATTTATCTCAGAAACACTAGCATTGTATTTTGATTCGACATTAGTTTTTAATGCATAGTCAGAAACAATAGTTTTATATTTTGAATCTACATCTTTTTTCAATGTCTGTTTCGCATTATTTATTCATTTTTATATAATCAACTGTAGTATTACTGCATTGCAAATTTATATCTTCTTTTAGAGCATAATCAGAAACAATAGTTTTATATCTTGAATCGACGTCCTTTTTTAATGAAAAATCTGCTATATGAATATCAAAATCTCTTTTATTGACCGCATCTATATTATTTATAGGGTCACCTATATTACCAATTATATGTCCTAGAAAATAAACATACGATTTTGTATAATCAAAACAGGTGGATAGTTCACTTTGCAAAGAAGAAACACTCGAATTGCAGTGTGAATCTACGTATGACTTTAATGCATAAGAACTAGTGTCAAAAATTTAATTTAAATATTTGATTAATGATTTCCCAAATATATGTCTCTTAATAACATAGAAATTATATCATTAAACTTAATTTCCATCGACAAAAGATATAAAACAATTAAACATAGATGTCTACAAATAACTGAATTAGAATTCTGAACTCTATCATCATTGTAATGAACATTCCTGTTTTTTAAACAATCAGTTAAATTATTATGAATATTATCATCAAATGAGTCGAAATAGTAAATATAGCTATTTTATTTAAAATAGCAAACTCAATGAGTTCCAGGATTTGTTGAAATGTAATAGTTAACCACAGCACATTCATTTATGAGCATTTTATTTGGTAGTTCGTCAATCATATAAACATTTCTAAAATAGGTAATATTAATTTTTTAAATATATTTTTCAATATCGACATTATATAGCTGGTATATATTCAATTTTTTTTGGCCTTCCTCTTTTTTTAGACACTACACTATTTCCACATTTAATTTCCATTGCTAAATTGTGTCTCTGTTGTTCTTCTAATTATTTATTTTTTTAGTTTGTTCAAGAGAATTGTAAACTGCACTATCTCCCCCAGCTAAAGCAGTGTAGTGTCCCTAAAATCCCCCTGAAGGGGATTATGTTCACTGTCAATGGTCACAGTAAATATGCAGTAAGTATTTTTGAATGAATCAATGTAGTAAGCAATAAGTATTTTTGCGTGTGCTACATGGCTATGCTGGGGCTCACTATACCTTGGTTTGCAGCAGAATGCCACGAGGCTTCGGGATGTTACATTTAATGAACCTTCCTGTATGTGATAAAACCCTTTATTATACATGAAATCTCATATGATCACATACATATATAATAACATATTGAATACATATCAAGGATTATAAACCAATTCTACATAACCTAATATTCTCATATTACGACAAGTATCTGTAAACTTTCTATACATACAAAATTGATCACCAACATTAAATTTAATTTTCTTTCCTGACTACATAACAGGATTTCCAAATGAACTTATAATAACAGCACTACTTGTAACACCTTCATTAACTGGGAATGTTTTCCAACAAATTATAACTCGAGAATCTATTTCACTTGTGTCTTTTGGTTTTGTGTCTTTAGAATTATTTGCTGATCTGAAAAAAAAAAAAACAACTCTAAGAATCCAGAGCCAAATTTTGTAGTAATACCTTGTAGAGCAAATCTGAATAACAATGACAATAATATATAACTTTCTGCTATGTCCACAACTCATACAGACCATTCAGTATCATCTTTGTTAACATACTTTTCAATGGACTGTATATTACGAAACACCTTCCTTGGAAAAAAATAACTTCCACCTCTGCGAAACCTAATAACATACATCTTGACTGAAATTGCCAAAATTGTACTGTATGGAAAACAAGAACATACTAAATTACAACCACAATACACTGCAAGGGTGAATTGTCCCTAAATTCCCCCTGAAGGGGATAATGTTCACTGTCAATAGTCACAGTAAGTTTGCAGTAAGTATTTTTGAATGAATCTATGTAGTAAGCAATAAGCATTTTTGTGTGTGCCTCATGGCTATTTAATATTATTAGATATGTATGTGATCATATGATATTTAATGTAAAATAAAGGGTTTTCTCATATACATGGAGTTTCATTAAATATAACATCCCGAAGCCTCGTATATGAGTAGTGTGTAAATTGTTGTCAGTCGTATTCAGAGTTTTTCTCATAAATTTCAACTCAGTTGCCTGTCAGTCTCCGACCATTATATGCATATATAAGAGCTTATAATTCGGCGCACATAATTCATTCACCAGCCTCTGAGGCGGACGGATTTGTTTTTTTTTTTTTGGGGGGGGGGGGGCTCCTGTTGCGATTTGATTATGTGTTTTTTTAAATTCGTTTAATGATATTCACATACTTGTGTTCGTTAGTCATTTAATTTGTTTGGAGACATTCGTTTTATATTTTCATTAAAATTTCCGAGTTTTTCACCTCAGTCCATAATCAAATGTAGGTTACAATCAACACAGCTTATAAGTTGACATAAGTCCTATATCCAAGTCATTGCTGCAGCGACCTCATAAGCGAATACACGTATATTAAACATTTTCTTTTTTATTTGTGTTAATAAAAAAATTCTTTTAATGTGTGGATTCCATTTCAGAAGTTCCTCACGAGTCTCACAGGCAGACGAACGTGTTTTAAAATATTGTCAGGTATGTGCGAGAGACGTCAAGTAGTGTCACATTTTTAATATATCTTGTTATTGTGCTCGTTTGCCGTTTAATTTATAGGGACATTTTAAATTCATTGCAGATCATAAATTAATTCATTTTATAACTGGAGATGCATGGAATTATGTAATTGTGATCGTTTAGCACTTGTCGACATCAGATGTTATTCACGTAGTTGTGTTTGTTTGAAATTTGTGATTCGATGCGTGTAATTTATTCATACATAGAACTCGTTTCATCACTCTGAAATTATTTTTCTCATGTGTTAACTATACGTCTCTTTCTGTTAAATTAACAAACATTCGCCTGTCTACTGTATGAGAGCAATATCCCCCCAAAAGAAATACTTATGCCATTCTCGCACAAAACTCACAACATATATATAATATATATACCCTGTCCCGAACACGTCACACCTCAGTGAAATGGCAGTCGTCGTGCTGACAACATCTATCAGAGCTACTCCCCACGCCAAAAAAGAAAGAAAGAAAATTTGCCCTTAGAACACTCTTGCATCAAATGCTAAAAATTGAATTAAATAATTAACCCTTTCAATAAATTTAACCCTTTCAATAAAATTTAACCATTTCAATCAATTCAATCCTTTCCAATTTCGATTAACCCTTTTTTTAAATTAAATTAACACTTTCAATCAATTTAACCCGTTGATATCAATAAAGGCAGTATCCCCTTTGAGTTAGAACGGACCTGCCCCTACTACTCAAGTTATCTACTTTTACGATTGCTATTTCTAAGTTATGAGAGTACCCCAGAGCCATTAACCACCCCGACTCGCCTTCCTGTGCACAGACTTCTTCCACGCCGCATTAAAACACATCTTCCTTTACTCATCCCTACGGACACGCGAACTTCGCGAAAAGATTTTCCACACAAGTTACGATGCCGAATATCCTGCGTGCAACTACCCTTCGGTCACTGGAAGTATTTCTTTGTGAGGAGACGACCTGGTGTTTGAATGGGACATTCAGAATTACTTTAGCCCTATTCTGAACGTCTGTAATTCGTTGGCAGGACCTAATAGGTGTAGCACTTGGAACTATCCAATCGTAAAAGTAAAGCTGAGGAGAAGTGTTTCAAAATACAACTTTATTGAAATCTCTTTTCGCGAAAATCGGACGTTCATACCCATCGCATGCTTTTCTTGGACTCCTGTCCCCCTCGGGAGAGGAGTCAAATATTTGTGACGATAATTTTTATTTCACCTTTTCTGTTTAAAAAAAAACTCAATTTATTCATGCAGTTAATTTCTATAAAGAGGCAAGTTTATTTCTTGTAATGTCTAAAGTAAGCTGCATGTATGCATGTTCATGTGGTCATTGTATGCATTAACACACTCCTAATTACTAAGCGTGTGCATTCTACAGTTGTCGATTTATAGTATATATCCGAAGTGCTCATTTTTATATTTTATACAAGCTCACGTCAGAAAGTTTATACATTTACGACACTAAAAAATTCGCAGCAGTTTAGCAGGCACTGCTTTTCGCATGAGAACATGTTACACCTTTTAAGACCATCCTATATAGGCGGCTCCTTCTACGGGAATTTTCGAACTGCTGGCAGTACGAATCATTTAAAAGTATGTTTTCCAATCAAAAATATACGAAACGGGAGTCAGTATGTCATGGACTGTCAGTAATTTCGTACAGATATAACTTTTCATATTATTCCGGGACAAAATCTACTTCGAACACTGGTCTGCAAACTTAGAAATACTTTATATGTTAATTATCGCTCATGTGTCGTTAATAGTATTTAAATACGCATTTATATACTAATGGGCGAAGGAGGGGGTTAAGGCGGAAATAAAACCGACATAATTTGTGAGGTGATTTCTTATTCAGAATCAAACGGAAAATATTTGCGACATTTTCTACCTTAAGCTGGACTCACAACCATCCGTTTCATCCGTCAGTCGTCCGTCCGTCGGTCACGTGACTTTCAACCAATCGCAAGGGGACTCCCCCCCCCCCCCCAAACACATCACCCCCCCGGCCGGAAAGTATATCTCGAACTTTAACTTTCGACGGACGGACGGACGGAAGGGTCACCGCTTTGTAATATCGTTCCTTGAACATGGCTGTCCGAAAACAGTCACTTGTTTTTTGTCTGTAGGTTTTTATCTTTGAATACATACGGCAGTGAAGTTGTTTACGTTTTTACGTTTCACCTATGAATTGAACTAAAGATGATTTGTAGATTTTCGGAGGGAATGCTGATAAATTACGTTAGAAAAGAGAATGTATTTATTACATTCATTAAAAAAATTTGTCTGTGCACGAGAAAGATAGTCTGAACATTTTCTGGCCCGATGGATTGACGGAAGACGGACTGTTGTGAGTCGCTTTCAATTGACGGACGAAAAAACCAACGGATGGCTGACTGACGGACGGGCGACTGACAGAAGCGACGGTTGGTTGTGAACCAAACTTGAATTGAATATTAAGGATAATATAAGACATCGAAAATCGGGATTTTATTGTAAACTTTTTTTTTACAAACTATTAAGAAACGAATTAAGATTAATAGTTTAATTGTTTAATGTGAGGGAATGATAACCCGTATGACATAAGGACACCGTGTTCAAATCATATAAATGTCCTCTGGCATCGTCTGTGCAGTGAAGATGACAAGGGGCCGCGGTGGTTTAGTGGTCAGACTACTCTCCTACCTTCTAGGCGAACCGTGTTCGTTTCCTGGCGGGCTCACTCGCATTTTCACATGTGGGTATCATGCAGGACGATGGCGCTGCTTGGCTGGTTTTCTCGTAGATTTCCCGTTTCCCCCACCACTGTATTCCGGCGCTGCTCCATAGACACTTCGTTTCACCCTCACCTTCAGACCTCCATGTTAAGAGCCGGCCAAATCTCTTCACTCTCAGTCGACACAGCATAAGATAGACACGTGTGTGTATAAGCTGCTCACGGTAAACTGAGCACTTTTGAAAGCCCTGCTCAAGATCTAATATAATGCATGTTGTGTGTTCCTCCGCCTTGCGCAAAATTTACATTGCTATGCGCCTCATCACTTTATTCATGCGTCGGTCAAATTAAACGTTGAAATTATTAGAAAAGTATATATATATATATATATATATATATATATATATATATATATATATATATATATTGCAATTCTGCTATGCTTTAGGTACACTTCGATAATTATAAAACAGGAAGCGAAAGATATAATTTAAGTTGTCGCAAATGGTTGCCTAACACTTTTTGTTCGACGTTAAGGTATAGAACTACTTTACCTCTATCGTTACCAACTTTACTGCGTGTATGTCACTCATTGCGCCCGTTAAAATATATGTAGGTTGGAGAAGTGACTTTATTCTAAGGTTGATTTCTAAAAGTGCTCACTTTATCGCGAACAGTGTTTATGTAGTACTGTCTTAGTGCGAGGCATTCTATAACTGCAGTTGCAGGTTCGTGTGCGTTTTGCACGAAAACAGTGGGTCCTGAGATGTTGCAACAAGAGGGCCAGTTTTTTTTCCTCCAAATCACGTTATACTGCTTAATACACCAGCATCAAACATTTTTTATATTGAACGGTAAACAAGTTGTGTACGGAAAGAGCGTGGCCAACCATTTTACTTTCTCTTGGGGGGAGGGTGGGGGGGGGGGGGGGCTATTAATGAGAGTTTGCTCTTGCATCGGAGATCCTGATAACATAAAGCAATGCTCAATTTAATTTCGTTCCCGAGATTTTGCTAAAGTTTGTTTTAAAATTTCAATTCTCAAGAGCTTGTAGCTACCTCAATATTAAGTTTGTGTATGAAGTATATCTAAAATTTTTCTATTTGATGTTACAAAAGGAATCGCCTCACGTTATAGGCCGGTCGAATTACACCCTACTCTGTGTCTGTGTTAATATGTTTATATGTTATATATATATATATATATATATATATATATATATATATATATATATATATATATATATATATATACAGGTTGTGTCTTAATTCCCATTACACATTGTAAGGATTTGTAGTGGAAAACAAGACTGGTACGTTTATCACAGGAACTTATATGCGGAAACGTACCGTTTCCCTGCGACAAACAAAACACCACCACATCACATGTTGGCCTCTCCCACGTCTGCAACATACCGTACGTTGTTTAAATTCTGCGCCCACTTACAAGAAGGGCTCGATGTGACGACCAGCGACGTCTACACAAACACGGTACCTACGTACCATGTTCTGGTACACACAATCACCAAAACCTGGAAGTTCAAGATCCGCCGCAGTCGTAATCCGCGCCAGCAGGTCCTCCTAAGATTCAAAAGGGGTCTAGTAAATAACGCCCTTCATGTGGCCACACGTGGATGTAATCTAGAGGAGTCAAGTCGGGTGAACGTGCAGGCCAAGGAATAGGGCCACCTGGCCCTATTCAGTGTTGGCCAAAACGACTCCGATGCCACCAAAACAAGAAAAAAGTAAAAGAAGAAAATTACACATAGAAGGAGTAATATAAAAACAATATTATTACCCTACATAGATTCAGTTGCGTATACATAGACACTCCACACAAATTCACACTGACATGTCACTCACATTACATGCACAAATTATGAGCCTCAAAGAACATTTGGTTAATTTGTCGTTTAGACACGGTATTATAAAACAGGATGTCGTAAACATTTGTAACTTTTAGGTCGTGTGCACACGTGTGGACATAGACCGCAGCGGCACCGCGGCGGCGCCGCAGCTACATGTGCACTGTTACATATGAGCCAAGCCCCTCGTGGAACGCTTTTGCGGCACCGCAGCGTTTCTTGCAATCTCAGAGGACGAGCGGTACTGCGGCGGCGCCGCAGCTACGTGTGCACTGATACATATAAGCCAAGCCCTCGTGGAACGCTTTTACGGCGCCGCAGCGGCGCCGTGCGGGCATTGTCCGCACGTGTGCACCTGGCCTTAGAGCGCGAGTGTCCGTCCTTTCCTACTTGAGGGAGTAGCTTTCTCCTGGGTGTAAAATTCACCGGTTACACTGGTATTTAATTTGTTGTTCACAAAAACATAATTTGTTAAATAATTCAATGAAATTATTTCCCAAAAATTATATTGTCGAATTTTGATAAAATAATATAGCTAGACTTCAATAAAACATTCTTCACAAAGACTCCGTAAGGCCGGGTGCACACATGCGGACAATGGCCGCGCGGCGCCACTGCGGCCCTGCAAAAGCGTTCCACGAGGGCATGGCTTATATGTATCAGTGCACGCGTAGCTGCGGCGCCGCCAAGGTCTATGTCCGCATGTATGCACACGGCCTTAAGGCG
Organism: Dryococelus australis; assembly: GCA_029891345.1. Lineage (NCBI taxonomy): Eukaryota > Metazoa > Arthropoda > Insecta > Phasmatodea > Phasmatidae > Dryococelus > Dryococelus australis. The sequence continues at coordinate 257,352,887 of CM056993.1, read as the reverse complement.
CACGCCTGACTCGAGCTTTTCTCCATCGTTTGAGGCCGAGAAGCGTGGGAGCGATAAGGGCGACACTACCACGCGTATCAAGTGCGCCATTGCCACTAAGCGCAAGGCTCTGAACTGGCGTGCAGTGTTCTCGTCGCAGTGCGTGTACTTGTGGAACTTTCAGCGGCGACCCTATAATTTTATTGATGGAAAGTGTGTAAGAAGGTTCAGTGCAGGATGCAGGTTGGTTAGTTTTGTATGTATCTGAGGCCGTGTCTCACTCTCACTCGCCACTCTCACTCTGGCACACACTGTCTCACTTTACGAATTGAGGCTTGTGCTCTCTGGAAGCCTTCGGCATTATTTCTCTGGCAGAAAAGGTAATACGTTGTGAAACATAAAATTTTGCTGGCCTTTAACTTTCCTCGAAGAAATTTTATGAAATAGTAACTTATTCTAATTTTTTACAATTTATCATTATTAAAAACATAATTGTTATGTGCAAAGCATAGTATTTACTTATATGATTATAATTAACCTAAATTTAACATGAACATAATAACATTATAATTTGTTATCTTCCATATCAAACGGAATATTGTTGTTTTTACACACGTGGCAATCGCAATGATTAAGTTGTGTTGATAATATATTTCTAACACTGCTTTAGAAACAACAAAATGTATGTCTGGATATTTAAGGTTAGACTTGAAAAAAACATGGCTGCCAGAGAGGGTTTGAGAGTGAGCACCGAGTGTACATCGCCGTTCACTCTCCCTCTCGCGCTCTCTTCTCCGAGTTGGGACAGCAGAGAGGACTCTCTGTGACGTCAAGAGTGAGCGAGAGAGTACTCCCTCGGCGAATTGGAACACGGCCTGAGGCGTATATTTTGAGATACAGCGCTTTGAAAAATTCACTTTTAGCCATTTATGAATGCCATGAAGTGGTACTTATAATAAACGTGACGTCTTGAAAGCACTCAACATCCCTCGTCTGGAGTGTGTGTTCTTTCCGTAGAGCAGAACATTGGACGCACGTTTAATAGTTTCGTTGAAAAACATGTTTTTCAAACACTCTACGACGCAGTTCAAGCGGGCGGGAGTCTTCAGGTTTCCGCCTGCCCCTGGCGCTTGAAATGCGTTGCAGTGTTTAAAATACTGGTTTATTTGGCGAAACTATTAAACGTGCGTCCTTTGTGCTTACTTGCGGAAATATAGCATACCTCAGACGTGGAAGGAAAGGCACTTTAAAGTTACCTCTTATGCTGTAAGTATTATTTTGGAGACCTCCAGTATAGTTGGAAATGGCTTTTTAAGACTGTCGTATCTTAGGGCACGATTTGAACTACGATACGAACCTGTGTTGAATTTTCCTACAGACTGTTCATCAACAGAATGACAGTGTCACCGCAGAAAGTCCCATAGGTAAGCCTACATGCAGCTCTACGATAACACTGCACGCCAGTTCAGATCTTTTCGCTTAAGGCTTATGGCTACAATAACGCGTTACAATAACTCTTGAATCCACGGAGAGTAATGGCAATGCCTATGATTTACGTAAAACGTTACCACGACGCTAAACATCAAAAGCAACGCGTTAAAATTTGGCCATTCATGTCTTTACGTTTAACGTTTAACGCCAGCCAATCAGAATCCAAGATGTCACAAACAAGTGAAACAAATTGTACAGACGATTGGCAACAGATAGCACCACTATTGCCGTACGTTTTTATTCTGTTAATGTTATACGAAATTAGTATACAAATAACGCAAAACACATTAAAAAATAATTAAGTGTAACAACTAAGCCTGCGGATTCTCTTTTTTACAAAAGGGTTTTCTCAAATTACAAACACATACAAAAGTATTTGTATATAACAACTACATTTTTTATATCTGTTAACGTCGATTGTAGCCATGTAAGTTTTATTATGGTGACATTTAGCGTTTAAAGTTTTGCATCAAGTGCAATAGCGCACTCGATGCATGTGACACTGTCGCCCTTAATAATACGGTGGCGCTACTCTGCCTCATACTATGGAAGAACGCACCATGCAGGCGGGGGACTTTAACAAGGGACTTATGACCGATTCCACCACCGTGGTTCGAAATTCGATCCGAGATCGGAACTAAGATCGGCACAGAAAACTGTTGCACCATTCAAGTTCAGAGCTGGACTGGAGATCGAGATGAAGTTCATTTCGAACCGCCGAAATTGGCGGTTTGAAATCTCGATCCGAGATCAGCAGTAATCGTCGATAAATGTAATTCGAAAATACACCAACATATAGAACTTCTTCTATTGTTTTATTGGATAAGTTAAAACAATATTATACGCACTATTCGGTAAAATTCGTACAACAATAATTCATATCAAACAGATAAAACATCGCACATCTAGTTCTATCTATAGTGAAACATACGCCTACTCCATGACTTCATATATTACGAACCAATAGCAAAATTTTTCTCACACTTAATCTCAATCTCTCACTTTATAACCAAGATCGACGAATCGGAGATCCAGAATCATGATATTTCGTTGGTGCAACACTCTACATTGGAACCAAGATTCTTACTGGATCTTGGTTTAGAACTAGGATCATTCGATCTTGGATCGGGGAAGATGTTAGTGGAATAGGGCATTAAACGACTAGAAAGTGTAGTTGTAAATGTAGCGCTTGTCAGACGACTGCAACTAATGCGAGGTTCCCCATCGGTCGGCCGTGCCCCTACAGGCCGCGGCGAGCGGTTTCCACGCACCGCCACCAGACCGCAGCACATGCCGCCCCTATCGACCAGCCAGCTACGACCTCCCCAACCCCTTACCACCCTAACACCGACCACCAAGCTGAGAAGTGAGGGGTTGGGGGGAGGGAGCTTCCCAGCTGCCGAATGTTTCTAATTATCTCAGTCGATTGCACATTCGAGTGCTTAGGGATAATTGTTAGCGTTCCTGCCACGAACCCTAGATTAAACGTCAACACTGTTCGAGGGGAATCTTCCTTGGTGCGAGGCGCCTTCAAAGCGAAGGAAAGGAAAAACCTTTTCCAGAACCGGGAGGATCAGTTACAGCAGATGCTGACTCGAAATGAGGTGCGTTTGGGATTACTCAACGCCTCCGAGGGCAAAAATAAGGGAAAAGAAGAAAGTGCGGTTGATTGAGTCTCCTGTGTCAACAAAGTCCGGAAGATTCATTTTCTGCCCTCGAAGAGACGTTTATTGGAGTTTTAAAGAGTGAAATGCGAATATCTGTTTTATTCTCTCGACGAGAGTTACAAAACACTCAAAAGTTCCGCATTTCTCTTAATACCTGTCCATTTTCTCAGAAAAAATATGCATTCTGTTATTCTGCTACAGTAGTATCCAAATAGAAGAACATGCAAAAGGATTATTTTGATTTCTTTGGTGAGAATTCAGCAAATTTATGAAACAATGTGTTGTGTTTAGTCAAAAAATTCCCGCACAACAATACTGATATACCAAAGCTAATTTATTAATGGCTTTCAAATTTTTGTTGTACAAAACACTAGTTGACGTTTTAGTTAAGCAAAATCATAGAGATCAGATTTAACATCTACCACAGTACCATTCCTCTCTTAATTCAATACAATTCACTGCAAGCCACAAAAATTATTCATTGGAGAGCTAAAATCGCCAATTCGGGTGCGAGACGTGTTACACAATTATACTTTGCAAAAACATATTTGCAACAAAAAATGAACCGATTGTTTTATATTTGTATATGAGCTTTCAAGAAATTAAAACCAATGGACAGATGCTTTTCCAAATATTTGTATTGCTGGTGGTCGATTCTTGCAATTGTCACAGTTGATACGAATGACAGAGTACACGTGAGGCTTTCCACACATGATTCATACTTGGCAGAAGAACGCAGCAGTTTCAACAGCAGATCTTAGTAACTTAGGCACAGGTGACAGAAACCCCGGCCAGGAATTTAGCACTTCACGAAGACTCTTGAATATAGTTTCATGCCCTAACTTCAGCGTTATAGTCTATTCACGATAAAGTGAGCACCTTTTAAAGCCCTCTCATTTGGAATATTAGTCAATAAATATATTTTATTGTAGCCGTAAGACGCTAACTTCCGAGTGCGGTAAAATATATACACCGCGTTTATTACTTAGTGCATGATAATATTTCTTTTCAAAAAATTGGTGGAAAGATGACAAATAGCTGATAGAAAAAAGCAACTAGGGCCTTAAAGGTGCTTACTTTTCCGCGAAAAGACTATAGAAGCCTTTTTATAAACTGACTAGCACACTAGAGATTTGGCGAGTCACACAAACGCCAGAATTTTGAGTGGTGTCACTTTTTTTTACTAGCTTACGACAAGATGTGTTGCAAATAATATCCGACATTTGTTTTGCAGCTTATAAATACAACACTGTGACAGGTAACTAATGAGATCGCAGTACTAGCTACGAGCATGAGACCGACTATCATGCTAGTCAATCTTCAGAATATGGAAAGACTAGTCGGCGATTATGACAAAACCGATCATATACTTACCATTGTATCATTACCTCTTACTTATAGAGCAGAAGTTGTTAAATAGTATGTTTGAAATATCGTTAACATGAATTTGACGAGTGATTCGTCACTTCAGAAAGGTATGCAGCGGTTGGTAATTTTGAATTAGGTGCTCGCTTATGAGTGGTTACTGTCTTATTAAATATACGGTTAGGCAGGCCAGCAATTTTAAATATGTTTTGTATTATACTTATATTTAGTGTTTATATTTTAGCACTGTGTAATATGTTATAGTTTAGTTAGTAATTTTATAGGATATTTGTATGGTTACTGAGTGCTGTAGAAAGCCAGCTGAGCGCGCGCGCGTCAGTCACCAGCGCTGCCACTCGTGGGAGTGAGGTCGCTTTGACCCCCCCCCCCCCCCAGGCGCCCCAAACTTGTTGGCTTCAACCGTCAAACGAATGTTATTTGAGCAAACAGAATTAAAGACAGAATGCGAAGTTAAGACAGGCATTTCCCATGTCTTCGTACTAAAGCATATCTGCATTATTGGCCACCTTCAGCAACAGCAGCATTGTAACTATTGCGGCGAAATATATTTCATAACAAAACGTAGCAAAGCGGATTTCCACAAAAAAAAATCAGAGAATCACGGGCTTGCGTTGAATTCTAAAATGATCTGGAGTACCTGGTTAAATAAACCTCTTAAATCTTCGATTCACGTAACAGTCAAATGAGTCCATCACCGACATCTGTAAAAATGCTAAGGTGGTGTCATATTTAATGATATAAAATGACAAGTGGTTCGCGAAGGTGTACCGTTTAGGCAGCTTCCTTTTCACAGCGATGAACAGAATTCGATTCCAGGCGATCTCAAACCTCTAAGTTTGGCACTTTAGAAACTTGGCGAACGCAGTAGTTGTTCAGTTTATTTACTGGGGCTATAACCGTTTCGCTTTTATTGTCTTACGTCATAGTTTTTTCATCCACGTCACTTAGTCCCCAATTTAATTACTGTCTGTAAAATGCCGATATTCAGTCAAATACTAGTTTAGGCAAAATATTACAGGAGATGCAAAGAAAATAATCTAAAATAACTTTCTCTAGCTCAAATTCCCCTAAGATCTGGTTCAAAGCCTACGACGTGTAAAAAATAATGCAAATTAGTTTTTTTCCCTGAAAAATTAGTAAAGGCACAGAAATTAGTGCTTTATTTAACAACACCGACATATATTGCTCAAAACGCGTACAAAATATATTTTTATAACAAGGTGTAAACTTTACCTTTTATCTATTTTTTTTTCGTAATGCCACACTTTTAATAACCATTATTTTATCAACAGAAGCTACAAATACAGAAATAGAAATACTTATTTGCTGTTTATTCCACTGTGGAGCTTACCCTAATATTTTTTAATGGCGAGAGATACAACTTCAGTTCCTACATTCTGATAACTCTGTAAATTTTATGGGTATACTAGAAGCGCATAAAAAGAGGACTGCAAATGGATTTCACAGCAAATTATTCCACGACTTTAAAATCCGAGAGAGTGATATTTTATAAATAGAGGTTTAATAACTCTAGTGTAGTGGTTTTTTTCTCTCTCGTTATAAATACGTGTATGTTTTAAAATCTAACACTTGTGGTTCGACGAGAGTAAAATGAAATATGTTATTTAATATAAACTACATATTATTCTTTTTGTGTTTGTCGGTGCGTACTTGCGTGGGCTGTAAACATTAAGACTATGTATTATTTTGATTATAATTTGTGCGTTAGCTGGAAACGTTGAAAATTTAGCCATCTGTTATTTATTTCAGTGATAATTTTTCATAGAAACTTTTTTATACCTAAATATTTTCTCTTTTTTCTTATTTTATTTTACTGGTTAACTACTAGAAAAATTGAGTATTCTTAACGTTAGTGTAATTCCAAAACGTTCTAGCTTCTGAAAGTGTGTTGTGGTGCATTTGTGTTAGGTTATAAATTGTCAGTATACACTTCATAGCACATTATTAATATAGGCAGTAAAAGTGTAAAAACTTTGGATTTTCAGAGTAAAAGAAGCCAATGTGCCGCAACGTATTTACACAACACATCCTTGGTTATTATAACTGAACAAATACATCGACTGAAAAAATAAATTAAGCACCTATGAACAATAGTCTAGCGTGTACGTAATTTGACACTCGTGGTGATACTCGCTGAGTGTGAAACTGTTAATATGAGAAGTTTCAACTATCGAAACATCTAGAAATGCCACCAGAAAGCACTATTTGTCCTGCCGCGTTCATAGTGATAGTCTTATAAGGCGTATGCGAAACGTTAGACAGTTTTATACAGTAAGAGAAGGTCACTGAATACCTAGCAGAAGTATTATACAACATCGCCACCACTTGCTGGAGCATAACACGGTTTGCATTGTTGGTCATCATCAAGCCGGGTAGACTCATCATGTTTTTTACACGCCATGTGAAGAATTCCGATGTCACAATTGTCCGATATTAGAGCGAATGGGTGCGTGAGGACATGCACACACGTCGTGAAAGTTCCAGTAGACCAAGATAGACTACACCCAGGGACGATCGCCTTATTGTGCGTCAAGCGATACGCTACCTCATTACGTCTGCGCTTTCCGTCCAGACTCATTGACCGGACACACAAACAAAACACCTTGTGTCATCTCGCACCACGTATTGCCAACTGACATAATCCGGAATACAGATGCATCACACCTTGCGCAAGCTGCTATTACCAACAGATGGGGCCGCGGTGGTTTAGTGGCTAGACTACTCACCTCCCACCTAGGCGAACCGGGTTTGATTCCCGGCGGATCGCTGCCAGATTTTCGCATGCCGTTGGTCGGCAGGTTTTCTCGGGGATCTCCCATTTCTCTATACTTACCTCGCTTCACCCGCATCAGCTCTTAATACCTTGATATTTAGAGCCGCCCAAATCTCTCCGCTCCACTAACACCAGAGCAATGACGGCAGCGTTTGGAGTAGTGCCGTTAAGCTGGAGGTATGGATTGATGAAAAGTGGGGTTGCGTTATATCCAGCAATGAATCATTACCAAGTACGATCGTCGCGTGCGAGTGTAGTGTCGGCGAGGGAAGTAGGAATTGGGAATTGGGAGACCCGAGAGGCACAGTACGCTGAGAGAAAATCGAACAAAATATTTGTTTGTAAAGGGCCAAATATATATTTAGTTCCCCTAACAAAATATATCGCTGAGCAAATAAAATTTTAAAAGCAACAAAATTACATTTGTTCGTCTAACAAAATATAAGTTTGAATAAACAAACTCTCTGTGCTGGGCCAAAAAAAAAAAAAAAAAAAAAGTTAGAGTCTCATCTAAATATTTTGTTGAATAAACTGTATATATTTGTTTGACACTCATTTGAGTGCCTCCGTTCGAAAATACAGCTCGACGGTTGTTCGTTAGTGCATCTATTGATGCTTAACAATCGTATAAACACATTATTAAAACAATGCTCAGTATTTGCAGTATATCTATTTAAAAGCTTTCCAGCATCACCAGTTGTGATATTAGTTGAGATTACTATGGCATACCGTGTGAACGCATTTGATCTAGGTTCGAAACTCGTAAGAACTTGTACAAATTTTTCATATCTGCCCAAACTGTTTATTGTACGTGTAGCCAAACAAATCTTTAGTTGTACAAACCAAATCTTACAGTTTGGGGCAACAAAATGAGAACAACAAAATAATTTGATTCCAACAACAAAATAGTCCATTGCCTCTATAAAAACAAATAATTTGTTTGCACCAAACAAATCTTGTTTGATTCAACATACCTTTATCTCAGTGTAGCGTGTCAGTGACATCTCCATTCTAATGTGCCACCCTGTTGAGAAACACCCGTGTACATTCTTTCAGCAAGACAACGATCGACCAAACGCACGTTTGTCAGTGGAAAGTCTGCGTCGTACTGAGGTATTCTCGTGGTTAGCGAGCTCCCTTGCGCTTTCTCTGATAGAAAACGTGCAGGAGAAACTTGTACGCCAACTCTGACCCGGCACCAATTTGCAGGATATCGAAAGCCAGTCATAACATATGTGGACCACTCCTCTCCACGGCAGAGAATACAACAGCTTGTTATTATACAGTAAATACGTACAAGGTTGGTATCCAGGCGATGCGAAGATTTCAAAACGCATTACAACCATAATAGTTTATAAAACACATCAGCGAAGCGCCAGGGGAGCTCCCCTTCCTGCGGCGCGGCATTTGGGACATTTAAATCACTAAAAACTATATATAATACATAGCAACTCTTTGTACGAGGTCTGTTGGTCTTTCCGTGGACCCACGACAAATTGAAACCATCAAGATGCAGCTTGGCGTGTCGCTCGTCGCTTTTCTTCAACCTACGGTGACAGTATCATTCAGGTTAGTCACAGAGACCCGGAAATTTCGCGGATCATTTGAGGACAAGTTAAACTTCAACCTAATGTACATGGCAGTATCTGCTTCTATTGGAACACGGTTTGTTAGACATACCCCAAACCACCTTCTACCCATAACGAACCTGCTAAGAAAACAACGACCGAATCACGTGCTACCTGATCTGCAGTTAAACTGGAGCAGCAGCCAATGAACACCTAAAAGAAGCTTGAATACACAGAGGATTGTGAAATCTAACTTGTTGCATAATGAATTGGCGAGATTTCCGGGTATCTAGCCAATTGATTAGGACCTCCCTCGTCAATACCTTATATTTATTGTATCTAATAAAAGTTCAGTGAATGAAGGTGCTTTACCCTACAAAAGGTCGGGTAGCTCTAAAATTTTGATATGGTGTATAGGTCTGTGGTGTAGTGAAGAATACAAGTTGCCTCGCTACCCGCCATCATCCTGCATCTTGAAAAAACCGTCGAAAATCGGCACTTCTTTCAGTTTTTTTGCTTGTAACTTCGTTCCGGTGCATTTCAGCGCAAAAAGTTAGGAGCATTTGAGGCCAGTTTTTCCTACATCCACAAGCTCCCCTGAACCCACTTACACATTTGCAGGATACAGTTTTTAGTAATTTGAGGGGAACAGCATCTTTCGCATTATTGATGGAATGCAGTCTTCAGCTCCCTCACGTCCAGCCCCAGTCCAGGTGTTTTTTATTTCAATTATCATCCACACCATGACGTGGTGGTATGTCCGGAGAGAATGATACTGCACAGCATCTCTTGAGGTGGTTGCATTACCAAATTAAGTTTGGTGCTGCCGCTCATGAATTTGACGCAACGGGAGAGCAGAGGGATTGGTAATTGCCTCCACCATACAAAGCCACCAAAATGTGTTCTCCTCCCTCTGAAATTTTCGGAGCAGTGGCGTTTGGGTTCCTGAATATCTCTGTAAGCTCACACAAAATTTTTTGTTTTTGAAAAAGGTGTCAAAATTTTTTCTTCCTCAAAACCTAAAATGTTGGAGGTGGTGTCACATCCAATTATGGCATGAAGGAGCAAGAAGTTGTATGGCGAGTTGTACTTGAACGATGCGGAGGAGAACAGAATTTCAGGTGAATTTTCTCTCCCAGGTTTTCGGAGAGAGACATTCTTTGTCGTAGGTGTTGTTCCAGTAAGTACAATTATAAATCGATATCTTCACCGACAACCACCCCTGCATCATACTGTGAAGCCACGGAATTTGCAGTGGTGACTATTAATATGTCTGTATCTTCTTCAGCTTGTTTGGTGTCGATATTTGTTTAAAGCCTCTAGTTCAGTCATGGGAAGTGTTATTAATAATTTTTTTGTTGTGCTCATTTGATAAGAACTTATTTTAAGGTGTTAGGTTGACAGTTGTTTTGTCAAACATCACGTCATTTGAAATGTTCGCCTTACCTCCTTTTCTGTTCAGTGCTCTTGGTGCTTCACAATGCATATTCCTCAGGGTAACCATCAAAAACCACCATCACAGTAGTGCCATAATGTTAATGAATGTACTCTATATAATCTGCAAAAACACTTCCAAAGGTTAAATTACGATTCCAAAGAACTTTGTGGATAAGATATCCACCATCAACTACAACCATTCGATGTTTAGGGAGTTGGAAGTCAATTGGAAGCAAATTGGAGGCGGTGAGAATGCCGCATATAAAGCTGATTTGGTGCCCTTATGTACACTATCCTCATTGAACAGGGACATAGGGAATGTTACAAGTTCGCAGGACATGTCCTCTTGCAGATCTTCTTGTGATTGCTTTGCTGTACACATCTTTTGTAATAGTGTGTGTGGGTCGACAGTAATCTCCTTTTCCCCTACCTTCAAGGAATTTTTGTCAAATGCTAGTGTAACCACTTTTCTCTTCTTTTTAAATGTTTACATCTCCAAATGATTCACCAACGATTCTTGAAACACCTGTCATTCCAACTTCTTGAGCCTTGTGGCAATTGACCTCTTCGCTTCCCACAACTCCAGAGCCAATGCTCATAATTACATCAGTTTCTGGGAAAGGTGGCTGTTATGAAAATCACTCATTAAGCTTTTGCTCATGCTGGTCATCATGGCTGATCCTAGTATGCCTCATTTCCACATGCTGTTTAGATGATGTCGATGTCACATTGGTGACGTTCTCCATATCTTGAGTTTGCTATATTCTGGAGATAAGTCATTCCAAGTGTTAATATTAACAGTGTGCTGTCTGTCATCCTCCATCTGCTTAATCCTCCACCAAACTCATATCCTTCGTCAATAATTGTTCGATAATCATATCCGTCCAAATACGCGACCAAAACTTGTTTGTTCGTCCAATAGTAAACTAACCTCCCATGGTAAATTTGCGAAACTCTGGAAGATCCATTACGTCTTTCAGAAACAACATTTCCTATAGATACAATGGTCAACAGCATGAAAATATGGGGTCATCTTTTTAATAGTATCCAGATGAAGTTGCCAGTTACCCATTCTTTCGGTTTCAATATACTGCTTCACAAGAGTAACCATATTTAATTACTCAACCCAAAGTTGTGCAATAGGTCCCCTGTGTTGCAAGTCTTGTACAGCTTTTGTGAATTTCTCCTTCACATGTCTGAATTCTTCGCATTCGTCACCTATGAAAACCATTGATTTTTGTACATCTGATAAGAATCTCTCAGAAACTTATTGTTATTCATATGTCAATTCAATTGTTTCCAGTATGAATCGGGTCAATAAGTGAACTCTAACTGCTCGAAAATATGCATTGCGAGACATAATTTTAATCATACTGTTCTCAGCATAGGTAGCGACAAGAAGCTGATTAAGCCCACTGCTGGCAATAATAGTGCAAATAATTCCCAAATAGTACATTAGCAATTGTAAGTCCCCAAGTCTCACTATGACCTCTTGCAATTCTGCTTGTGTGCTGTTGTGGAGAATGTCCTAGACCTTCATGTATAGGGGCTGGTCGAATGTTACGAAGCAAGTGTTTTGCTTGATGCTGTCACATTTCTGACGAGCAATGATGAGTGCTGTGTAAACAGTGTCGTGATGCCTAGGTGGGATGTTGATGAATGAAGGTAAACTGTTTTTGAATGCTGGTATTCTTGCTTGCATGTGGCCTCTTCCATGAAACTCTTCCACCTTGGCACAGACATCTCACTTGACTTTCCAAACAGCCACAGAATACCAGTACCGGAAGGCGAAATATCAGTGGTATCTGAGGAGAGGCTATCAAGATCTTTAAGTAAAACAGTTTTCAAACCAGCATTTGATTTCTTAACAAATCTTTGAACCTGTATGGAACCAGCTCTTGACACCAATTCTAATGCAATCAATCTTCGTGAATGTTTTCTGTTCCCCTCATGCCTCTCTGCATCATGTGGAGTCAAATATATGATTCCACCTATGGCCCCATGGCATGAAATGCCCCCAGACCATCTAGTGTATTGATATTAAAGTCAGCATGGTCAAATACCAACTGGCAGAACGTATCAGTATGTTTGGGTTGTATCACTGATAATTGTGGTTGCATAATAGTCATGTAACTGCACCTAGTGGTGACTTGATGAAAAACCAAGAGATTATATATCAATGAGATGTTTAGAACCAAACTTCCTATACACGAACACACTTATTCTTGTTAGAATGAGTGACAGGAAGGAACTAGGTCGTGCAGCAGCAATGAGAGCATGTGATAAGGCCAAACATATCTTTTTATCCAAAGGGCCACTCTTATCCTTCAATATAAAAGTTTCAAAGAGTGAGAGTAAAGGTTCTGGAATTATTGATTACATGATTAAAAAATTGATCAGAGGGTGGATATTCAGTGGTATTGTAGACCTGAGAGCGAACATTCTCCAAAAGTATGTCTGCAGCTGCTTTGATTACTCTCAGTCTCTGTGCTTGGTGAACGGTGTTTTTATTCTGATAACAGTTTTTAGTCAGTATTTTATACCTCGTATTTTTTAAACAAACCGTTGATTTATTGACTGTTTCCACAATAATATACTTCTTCAGCAAACATGATTTAACTGTTATTCGATCAGTCTGATAATCTTTCACAATTATACTCATCAATTCATCAAGTGAAAATTGACATTCCTCACCATTCTTATAATATTTGAATAAATTTATTCCATTGCTTTATCTACGTTTTTAACTTGTCTGTATCCTCTTTTGAACCCAGAGGGTGGTGCTGAGTACAGCTTCCTACAGTGGTACTGTGCATCAGCTGCAACTAGATCCAAGTCTTCAGGAATCCGTTCAACATTCGTTTGAGCCCATTAGTTTCCACGTTTCCTAGCTACATCCAAAAACTTTTCCTTAATCGATTACTTCTGCGCCATATGAACTGAATTTCGTTTTACAAGACGAGCTTTCTTCTGGCTTTCCCACAATTCCCACGTGTAATTATTTCTTACAAAGGAAGCAATGGCCCTTGAACTGAAATCCTTCATTACGCGACCTAAGCACTGGTGTTGAAGTAGACAGCCCACCTACATCTCGTCTACGACGAACGTATTAATTTATAATTCGCTCATTGTTATTAATTTCTGTACAATAATTGTGAACATTAATTTCATTTTTCCTCACCAAAGTCGTGTATAATAAGTTAGTCCTCTTTTAATACTTGATTTATGTAAAGTCTGCACTCCTCTTTCCTTCACAGTAATTGTATTGCCTTCTTCCAGACTCTTCATACATATAAAGCACACATCATGTGGCATCCCTGTTTGGGATGAAGAAGCCACTGTTCACATCCACTACAAACTACAACTATTTCAATAACTACAAATACTTAATATAACTATATTAACTATAATGACTTCACATTCATGTTTAAATCACTTAAACCAATGACACAGGATGAAATTCACTGTGTAAAATATAACACATTCAAGAACGAAACAAGCATCTACGACACTGCACATTCACTTATGTACTGTTACACAAGAGTAACCATCTTGAAGTACTGAACCCAAAGTTGAGCAGTAAGTCCCCTGTGTTGCATGTCTTGAAGATCATCTTGTGATTGATTTGCTATGCACATCCTTTGGAATAGTGCGAGAGGGACGACAGCAACCTTCTTTTCCCCTACCTTCAAGGCGATTCTGTCTAAAATCAAAGGTAAAATTTTTGTAATTAGAATTAATGAACCAAAGATAATTGCTATAAAAAAAAACCTCTTTTCCAGTTTATTCATAATTTAACCACACTCGTATTGAGTGTAGTAAAACAACTGATACACGACAGTTCTGTAGGATTATTGTTTGTCGAGTACGTTTTCTTCTCAGCTTCCAAAATGTTTGTAGTGTGATGGGTAGATATCAATATTGTGGTACTTGTAAACATTTCGAAGTAACGTGTACAAATTATCAGACACGTTGACGTCTAAAATAAAGGCATCTGCTTCATCTGGCGTGTACGGGATAACGTGTACATTGGTTTACAGAACTTAGTATTTGTCCCATTCTTCGTAATGGAGTGCTATCGCCAAAATATAATTAACAAACACAGGCTTGGCTGATTATTCATTGCGCTTTCAATTTCACTTAATCGGATTTGACTATTAGAGAAGTGTTATATGCATCAGCAATGTGCCCTGTTTTCCTTGTCTTACTTCTCTGCGACGACTCATTTTAGTTTGCTAAAGGACGGCCACATTTATGAAGAGTCGAGTTGTTATGTTTCCACTTGATGCTGAGCCAGATTTAAAAGAAAATCGCTTTTATCATAAAATATATTTGTCGCTTCTACGTTAATGAATGTATTTGAAATATCAAAACATATGAAGAAAACTTCTTAAAAGGGAAAGAATAAATGGAATTATTTAAATATATTTCCTTCATGCTGCTTTTGGGATATCAGCAAGAAAGCCTACACACTATAAGGTTAATCAACTTAATTATTCAAACTTTACTTTCCTAATATAGGCTATTACAACTAAACATTTGTAATTAACGTGAAAATACACTTAATTTCAAAAATTTCGATTTTAGTGTGTTGATTTATAAATTAATTTAACTAATAATTTTATGTATTACATGACGATTAGGGAAAGTACAGGTAATCAATATTTGGCAATTCAAGATTGATTTCCTGCAACATTCCATATTTATTTTGAAATATTGCCAAGGTTTCGACGGACGGACGGATAGAATTAATGGCCACCTGTGATTGGCTGTCAGTCACGTGATTGACGGGCGGAAGGCGGACGGATGCGACGGGTTGTTGTAAATCCTGCCTTAGTGTACCGTGTGGAACATTGCCGATCAACAGCCGCATGGTCCTGTGTGGCCTCATACAAGCTGCAAAGGTGAAACTGCAGCTTAGATCGCGAACCCCAGTAGCACACACGCCAGCAAAATGGCGTCACTGACCGGCGAAATGCTGGGATGCTGTTCACCAGTCAGTGCCTGGCAAACTCCCCGATTGCATAATCGGCTTGAATCACGCTTTGCTCAAGCTTGTTATGAGAAGCCTGTAAGTTTTAATCAAGCCTGATGTGTTAGCCAAAATGTTTGAATCAAGCTTGCAATGCAAGCGAAAAAGTTCCAATAAGTCTTGAATAAAGCTAATTAGTTTCCACAGATCAAACTTGCATAGTCTATTCACGGTTCTTCGCATTTTTTGAGCCAAACCTTTGAAAAACCACTTCATGTATAATGTGTTTAGTTGTTTCCTAAATATGTCATATATCACAAGCGTTGTATACTTGTGTTAACAAAAAAAACCTTAATTTTGGTTCAATTTAACTTTGACTTATTTTTTATCCATAAATTAAGTTGTTTTCATTTATAATTGATATGAATAAAGGCAGGGACAAAATAAGTTGGTAATCCCTAGCAATAAACAGTTCTCATGCAAATTATTATTACACTGATTGAGCACGAATGCGGTGCGTTAGCTCGCTGTTATATTTTCTAAACTTTGTTTATATGAGGCGGAGAAATACTCAAAAAGTAGAACTTTAACAGGGCTTCATAAAAGTTTGAAGTAACTGTGAATGTAGTATAGAAAGTCTGATTGGTAACGCATGCCGCAAGCTTGCCTTGGCAACCTGCAGGAATAGTTCAAGCCACCTTCAAGCTTGTCATTAGCAAGTATGAACCAGCCATGATAAATTAGGCTTGATCCAAGCTTGAATCACAGATATGGCCAGCAGGTAGCTCCGCCGATAGCAGCATGCGATAACCGATCAGACACAAGATTCCGTTCCCAGAGCCTCACACAGCCAGTCAGAGAATGGCGTTTCCACTGCTGAGGTGACCGGCACGCCGTTCCTCCTCTGTGTACTTGTATGTTCTGTGTCGAGGCCCGCCAAACTGCTGCAGATGCCGCAGCAGTGTGGGGGTCGCAACGCGGCTCTCACCCCCTGAAGAACTCGGGCCGATGAGGCCGCACAGATCGATACAAACCGGGACCCGTGCCAGGCAGTTAACCAGCTTCACAGCCAAGAATGCGACCTGCCAACTTATCCAAACCTCGTTTCAGCCCTGTTGTGCGGAATTCATAGCCACGGCTACAGTAGTCCCCCCCCCCCCCCGTACATTTTCATCACGTGGCTCATTTACTCCTCAAATGGCCGTTTATAACTGAACAAAAATTCCCGCCACTGATACAGTGGATATTCACAAAAGTGTATTTATGTAATTTGATGTATTTTACTTCTTTATTTAGATTTCTCTTTCATGGACGTTACAGTACTCCTCCGGGAGGGACTACGCTCTAAAGAAAATATGTATTTATCTAAATCTCGAAACATTTTCTTCCTTTATAAACTAACGTGCGCTTGGTCATTGCCTCACTAATCGAACATTTTTTTAAACTGCTTAGTATTCATACGTCACATGACAATACATCGTAAGGCTCAACGCTATGATTCCCTCTCATAGTACTTGGCCCATAGGAACCCTGTAAAAACCTACATGTTGTTCACATTATAAACCATATTATGGATGAGGTTATAAAACTACGTGCGATAGGTGTCTTTCCTAGTTATGTACAAATTTTTATTTATTATTTTATTTTTTATGTTTCTTCAGACAATAATGCAGAGTAAGGCTCGATACTTCCGAGTAGTTTTACTTGTAGTTGACCTTGACGAAACACGTGTAAACCATTTTGTTGATTACACCGAGTCATGCTAGGGAGGGTTCAGAACAACCTGGAGTTCAGCCTTCTAGCCACACGAGTACTGTTATACCGTTAATCGCAGACACAGAAGGCCACTTAAATGATGTAGTTAGTAATGCATTTTTCCGTGTTCGTTAAATTAACTCTGACCAAATATTAAAATCACAAGGAATTACATTTGTTTGTAATTTAACAACACGCTATATAATAATTCGAAAATTTGCATAGCTCTGTAAAGGAAGGAACCTGAAATTTTAACAAACTCCTTCGAAAAAAATCTAACTTATTTTCTTGATATTCGTGAATTTTCATTTAATGTGAAGTCATCAAAAACCAGGTGATGTGATATTAAGCAAAATATTCCAATACTGAATTTAACTTTAGGTTTTAAATGTGTGACTAGTTGGTTGGTAATATCACCCTCTTTAATAATTATAGAGGTTCTGTTAGAGATGTGGGTTTTACGAAATGTTTTGGATGGGAAAATTTTCCAGAAAATTTACCTAACTCAAAATGGATCAAGGATTTTGTGCAACATGTGTAAAGTTAAACAGAATTCATAAAAAATATCTTAAGTTCTATATTCTATACTAGCGACCCACCTCGGCCTCTCTCGGATGCGATTTACAAATATGGCGTTGTTTAGGTTTACAGCAAATATATGCACTAAATGCTTAAGGTAACTAACATAGGATTAACACTGTGTTGTTCAAAAAGCCCTCGTAAGTGAACCCCTATTTCAATCAACATTTAAAAACAAAAATTGTTACTGTGGGTCATCCTTAAAATATAAACATATACTGCCGCGGACTTTTTTTAGGCCATTTTGAGATGTACAGTTGTGCAATACATTAATGTGGTGTATCCCTTATGGTTTAGTCAGCGTAAGCCATGTACGAGCCCGAAAAGCGGCTTTTACGGACTTGATTAGAAAACGTCGACATTTCTCTACTATCCTTACATTAAATATTAATGTATTATATACATAAACCTTCCTCAAGAAACTCTCTAAATGATAGTAAAACGGCATCAAAATCCATCAAGTTCTTTAGAAGCCGTAGCCGAATACATATATACACGCGGCCGGGCGACTTTGTTTTTTTACTATGTAATGCACTTTTCAGCTAAACAAACCATAAATGAATCAGAGTTCATGAGAATTAATTAATTAAAAAAACGTAAAAAAAATAAAAATCTGAACGGTATACTTTAAATAATAATGTTATAATTCCTGAAAGGCAATGTGCTTGAAATGTCACTACAATGCACATACTAAAAAATGCTTCCTACAATCTAAACAATACCTTTATAAAGCTTCGTAGGCAATATGCTCGAAAAGTCACAAAATACACAGTCAAAAATGTTACCTAATCTAATATCCTTATAATTCCTGGCAGGCTACTCTAAACACATGGATTAATTATTTTTAGCAAATTAAATGACTTTACACAACACATTACAATGTCACAGTGCAAAAAAATGTAGTTAATCTTGACGCTCGCTGTCGCTATTTGGTTGTGCCCATGTCCATAGAACTGCTGCGGCTCGTATCACAAGATTCTGGTCTACTTGAATTTGATAGATTCTCTTGCGATGACAACAAAAAGAGATTCTGAGAAACTGAAACCAGCTTAGCAGTGCGTTTACTTATTAAGATGTTCCCCTTTATGGTTTTAATTGTGCTGAATGCCTTCAAATTCCATTCATTCGCATGAGGCAGCTGTTGGTGTAATACTAAGAATCCTTATAACAACTTGAGATAACAGTAGAGTTGTGCAATATCCCTTCCACCATGTAAGTGGAGAGATATTCTCTGCTGCCTGCCAAATGATGTCTCGACTCCACAACGTTTCTGAGGATTTATATATTAAAAAAAAAAATTCTGAAAAATCTTTTACTTCCTACTGTGAATAGCCAGTATTTGACTTTTAAAAATAAGTATGCTTACATACGATTCCGAATTTTCTGCAGAACATTTTCCAGCCACATCTCTGTGTCCTGTCTTGTTATTGCACAGAATTGTACAACCGTAAATTGTGACTTTTTTTTGGAGTATTTTTAATAGTGGTTTTCACATTAATAAAATGTTTTCTCAGTGCAACACTTTCTGGCCAACAGTTGTCGCCAAAACAGAACGCATGCATGAATGATGCATCAGAAGGCACAAACTGCAAGAAAACCATTGTCAAGTACGGTAATTATAAAACTTACTATGGTTGTGTGTAACGAAATATTGGTACCATTGTTTAAAAAGTGTAGTAATTCACGTTAGTGTGTATTTACTTTCAAGTCTGAAATGGATTTACATAAAATAAGTAATTAAAAATATTCTTAAACTTTATTATTATCATGGCCTTTCGTAGTGAAGGTTGGCTTTCGTGTGAAAAATGTATTTTGTGAAACATTTAGAGTGGAAATACGTTAAAAGTTATAATAAATTGTAATCTTTCAATTAATTTTTTTCACACTTTAAAGTATGTAAATTTTTGCAAAAAATTTACCGCGTTACAAAATATATTCATTTTTCTTTCATATCCGACAACTCTGGTAGTACCTTCTATATTTCAATAAGATTTTCAATTTGTACAATCAGGTGTAGTGCTCTGTTGGGAGCCACTGTACTTCTTACTTAATATATACCAAAAGTTATATGCGAGATAAATATTAGTTCTGTTAAATATTTTAGAGTGTTTCAAATTGCCACCTTCACTACACTTCAGATGCGCAATGATCGTGGTTGTTTCGTATCGATTTGGCTCCGAATTGTCAGGAGAAAAATTCTGCGAATACATCACGCTGCAAGCTGTATTTCACACTCCTTTGGATATTCTAACGCGTTTTGGTGTTGATGGGTTATTGGCCGTTGCCGTGAAAAGCAAGTCGATTTCACTCTTAACTGAGTCATGCGTGATTCTGCTCTTCTTTTGTTACGTGTTTGTAGTTGGAACATGTACAAATGTGGCTGAATGACGACCTCAATAAAGGAAAATGTGTTAGCGGCTGATCCTGTCGTCATGTGAACCGGGGAAAATATCTTGTTTTCTCGCAACATGTCACGTGAACTGAGTTGCTGCTCACTCCAAGTTTTTATATAAAGACATATTTACACGGAGTGTTGCTTATTATCAGGTTCCGTACCGTGTCCGCTATGCAATTACTGCCTACCTACTTGTGCGTTAACTGGGAAAATGTGCCGTAATTAAAATTTCTGACGTTTAATATGTGCAATTTTTTTAATTGTATATGAATGTACGTGCCATTGGCTGTTATATTATTTATTCGTCATATTCATATTAGGATTGGCCGCACTGAACCCGCCAGCTTTACAATCGACTGGTTCGCTATCTTCCATGGTATGGTGATTTTCCTGGATGCCTTTATTACTTATTAATCCAAAGCTCAGTGTTTATTAACCAAATACCTTTGTAACATTTCCTTTATAGCAATGTAGTTCGGCTGCATGTCATATTTCGCTGGTCATATTTTACAGGCAATACTAAGCCAAAGAGAAAACCCGAACAGGTTCGTACATGATATTGACGAAGAGATATTGCTTATAGATCAGTGTCATGAAGTATATATTTTGTATGATATTAAAAACTTAGAATGGCGAACTAATGAGTCTAGGAATACTATATGTATATATATATATATATCTATATATATATATATATAGATATATATCTTTAATTTGGTCGCATTTATAAAAGTAAACAATAGTAATATATTAAAGGGTTATTTAAATTTAAGTTGCTCATTTTATTTTGAAAACAACCTGGGATGTGATTATAGTTCCTTATTTGAGAGGTACTTAGTCTAGCAAACTGACTGGGATGTGGAGGTATAGTGGTTAGATTACTCACCTACCACCTTGGGTGAACCCGTTCCGATCCGGGGGGGGGGGGGGTCACTCCCGGATTTTCGTATGTGAAAATCGTGCCGGACTTGTTTTCTCGGCGATCTCCCATTTCTCCTTGCTCTTCATTGCTGCGCTGCTCCATGTTCACCTCGCTTCACCCTCATAGGCTCTCTAGACCTCGCTATTAAGATCTGCCCAAATCTCTTCAATCACTCACTCTAGAAAACTGACAAACAGACCAGACTAAGTGTGGCAGAACAGGCAAATATATGTTAGACTACTGGGATCTATCCGATATGTAACCTACAGACACTTGGGGGGGGGTTTTTTTTTTCCCGTGCGCAAGAAGGAAAAATAAATTGTGCTACCGCTCAGTGGTGCTTTAACAGATCGTCCGAGCAGTGGACCCGCTTTGAAGAGCTCGTAATGAGCGCGCAGGTCCCGAGCAAACTGCCCCTAAACGCCTTACCCCCTAGTCACCCCCTAACTCCCCACCCCATGCCCACGCGGCCAGTCCAGCCCCCATGCGAGGGTGGATGCTGGCGCCATTCTTCAAGCCGGCGGGTCTAATTAAACCGGGCGGCCCCGCTGATCGGCTGACGCTCACGCCCCAATTGCGTCGATTTATATCCTCTCCCCTGGCCCCTGCCCATAGAATACTCCCACCGCCACTGGCGTGGGCGATGCACGCTATACCACGTCCACAGCTGTAGGGTAACGAGACTTCCGCGCGTTTTCAGTCCCGTCGTGCTCGATACACTTGCCGCAACACCGTGGCGACATAGAAGCTTCTTCGAGCACGGTCCTGCATAGGTACTTAATGACATTCAAGACAGGGTATATCCTACCCACGGTTTCTCCACACTTTTAGAATCAAACCTTTGAAAAGTCACCCTATATATGACGTATTTGGTTGTTTCCTAAGTATATAATGTGTCACAAACGTCTTATACTTATGTTAATACAAAAATACGTTATGTTTTACTAAATTGTACTTGTACTTATATTTTATTTATAAATTAAAATTTCTAGTTTATAATTTTTATGAATGAAAACAAGGTGAAAATATGTGTGGTGATAAAGCCTAGTAAGAAATAGTTCTTACGTAAAAAGTTAGTTCACTGAGAGCGCGCACGAATGCAGTGCTTTGGCCCTTTGAGGTAATTTTCTAAACTCGGTTAAGCATTGCGTGCATGAGGCGGAGTAGAGTAGAGCTTCAGAAAAGTTGAAAGTATGTGCGAATGGACTTGTGAAATGAGTATTCTACACCTATCACCGCAGGAATAACAGTTACTGCGATACGCTCGTGTGTTTCCTCTTGCCGCACGCAGTCATGTCGGGTCACGTCACACAGGACATGATTACCAACAATGACAACATTTCGTACTAACTGGCATGTCAGTAACTGGACTGAAGAGTTGACTGTGAATAGTCAGTTCGCTGTTATTGCTGAAACTCTACCTTCAGGCCTGATCCTCCTCACATAAACAAGGCTAGCCTATAAAATAAATCACACTAAAAGGACAACGCGCCACATTCGTGCACACTGTTTTATAACGTTTTGCATGAGAACTTTTTCTTATCTGGTATTACCAGCAGACCTATTTTTTCACTATATTTATTCATATTAATTATAAATGAAATATAATTTATAGGTTCAATACCGGATGTTCACGAACAATAAACACCAAAGTGGCGTAGATAAATACAAATGTAGCATAGTTCATCGAAGAGCCAATAGTGTAACGTCCATATTTAACCTTCTAATGGCAGTGGCAATGTGCAGGGGCAGGTATGCAACCTTATATACGTGGCATTGTAACCAGCTTGTGCGCAGGTATGCGTGCTTGATAACACCGCTCAGTATCGCACGGTCGCAGTCTCGGAGGTGCTACGTATCTACAGTTCCTGCAGGACGTGTTACCGGAATACTTGGAGGAAGTTCCTTCAGATGCTCGTGAGACGATGTGGTTTCAGCAGGACAGGGCCCAGCCTCATGTCGCCATTGCGGTTTGCTGGCACCTCGACATGCACTTCCCGAACCGCCGGATAGATAAGGGAGGCCCCATAGCATGGACACCACGCTCACCTGACATCACACCACTTGACACGATGGGATGAGCTCATTACGCCGGAAACCTTGGCACATGTGCGTCGCAACATGCTTCAGCGCTGCACCGCCTGTGTGGTCGACGGTGGCGGGCAGTTTGAACAGACACTTTGAACAGACAGATCGAACAGACACTACGTTCCCATGCCTTCTGTACAAATGTGTAAATAAAGTGCAATTTCATTGCACTGCTTGTAGCCTAGTTAATGGGATTGCCTACTCGCCCTTACACATTGCCACTGCCATTAATGGGGTTAACTGTTGACGTTAGATTGTTGATTCCTCTATAGAGTATGCTCGATTTGTACTTATCTACTCCACTCTGGTGTTTATCATTTGTTCGTGAACATCCGGTATAATCGAAAGTTCAGTTTGACCATAAGTAAGATACATTTATGTAACAGAAGTATAAAACTTCTGTGATCAATGACATATTAAAAAGCAACAAGCAAACACGTAATTCATGGGATGCTTTTTTAAAGGTATGATCCGAAAAGTGTTCATAAACCGTGAATAGACTATACCAATTAAAACGAAACTTAATTAATGACACGATACACAGCCTATCGTTGTCCTTATATAACTTAAAAAAGAACATATTTTGTGTAATTAGATTACTACTGACATGAGGCAGTGTTCATGTTAGGTCAGCATAGAAACTAGCAAAGCAGTGCATTTGGCCTTCAGGCACAGATAAATCGTTGTACTAGCCTCGTAGTGTTCGTAATGCTAAGGCTTAAAACGCCGCATCTATGGCCTCGCTCTTGCTGAGGCCTCCAATTAAAAAAAAAAAATATTTTTGTTATCAATTCAAATTAATAAACGTATCAGTCCTTCGAATTTCGGTGTTTAAATGTCACATATTAATTTTTTAGCTTCATGATAATGTATTAGGGCCTATTGTATACCATCACAAAATATTTATGAGTAGTGTAGATGCAATATTAAATACCTAGCATCCACTAAACTATATTAGCACAACTCTCATTGCGTACGCTGCCACTCAGTTAACAGTTCGCAAGTTTGCCGCATGTGAAGATGAGCAGAGAACACAGCTCTTTGCAAAGACGGCAAACACACATTACATTAGGAAATTAGTTCATTTCATCGCTGTTTGAATAGATGAGGGTATTTCAAATAAATTTTTCTTCGGCCCTCAAATAACCTAGATCCCCCACCGAGTACTGGCAGTATTACAGGTATGTATAGGCTGTTCACGGTAATGTGAGCACTTTTGGGGTTCTAGTTTCTTTTGCCTTTCAGCCATTTTTTTATACTTTAACATATATTAAAATAAATATTGCCATGTTTGTAATAAACACAGTGGGCATATTCCACCGCACTCGGAAATTAATGTCTAAGGTTAAAATAAATATGTGTATTGATTGTTATTCCAAAAGAGAAGGCATTCAAAAGTGCTCACTTTATCGTGAATAGCCTATATAAGCTGTTCGCGGTAAAATGAACACTGTTTATACTCAAGATTTGAATCAGTGAGAATTTCCCTGTTTCAATAATTCAACAGTATCTGACTGATTGAACAGTCACTTCAGTTAATTTTAAGTGATAAATCAGTGAAAAAATGCCAAATTTCCTTCATTTAATGATTAAGGGACATTTTCCACTGATTCATCAGTCATTTTTTTTCTTTGTTTCTCAATGGTTTGTTTTTTACTTATGGATCAGCTAAACAACGTGTAAAAATGGTCGTTAAACAACGTGTATCATGTGAAATAAGAACGAATGAACTAATAAAACCAATACAAAATACTTTCTAAAATGTGTTTCGTCTTTTCAAACGCCATTTTTCGAGGCAATATGAACACACAGCCTTTCATTTCGTTTTTACGTCTTTCATTTCGTTTTCATGTAATCATCATAGAGCTGTATTTGATGTTTTAAACAGCAAATAAAGTGGTGAAGGGAGTGCACTCATATAAACTATTCGGTTTAGCAATCCTAATGCTACCAATTAAACCAAAAACGAAAAATAAAAGTATATAATTTAAATATTCAAACCTTCGGCAAGAACTATAACACGTTACCATAGACCTGGTCTCTTTATTCGCCCATGGGTCAAGGTCAACTGTAACATTGTTAGAGAAGTAATATATATTACAAATGTTTTCTTTTTACACTTATATGTACTAAAAACAAAAAGTAAAATAGAATATTTCAATAATCACAAATGTTCACTTATCACTTGTAATTTCACGTAAACACATGGAATTTCTTTCTTTCTGTCGTTTCGGACTTTATTGGGCGCCCAGTGACAGTCAGTCTGCCTGTTAAAATACATGCAGATAAGGACAGTGACATTTTTCAAAGGTTGAGTTCAAAAATGCTCACTTTATCGTGAACAGCCATTACGTGCAAAATTTTCGTTTTTTTTTTTTTTTTTTTTTGTGGCAGTAGACCAAACTCCAAGATGTCATACGTTCGCTTGACTTGTGCCATTCGTGATTCGCTAACGATTTGGAAATAACGGCCTGTAGGACACTCCAGCCCGTAATAAACGATCAGTGGCATAGTGGCGTATCTTCACAAGCACACGACTTTGCGTGTAAAGCGAAGTAGCCATTGACATTGGTTTGTTCACGGTATATGAAGCACTTTGAAAAGCGCTGCTCGGGATCACCTACATTTATTTCGCATTTTTTAAATCCTACCGACATAAAACATTTAAATCGCTCTGATCCTGATCAGACTGTCCCTGCACCACTCAAGTAGAACAATGGAGTTGTTAACAATGTAAATGTTATACTATAGTCCATGCACGGTTATTTCCAACTTTTTAAAGCCCAGAAAAAGTTCTCCTTCAAGGGTTTTTCCACCGCCTCGTGCAAACAAAGCTTATCAAGTATATAATTTTACACAGAAGCTCTTTATACACGCGAGACACTACCGTTTGTTTATTGGCTGCTTGAGGCTTCTGTGTAGACCTGTTAAACACTCACACTACTGCTTCCTGCTTATTACTGGCTCACAGTTGAACGGGGCGTGTCTAAAGAACTGTCATCCAATCACAACGGTAGGAGACACGAACAAGTGTTTGAAGTCTACCTCGTCCCCGAATGAATTCGCAAAATACTCGTGGCTCTATAAATTATATATTACGATTTGTACTTTAGTATAGTTGAAAGTTCAACCTTACAAAAAATAAGATGTTTCTATGCTATCAGAAGAAAAAAATGCTTCTGAGAATTTACATATTTAGAAAACAACCAAACGCATCATACATGGGGTGATTTTTCAAATGTTTTTTTCAGAATGTCTGAAGAAACCGCGAGTAGGCTATATAATATGTAAATTAGGTACGCTGACGCATGTGTAACACGTAACACTCGTCGACTTCAGTGTACACTGATTGCCGACACTACACTCGCAGTACCACTTGAATTCACGTAACTAGTTTTATGAATTATCTGCGAACTTGACGGGCAGCTTGCAAGCTGGTCTGCACTTGAGCTTATGTGCAGCAGCTACGGACTGTGGTTGTTTTCCAGCGAAAGTACTCACTTTACCGTGAACGCAAGTTCCTATTCCGCTCTTGGCGTTACTTCGAAATTGCTTCCGTATACCTTGCGCAACATGCACGCGTGTTTCATCCCTGCCGCAGTTGAAATACTCGCCTCACACCGAGGCGAACCGGGTTCGATTCCCGGCGCGGTCCCCCGAATATTCGCATGTGGTTACGTGTGGCGGACGTTGCAGTTTTCCGGCCGGCTTTCTCGGGGCGCTCCCGTATTTCCCGCCATTTTCATTACTCCACTGGTGCATCATCATATTTCACCCTCAGCATTGCTGAAAGCCTAGTTATTTAGCGACAAACAAAACCTTTCAACTGACTTGAACGTCTATTTATAATAAATGCTTGCTGAACTCATTTAACGATATATTTTCCTCCGATACTAGTCTACCACTTCTCAAACTGAAAAAAAGACTCAATACAACGGTCCACTCAGGAATACAGAGCTGGAGTCATACCACAAACAGAATGGCCAACAGTTTCAACCCCTTACCAAAATAAACGCGTTCCTATACAGTTACGTCATAATCAGGTTCAGTGAATGCGACTTCTCGTATAACCTTTAAGACGTTCTCTCCGCTGACAAACATAAATTATTCCGTATAGGTAAGCGATTTCTAGCTATAGTCCATTCACGGTTACTTCACACTTTTCTGAAGCCCTGTTGAAGTTCTACTTCCAGGATATTCATCCGCCTCGTGCAAACAAAGCGTAACTAAGTCTAGGAAATTACACAAAAGGAACAATGTACCGGATTCGTGCGCACTCAGTGTACTAGTATTTTTCATGATAACTATTTATTACAAGGCGTTACCAGCACACATGTTTTCCCAATGATTTTATTCATATTAATTGTAAATGAAGTATTATAATTTGTAAATAAAATATAAAACTATATTTTAATTTAACCAAAGTAAGAATTATTTACAACCACGAGTATAAAACGCTTGTGATACGTGCAGGCATATTTAGAAAACAACGATACACATCATACACGGGGTGATTTTTCAAAAGTTTCATTCAAAGAGTGTGATTAAACCTCTAATAGACTATAGAGGTCGGAAATATACGACAATACGCATCGCCTGGTGTGCAGAAGTGGTGCAGCTCTATCGCTAACTCACTATTAAACCTCTAATAGACTATAGAGGTCGGAAATATACAATACGCATCGCCTGGTGTGCAGAAGTGGTGCAGCTCTATCACTAACTCACTATTAAACCTCTAATAGACTATAGAGGTCGGAAATATACGACAATACGCATCGCCTGGTGTGCAGAAGTGGTGCAGCTCTATCGCTAACTCACTATTAAACCTCTAATAGACTATAGAGGTCGGAAATATACGACAATACGCATCGCCTGGTGTGCAGAAGTGGTGCAGCTCTATCACTAACTCACTATTAAACCTCTAATAGACTATATAGGTCGGAAATATACGACAATACATATCGCCTGGTGTGCAGAAGTGGTGCAGCTCTATCATTAACTCACAATTAAATTACAAAGAGAGGGAATAATTTTTACGAAATCGAGCTCCATACTTGTTTTCCAGTTCTTGCAAATTACGAAAATGAGTTGGCGAAAATCTTTAATTGTGAAACATCCGAAAACGTTTGAAAAGGTTTTCTTATATATGAATGTTCCTCGTATCCAACGGTGGACACACCGTTCCTAATCCTCCGGTGCGCAGGCGGAATATTACAGCATTACCGTTAGGAAGCAGTTGAGTTGTGCTACGGCTGTCTGAGAGAGTGCTTGCAAGGCCGATGAAGAGGAATTCCGATTGAATTATTGATTACATCGTGGGGGTATGACTAAAATTTTGCGGGGAGGAGGTGGTACGAACCTGAAAATTGTTCGTTTCACCCCACCTCGCAGATTTACGACCTAATAAAGAAATGAGAGTGCTCGAAGAAGGGCAGCCATATCAAGCCCTTTCTTCCTCGGCAATGTATGAAAGCGGAGGTGTAGGGTAGTGATATTAAATTGCAGGTTGATTTATTATTCGCTCTGGAAAAAAAGTAGTTTTATTTCCCTTTGAAATCGTTAATAGTCTATTTTCAGGGATTTTTCTCTTGTACGAAAGCACGAAATTTCGGCTTCAGTGCATATTTCAAGTTAGCATGAATGTATATATCGCATGAGTGTTTAGCGACACGTTAAATTGAGTTATGAAAGTTGCAAAACTATATTCGGTTTACCAGACAACGAAGTTCCGTAACTTAATAAGAACAGTGGTGGCTTTCTCTCTTTCTCTCTCTCTCTCTCTCTCTCTCTCTCTCTTTCTTCCCCCTTATGCCTATTTACTAATTTCGAATGTCTACGAATCAAGGATTTGGCAAATGTTGTAACTCTTGTCTTAGACGTTGTCATTCATCCATACAATTTATAGCTTCCCCGCCTCTTAATAGTTAAATGTATCAATATCCTGATATATGAGAAATTTTGCCTCCTTTTACGGATACTTGGAATACAAATTTCTTCGACGATATTGTATGTGTCAGGAACCATGTTGATTATAATATAAATTTAATAGTTAAAAATATTAATCTTCTCTTCTTGGTTATACATTTAAAAAATCTAATAATGCCGGTTTGTTTGTAACGTGCACGCACGCACACACACACACACACACACACACACACACACACATATATATAATAGGCACAATTATTAGAAGGTTAACAACATATATGTTCTACGTTTACATATAATAATAAATAAAATAGTTATACTTTTACAATTTTACATTTTTTATTTTACAATTGTTATATTTTGCGCTTGAACTATCGAATAAATTATCCATAGCCCCAAATTCAGATTTATTATAAGTTTAGTGTGTATTTCAAAAACCTAACCAAAGTCGTTTAACGCCGCCGATTTTTTTCTTTAAATTGCTTTCCGTGCAGTTGATTTCACACATACGTAGCTCCTAAAGATATATATATAAACATAAGTAAATAAAACTTAAACTTCATTAATGAATACCAATATGAGCGCAAATAAACTAAAATATTTTCGTTTTTTATGTGTATACATACATGATGTTTTGGTGTAATATTTCGGTAATCATTACAATTTGGATACATTAAGTAGTTCTCCTTTTTTGTATCAATACATCTAATGCGAATTGCGACAGTTAAAATGCTAACACTATCATTTTAAAGAAAATTTTAATACTGAAAGCATTATAACATTTATTTCACTGAATCAGGCAGATTTCCAAAATCATGAGCAAATTCTAACACTTATATAGGCGGATACATCCATGTTCATTCTGAGTATAAATATGCAAAATGTTCATGCTTTCTAGGACTGACAAACACAAAGATAAAAGCGAAGTCCACAGGAACAGTATGCAAGCTTATCACCAATAGTCGTACGTCGTTAACTTATGTGAGTGAGAGAAAAATTGATGGTGCTCCATCGCCTCGTGTGTTCGAGTACTGAAGGTGTGTGAAGTGAGGTGGTGGTGGAGCTGCGGTGGAATTCAATGGTAAAACAGAAACTGGAGTATCTTCAGCAAACACGCCGACAAGTGGCAATTTCCGTAGATATCCTGTACCGGTTCGTCGTTGTGCGAAGGCGGGTAGTATGAAAGTAACAGTTTACACATTGGTTAGCAAATTTTTCACCAGCGGTACCAAGATGAATATGTGAGCAATCGCAAAATGAAATTCGGTTGACATCGATCTCAAGAAGCGCCTACGTACGTGGTCTAAACAGCCTAATTATCTGAGCACTTTGAATGCCCAAGTATCGATCGACTTAACACGTCCCACGCTCAAGTTGGTGACGTAATCGCTGCAGCTGTGCACACACTTCACTGTATTACGAACCGTATGTTCACGAGCGTGACCACTAAACCATAACATAGCTCACGCTGCTTACTTCCGTCTTCCACGTCATTATATAGCAGATGCACTTTATCACTGTGCAAATACACGCACAGCATGGTTCAGTTTTCCCCAAAACCACAAATTGCATACTTTAGAAAAAAATCTCATACGATTTAACTATTGCCGAATGAAGTTATAGCAGTAACCAACCACGAAAATAAAGTACGAACCACCAAAATAGTTTTTAGTTAGACCTGCCAACCCTTATATTCTACCACCAAACAGTTTTATTCATAAATAAATTGAAAACATATAAACCAAATTCACCAGTTCTTACTAAATATCTGACCATGGCGTAGAAATACATATATCTGGAGAATTTTAGTTTGCTCAGGCGATATTATCGAGAATCATTATCCACCTGACCTTATCACGGAAATATGTGAAAGTCCTCAAGAAATGACTTTAAATCTAACGGGATTCTGGAACATCACCATTTAAAGTTAAAATCATCCCTATCCCCAGCATCATAATGCCTGCAATCGTTGCCTGCTCATAAAAACCAAGCTCCCTCCTACAGAAAATATTCATGTAACCTCTACAACTATTTCCATTTATTGCTGTCATTTTTGTAGCTCTTCTCTTTTTGCGCAGTGACAATATGTTATGCAACCAAGAGTGACAGTAAACACTTTTCATGAAAGCGTAATTAAAATAATTGTTTCAAAAATTATATATATATATATATATATATA
Source organism: Dryococelus australis (assembly GCA_029891345.1). NCBI lineage: Eukaryota > Metazoa > Arthropoda > Insecta > Phasmatodea > Phasmatidae > Dryococelus > Dryococelus australis. Next base: position 257,321,747 of record CM056993.1, on the reverse strand, counting down.
TATATATATATATATATATATATATATATATATATATATATATATATATATATGCGTGTTCGTGCGTCTGCGTGTGTGTGTTATCTTCATTTTTATATTTGCGAGCAAATCTGTGGAAAGTCAGTTACCAAAAAAATTTTAGGACTACAGAATATTTCTTGTAAAATATACTTTGCAAATATTTGTAACATTCGAAATTACGGGCTTCTGTATCATGTTACATTGTGGAGAAGTAAAAATATTAATTTTTGTGCTGTCGACAACAAATGTGGTGAATAAAAGAAAGAAAAACAAAGAGACCAACTGTACAACTATAATAATATTCAGAAAAAACCGCGGTCAGCGGGACTCGAGCCAGCACAGCCTGTATTAATTCCCTACTTTTCGCTCGTACATTATACTCAGACTTCTGTACATCATAGTTAAACTGGTACAATAACATTTCTTTCTGGCCCCTTAGCACTAACTGTGTGTGCAGTTTAGCTTGTTGAAGAATACCTACAGGTACTTGCTCTTGCCGTAGACAGACCAGCAATATTAACCAAGGCATACGCTTGGGTAAACGATATTCACTTTAATGTGAGCACTTTTTAAGGCCCTGCTAATATTTTCCTTTAAGCCGATTTCAATCTTCCCGCATTTTTTAAATATAAACATCGCAATGTGACCGATACATACGGTGTATGCATTTCACCACTCTCGAAAATTAACGTCTGAAGCTGCAATAAACCTTATTAATTAGTGGTTAATGCATATGAGTAGGGTCTTAAATAGTGCTCACTTTATTGTAAATGGCCTACACCAGATTTTATAAAATAACTATTATTTACCAGTTTGTAAAATTCTTCTTAGAAAAATTTTAGCGTTTTTGTGCATTTACCATGTTCACGTTGATGAATGCTTTCAGCGTAGGTAGCTATTATAACTGTAGTGTACCCTTAATTTTAACGTTGATCAGCCCCTGTGTTACCTATTGTTTCAGGTTCGTATTATGGTAATAAATATTATTAATTGAGAAGTGTATATGGTAAGTGTGTTATATATTTATCGACCAGCCTCATGTCGTGGGAAAATAGATAAATAATACACAAATGATAGCTTCATTTGCACATTTTCTTGTTACTCTACCAGACACTCGAAATATTTCCGGTATATAGGTTGTCACTAGAAGGAAGATAATTTGCAACTTCAATGCAATAATTAACTATGAAGAGTAGATTTAAGAATTGGGCCCAGTATTGTCTGCTTCTGTACTGGCCGAACAAGGCCTTGCCAATTGCACGTGCCATGGCAGACGTAACTATCACATTTGTAAGTAATGACATAAAATTTCAACCGTACGAGGTTACACATCAAGAGGTAGTATATAGTATTTTTGACGATAGGTGAAAGAGTTCGACATTCCTTCGCTGAATTTCATTTGGCATATATTCTGATGGATTTCTGGTCTAAATAGCGACTTCATATTTTGGCATATTTCTAACTTTGGTGGTCATATATATAATACAATCGCATCTACTTACAACATGAATACTTGAATGTTCTGAATTGTACTCTGCATCGCAGCAGAATCGAGTGATAACTTATCAGAATAAAACCAAACAAGCCCGTGGAAGAGAAGACGATTTATCACATATCGCTTAACGTGTGACTTAACGCCTTTTGAACCTGCAAAACCGATGATTATATTATTTTTTATTAAATTTTTAATTAATTCGTAATCCCGTGTTATGTCCTCAAATGCAATTTCCTATGTATTTATCATCTACGCGAAAACCTATCAGGCGATACTTTAGAGAAAAATGCAGGAATGAAGTCCCCATGGAGTAAGCGGTATATAAAAAAACAGAATCAATTCTAAATACAAATTGTAGATGAGGAATATGAGGGTTTCAATTAAATATCAAGCTAGGTATCGGAGTGTTGACTCGGATCGCGGAACTTTTTTGGTGATGTGTGTGAATTTATGACTGTGTACATGCTCATTCATTCTATGATAAAGTTTCGAAAAATACCTCATACAGAAGGATGGTGTAGGAATTTGAAAGCATAAAAAATACTTTTGTTCAACTTACGCATAAAAAAGCCCTACTGTGTGTATGAATAATGCGAGTACTTTTAGTAATTTATTCAGGAACAAGCAAATACAAAAGGTGATAAAGTAAGAACTTTCGGAATTAACTCTTGAAAAATGTCACTGTCTCTTAGCTACGTGTATATTTAACAGGCACACGTAGTGACATTCGCCCAGTAAAGTTGGTACCGAAAGAGGGAAAGTAGTTCCATGTCTCAAAATTGAATTTAAAATGTTCGGTAAACATTTGTATAATGCTGGAATGATTTATTTTTTCTTTCTAGTTTTTTTAATGCTTATAAGTGCATAAATTATATAATTAGTAAAATATTCAAGCTTACAATAATTTTACAGTTTCCCTTCACTAATGCATGAATGAAGTGATTATGTCCACGGCGATGTGAATTTCACACATAGCGGAAGCATACACAATTAAGTGTTCATTTTACCGTGCAAAGCCTATAGGAAACTTTCGATGTAAACTATCTGTCGCTCTCCATGTTCGGAAATGAGCTTGACCTTGACTGACGTTTAAGACATGCAGGTGCACTCCCATAAGACTCACGAAGACCTCATTTAAAATACATTTGGTTCGAAAACTCCTTTGAATCGATAAACATAGAACTAGGTAGCACCACAGGTATAACTTTATATGTGATTAAATGTTAACGTACGTAGTGTACATAGTCACTTTATTTCGTGATGCCGTACTTTTGTGGCCCGTTTATGACACTCTATGCCACCTCTGTTTTACATACATCCCAACACAGAGCTTATTAAAGCATCCAATATAGAAATTATTTGTAAAGAAATGTTTTACTTTGAGAAAATAATTTCACCTTTATATAAAATTTGAATGTCGGCTCAGTGAACGAGGTTACTTCATGAGAATACTATCAATGTAATACTGTATGAGTAACATCATAAACTCCTGTCTTTACATTTCATTCAATATCTTACCCGCCCCGCTCCCCGCCTGTAGGGTAACCAAACCTAACAAAATACGTCATAATGACGTTCCTAAAATAAACAGGTAAAAGGAAATTCACGAATCTATGGGCACCCGTGTGTGTGTGTGTGTGTGTGTGTGTATATATATATATATATATATTCTGTTTCCATAATAACTTCCTGCGTATTGATGCCAGCAATAAGAGGGTGTCCACTTCTCTTATTGCCGGCATCAATACGCAGGAAATGGTTATGGAAAGGATTCATCATAGACTTGTTAAAACAACATTTAGAGCGGCGCAACGCTTCGTACTAATACAATTAATGGGATATACATCAACATCCTAATAGCTGAAATAACCATGGGTAAAAAAATACCAATAGATTATAGTATAAAAATAGAAACCGGATTTATAAACTTAAATACGGATAAGGAAATATCACATTTAGGAAATAAATATCGAAGAACAGTAAATCACTATGACTTTTGGATAATAGAACACAACAAAATAGAATGCCCAAAGGGAATAAACGAAATCAAGAAATAAATAAGTAAATTAAGTATTGAAAAATGGGACCAAGGATATAGAGAAAAGAGGGATAATATAATCTTAAAAATTATATATCTAACATATTAAGGATGTTACGAAAGTAAAAGTTATTTATCAGAGAGAATAATTCCTATATTAATTGTACGCCGGCAAGTAAAAGTAACTTAAAGCATATATACAAAATCGAAGGTGCTGAATGCGACTACGGAAACGGAATTCAAGACATATATCATATACTATTTAATTGCAATATGTTTGGTGAAGAAAGAATAACTTCAGAAACAACTACAAGTGAAGAAAGAAGTCTGGCCTCTAATTACGAGAGTAATATATAAGGAAGCTGTATTAGAGAACATTGAAGATTTTACTAAAAACGTGTAGTCAACAATAAAAACATTAAATGATGACTTGGAAATTAAATGACGTGGTGGAGAAGAAGGTGGACTCGTGGGACTCCCGAGACTGTAGATAGATAATTTATAAAGTGTAATATAAATGATAAGAGGGGTGGGGAGATATTGGTTATGGGAAGTGTAAACAGATATAGAGATTATACTTGTTTTGCTACAGTGATGGTTAGAGAAAAAGAAGAAAGAAAAAAGAAGAGGATCATGAAAAAGATCAAGAACAATAACAACTAAGAGATTGGAAATTAGAATATGAAGAAGGCTACAAGAAAGACGAGGAAGAAAAGTTGATAGAAGAGAATAATAGGATGCATAGAAGATAAATGTTGTATATTGTATTTTAAAAATTATATTGTGTTGAAAGTTTACTCTATTTTTAAAATTTATATTGTGTTAAAACAGGTTTAGTGTAGTGATAATGATATGTAAATGTGCGAAAAAAAAATTTAAAAGGGGAGAGGGCTTGGATCGCCAACTGGTGGCCTCCGTGCGGTTCCCCGCGGGCTGGACGTCCTGTAAGATGTGCTCAACCACTTGGCACATTTTGAAGGCAAGTGGAGGAGTCCACACAGTCTTGTCCCAGAGACTCCAAAACTGGATCGGAAACAGCTATCCGGTGGATAGAATATTAATTTAAAGATCGGTAGGGGACAAGGACCCTGTCCCGACTTTCTAGGGGGTGGATTATGACTGAAAGTTTAGTTTTTTTTTTTTTCTAAATACCGCCTTTCCGATCTGGGATCCCCCGGAGATTCCCAAGCCTAATAGAAACCATAGAATAGTAAAAACCTGTAGGACAGTTTCCTGTAGTATTCCTTGGTGATGGATTCGCAAAAATATGTATGATTGTAAGTAGACTTTAAATGAATTGTTGTTTAGTAGTATAAGTAATTTAATTATAACGATACTTGTTATTTAAATGAGTATAAAACAGGCTGGGATGGTCGAGGGAGGTAGTTACTTTGGACGGGGTGTGAAAGGGGTAAGCCTGGTGTGTACAGCTGGGCGTCAGTGCTGCTGTGTCCTGGAGTCGCGTCGAGACCAATTTGCCAAATGCAGTCCAGGTGAAAGTGTCGACAGTTTGTTCCGTCTTTGCTGAAGCTGTAGGAACTGTATTTGGTTAAGGTGGGAGTCGTGACGAGGCAGAGGCGTGCGACTCTTGACGCTGCAGTTGTTTTCACCCTGGAAAACCCCCACACCTTACCGTCCCCTAGAAAGGCCCCTCTTTTCAAACATAAGAAATAGTAACTATTTTACTCATAAGTGAAACAATGGCCATAAATAATTCTGGATGGTCATTAGGCAAAGTAGAATTCGAACGAAGTATCGGTTTTTGGTCCTATCAACCCGCCGTTGCATGGACACCCGAATGTGTTGATGAATCCCTGAAATATTGCTGGTTGTTTCGCAGCTCACCACAATACGTTTACGAAGGGTATCCACATCGTCCACTTGGGTAGCACACACAAGTGCATTTAAATCTCCCCAAAAATAAACATCTAGTGGATTCAAGTCAGTGCTCCTCGGGGGCTGATATGCGGCTGCCAATTACAACTGCGATGGCATTCCACAGTAACATGATCCAGCCCGCGTGTCGTACACTGCACGTTATGTATTACGAGTTTAAGTAAGGAAATTAAGTGTTTGCGTACCTATGTTCATATAAAGTTTTTACATCTTCCAGATTTGAGGAATGTTTCCCCTAAGTATTAACATGCAATTTTGCAACATCATGTATGTGTGTGTGTATATATATATATATTATATACGTACATATATATTTCATATATATAATTATGTTTGACATATATCATCTAACAGTTTCGTGGTGTTTAATTGAGCGATAGGCCGAATTTCTGTTTTATCAGGTTCCTTCTTGCATTTTTTTTCTAGGGTCAGAAAGTCACAATATAAATTCAAGACTTTATAAAGTTATAAAGCTTTGCAACGCACAGAGAACCTTTGTAACTGTTTGGAAATTAAAAACCATTGTTTTAATAAAAGAGAATTGAAGCTGTACTAGAAATCACTGTATAAAAATGTTGCAATGCGTGTTGCACTTAATAATAAGAAAAATTCATTGACCTATCGCCTTTTTTCGATGCGAATTTCAAATGATACTTAAGAATTATTAGAAACGCAAATGCGTCAAGATTTCGCACATTTTTAGTTTCGTGATTAAAACGAAAATTAACGAATTTCATTTGTCCGTACTTAACATTGGACTTCCAGCAAGACGTTCTGACACGAACTGCTTTTCCTAACTCCTTACCAACGTTGAGGGCCGTGGTGGGTGAGCTGTTAGGCTGTTCGCCTCTCTCCATGGCGAACCGGGTTCAATCCCGGCTGGGTCACTCCCGTATTTTCGCACGTGAGAATCGTACCGGACTACGCCGTTGGTCCCTGGGTTTTCTCGGGGATCTCCCGTTCCCCCGCCCTTTCATTCCGGCGCTGCTCCATGCTCACCTCAGTCACCCTCATCGGATCTCAAGACCTCGCTGTTAAGTGTGGTATATAGGGATCCCCAATCTCAGTGTTCAGCTCGTAGACCTGGAAATACGGCGCGAGGGCACGTGATGCCAGACTTAGGAGGCAGGAGTGGACAGATTCGCCATACCCTCCCTCAAGCCATGCGGCATTCAGTCTCCTTGAAGGATCGGGGTAACATTGCCTCGGGAAACTCCTCACTACCTGCTCCAAGTCCCTAGCTTGCGACGCGACCATTGTTCAGCGTTGCAAACTCGCCTTCTTAATTACCCATGCATGGTGTCATTTGTTGTTTCCCAAATAATGCCATTTTCAGAATGTTTTTTTAAATTTGCTAACATAATACGTAATAATTAGTTTATCTGCTCGTGGTTTCTTCACATTTTAAAAATTAAATCTAAAAAAAAATAAGTACGAGACAAATTTTGCTATTTGTTCGTAATATAAGTCATGGAAGTAGGCGTATTTTTCACTATAGACAGAAATAGATGTGCGTTATTCCATATGTTTTAAGTTAGTTATTGTTGTACTAATTTTACTGAAATTTAACTGATACTGTAGGTATATTTTGCGCATTTTGAGGTCAATGCTGTGACAGTATCTTTTTTGGCACAATTTTACACAGAACGCTATAGCTGATTCCACTATCATTTTTGTTTCAAGTATTTCTTTTCCAACTAACTGAAAATCATGTGCACGCAATTTCATCATCTCAAAAATGTATTTATCACCGGTAGAATGGAAAAAGTAAAACGATAGCTCCAACAAATCAAGTTTTTACTTACATGGTAGAAAAATTCGTCGCCATATCTTTAATAGTTCCAAAATATTAATTTTTACAAAACCACTGGTGTGTTCGTCTCTCCTGCATTGCTATCTTGGCACGGCCACAACTCGCCCTACCTGCTAACCAAGAGTATATCCATAAGTCTCGGAACCCAATAAGCGAATTGTGTTCTATCTGAGTCTTCCGTTCTTAGTTATATTTTAAAACATGAGGAGCATGAAACCAAGCCAAATTTTTTTTTTAAATTGTTTATTGTGGGAGCGATGAGCATTCCTTCAAACGATACACGCAGGAGCGTGTTTAGTGGGATACTGAGCAGGAATTCCCCCTCGCAAATCACTGAAGGGGGCGAAATCCTCTGCAAGGAGCGAAAAATCGAGAAAGTGTGTATGGTAAAATAGCTATGTGGGAGAAAAGGTATTTGCAAGCATTTCACATTCTTCCCCAAAAAAATACGATGCTAATTTGTGCAAAATAATTTTATTTAATGGAAAAATATTATAGTATACGGTGGATAACTTTTAAAGTAGTTATTGGTAGTTATACAACTTTATCATAACAATTGAAATGCTCGTCAGAAACTATTTGCGATCCACTATTGCCCAAGAACGGTTATCTGGACTGACGATATTATAAATAGAAAGTGACATTGCTCGCAATCTCTTTTATGAGAAGTTTTCAATATTTATTTCCTTTGACTTTTCCAGATTAGAAAAATTGTAATTAATTCTAATTAAGCTACGTTTATCAAAACCAATACAAATACTATACTACAATGTCAGGACTATCTACCCAAAGTTTTAACTTGCTAATGTGATACTGTTGGCGAAGTACCTTTGTTTATGGTCATCTTGTATTTGGGCATTTTTAAAAATTCATTTGTGTCAGTAACGGCATAATTATGTTAGAAATTAGAAAATGTTCTTTTTTTAACTTTAAGTTTTTCTAACAGGTAGTGAATTATCACCTTAATAATAACAAAAAATATTTGGGCCTTCTTAAGGACAACGCCCGTTTGAGGAACGTAGCCTGGATTTAGTGTACTAAGCATTCAATTACAATTGGGGGAATTAATCTAACTCAGCTGAGAGATGTTACCATGAGTACCTACTCACATACTTACAGGTATTTAACAGGAGGTATGTTAAAGTTGGCAAGTAGCCATTAGGAAAATTAATCCAATAAGTAGGAGCAAACTAAGAAGAGAAGACATGAAATTATTATAAAAAATAAGATTTATTTTAAATGTAGAAAAGTAAAAATTTAATCATATACTAACTGCCTTGTATAAGGAACACAGAAATAGACTTCATGCAGCACAAAATAAGTTATAATAGCAAAATACATTTTTTTAAAGATTTCTCTAACAACATTTCCACTTTATTTTGGGACGTGAACGAATAAACAGGGCGTCGCGACCATGCTAACGGAATACGAGCGAATCCACTAACGATCAAAATTACACTACGGGTACCGAGGCAATATGTCTATGCTTCAATTAATAAATGTAAACCAGAACTAGGTTGTTAACTAACTACTGTTATTCTCTTTCATCGAGGCCAGCTCTGTGCACTCCACACGCAGCTCGTCAACAAGAGGGCCCTTTGGCAGTTAGTTGGATGTGTTCATTTACGTCTTTAATAATCTAGCGGAACACAGGACGACGAGAGAATGAAACAAATAACTGGAAATAGCCGAGCAAAAGCGGGACACAGACACGCGTGTCGCCCATATTTAGTACCACTGCCTCTAGAAGACGTGGGTAGTCGACCCGACCCACCGCGTTCCGTTAGCTTAACTTACTATAGGCTATTCACGGTAAAATGAGCACATTTAATGGCCCTGCTTAAGATCTACTTGTAAGCACGTTGTATATTCTTCCACTTTATGTAAGATAAACATTGACATAGGCCTTATCACTTTATTAATACGTCTGTAAAATGAAACTGTGAAATTATTAACAAAGTAAACACCTAACAAATCTGTTAATTTTTACACTTTGATGCATTAAAAAAACCCAGAAAGCGAAAGAAATAATTTAAGTTGTCAGAAATGGTTGCCTAACATATTTTATTCGATGTTAATATACGGAACTACTTCCTATCCATCGTTTCCAACTTCACTCGACGCATGTCACACAGGGCGCCCGTTAAAACATATGCAGGTAGGAGCAGTGATTTTTTCTAAGATTGACTTCGAAAGCGCACACTTTATCGTGAACAGCCTTTAAAGTTACCAGCTAGCGGGCCGCGACCCCGTTCGTTCAGGCGGCAAACACGAAAACAAATATTTTCTAAAAAAAAAAAAAAAATTGATAAACAGTATAGCTGTTAAAATATGTGAAAAATAAAGCTCTTTATAAATTCATATTGACGTACGTATATCCGGTGCCGCTGCGTCGCCACTTTGTCGTACTATGCTGTCAATCGGCCAATGCACACATGTGGTTATTTGCTGCAACTGTGAGGTAAGATGGTCATGGGATTGATGAAGTTGTCAGATTAGGAACTTCATATAGGATGTGTAGAACATACAGAGTTTAGGGGAAATGCCTTCGAAGAATTCTACAAACGTATCAAAAAATAAAGCTCGTAGATTTCCATTTGCAGACAGATTTGCGTACGCTCTGAAAAAAAAAAAAGGGGGGGGGGGGGTGGGGAGACCTTTTGAGTAAATCCCTTATTGTTTTACATAGTTTGAACTTAATGACTGCATAACACAAGAATATATGACTGAAATGTAACAAAAACGAAAATAGAACAAAGAAACATTTTATCAACTAAATTTTTGATTTTTTTAAACAATTATAAAATGTTTACATGAATACAATTACCTATTTTATTCCATTGAGTATTAAACTTAAAAAATAAACAAATCTATTTGGTTTTAACTGTTTTTATAATATTTTTATAGTAAAAAAGGAATTTAAAAAAGTATAATTTGGCGGTGACGAATAAAGTAAACGGCAACTATCGTTACACAACTGACATAAGCCTGCATTTAGGTGTATTGAAGAGACTTACTGATTATTTATTGCAACCACTGCACACTCACTGTATCTCTGAGGTTTTTCAGTTAAAGTATCAATATCGTTTATTTAGATACTGCTTACCGATCTCATATTGTAGGAACAGTTCAGTCACAGTCTGTGCTGTATTTGTGCGCAGCATGTGAACAGATGCGTAACGAATTTGCTACCGTTTTGCTGTTAAATTCACATGTAAAAAATGTAGACCGCTTGAGATTTACGTCATAACCAAATTTATATTTTAATTTTCCGAAACCAGTGCTGTACACTTGACGAACTTTTATACACGGTGTATGTGTCAGCAACGCACCAACACGCAACTCCATATTGCAACTATAGTAATCTGTAACGTCGCTCATTATCTGAGAATATTGGGTTCAGATAGCTATACAGCAATTGTTGTGCAAGGGATAAGTTGTAAAGTACCTCTACAAATTCGCACACGTATAACATTAAAAATTTATTTTTGTTTGAAAAAAAATTCGCTCTGCTTTAAACTTTTGGGATTATCTTTAAGGAATGAAAATGCTAGTTTGGGCACAAAAATCTTTATCATTCTATACAAAAAAAAAAAAACAATTTATATAGAGTTTTAGTACACATCAACTTTTTCTGGCGAAATTTATGTATAGAGACATTAGCTGAAGAAGGTCTGTACATAGTAGTTATTATCAGTCGTAATTTCATTTCCGAGAACAGCTAGGCTCCTCGCCACGCCACGGCTTAGCAGGCAACTACCCATCCCCAGCCTCTCGGATTACAGAAACTGGTCCACACTGTTTCCTACCTGCGCTATCTCGGCCACCCCCCCCCCCCCCCCAAATTTCCTTATCCTGCCGCCGCTCGCACGCAAGGCCTTCACCGAGTTCGGACAGTGGCCACAGAGTGAGGAGGGCACCACTTTCCACTCGCTTTTTTGCTAAAAACGTGTTATTTTAACTAAATACTAAAGTCATTAATTGAATCTGTATGTTTTCCCTCCGGGTTTAGTTTCTCTGTGATTCCTTTCGTTTGTCTGTAGTAGTCATTTCAAATGCGCGTCGAAATGTTCACTTTCGAGGGGTACAAAAAGATACCTTTTCGGAGAGTTAAAACATAAGACACGTTAAAGCATAGAACACAATCCAGCTAGTTTAAAAAATGGAAGCTATACACGAGAAATTATTTTCAGATCATGGAGTAATTAAAAACATATGGACAGTCAAAACTTAATTATTCCTTAATAACTTATTTAAAAAACAAATAACTGAACTTATAAGTACTCAGTTATAGTATTATATTTTACTAAAGTAAGATCGAGAACGAAAATACACAATAATTAGCAAATTTATTATGGATACTATCCCGTTAAGAGCCACTCAAATCTCTTCACTCACTTCCCAACTTTGCTGGGAGCAAGCCAATCAGTGACACTGTTATGTCAAATGCACTGCACACAGAGATAAATGGTGATTATAAACGTAAATAGTTCGCTGCGAACATTTTGAAAACAACAAGTGTTAGATGTTACATAAATTTGAATTTTATTGTTTCTGTAAATCGAAAGACTACAACAGTAATAATGGAAACTCAATTAAAGCTCTGAAAGAAATGATGGTAAACACAAGGGAGAAACTGTCTACGTTGAAACTCTGTTCGTAAATATATAGGCTCCCGTACATCCCTTCAGGCGCAACGTCACTTCATATATATGTGAAACTTCCCCCAATTTCGAGGCAATTTCAGAGAGAACCGACCCCACGCGGATATACGAAGTTAATTACTTGTTGCGGATACCTGTCTACTTGTAGATGTAAACAGAGTTGTTTTCATATTTGATCTGGCTTTTGTGCAACGTTAATTAAGTTAAAGTATAAAAACAGTTAATTAGCAGCTGTACGTCATCTACTGTTAGCAACAACAAACAACATATTTATGGTTTTCGTAATCATTCTAGCATAATCCCAGTTTTTAATTCATTTAGATATTGTGGTTAGCTTAATACAAAAAATATTTTGTAGTTCTATATGGGAAAATTGAACATTTTAAATCTCGTAGCTATTTTTGTGCTTGAATAAATGTTAGATATCTTACTGAAATAAACTTTTCAAGTATTTTATATCTGCATCACTGTTGCCGACATATCACGTTTACGCAGATATGTGTCCATTCGCGTATTAAAAACGTTTCGGCAGCTTAGAACTCAATAATGTCACGTTCCACACACAGAAAGGTTTTTTTTTAAACTCGTGTATTTTCATGTTACGGACAGGAAGAGCAAACTGAGCACTATACGGGACAAAGTAATCCAGATTCTCAGACAGTTACGACCAGGCCACATCTGGTTATTTCAGAATTTGAAATGGCACGAAATGGAACATTTCTGAAGTAACAGCGATTTATGGTCTTCCTTTTGTTTTGAGGACTCCGTCTGGCACGCGAATGTAATGCACTGCAGAGGTTTGATATGAAACAAGTGATGAAAAATCGGTTAGGTATTTTCTAATGATGCCTGAATAGAAAACGTTTTTGAAATGTTTCGTAAGTACCAAAAGGAAAATTTCAAGTGAATAAGTGAGTGAAGAGATTTGGGCGGCTCTTAAAATCGAGGTCTTGAGAGCCTATGAGGGTGAGGTGAGTTGGAGCAGCGTCGGAATGCAGGAGTGGGAGGTAACGGGATATCCCCGAGAGTACCCTCCCGCCAGCGGCATCGTCCGGCACGATTCCCACATGTAAGAGCCCGGAACGGGAATCGAACCCGGTTTGTCCAGGTAGGGGGTGAGTAGTCTAACCACTACACCACCGTGACCCACCTCAACGTCAATACTCAAATTCTCACTTCATCTCCAACGATTAATTTTTTTTTTGCGTGAACTTAGCTAAACCGGGTGTTTTTGGAATCAGTTTGTGCTGTTAAATTTTCTATTCAGAAACTTCAGAGATGTGTTTATACAGATATGACATTTATATTTTATTAGCGGGCCCTAATATGGAGAGGCACAGCTTAAATTCACGTTAATTAAGTGGAGTGGCTGTCAGAAAGGCTGGGCGGCAGTTGACCGCCTTGCGCGTAAATGCGATGAGGATAGTCGTGTGTAAGAGAGAGAGAGAGAGAGAGAGAGAGAGAGAGAGAGAGAGAGAGAGAGAGAGAGAGAGAGAGAGAGAGAGAGAGAGAGTCGCCTTACAACGTTCAGTTTTTCGCCTATAAATTAGTAGAGAAGATACGTAAAGATTTTTGTATGACAAAATATTTTAACTTAGTTTTATCACATGGCAGAAAGGTGTTATCTAAACAATATATTTGCGGATGTCAAAAAACATTTAACTTTCTTGAAAGATGAATGAAGACTGAAATAAATCATTCGCCTTCAGGGGCAGTCTGTTTTCTTGAGGTCAGCGGAAATATACTGCAAATAATATGGCCAGGGCTTTCCTTCTTTTTTATTGCAATCCGAGAAATGGTAGGTGGGAAAGACAAGCGAGAAGAACCGTCTCGATATGCCGATGGATCGGATTTTTAAAGACGCGAGGAGTGTGGGTGGGAGAGGAGGGTGCGAGGGCTTCAGAGGAGGGTGTGAGGGTGAACGTAGGAATGTATCCGTGGTGAAGTCTAGCAGCACGAAGAAAAATTACCTGAAACGATTTACAAATTGAGAGAGAAATGATAAAACGATCGTTCGGGAGTGATCATGGTGCCAGACAAAACTATATTTTAAACTTCGATACCGAAAGGAAGGAAATAAAATACAGGGAGACTTGGGAGTTAAGATATTCGGAGCAGTGTTGCGAGAAAGCTAGTGAATGTAAATTTGAATCGCTTTGGCCGCCATAATTCTTTCTTCTCCTCTGGTAGAATACTCGGTATCGGTGCTTTACCGCGAATATATGGCTAATGGCTCGTGGGAGTTATCCGGTGGAATTCGTTTCGAAGTCAATAACTTGATCGTTCTAGTGGCGTGAATTTCTCACTCGAATGCGTACGCCACGTAACTTTCATTGACCGTTCATGGCCCTTAGATGTGAAAACTCGCATAAATAAATCAAATATAGATTCAGAAATCTCGTATTATATTCGTGTGTATTGATCAGTTTCATTCACGATTCCAGCAGGTTTTCACAGGAACATTATGACAGCCACTATGTCAAGTTTATCGTTATAACTTCAATTCGTCTGTAAAGAAACTCTTGGAAACAAACTGAAATGCTTAGGGAATAATTTTGGGAAAAGCCGGGGGAAATTAGCAAATCATTCTTTCTAATAAGACGTATTTTTAGCGGATAAATATGTGTCAATTATTTATGTCAAAAAATATTCGAAGTTATCGTCACACATATTTTTAGGATCTTAGCTAATAGCAGCTTTTTTTTTTCAGAATAAATTTCATTTTCGCCGGAAATAACTACTTTTTTTATTATCAAAACCGAAATATAATCTAAGCAATCTACATTTTCACTTAAAAACGAACCAAAACCGACAATTTTTTTATTTATCATAAAAATTTCCTAAGTAATAATCATATTGTAAGAACGATCTAAGAACCTTAGTTATCCTTTATTAAAAGTATTTTGACATTTACTTAATAAAATCTATTTTATTACTTTTGATTGGTAAACAATTTATTGTAAAATTTTTATTTAAAAAAATTCATGAAATACTTAAAATTTACCACGCAATGTTTCTCTGCTTTGTGAGTAACCTTTTTTTATTCCCTTCACACAATTATGCGTAAGTAAAAAATACGCAATTCTGATGTTATTCAGAATATAAAATGTATAAAAAATTTGAATATTATTAACTACCAGCTAGATTAACTCTCCAATTTCACAATCCAAGTTAATGAATCATAATAACATTAAAAACAACTTTTTTTTTTTCTGAGTAGGTGCATAATAAAATTTATTGCTTTTAAAATATTTCGAAATACAAAAAAATGTTATCCCATACTAAACGTTAGTTTTTATTCAAGACACAAAAATTAAATATCAGTTTTCTCCCGTACATTTAAGTATCTAAACATTTCCCCTAATATATTTACATTAAATACTTAAAAGTGATAATTTATTTTTTAAAATTTTTGGCTCAAACAAATTGTTATATAATATAATCTAAATTTTCTATAATTATTGATGCAATTAAATAATCATAAAATCTATCCATTTAGAATAACATGTTATTTAATAATTAATAGTTTTAAAAATTATAAATAATTGTTCATAATTTTACTTAAAAAATAGTTACATTGGAAAATGTATTAATGACCTTTTAACTACTTGTTGTTTATGGAATCGGTAATTAATATAATTTTTTCAAAAATAATTTTTACATTCAATGGTACATAATTCATGCTTTGTATGCATTAAAATGTTTCTATGATCTGATTTATACCCATTTACTTACTCAATTTATGTCTGTACGTTCCATGGAAGGAATTTACATAATTAATATATATGTGAGTTTATTGGTAGGTAATTCGTTATTTAC
This sequence comes from Dryococelus australis, assembly GCA_029891345.1. Lineage (NCBI taxonomy): Eukaryota > Metazoa > Arthropoda > Insecta > Phasmatodea > Phasmatidae > Dryococelus > Dryococelus australis. Next base: position 257,306,001 of record CM056993.1, on the reverse strand, counting down.
TTTTGAATGCTTAAAATCACTCTCAGCAAAATACATCACCAACAAAAGTCCTCAGTGTTCAATAAAATTTTCTAAATTCCCAGAAAAAAATTTTGTTTTAACGTTTTCCAATTAATATTCTGGAATGACAGAAACCTGGGTAGTTGACATATATTCCCTTTTAAATGTCATATAATAAAAAAATAACACATATATGAATATGGAACCGTAGGGAGTTGAACGATTTTTTCATATCATCAGAAATAATTGTGAAACATATGTTCCTCTTTTTCATATAATTGTTATTTATTACGCCTTTTGGTGTTAATTGAATAATATTTTATCTTATTTTATATTTAACAAACTTCAGATTCAACAGTTGTTTCAACAAGGTCGAAATGACTAACACTATGTTTAAGCTGGGTATAAGTAGTTTCGAACATTATAATACCCATAAACGTTAGAGAAGATCAGTAACTTGGAACTTCGTTAAAGTTTTTTTTTTCCATCAATATGTTTTGCACTTTAATTCTTTCAAGTTCGCCAAAAGAATATTTTATTAAGTTTAAGACTTATTGCAGTATATATTTTTTAGGTAATTTTATATTGTTTACTCGAGCGAGTCACCTGTGGACTGCGTTTTGCCTTATAAAGAGTGTTTCATAACATGTGGTACCCACTTCACAAGTAGGCAGGAGAGACTAAAATAATAATACAAGTCCATATAAACATGTGGCCTATTTGAACTAGTTTCTTAAAATCTCCATATTTACTACAAAAACTCGGCGCAAAAATTCTAATTGTTCCAACTTACGAACACTTTTATTCATAGTCACAGTTATTATTTTTTTCATATTTACCTATACCAATTTTTGTTTACGATATCAAGTATGTATGTATGTATTTATGTATATATATAATTTAGCTCGGGAAATTTTTTTTTAAGGGTTATTTATTAATAAATGTTACAAAACCGAACTTTCGAACATATTTTAAATTATTGGCTGAAAATAAAGGAAACTAGAAAACTTTTAGAGAAATGGTTATGTTTAAATCTTTTCAATGTGCACTTGAGATTACATTATATTTAGTCAAGAAATGTAAACTGCTCAACTTCTTTAATGCTTCCACACAATATATTTCAGCGACTTCCACACAATATATTTCAGCGAAGTTTTAATATATTTACTAAAAGAAGTACATGAATTAAAAATATTTATGCACCATTATATATAAAAAGACTGTGAGAACTGTACTTGAAGTATGCCTTGTAATTATTTGTTAAAATTTTTTTATATATAATAAATTTTTTTATAAAGGTGCCAAATATTTTCAACATTTATGCAACTGTTGATATTATAGTCGTTGATTTCAAACATCATCGGCGTTGTAAATAATAAACCTCTAATATGCACGTGGTGATTATGTGCTTTTGAAGTCGTCATTTTCAGTCTTTCAAAACAAAATTGTTATTAGTTATCCGTGTTGTAAGTTTAAAAATTTACTGTTGTCAAAATACTACAGCGTTATGTTAAGAACAAACATAATTTCATTTACCTTGTTGGTACAGCGAAGTTGTCCTTCTCCGTGCGTAACATAGTTGGGAAATCACTTTGGCCTGTGTGGTGTTTGTGGGTTACGCTTTGCCACCGTTCATGGATAATTAATCGCAGAGAGCTGTAATGGATTGTTCGCGAGCTGAGCTCTGTGGTGAGTAGAATAATGACAACAGTAACAGTCGTTGCCTAGTGAGGTGTACAGCAGGTTGGCCAACAAGCTAATGACCAGAATCGTAAATCAGTCACGCTTTCAAAATCGATGAACTTCGTGTGTAATCCTGTTCCCACTTGCATCTCTGAAATTCCAACTCCGCCTGTGAGGAATTCTACGAACCATCGTTAAACTATGAGGAAGTAATGTATTTTTCAAGAATTACGTTCGTGAAATTCGTGATAAATTACAACTGAGTAGATGTATAGAAATTAAAATTCGTTGCGACGCCATGCATAAGTCAGAAGCGGAGCGAGTCATTCGTGGTGGAGGACAATTAATTCAGTTTTCTGTTAAGTTACAAAAGAAATGTTTGTTATACTGAGAGAAAGGTTTTTACTAGCTGACAAACTACATATTTGTATATGCAGGCCAAACATATACTGTAGTTAGTAGCTCCACAAAACATTTTATTGAATGAACAAAATTTGAAAAGCATCAAAATTGATTTTATTCAGATAACTAAATACATGCTTAAATAAAAAAACTCTGCATTAGGCCACAAACCTTATACTTCCAACAAAAGATTTAGTTATGTCAATTGTATGTATTCGTTTGGCCAATCATTTCATTGCTTTCGTTCGAAAATACAGCTCGAGAGCTGTAATTTTTGTGTCAAAATAGCAACAGTGTTTGTTAGTGCATTTATTATTGCACAATAATGATGTAAAAATCTCAATAAAACACGTTCAAGAGGAAAATAAAGGGTAAAACTGTAAAACTCGAAATATTTATAAACGTACGTTGTGTAGTACTTGTATTGCATAAAATTTAAAAAATACCTAATTGATTAGTATAGTCTGTTCACGGTTAAATGAGCACTTATTTCTTTGGTTGTACTTACAAGATATTACTGTTTGAGGCTTCGAAATATGAACACCAAAATGGTTTCAACAACGAAATATATCATTACCCCTATACAGTTAATTAGGTTGCCCCAAACAAGCTCTGCTTTGTTCAAAAGAACCTTTATATCAGTGTCTCATTTGCATGTCGTCATCAAATAAAGGCGACGAACAACTTGGACACTTCAGTGTTACATAAAAGTATTCAAGATCGGAACATATCATTGGCGTAATACAACTAATTCTCTTGGAGAGGGAAGGACTTAAACTTTGAGTAGCAATTGAAGGAACTGTTGATAGCGAACCTTTCCCCGACGCCAATAAATTAATTAATAGCGATTTATTTTTACGTATCTTGTTATGGCTGTCAAATACAATAAAATTCTCCAAATATTCTGAGTTTTTAATTTCACCAAAAAACGAGTATATCCTTGCGCATTTTCTGCGAGGTTTTTCGTACCTTTACAAGCCTGGCAAAACCATCACCTAAATTTTACGTTTCCCTGCCTCCTAAATACCGTGTATTTTGCGAATACTTGTACTTCCTGTAACATACCCTAGCTTTCGACAAATTAAAGTTCAGTGATAGTTTGTATCGTAATTTTGTAAACATTAAACACTTTTAAAGTGTTTTTTTTTTTGCAAATCGGAAATTAATGAATATAATATTTACCCAGATATTTCCACCAGAACACTGGTAGACCAAAATGAACATTTTGTTCACGCGTATGGTGAAAATCGGTATGTCACATTCGTGTTAATATACATACTTTCTGTGAATGAAGTGTAATGTAGATGTTTTGTCAATTTAGGTACTGAAAAGCGATACACGAAATTTATATACGACACCAACCGGTGTTATGAGCGTGTTTGTGCAATAAAATAAAAATAGGACAAGAGCATTTGTTATGAAAACATACAGATTCGTTTCACAAATTTGCAGTATGGTAATACTAGTGGTGTCTTAAATATGTGCCACCATATGCATATGAAAAAAATTAAGAAAAAATTTACTACAATCGGCCTAATTGGAAAAGTAAAAGAAATATAACCTTTACCAAATATAGTTAAATACTTCGGCATTTCGAAGAAATTCAGAGTGTTTCATACATATTAGGTAATTATGACTTAGGTAGACACAGTCTGGAGTTGTATGGTAACAAATAGTATGTTAAAAGTGGTGAAGAATTCATACGCCACTAAAATGTTTGTATCCTGAACTGTTATTACCAATAATTTTCGGACACACATGGGTATGCAATTGTTGACGTCTGTACATGCCATACCTTTATAAAAGGACCTTAAATTCTGCATATAATTGTCAGTATGAAAGCAGAACGGAATCTTCGTGACAATAGATGGGGCATGAATATTGGAGCTATAGTGTTAATAATTCTATGTATGAAATTTAAGTTTCGTATTGCGACACTGGGATCACGTAGGCGAGGTAATTGCAGCCCGCCAAACCATAGCTGAAATGCAGAAAATATAAATAGTGATCCTTAAAAAAGACTCCAAAGTGTAAAGACGGACACTAAATATTCGTTACAAACGGATGTCAATACTTTCTACCAGCATTGGGAAGTGTTTTAAGTGATCTTACTATCCTCCAGGGGATTGCACTTCTCAGAATACACATGTCGACGTGCTTCAGCCCTGACGTTTAAAATCCTGTCGCTTACAGTGGCAAAAATACGTTTCCATAGGACATTTGGATATCATTCTACGGTATGAGGAATCACGCTACATGTGTTGACGATCCAATAGAAATGAGTGTTTGCGTAGCGAATGCCTGGCGAACGTTACTTACAGCAATGTATTGTCCTCTTTTTGAAATTCGGAGAACCTTAAATCACAAAGAAAATATTAATTTATATTGTAAATTCTTTGGTCACTGGTTTCAGTTCTTGGACGCCATGCCCCACGAAAAATTTTTTGGACAATTCAGCGCTACCTACAATGTGGGTGCAATTTGGAATTCTCACATTCAATTTGCAGCTTGACAATGTATCAGTAGGTAATACAATGACTAGGATGAGCTCGAATGGCTGACCCAAAATTTTGACATCTACCGTACTGATTACCTGTAGTATGAATTGGAGAGGCGGATGTAAGCCGCCCACAAAATCCAGAGTCATTGTTCATCGTGTTTAATGCAAAGGAAGAAGGGCTTTCAGCGGAGAACTGCACTCAACTGCTCCCATTAAAACTAGTACACACTAAAGGTTGTTCACGGGGAAGTGAACACCTTTGAAATCAACCTTAGAGTAATGCCACTGCCCCTACCTGCGTATGTTTTAACGGGCACGTCATACGCCCAATAAAGTTAGCAATAACGGACAAAATGTGGTCCCATATTCTAACGTTGAATTAGTGCAGTTTTACGTTAACAGTTGTAAACACTGAATTAAATTATTCTGTGTTTTGAATTTTCAATACATATACGTGTAAGAATTAACAAATTTTATTTAATGTGAACTTTTATAATAACTTCATACTTTTTTTATATATGCTGGAAGAGTATATAGGCTGTCCACGGTAAAATTAGCACTTTTGAAAGCCCTGCTTAAGATTTGTGTGTATACAGGTTGTGAATTCCTTCACCGTATGTAAAATTAACATTGCCATGAGCTTCATCACTTTATTCACTCGTCGGTCAAATGAAACTGTGAAATTATTAAGAATGTGAACACTTTACAAATCTGCTCATTTTTACACTTCGATGCATAAAAAAAAAACAAAGCGAAAGAAATAATTTGAAGTTATCACAAATGGTTACGAACACATTTTATTCGACGTTAAAATATCGAACTACTTTCCATCCATCGTTACCAATGTTACTAGGCAAATGTCACTTAGTGCGCCCATTAAAATATATGCATGAAGGGGCAGTGACTTTTTCTAAGGTTAATTTATAAAGTGGTCACTTTATCGTAAACAGTCTTTACACAATGTGCATACAGTTATATATTAAGAAGGGTTTTCAAAAGTGCTCAGTTTACCGTGAACAGATTATACAAACATTTTCATAAAGGTAAGACTTTATTTGCCTATCAAACGAGATGGCATGTATTGTGTAAGACTGTAAATTATTTCCCTAGAAATTACGTATTTAAATGTTGGAAAAAATATTAAAAATTAATACATGTAATTGAAATATAAGCATATTTCCACTTTGCATGCTTAATTGAACACACTTTGCAACAATAAACCATCAATGAAGATAATCGTAATAACTGCTCTGGTAATGACATTTACACGTGTGTTTAGTAATTGTTTTTATCCTCATCCATTCCAGCCACGAAAGTTATCATCTTATGACTGAAATAAAGGTACATATAATATGTTGTTACAAATATAATTTTAACATTGATACCAACATTTTTCTTACATGTAGCCATACCAATTATAATTGTTACCTTACTCGTCAAAGATTTTGTTGCGGAATATTCTTTTTGATACATCCAGTATGTAAATATGAATAAATTTTAAATAAAAATAGCCATATTAATTATTTTTTATCATTCAAATAAGGAAATCAATGCAAAATATATTACAGTGCTAAAAAAAAAAATATGCAATCTCCTTTCACAGGATATATAATTTTTGTAGTGTTTGGAGGCAGCAGTATAGTTGGTAAACCACTTTACTCCTATCTCAAGAAGAAATGGAATAAAATTATGATAAACGTCTTTAGCAAACACGTGAAATGTATCTTTCGAATGCCAGAGCTTTGATAGCAGCGCAACGTTGACTTACATCATACCGACTACATACATGTTATTAGTACATTATTGTATTTTGATTAATGCTCAAGTAGCGAATTTATGTTGTAATTTTTTGTGAAGGTTGTGGAATGTTGACAGCTTCAAGGTTGATAAAATCGCAGTATAAAAATATTATTAAAGTAGATTAAATAATTGGACCCATTATCCAGTTGTAACAAACGGAAAAATAAATAACGCTACACTGTTATTTAAACATTCAGGTAAATATGCAAAGAATTTTGAAGTTTGTGTTTCATTACTTCAATATTGAATAAAATTCAATTAAAGGGGTATTTCAGCACTTCTGGTTTGAGAAAATATTTTATATGGTGCAAGGCAACCTTATTATAAAGTGGTTATTTTTTTTAATGACTGATGTTACGCTGTTCATGGCAAACATACACGGAAGCAGATATTTTATTACCAAGAAACGAAATTTGTTGGCATGCATTGGAACGATAACTTCGTTTGTATTCATTACGTGCCGAACCGCATCTGTGTGCACTGGCATTTTCACAAGCAAACGTTCTAGATATTTTGTTCATTCGTGGACTGAGATCTCGCACGTTTTTTTTTTTCCCCCCCATTCCTAGGATTCTAATTTTGCCTGTCATTCACACCACGTTCCAATCATTCGTGCTTTCAGCTCCACGCCATATGACGCATAATTACCGACGTTGTGGAAGGTCGCGTTGGATAAACCTAGCGGCAGCAGCGGAAAAATTGGCTTTGGCAGTCAGATACTGCAGAGCTCATGCAAAACAGCATGCCGCCACGAATATTTTAGATATCACGTTGAACTGAGATTACTCGTGGTTCAGACCGTAGATAGCGGGCGCATTATTACTAAAGGCTGTTCACGATAAAGAGAACACTTTTGAAATCAACCTTAGAAAAAAGTCACTTCTCCTACCTGCATATATTTTAACGAGCGCACTCAGTGACATGCGCCCAGTAAAGTTGGTAACGATAGAGGGGAAAGTAGTTCCGTATCTTAACTTCGGATAAAACGTGTTAGGAAAATATTTGTGATGACTTAATTTTTACACTACGACGCATTATAAAAAACAGAAAGCGATAGAAATAATTTAATAGATTTTTAAAATTTTTATTTTTTAAATAATTTTACAGTTTCACTTGACCAACGCATGAAGAAAGAAAGCTATGAGGCCCATAGCAATGCAATAGCAATTTTACATAAGGCGGAAGAACACACGACTTGCATACAAGTAGATCTTAAGCAGGGCTTTCAAAAGTGCTCATCTAACCGTGAACAGCCTGTATCACAAGTTTAGCAGGACTTGCTTCGAATGCATTGTTTTGTTTGGATGCACCTGTGTTATTTTGTAGGTAAACGTGAACAATGTCCATACTGAAGAGCATTATGCGATTACGCTAAGTAACGTATTGTGGTCTTGTTGTGATCCACTATATTGGGCTTCTATGAAAATAAAAATCGGTAGTTCATGTAGATGAAAGGAAAGAGTTTTGTTTTGTGTAACCTATAAACATCCGCGCTTGCTCAAACAGTCTAAGCCATGAATTTTGCTCTAGTTGCGTTCTCAAAATTTCTTTTTTTTTACTTCGAAGTAATAATTTTTTGTTAAGTAATATGAAACAGTCATTTAAGGTATGAATATTTACATTAATCATAATTTTCAAAGATAGCATTTTTATAACTATTTATATATGGGCTGCGCTAAATAAGATCATTTGACATTCTGTGCAATTAAGATAGCAAATGTAAGTGAGGAAATCGGGGAGAAGACTTCATCTGTCTTCATCTGATGTTCGTAATCAGAGAACCAAAATATATAATATTTAATTTTATCTACGCGGAGTATGTTTTCAAAAATTCATTATATATACACTCTTAACTCACAATTGGGACTAACTCAGGGTTAATACATAATTAACGCAATATAACATTCGTATTTAAATAAAAATTACATAATATGATACAATAACAAATACCGCAATTTATACTCAAAATACTAAACCCTGCTATTGTCTGTAAGGACAGTCACGACTATAGATGTTTTAAATTAATACCCTGAATGTCAACACACTCTCTATAGCTCAGCGGACGGCCCTAATATCCTAATATCAATAAATCTAAGCTATTCCTACTCGGGGCTCACTCTAAATTACTTCGAAGACCTGCCACTCCAGACGCCTACATTTAATGTGGCGAAGTCCGTCGTCGACCGACGTCACTCACCCTCTATGTCCGTAGACACGTCTCTTCAGAGTCGTTCTCGAACGAGCTAGGGGAAGCTCAGAATGAAGCTTCTTACACAATATAAAACTTTAGCATTTGACTTTACGTTTCCTTTCCTCTGACGAAACCTCCAATACACAATACAATATTGTCAAGAGAAAGTTCAGACAATTGAACATCGGATCTGTGAGCTTCGTAAAAATGTGTATCGTGTAATGTAAATAATTATGAAACTATTCAGGAATAAATTTTACGTACCCTTTTATAAATAGGCTTAAAATTTATATTGAAAGTTCATTTCAAAACAAAAAAACTGATTTTTTTGCTTGATTGAAATATGACAAATTCCTATATTTCGTATTCACATTGTATTTGTTTGGCATTTATTTAATTTAAAGCGAGCTTTGTTTAATATACCGAGATTAAAATCACCCTACAATAAAATAACGCACTTTCCACATAACTTCTGTTAGTTTCTCGGCAAAATGGCTGCTTGACTTTGACTTTAAATTTTAACTTTTCGAAATCGTAAAGTCAATAGTGCTCGACTTTACCTTTGACAGTGCCATTGTGTCAAGCTCCATAAGAAACAACATGTCGGAAAGCAAACGTAGAGTCAAATCGTAAAGTGAAATGTTAATGTTTCCGATTGTATAAGGGCCTTGATACCGGCGCAGCGTCGCGACGGCGCCTTGCCGCTCGCTCCAAAGACAGGGAGGAAAGACTCCGCTCTTGCGGGATTACCGCCGTAAATAACCTCGGTGTTAGCCGTCTTTTACCGCTGGGAGATGGGGCGATGTCCTGAATCTCGACTTGCGGTGTCCAGCCGCGACGTTAGTTTGAGTTTGGCGCCATGCCTTGCTCAACACTGCTCAGTGAGTACGCCTCTGCTCACGTCTTACAACGCCTTTAGGAACTGCCTGAGGCGTGGGGTGTGTTTTCGTAACTGCGACACATTATTATGTTAAGAAAACCACAAAGGCCTTTCATAACAATGTACATTAATACGTTAAATTTCGCGTAGTAGTGAAATATTACGCAATTTCAGATCGAAATCAGATTTCCGCTGTTCATACATCAACAACAATGTTTTTCCCTATCGCCATTGCGATTTGCTAATTTCAAATGAGATTTTTTCAATGCGATTACGAAAGATACTGTAGATGTAAATAATCGATAAAAGGGTATAACATACTGCAATTACCAAGCAGGTAAAAATTTCCTAAGTCAATAAAAAAAAATCTTCACTCTTGTGGCAACACGGCAAAAGTCAGTTGATACGGTCTGGTATTCTGTTGTATAGACAAAGGGCTGACTGCATTTTGAAAGTTGAAATTGACATTACAGTGGCATTTTACTTACCTTTGTGCCTCATTGTGGTATTATACCTATTGAATCAGTCGCTTCACTTGAAGAAGAGTACAGGAATACTGTAGCTACAAACACATTTAAATAGTCCGTTTACGGGTACGCCGAGCTACAAAGAAAGTGAGACTTTATGAGTCATGAAATATACCCAGAGTGTTAATATTAGAAGAAGCGTTTTGAGATTTATAAAGGAGAATAGTGAAAAATAATGTTATAAAATGTATTAACAATGTGGACTTTAATGATGAGATTAACAACTTATCTAATTGGCTGGGTAATCTTATTACCTGTAACACAATGCCACTCTAGACAGACAGAAAAAGTAAAACATCTCAGGTATGCGATCGTTGCACAATGTACAATACTTAGACATTTGAAAACTCGCTAATATCAATATTGCTAAAAAGTTTTAATACTAATCCATGGAGATGAGGTGCTGCGTTGATGCTGGATATTCCACGCAATACACCAAAAGACAAACTTGAGAAACACAAAAACCGCCAGATGGGGGAGATTAGATGAGTCGAGTAGAGAAATTTAAGCGGCTATTAACAACGAATTCTTGAGAGCCGATAGGGAGATTAGTAAAACTTCAAGAGCGTCTCTTTACACCAAAAAGCAGCAAGGTACTACACACTCGTAACTATGTCTCATACACTTCTTCTCGGCCACAATATCGAATATGTTATATTTGAGAAGGAAAATAAAATGTTCTGAAATAATATTTTAAGGGATAAAATTGCTAAGAAAAATGGTTCCAAGTAAATAAATCCGTATTAATATAGGAATATTTTTCAATAAAACAATGCGTGTCGTAGCATCCAAGTCTTTCATTCAGTAATAGCTTTCCTGTGCTACTTCGTACGCAGGACATTTAGGATTTGGAATCGCTCTTGGGAAGGAAAGGAGGACAGCCCATAGACAAAAAAGAAAGGAAAAATGACGGAACTTTTTTTTAACAATGCTTTTTTTTGCAGTAATACTAAGAAAAGCTTAATCCAGTACCTATGTACATCCCTCATCATCATATTTTCGGAACCGTTTGAGATATCTCAATGAAACAAATACTAAGTTGGTCATGGGGTTATATATATATATATATATATATATATATATATATATATACTGCGTAAATTTGGTTTCAATAAGTTCAGTGATTTTTCAGTTAAATCCGGTCGGACAGACAGACACGAAAAAAATTTATAAGATACAGCTTAGTTATCAATTATACTATATGAAGAAATAATTAAAAGTGGAAAATTCGAAAATCACAGACAGACACTTCTACTTTATTTACTTGCATTGACACAAATTTAAATTATGTTTCAAATATTAATGTAATGCGCGCGGACTGTCGCCCACAGCGGGCTCTAATACACGTTACTGCGCCACCACTCCGTAGGCCCAACCTCGGTGTCCATTTACTCCCCCCCTAACCTTCCACATACACCTCTTTCCAACCTCCTGCTGTTTCCCCTTCCTCCTGCGCGTGCGCACTGGCCAGTCATCCCCTCTTAATGTCTTTATTGGATTGATTAAATTGTTTTGTATCTCTGGCTTACTTCTTCGCCAGCTTTGGTTCGAGTAACATCATTTCGGTGCCGACTGGTGAGGATAATGCCTCTAGCATTGCGGCAAATCTCAGGTGGGTTAGGCAGCTGACAGGGGTATAATATATATTGGTTGAGTAGTGTAACTTCATCTTGCTGACCTTAAATTTGTTAAGTATTGGTTTGACCCCCAAGTGCTGAATTCTAGGTGGATTTTAATTTCTGTGATGAAGGAAGTTTCCTGCCAGGAATTCCAACGTGGGAGTGTGAATATTTTTTGTATACGCCGTTCACGGTAAAGCGAGCTCTGTTGGAGTCCTAGTTACTTTTTTCTTTTAACCAATTCATATCCTTCCACCACTTGTTAATGTAAGCCTTACCATGTGTGTAATAAACACAACGTATACATTCACCATACCCAAAACCGAAAGTCCGAGGCCACAATGAAATGTATTTATTGGTTATTATGTCTGATGAAAAAGCTTCAAAAAGTGCTCACTTTACCGTGAACGGCCAGCCTGGTTTGCATTGCCGGGACTAAGGTAACGTAATGAAAGTAATTATCTCCCGGTTCAGTCCAGCCGGTGTGAACTTACACAAGTTGGTGGGATTTTTGTTGACACATTTAACATTACTTGTGATTTAGTGCGTCGTCGGCTTTCCTGATCCGTTCTGTTACACTATCAGAGTGGCTTAAAATATTTGTCATGTAATCAAATGTGGGGTCTGATTAGGTCGAGGCCAGAGAATTTTTTATATTTTTCAGGGCTGCTATGTTAATGTTTGAATTCAGGTGCTTTGAACTATGCTTAATCCACCCCCGTTAATGAGAATATCTTGGTACCTGAGGTCTGATAATCCAAAATAAAATAAGGCTGTATTTTTAAGTTGTTTTATCCTGTTGTATTTTGACGCCTTTGAGAGGCCTTCTTAAATGTGCGCGTCATTCTCAATATTTAAAATTGTTTCGTCTGGCATCACGGCCTTTGACGGCACTAAAGAGCGCCCCATGCCTCAGTCCGTATTGGTTATAAGAGCAATGTTTTTAATATATGTGTGTACAGGGTTCATGAGGTCATAAGAATATTTGTGAATCCAATTCAAAGTTACAGCTCTCACGTCTCTCAACATTGTCTTAAGTCTCGCGTCTCTCAACATTGTCTTCAGATGAATTTGAATATTTACAATTGTAAGAAAAGAGAATTCTGGTTGAAATTATTAAACTATGGTTTTGAGTATCAACTAACCACTGCATTGTATTTTTAAAAAATACATGCTACGTCTCATGTTGTCAAATGTCAGAGAATCTTGTTTTAAACTAAATTTATGTCAGACCTGGAAGGGCTTGTTATGAGTAGAAAAAGTTTGTGGAAGTTTAAGATTCACCACAGCAACGAGAAGAAGCTGTTTCGCAATTCAGAAAGAAAAATGTCACATTCAACGTACATCGAACCTATTATTGTAAAATTGTAAGCGACATGTTCAAGACGAGATGCTGAGAATGTGCTACATTTAATAGCATATAATCTAGTTTACCCTCCATCTTCATTCTATATTTAATATTCAGATTCCTCACATAATTGATTATAAGTTTTTATAGTATGTTTTCAGGTTATTAGTGATTTATCCAAATGAACGCAGCATCAAGTAAAATTAAATTATTTGGTTAATCCTGGACTTTCTGGTGTAATAAATTACGAAAAGGACATTTCGTTTGTTTGTACTAACGTAGGCTTACATGAAGAGTTCGTAGTTCTGGCTTTAAAATAGGGGGAACTAAAATGCATCTGTCCCTGTAGCAGGTCGATACCTCATCTTAATTAATATCCAAACAGTGAAAGTTATGTGAGGAAAGTGACGTCCAGAATCGCTGTTTGTTCCCGACTTCATCTCATCGAGGAGCACGAAACTGAGTTAAACTCGAAACTCGCAGATTCGATCGTCCGCCACTTTCTCCCCCCTGCCTCCGCTTCGCTCACCAACTGCGAAATCATTTTCACTGAAGCCGACAAGTTACACACAGAATTATTCGGTAAGAAGATCTCGGTAAACACGGAGGCTGGATGGCTGGGACGCAGGCCGGATTGAATGGAGGGGCCTGGTGGTGGTGGAGGGAGGAGTTGGGAAGGCGATTCTAGTAGGGCGGCCCCCTCTCGTCTACGACCACCGTCGTCGACGCCTAACTTCGTCGCCCGAACGTAATCGAATCAGTGACGAGGGGAGCACGCTGCAGACGAACCAGAGGACGGAATAATGTGCCGCTCCCGCCACACGCTCGCGGCCGGGGGACTACTCCACTGCCCGCCAGAAGGGTTCCGTAAAATTCGCGCCTCTACAACTGGTCGCCAGTTGACAGGGCGCTCTCCTAATCGCACACGAGGAATCACCTTTCGTATCTGCATACGGCATTGCTTACGGCGAATCCAGTTTCGTGAGGCACCGAGGTCTTAGTAAAGAAAACGAACTAAATCTTATTTCTTAATTTATTTACAACGTGGTAAAATAGGCATGGGCTATTCACGGTAAAATGAGCACTTTTGAAAGACCTGCTTAGTATCTATTTGTATACACGTTGTGCATTCTTCCTCATTATGTAAAATCAACATTGCCGTGAGCCTCATCACTTTATTAATCCGTCGGTCAAATGAAACTGTGAAATTATTAAGAGTAAAAATTGTACATATCTGCTTATTTTTACACTTCGATGCATTAGAAAACACAGCAAGCGATATAAATAATTAAAGTTATCACAAATTATTACCTAACACTTTTTGTTCGATGTTAATATATGCAACTACTTTCCCTTCCATCGTTACCAACTTTACTGGGTGAATGCCACTCATTGCGCCCGTTAAAATATATGCAAGTAGGGGCAGTGACTTTTTTCTAAGGTTCATGTTTAAAGTGCTCACTTTATCGTGAACAGCCTTTATACATATTACTCACAAAGTACAACTGTCTATCCCTACTATTAATGCTCTGCTTCACCGATTATGGAGAATTTTTTTGTTTTCGTATTATAAATTCAGTTTCAAAGGTATTATTGAAAATGTTTGATTATAGAAAATTTACACTATACTAGTTGTTTAATAAGTATTTTATCTCATTTTCACTGTGTGTTATTTCCTGCTTGCAAAAAGGCAGCGACGTATCGATAAAATATAAATATGTTCCCAACTTTTTACAGCAAGCAGATAACACACGCTTACAATAACTCACAGAAATATTAAACAACTAGCAAAATGTAAATTTGTTATAATCGTACACTGTCAGTAATTACTACGAATCCGAAAATATGACGTCAAAACGAAGAATTACTGTAAAAGAGGCGAGATGAGTCTTAACAATTACTATGCTTGCAAGTGACCGCAATTTTACTACCTGCAGTCACTAAATATTCACTCATCAATTACAAATACACGATTAAAATGTCCACTTGCGTCATCCGAATGCCCGTTGGGGCTGCGGCGGATGAGTGGATAGACTGCTCGCCTCCCACCATGGCAAACCAGGTTCAATCCCCGGCCTGGTCACTCCCGGATTTTCGCAAGTGGGAATCGTGCCGGGCGATTGGGCAAGTGGGAATCTGGTCGGCGGGTTTTCTTGGAGATCTCCCGTTTCCCCAGCCTTTATATTCCGGTGCTGCTCCATTCTCACCTCGTTTTACCCTCGTCGGCTGTCAAGACCTCGTCGGGCACGGAACACGTGCCACTTGTGTACTGTCCAGCCGGTCAGTCCCAGTCTCTTCTCTGGTGATAGTCGCGCATTGCACTCACAGGCGACTGCTTCGTCGTTCGTTGTCTTCCAACTGTGACAGGTCGCACGCACTCGGCGCTGTGGCCTTTAGCACAGCCGTCGCAGCCTCCGCCGATCCCCATATGCCCACGGAGGCCGTGCTGTACGAGACCGCGCTGTTAAACATTTCCGTGTACTTACGGAATGTTTTGCGGAAATGTATAGTGTGTATACGGAAAGGCAATCAGCAATGACGAAAAACGGAGTTAAGTCCGTAAATACAAAATACTGAAAGTTTCCGTATTCCCTTTGGCTTCGAGTTACGGGGACGAACAATCCCAATTCTACACGAAGCTTTCATCGCCACTGTAACAAAAATATTATCGTTTCTGCGGCAGCTAAGGTTATCCACTCCACTATGCCCTATTCTTTCAAACATTAAAAAATAGCTTCAGGTGCCTGTAACATTTGGCAACACTAAAAATACACTAAATTTAATAGAAACTGAATTTTTGCTTTTGTCTCTCAATATAAATATAAAAGTTATGCCACAACTTCCGAGTGAGAGTTATAGGTAAATGGTTAGAGTCGTGAGTTTGGTAATTTTTTGACTCTGGTTCAAAGCTCGCTTAAGTAGAAAATATGTTAACTTTTTTTTATATAATTGTGTATAAACGGTAGAACACCCACATAATGAAGACTAACACATCTTCATTATCTCTTTTTATTTTAAACGAAAAGTACAGAAAACTAACTTGGAAGTTATCGGACATGTTCCGTGAAATCTACGGAAAGTCCGTTTCTGGTAATCAATGTGTCCGTAATTTTACGGAGAGTTTACGGGCACTTCTGGATAAATTTTCACCAGCATTTTTCTGTAAAATGAAGGAAATAATTTTTAACAGTGCAGGAACCGAAGTTCCCATGCAACAGAAAATGCAGCCCGACAGACTTGGGTCAAATCATTGAGCCGGCGGCGGGCTGCAGTGTATATGTTTTAGCTGGGCACCGGGCCTGTGTTTATGACTGTTTGACCAATGTTGTTATATTAATATATTTACGTGTAGCTGTTATCGGCAAGGGGGAGTGAAGTTCCTCACCAGTCTCCCGACTGGCGTGTTGTAGTGTCGTGTTGTTTGTAGAACATGTTGTAGTGTTGTTTGTAAGTGCCTAGTTAAACTCGCGTGTGTAGTGTGTCGGTGAGTCCCTATAAACCAAGTCGCTGCTCATCGACAACCCTGCTTGGGATATCAGGCCTTGCGGCACTGGAAAGTCGGGGTCCGGCCTCGCTCTTTTTCTCCTGTCGTTTCATCGCGTGGCATTTGTGAAAAAAGTTGCATGTTATCAGCACACTTTTCTGGTACCCTATGTACCAGGACGTGGCGGGCTATTATACCCAGCTGAGATGACTCGGTCCAGAAGGTTCTTCGTGCCTCGGGTAGCTCCGAGGGAGGTTACGACTAGAAAATTCGCCGAGATGTTCAATCTTCCAGAGATGGAAGTGACGTCAATGCCGTTAGCGATGACAGTGCCTTTGTGGCGGCCTTCCCTTCCCCTCCTCCAGCCACTTAAAAGTCTTCGGGAAGAAGCTCCTGCTTGGGTTTTTGAAGGGGGAAAGATTGAGGCGTAGCGGTCGCGAGTAACAGTATGTACTGTCTGTGCCAGACGTGATGGCACTTGCTTGACCAATTGGAGGGGGGGGGGGGGGGGTTGTTTGGTGGGGAGAGGGAGAGGTTACAACTGCGCGCGCAGTTCCGGGTTCGTTAGCATCCTGCCTGAAAACGTTATCCCAGCACACGCAGTTCTCAACAATAGAAGTCGTCCAGCGCCATTACTCTAGAGCTAGGGAGCTAAAGTTCCATGACCTCTGGTGCGGATATTATAAACGCCCAATTGAAAGTGAAAAGCTCTAATTTAAAAGCAACTGATATGTGCTTACTTTAGTTCTATATACACTGAATGGACAAAAATTGACTTACAAAATTCGCATATTTATCTGTTTAACAATTTCAGGACGTTAATTGGTGTACACATGTTTGTAAAATAACTAAATGAATGTAATTTAAAGAACTGTTCTCACACTATCTTTGTATTTTGAGAAAGTGATCAGTCACACAAAATTTAGTTTCTCTGTAGCTAGCAACATCATTACGAAAAATTCCGTGAAATTTCCCTGTCTTTTTCAGGTATTCTGTTGGTTTTTGTCCATGGAAGTTTTTTATTTTTCACGTGATTAGGAAACACCTGCACATCTAGTAAAATGACTGGACTAACAACTGTGTGTATTTACTGAAAATTTGCGAACATTTTGGTTATTATCCCTGTTAACCGTTTGTTACTAAAGCCGATACTTCTTCTTTCGCCTGCTAACATTATCAGAGCCATTTTTATTCTTGGGTGAGCTGCACATGGTTAATTATTTATTCTGGCCACTGTACGGACAATACATTTGCGAAACGAACCCGACCCAACGCAATGATTATCAAATCCCGAATAACGAAATACTGTACACAATAAAAAATTATTGAAAAAATGTTATAAATGCCGTATGTGAATGCTGAAAAATCCACTTACATAGCAGCGAAATATGATGTATGTGTATGAGAAAATTGTTGCACAACATGTGGTGCTGAACCTTTCTGAGCATCTCCTGTGTGTGATTGTAACAACTAATAAAATTGAAACCGAGGCTGTGTGATGGTGCACCAATGTTCGCCTACTATGATGCTGAAATACGTATACTACGAGAGGTATCGGCTGTGTTATTTAACTTATAGCCTATTCACTGCAATGTAAGTACTTTAGAAAGCCCTCTCATTTGGAATAATTGCTAATAAATATATTTTATTGTAGACTTAGACGTTAACTTCCCTATGCGGTGGAATATACACACTGTATTATTTGCCTTCATAACAATATTTATTTTAAGAGGTTCTTATAGGATAACACATGACTGAAAAGAAAAATTAACTAGGGTCTCAAAAGTCCTCACTTTATCGTGAACGGCCTATACTTGTATACGGCCCCGTTCGACGCCCGGCTTTGCGGGACGGCAGGTCGAGGCAACGCTCAGCTGGTTGACTGCATGACGACAAGGGGATTCTCACCCCCTCCCCCTCCTCCACGGCCTCTCATCAGCACTTGGGACTGCGTTGCCTAGAGACGGTGCGACGCCACCACGTCATTGGGCGCGAGTGCGCCAGAAAGACGACTAGCGCTACCTTTTTGGAGTTTCCTCAATACCTGACGTCACGAACTCTGGAGGGGCTGGCTAGCCTACATATACCCTCACCTGAAGAATTCTTGGGCGATAACAATGGAATAGGCTTCGTAGAAGGAACACTTATAAAGATTAGTACATTTTTAATATGCAATTTAATTATATTTTGGGCATTTATATGTAATTTTGTTTACTTCCAACAGCATTCATTGTAAACTTTTAATCAGTGTTTTTAATAATCTTTTATAGTTTTGTATTGAAACATTTGGGGCAGTTTGCAAAAGATAAGCTAATATTTTAGCCCGTAATTATTAGGTTAGAAACGAAGTAAGCGTCACTTGTTCGTTTCTCACAACTGGGGTTAATTCTTACTGCCTTTTGTTCCTATGGGAATGGAAATGTTCTTTATTTGAGTTTTTTCAACGTATTTCTGTTACCCCAGCAAAGTATCGACGAGTTTGGTAGCCCATATATTGATATGGATGTGGTGGATGAAGAAAGAACCATTGGTCACTGTTATGAGGTGAATGAGTTTCCTCAGGGTGCTCCCGCCCTGCGAGACCTTGCATAAAACGAAACAAAACTGTTAATTTCAGAGGGGAAATATTTAAAATACACATAGAAAATAGTTACAAAAATAAATACGATTAAGCAGTGGAATATAAAAGTGCCCGTTTATGAGCAAATATGCACATGACATACTCTTTATACCACGCAATCGTACTACGCTATTGGCAGTGTTTCTCGCCTACTTACACCAGAATTCTCGTAATTTTGTAATGCATGTTCAAATAATGACTGTGATGAAATAATTTTAAACATTTTCATTTACTCGAGATTTTTTCAGTCTTACGAATAAATAGAAGACTGGAAAAGTATTGTTGCTACGCCCTAACAAAAGCTACAAAAGAAGCTGAAAAAACGCTCTGTATCACGAATAAATAGGTAATACGTTATACAAAATTGTTTGTGTAACAAACTCGAAACTCTTGTAGTAAGCAATAATTTATTCGAAATCTGATTATTTTATCACTTTTAATAGTGCATTTACATATTTAATATTTAACCGTTTTCTATCTGAAATATTAAGCAAATATTAACGATACATTTCTCGGTGAACATTCTATACCTACTACCTAAACGCTGAATAATTTCAGGTCTTATGATGCAATATATTTTTTTATATTCCATGAGTCTTTTATTCGTTGGGATTAGTCTCATTCACCTATCTCAATGAAGTACTGCAAATTTACATGTACGTTAAAATCTGTTGATCGATAATTGACAATCAGAATCTTAGCGTGTGCATGACAGCGCTGTGGTGCGGTGGCTGGCACTTTGATCTGCGATCACTCAAGTGCGAGGTTCAAGCCCAACACTTCTTTCTCCCCCTCCCCCGGGGAGACTGGAAGTGACCAGATCGTTTGAGGCCTGTCGTTCTTTAACTATAATTCACATTAATTTGAAGACAATATGATAGGAAATATACACACACTGTTGAAGGGCCAGAATAGTATAGAGAACTTTTCACGTATGCGATAGCTAATTAATGTCCACGAAAAAAAATCTATTTAATTTTAATTCTTAAAGAAATATGACTTCACTTAAAAACTCTTCTCCGCAGTTTACGATTAGTAAAACAAAGTGAAGCATTAAATTAAATAAGACCCTTTGCAAAGCTGGCAAATTAATTGAATACATAGTATGCTAATATAATAAGTATAATATGCATTGTATGTACTGTAGGATATCATCCTAACAAAGGGCAGATGAGTACAGACTTTGACTGAAGTCTGCTTAATTATTTTTCGCCGAAAAACAATAAAAGAAAACTGGGCATTTCTTAGGTCATAAAACTGATTATTATCTGAACAAGGTGAATTGTTTTCAAGATAAATGGTGCCACACATGTGGTACGGACACCGTAATCTTCATACTAACAGGGCGGTTTTCACTGATCATATATGGAAAAGCTTTCATCCTTTCAAACAACGACACTTAGCTGTTATAATATGCTTCATAAGTTTAGTGTTTAAATAATACAAGCACTTTTTAAGGAACCTATCACGGATTAACAAATATTGATAAATGTCATAATAGAAGTAATGTATTTTCAAACACGATAGTCTTATGTAGCTGCTATAATTCGAATTTAAACCCTAACACGAGAGAAGAAAGCGATTGCGTATAACTATAAATGAACTGTTTATTTTATTAGACTATTGGTATTCTCTCTTAATTTATTGCACGGCAGTAAGGTTTACAATGCACACTCACAAAACTACGTCATACCGATATGTGGAAGTCAACATTCTTTTGTCTGAAGGCAAGGACTAGCTGGCTTCGACCGCAGAGGTCGTCCGCTATTCAACATAACAGATGCCAACAAAGTGTCTCTTTACTGCAAGACGTGAAATATATCTCAGGGGGAAAATAGACATTTCTGTATTGAATGACTGACGTGAGATTTGAAAGACTGAACAGAAATATGAAATGCAAGTCAGCTGACAAATAATGTGGCGTTATACTGTAGTTGTCTAAAACATTAAGTCGTCCCTTGTGGGATACAGAAAATTCAGTTCGTTATAGAAAAGCAAGCCGGTTTCATTAGTGCTGCAACACAAGTAATTTATTCTCATTATTTGTGGTAAGCAATATTTTCTGAGAAAATGGCTCATATAAGCCTGTTTCTCAGGAAACAGACTTCAAAACGCATAAATCCTCATCCAACAAGGAAATTCTTATAAACGGCAAACGTCGGGAAGGAGTTTTATTTATATTTATTAAATAATATAGGCGTTAAGAATATGCCATACTGGTAGTTATTATTCACCTTATGGACAAACTGCTGTCTAAACTCTATTTACATGTGTTAAATATCTCGACACTCATGTGTGCATTTGAACATTTTAGAGAAAATCGCGAAAAGTTCACTTTGTCCGTGTAATAAAATTCTTCCACCACGGCCATGCGTTTAAATTCTGCAGGCATGTTCGAGACGCTTCTTATACTGTAGACCACTTCATATGTGGCAGTCTTCTGTACGCCGCATATTTCTATACAAAAATGACGTCCCATAGCGCCTGCAGTAGGAATTGCGGGTACCCCTACACAAACCAATGTCCTGACAAGCGTGTCTTCCTTTTTGGTAAAGCTCGACTATACTCAGCTACCGATCCTTTCGACCTCTTTAGTCTTGTCAACATATCTGTGTGCTCGATACAATATTCTGACGTCCATGTAAACTCCTGCCATTCAATACAAGCTAGACGTGGCGGGTCACGTGAGTGCAGGTGTTCGAACTGTACTTATCTTTTCCCAGTACTACGTCAAGGCCGATTGTGGTTGTACTGATGACATTGCTGGATTACTACTGGTCCATAAAACAACTGGCCCTGCTATGGTTAACTGCTGGCACCAAGACATTTGGCATACCATTTATGGCCCACTGATGGAATGTTAATGGAAATGAAACTGATGGTTGAGAGTAGGTGAACTATTAATGGTCCATAAATGGCTAACCAACTGTATTACAGCAATGGCCGCACATAACATGTACTTATTGCTGGTGAAAATATGGGTAGCCATCTGTAGGCAATTTATGGATGTGAAGTGGTACATCGATGAACCATTGCTGGTACGATTTGGCTTATTATGGGAATTTTTATGGAGTTAGTATAATTATAGATCACATGAACAATGAGTAGATTATTTGTAAATATACATGTAGTTATGGAAATATATATGGCAAAATGCAGCAAGTACAGTATTAGGCATGACTTCTTGACTAGTATTGAATAATTTGACACATGTGATGTTTTATGTGCGACTGCATATAATTAAAATTTGATGTAAAAAAACATATAACCACCATTAGAAAATTAAAGCTGAAGGGATTTTGTTGTTTCCAATCACTAAAATATTAATATATGCCGACTGCATTTCAAAAGAGATAAATAGCATCCAGGTGATATACATATTGCAAAAAATTTCACAAAAGGCAAGTTTATGGGTTAATATCGCTATTCAGAAAGGAAGTTTTCTCTCAACGTCAGCAATTTTTTGTTTATCTGCATCTTTTTAAAAACTTATTTGTTCGCTTGATAAATGTTAAGGTTATGGAATAACTAGAGTAATTTATATCATATTAGTGATTGTTAATAATTCAAGTCAGAATATATTCTAATTTAGTTCATCTGAACATAATAATTCACAGTGGAGTAATGGTTAGCATGCTGGTCTGTCACTGCAAGGGGCGTAAGTTCGCACCCTTTCCCCTGCCACGATAAGTATAATATTTTCATGTATGCAAATAATTAAATCCTGCTTCGGCAAATAATATACACAAGTGTTTACTCTTGTTTATCATCTTTATGTGTGCTGTAATAAAAAAAATGTTCTTGAAATTAAATGCGGATTGAATATATTAATTCACAGAAAATTGAATGCCCTTTATGGTACCTTTCCCTGCCGGTTATTTAAAGAAATTGTTGAAAACATTCATGCAGTTTCAGTTTCCCCGCATTTGATTTCCAGTTAATTGACAATCATGCACAATGTTAAGAATTATCAACGTTAATTTTAACAGAATTTTACATAGCAAATAACAAAGGTGAACATATTGTCGTAATCGCTGTCATTTTTACTCGTTTCAAATAAAAATCTCGTAGAGATGAAGTACCAAAGAAATGACTAAAACACCACAGATCTCATTGTGTTTGTGACTCAAGATTACTAAGTGTGAAAAATAGTTGTAGTGACTTTGGCGCACGTGGGTGATCGAAATGCTTTGCGGTCTCCTGTCGTCAGTCGTCGTGTCGTTGCTACATTTACTGAACTGTAGTAAGCTGCTGGGCTACAATAACTACCAACATATCCAGGGACTAAAATATGCTTTTAGCTATTTATTCAATGCGCTAACATACGGGGTATAAGATGACGATGCTGGTTAGTTTAAATTAGCTTAATGGTAAGGTTTTGGTAGCTAACCAATTACTATCAGTTAGCAAAAAAATCACGTACACTCGAAATATTTGTGCAATGTTACTTTTAAAATAGCGATATTTTGCCAAGGAACTCACTTCCATTAAAAGTGGCGAGTGGCAAAATTTGCGGATTGACTGAGTAACAAATCAACCTTGTGCTACTTCTGAAATTATATAGCAGGTAATTTAAAAAAACCCCTTATTGAAAAAAGCGAGTAAGAAATGGATAATACGGCAAAAGTCAAGCGTATTTTCCTAACTCACAAATTAAAAGCAGGCAATGAACAAATGACACCGGCCTGAGCGAAGAGATAATCTTGAAGTGTAGTCTAAGAAAATTTTTAATTTGTGATTGCAGTCTGCAACCAAAATTAACGACGTGAACGTTTATTTTCTTTTGGAAACTAAATCAGAAATAATATATCTAATGCGCCTCTAACGCAATACAGTATAAATACGATAGCAAATCACCCCTTTAAATATATATATAATATAATATATATATATATATATATATATATATAATCTGTGTGTGTGTGTAAAAATTGGTACCACAAGATGCTTGTTACAGTATTGTATTGCTAAGCAGGGTAAATTATATTATTAATAAACTTATTTCGGGAAAATTGTATTCTTCGGCTGATAGCTACCTATAACGCGTTACTCGTGGCCGCGAACCAAGGCATTCTTAATAACTTATGAGACTATATCCACCGTAATATATGAAATACATTGCCGAATATTTAGCTTATTTTTAATTACTGTTGCTGGTCTAGTGTTGTGAACCTTACTTTCGAGAATTGCGAGCAATAAATGTGAGGTGCCGCTGAGACAGCAGAATGCGGTGACCATGGAACATTACACCAGCGCAATATGTGTTTGCTAGAGAATTGCTCCGTGAGGAAAGCCATGCATGTACGAGCAGACTGACTTGTTGCATAGTCCTGCTGAAACCAAACATGGTCCATTTACCTCCCCTACCCCCGCCTTGTTCAGGAACGAAGAAACTCTACAGCACGTGAAGACAACGTTCTGACGTAACAGTAAGAATTGCTCCCTCCTCTTCGAAGAACCACTCCGGACATTCTGTCCGACTGTGATCTCACACCACACCGTCAGATTCTGAGAATGCAGAGGCTTTTCTTGCTCTTCCTGAAAATTTGCTTCAGACCATAACCTACTGTTGAGTTTGTTCACATAACCGAGGCGCACTTCATTACCTTTGAACTGATTAGTAATCATGGTCACATCATTTTTTCAGATATACAGAAAGTTATAAGCAAATTAAAAGCACTGAGCTATAGAGCTATAGTTTGGTGCCTTAGCTCTTGCGCAATCTTAAATTTGACAGGAGAAGAGAGGTGAGACGAATGTCTTACCTCGATTAAACATGCCAACCGCCATAATAATTTCTTCGGGCGTATCTGAATTGCTGCGCTAACTTCCGCGATAGTCTCCACCGTCCTGGTATTTGATGTCTGCATGTGATTCTTCGGTGTCGGATTTCGTTCCTCACGAAGTCGTTCGACACTACGATAAATCGTTCCATGCTGGGAAAAACCTTAAATCACTATTCTCTCAAAACCCTCTGAGCTAGGACTACAGAACCTATCCTGAAGTGCGCCTATATAATTTTTAATTTCCCCTTTAAACTCCACTCTTCCATGACGTCCCATTTATTGACGCCAAGAACTAGCCTGAAACAAGAGAAACTGTATCTGTATAATTGGTTTGAGCACAAGACTCTCTTAAAATGTTATTATGATACAAGAGACGTCATATATTATTGAAACACACACAAATGCACACTAACTGCCATGCTCCTAGAAAAGTTGACAGAGGTGTAGAAAAAGTTTATATATACTAGCTTTCAGTCGGCGGCTTCAACCGCTTGAACTAGCCAAAGTAGCTAGTTATTTCTTTTATGAAAAGACCCCTTTGCACTCCACATTAATGGTTAGGCCCACAGTTTCTAGTAGTACCAGTTGCTATGTGAACTTACTCCGGGGCAAGCCACTTAGAGCTACTCAAATTTCAAATCTCTCCCTGGGACCGCGGTAGCTGAGCGGTTTGACAGATCGCCACTCACCAAGGCGAATCGGTTTCAGTCCCCGGCCGGGTCACTCCCGGATTTTTGCAAGCGGTAATCGTGCCGGACGATGCCGTTGGTTGGAAGGTTTTCTCTTAGGGATATCCCGTTTACCCCGCCCTTGCATTCCGGTACTGCTCTATTCTACCCTCATTTCACCCTCATTGGCTCTCAAGACCTTGTTAAAAGAGCCTCCAGAATTTCTCAATACAACTTACCTTTATCTACTGCTCCTGTAGCTCACTTATAGTCGAGCGAAACAGACCTTGAGGAGGAATTGCAGTCTCTCAAATTCGAAAGTAATGGAATTCATGGAATAAGTGGTACGCGCGATATGGTATTCTATTCATCCCGTGCACATCCATTGAAGACTATGGCTTCGATTAAAACTTTTTTACCAAGCCTTTATTTGGAGCCTGGCGCTATTGTAGTGTTATGGTGGTAACATAAGGGGAGCACCAACCACGAGGAGAAACTTATGTGGTGGCAGGCCTGGGGAGTAGATGCTGTTGACGAACTTCACAAGGTAAAATACTATCATCCATTTTTATAACTGTATTCACAGATATGTACTCCAAATCTACCCATGCTAACAACTTAGGCAAACTATCCTAATGATTTGTCACATTGTTGAATTTGCTGAACACTCGTCATATTTTCTATGGCAATATGTTTTCAACAATTTGTTGATTTACTTCATAAATATGGACTACAGATGTTGTAACCTAATTCTGGTTTTCTAAGCATTTCTAGCTACTAACGTTATGAGAATATATTTAAGTTATGTCAAATACAATTTTTGCGAATTAAAGCTCAGATTTGCTGAAACCAAATACAAACAAACGTCATCGCCGTTTATATAACACGTTATTTTGACAGTTGTCTAGATGACTCGCTAGTTTATCGTTCTGACAGTTCTGCTTGCAAGAAAACAATAAATGTTGCAACACAAAGATTGGTTACTGCACAGTTGGCATATATCCCAATTCACTCTCCATTTCTAATGTAATATGAAATTATTAAGAACACAAATAAAATGTGATTTATATGAGTATATAAAATCTCATAAGAAAAATATACATCACTTGATGTATTTCACTGACTGTGCAATATATGAAAATGAGATAAATAATTCTTGATCCTGCTCTTTCTCTTAACTTTGATTGCAAATAAAGGAAAATGAATAATTTTATTTCACATTAAGAAACGGGTTCCTTTTGTATTCAAAAATTTATCGTTGGATACATTTTTTAAATTATGCAGATTTGAAAATTGCATATCATCCAAAAACATATTTGTCCTCTTTACCCACGAAGAAAAAGTTTAGATATCTAAATTTCCCGAAATACGTTTATGAGTACTTACGTAGCCCTCATTTGGAAGCACATAGCATAACGATCTTTTATCTACGATATTTTGAAGGATTCCTTCCAGAAAACATTTTAGCACTTTTCACCTTATTGGATGTAGAATTTAGGTAAATCCTGAAACAAATTTTTTTGTGTTTAAATAGCTAATAGTTTTAATTAAATGCCTTAATGATATATTGGGTTAATAAGTAGTTGGAAAATTCTCCAAAATGCATTTTTCGCCTTCTCACCCTCTTAGGAGTTGAATTCCGATAAATCTAAAAATTAATTTTTATGCGTTTTGTAACCAAATTTTGGGAGCAAAGAGAATAACGATAGGAATCCTCTAAAATATATTTTACACCTTTTCACAATCTTAGGGGCTGAATTTCTAAAAATACGCTAATTAGTTACTATTTTAAGCATCCTTTCTAACCAAAAATAATAAACGTACCTTAAGGGTTGAATTTAAAAAAAATCTTGTAATTAGATTTATACATTTTAATAGCCAACATTAAGGATTGAATTTAGAGAAATTTTGAAATTAGATTTATATATTTTAATAGTCAACCTTTTGAAATTAATCTTATCAGGTTAGCGTACTACTGAGGACCCTGAAAACAATTTTTCTTCACATCCTTAGGAATTAAATTTCCACAAACCCTACTTTTTTTTACCCAATTGTATAAGTAGAATTTTAAAGCAAAGAGAAAAAATATATCTTATCGGGTTAATGGGCTATTAACGAGTCCTCGAAAACATCTTTGCTCCCTTTAAGGGACGAATATAAAACAATAACCCTAAAATAATTTTTCAGGTATCTGTATAGGCAACGTTTTGAAGCTAAGATCATAGCGATATCACGCCGGGCTAAGGCGCTATTGAGGAGCCAAACACCTTTTATCCCTTTTCGCTCCCTTGGGGGTCGAATTTCAAAAAACCATTTCTTAGTGGGCGCCTGTACCCTAAGGTGAAGTCATCCCTACCTTTTCATACTTTCGCATCCAACGATTTTGGCTGTGCGTTGACGAGTGTATCAGTGAGTCATTTGTGACACTTCACTATAAGTGTTAGCTTTCGGTCTGCTTCTTCGCCCACCTCTAATACATGAAGATGCACTAGTTTCTTTTACCGAAGGACGTCTTTTTACACCATATTAGGGGTTACGTGCTCAAATGCTACCATTATCAGTTTGCTAGGTGAGCAGGCAACATAGAATTGTTCGTGTGAGAAGTGATCTTACTCCAAGTCTCTCCTTGCCACCTTTAGCGATTGTCCTTCGGCAAAACATAACTTGAGAGTGAATTTCAGTCCCTTGAATTCGGAAGGGCACTCGGATGGAATGAGTGGTATGCGCGCTATGTCACATGCTCTTCCTTGTTTATCTAGGTAAGATAGTGGCCTCGATTACCATTTATACAACGCCTTCACTTGGATCCTTGTGCTATTGCAGTGTTTTGGCGGTGACATTAGTGGAGCCCAACCTCGAGCAGAGGCGTGTGTGGTGATAGGCGAGGAGTGCAAATGCGGTTGATGAACTCCGCAGGGTAATGGACTGCATCAACAATTTTGATATTGTGTCCACAGGTATGTACTCCATTTCTACTGCTTCGAACAACTAAAGGAAGCTGTGCCATTGCTTTATTATAATATAAACGTTGCGCAGTCTTCGTAACATCTTCTCTGGCATGTTTTAGTCATTTGTCAAGTAACTCCAAATCTACAGAGTAAAGCTTATATAATCAGATTTTTGTGTTCTGAGCACAAACATGTTTGAAACTAAAATAATCATATTAGCGTCACTATTATTATAACATGTGATTTTGTCCGCTCTCTAGGTGATTTGCAAATTTATATTTTTGACATATTTGTTTACAAGAAACAAATTAAATGTTCCAGCACAAAGATGGTTACTGTGCTGCTGGAATGGGCACTATATTTCAATTCACTCTTAATCGAAAATGATGTATTAAATCATTAACGTCGGTATAAAATGTTATTTATACACACATGCAGAACCTCGTGAGGAAAATAACATAGTGCGATTATTTCACTGACCACGCAGTCTACGAAAATAAACTATTTATTATTGATCCTTCTCAATTCTGACAACATTTTTCTGCAACTGTAAGAGAAATGAAACTTTATTTTCTCAGTAAGTGACTAATTTAATCTCTCTCCATACTTCTTTAGCTTGATATGTTTTGTAGAACATATTGGTTTCAAGATTACAGGTATGTAAACGTTGTAATGGAAGTTATTATTGTAAACACATTCGAACCTTTTTCACCTTGGCAAGGAGTTAGAATTTAGAAAAATTCTGACATTAGTTTTTGGGTACTTATGAAGCAAAGAACATATCAGTGTTTTCTTGGGTTACTGAACTATCGAGGGCTCTTCGAAAACACATTGTGCCCCTTTTTAAGGAGTTAAATTTACAAAAAATATTGAAATAAGTCTTAGGCTTTTATATAGGCTGCCTTTTGAAACAAATAGAA
The DNA here is from genome assembly GCA_029891345.1 of Dryococelus australis. Lineage (NCBI taxonomy): Eukaryota > Metazoa > Arthropoda > Insecta > Phasmatodea > Phasmatidae > Dryococelus > Dryococelus australis. The sequence continues at coordinate 257,276,625 of CM056993.1, read as the reverse complement.
TTAAATATCTTATTGCGTTAATACGATACTAAGGAATCTTCGAATACACATTTTTATCATCTTCGGGGTTGAATTGTAAAAAAAAAACTGAAATAGTTCTTTAGGTATTTTTATACGCTACATTTTGAAGCTAAGAACACAGCGTGATCTCATCGGGTTAATGAGCTATTTAGGAGTCCATGAAAACACATTTTACCCGTTTCACCTTCTTACGGGTTGTATTTCAAAAATCCTGAAGTAAATTTTGATATATTATGGTAGGCTACATTCTGGATCTAAGAATACGATATGTCGTTGGGTTAATAAGCTATCGAGAAGTCCTCGAGAACACATTTTACCGTTTCTCGCCTTCTTAGGGGCCAAATTTAAAAAATTCCTGAATTGGTTTTTTATATTTGTATAGGCTACCTTCTGAAGCTAATAGCACAGCGATATATCCTCGGCTTAGTCTGCTATTGAGGAGTCCTTGATATATCCTTTCTTAGTGGATGCCTGCATTCAAATGGGAAGCCTTCGATAAATTTTCATACTTTTGCGATCAGCATGATGAATATATAAATTAATCAGAGCAATGAAAGTATTTATTTTACGTATTGAGGAAGAATACGTAAGGCTAATTCGCCCAAAAAGTATATCTTAAGTTGGGGTTCCAAAAATGTTTTTTTTTTTGTGTTCATTTCACCACGAACAACCTATATAACCAAGGTGTAATCGAGGTGTGCCTCGCTCCAAGTACAGGTTCCGCCGAGCACAACAGATTTATGCCTCTGCTGTTTCATTTCTTCCCGCGTTTCCCCATTACAGTCCATCTGGCGGGTTGGGATAGCCGGTGTGGCGATCGTATCGCCTTCACTCCTCTCGTGAATATAGTGTTTCCTTGGGAGAGTGGTTCGCGGCGGGGATCCACAGCCTCTGCTCTGGGAACAGCTCCAGCTGACGCAGGATCAGGCGAACACGAAGGTGAACAGTTCTCGCACGCTGGACTTGGAGAGAGAGGGTGTGTGTGTGTGTGTGTTTTATTTTGGCAAGGATCCGGCATCGCTCGAACCGACACGCTTGTAATGAACGTTCGCGTATTATCGCAGAGAAATTCGACACGAGTTACGCAAGAGTAGACCTGGAAGTCTTTATGAGAACTGTTCCGAATGTTCATGGACTGGCAACGCTGCAACAATTCTGTTGAAGCGATTTCGGCAAAACAAACTTAATTGACATTTATGTATTTTACACAAGCTGTACATGACCAAGCTCAAACTTCGACTTCATTCGAGAGAACAGAACAGGTGATGAATAAATACTAATTACAGCAGTGTGATTAATAACACCTTTACTTACGGTCACTGTCTTCCAGCAAATAATGTCTCGGGGATCTAATTCAGCCAAACTTGTAAACAAGGTTTTCCTGAATGTTGAAGTTTGCGGGGGGGGGGGGGGGGGGGACAATCCAAAAGTTTATTTACAGCTTCAGCAGATATACTTTGTTGACTAAATCTATATAATCAACTTAAAAAAACATAGCATCTTCTACCCTAACTAATTTACACCATGTGCCGTCATCCTTATATACGTCATAATTTGCACTTAGGATATTTCTATGCACTTCCAAAGATAATATCGCCTGATATCGCATCGTCTTCGTACCACGTTGGGCTTAGTATTTATATGGGAGATAATAGTTTTAACTTCGTAGTTCTTGTCTGTTGTTTGTGGCGTGCCTTGATTATATGTAGGGACATGAATATTTATGGTTTTTCTGTGACGACTTGTTAGACGTCCATCTCTTGAACGTTCGTATTGTTACATGTCGCTGCTTCTGTTCGCTTCCGTTGTCCTGTCCTGCCCGCGAGAACAAAGGAACGTCAGGCGAGCGTTATCTGAGAGGCGGGCGGCGATATACAAACGAATGCCGCCGCTTACCGCCACGATAAGCTTATCGCAACTCTCGCGCTTCTCATCTTGAGCAGATGGATATTCTGCGGTTGTCTGAAAGAAGGTTCTGGTTCATTGGCCTGGCCTCTCTCAGCTAGTCTCGAGGTGCGGGCCACCGAGTCTATACAAGCTGCGACGCGCCTCCGAGCCGCGAGTTTGGAAAGATAAGAGTCTGGAGGATTGTGCGCCCTTAAACGACAGCTGTGCCAAGACGACGAGCCAGTAGAACAACGAGAGGCGATGAAAGTGACTAGCGGGAGTGAAGTCTGTGGACTGCGAGCATCATGCAGTGGAGAGATAGGCGGGTGGCACTGGATGTGTGAATGTTAAGACATTCGGAGTGATGGCAATAGACAAACCAAACACGTGTAAATAGTGAGTATGAATTAAGAGACTAGAACCAATATGGATACCTTGAGAAGGACTTGAATTAGAATTGAGATAGACATTAGGTAAACATTGCTGTCACTAAGAATAACAAGAGGATTAGTGGAGGGAGAGAGTTTAATGTTGTAAATAATGGTTGTGTGAATAGTTATAAAATATTAGTTTGTCCTTTTATTCTTATTAAGACCTCCATCCCCCACGAACTCGGATACGTGTATCTGGCGTCTTGTAACAGTATTGTTTTTTGGCACTGGACGACAGTTTATTCGGCACACTCCATAGAAATCAGAGCCGGTAAGAAAAGGTTAACTATGAGATGGAAGACTCGGATACAAGACCTAGGATCTAGTAAGCAAACTACATTGACTTCAGTATAAAGAGGAATATCAGGTCAAATCTGTTGGCAGAAGTTAACACGTATTTTGCGGTTCTCTACCTACGGTATGTGAGTTAAGCCAAAGAGCGGCTGACTTGTTTGCTCATGCAGTGTGTATTACAATGATATATGAGAAAGACATATCCTTATAAACCCGACTTTTAACATCACAGGTTTTTTTTTTTTTAATTTAATTTCATTGGTGCAGTTCGCAAAAGGAAAACCTTAAATTTTATGGAAGATGAATTTTATTTTTGTATCACTTTAGGCAACATGTGGCACGAAAGGCTAAGAAATCATTGGAAAAAATGACTGGGAAGTCTGTAATCTGGACCATCGTCCATACAGACTAGATCTCGCACCTTATGATTTTTGGCCTTTTTCAACACACAGGGAAGAGTACAGACCATAAATTGAAAGATACTGCATCTACTATTTAACACCACTCTTAGGAAGTGGTCCACAACATGTGTTTGAGAAGCTAGCGGATCGCTGGAAAAGGTGTATAGAGAGTGAAGGTTGCTATTCCAAAAATGAAATGCACCGAAACCTCTTACTGGTGCGAATTCCAAATAAAGTATATTAACGGTAACTTACAACATTTCTGAAGCCCTACTAAAGTTATACTTCCAGGATATTCCTCCACCTGAAGCAAACAGAGCTTAACCGAATAAAGAAAATCATACCAAAGAACAACGCACCGCATTCGTGCGCCCTCAGAGTAATAATATTTTGCATAAGAACTATTTCTTACTAGTCATTACCAACACACCAGTTTTCTGACTTTTTATATTCATATTAAATACCTATAACTAAAATAATATATTTTTTGGTAGCATGTAAGTAAAAACTTTGTTCTATCAAAAATAATTTACTTTCACGATAATAGTAATATAAAACGTTTGTGATACATGTAACATTTAAAAAACAACCAGTCACTTCTATCATTGGGGTAATTTTTAAAGGTTTGATTAAAAAAGTGTGAATAAACCGCAAATAGACTATAGTGAATTTATTCCACGAACTTTCGTAATAGCCATCGTAGAAATACCGCCATGGACAACATACATTGCGTATATATGGCTTTGATGTAGTCCCGTAGATGCCCGTTATTCCTGAAAGGTGAGGAAGACAACCTGAAATGAAGAGACAAAGTAATGCACAAGGATGGTAGAAAGGGCGTCTCCGTAAATGGAAACCTATGGCACCGTAAGCCATATCTCCAAATTGCGGAAATATTTGTCTGGTCCCGACGAATGTTAAACTCGGCCCAACGTGTTGTAATGCTGGAGAAATATCTCTGGTCGCGCGGCAAACGCTGTTCTTTTGAGCACAAGAGGCTCAACCCTGTAACTTTGGCATTCTTAAACACAGTCACTTCGAAAATCTTTATGACAACGACATATGAAACAACAGTTATTCATTATTTTCTCTATGCGGTATTCTGTAAGGTAGTTGCTTATGACTGCCTTTGCGACGTCGCATCGGCTTTGCAATGCTTCTGGCTCTCTTCTGAAATTCAGAATATGCTTCTCGAATTATTATATTCTTTCCCACTACAACAAAGTGTATTGTATCACATATTCCGTTTATATAGTAAAGTTCCAAAAATAATTGTGATTTCTTTCAGTGGCCCTTTGTATCACAATTACGCCAGAGCCAAGTGTTAGAGGGTATCACCAGATAGAAATAAGATATACTTTTTAATGTCTTCCAGGCACCGTTTATTTAATATTTCCCCAATTCGGGTCATTTTATTAGGTTTTCTTTTCTGGAAATTGGTTTTGTTCTAGAATGAACTTCATTGAACATTTTCGTCCTACTGTTGTTCATAAAGATACCTTGTCGCCCTGCTTTTATATAACGACAGTCATCAGGTATTTGTAAGACGGTCGTGGTGACATTTTGACATCCAGAATACCTTTTCGCCCCGTAAAGATAGTTACGCGGCAACTATATTTATATACAAACAGTAACATATTTCATAAGATGGCACCAGATATGTGTGGGCCTTCGAAACGGAACGCCTTATGTCCACAGTTTGAATAGCACACTCGTGTCCAGTGTGTTGCATATGCTCCAGGCTGCAGTGTCTGTACACGATGCTAGGACAAGGGTTGGGTTTAGACCGGGACCACACACAGCGGTATCACAACAGCAGCGTTTCGGTCGAAGAGTTTTCACCGCAGCAGTAAAACACGTTGTTTTTTAACGGGAGAGTCCACAGAGTATGTGGCACAGCCACCTCGCCGCAAGCGACCGCTACTTGCTGCGGCAGCATCGCACAACCGCTACTTGCTGCGGCAGCATCGCACAACCGCATCGCCGCACATAGAGAACAACAGCTGTACGTGCGTTGAAGAGTCCACAGAGTGCTGCTGCTGTGCGGGGTGTCTCGAGATTTTTGACATTGATAAGTTCATCAAACGAAGAAATAGACTTCCAATAATATTCGAGAAATTTTCTCTGGTATTTCCGTCTGTTGTTTAATTATATTATTTCCTTTAACTCAGCTTCATACTGATGGTAACGTGAACAGAGAATTGCCCCCGGTTAGCAGCAGGCAAAAACCAACTGACCGCTGTGTCCACTCTTTTATTTCAAGCGGACGTATTTCGTAAAATATTCTACTATAATTTAATCCGTGCCTTAGCACTGAAGAAAGTGTGGCGTAAACTTACGTAAAGTAAGATATCATGCATTGATGTATAAAAATATTAGTTTTTTTCTTGTAGTGTATTATTATTTCGTTATAAATGTTTGTATACATTTTATTACTACTGAAAAGAGATGTGTCTTGAGGGGTGAAGAAGGTGGGAGTTGCAGGCAAACACACTGCCTATACAGTACGTATGAATTCGGCCCTTATGCCAAAGGGTGGCGATATTAGCGTCCAGATTTACCAGTGCAAACGTATGGGTACCCCTAAACAATTACGCTAATGGGAACATTCAAACTAAGTTACTACCTTATGAGAAGCCTGAATTTCATGGTAACGTACGCTTGTTGGCATTCGTTATTGCGTTAATGAGGTTTTCGGTTCAACTCCCATCAGGTAACAACGTATTGTTAAGTGTTCTGTACAAAAAACGATACTAGTAATTCACTGGTAACAAATTCAGCCTCTTTTGAAAATCATGTGATAATGAATAAACACAACATCTTTGGCTTTGCGCTTTTGTCGTTACGTCGCTGTCACCTAGTCAAAAGGCTATGAAGAACCCGTCTGATATCGGTATTGCTAAATCTGGCTGACATGATCTTATCCACACGGGAAAAGGTCTATTTTAAAACTGAACACTTTATTTTCGACAGCAGTAGACATACTTTCAGACTATTATTTAAAAACACATCAATAAGCTAAACATTTTGCTGGAGGCATTACAAATTTGCTTTATGACAATCTTTCTTAAGTATTTCATACCTTTATAAACAATTCCAAAATAGTTATAATGTAGATGGTAACGCGTGGATGTTTACGGTATCTTTATGTGTAAGTGTAAGATTGTGGGAAGAAGACTAGAGGAATTCGATGCCTGGCTGGAAGTTCAAACAGGAGAACTGCACAGTATAGATTCTTCCAGTGACAGCAATGGGTGAATGCCATTGTAGAATATGGCAGTTTGCTTGGCAACCGGTTATTTTCATAAGTGAGATAATAGCTAGACTCTATGAGAATCGCATAAGACACCAGCGGCAGCAACTGCAAAGGAACAGAAACAGACAAGTGGAACACAAGCTATGGTGCAATTATAACAGCAATGGTGATGACATATTAGTCATTTCTGACTCAGTGATAGAGGACGTGGCTGAAACCCCTGAATCTGAAGTTCTTACAGGATCTAAAGAAGATTTCTGGAGACAAGTTAGCAGAGTGGATGGACAACTTGTTTTCAATGTGGAATAAATTGAGCAGGACCTAACGTCAGAACAGAAGCCATTTCCAGATTACAGAGTGGTGTGCTACTTACACCAAAACACAAAGAAGGTTTGAGAATAAGAATTTACCTCTTCGCGGGGAGGTATGGGAGGACTAGAGTCAAACGCATTTTCTGGAAGCCCCTTACCGAGATATCCCCGAAACAAATAAATTTCCAGTGATCCATATTTGAATAGTTACGGTTAGCTCTTAGAACACCTTAAGGAATGAAGCAATTTTTAAAAATGGTGAGGATAGCTTTTTAAACGAGAATGGGAAAACTCCATAGGTAGAGTGATGAAGGCACAGCCGAGGCAGAAGAGTGAAGAACGAAAGAGGAGAAAAAGTGCCGAGCACTGACTTACCCATCAGAATACAGTGTCAGTGTGGGAGGAAGGAGAGTGTCCTGGCCTTTGGGCCTTAGAAACAGTTCGATTTGTATTGCTCTTGGACATAGCAGGAGCTTTTGGCAATGCCTGGTAGCTGGGAGTAATGCACCAGCTGAAGAAGAAGAAATGTCCAGTGATTATTTACAGGATAATTTTGGACTTATGTGCAGATAGAGAGTGCACATAGTCTGCTCAGAATGCGCAAATGAAGAAAAGTTTCACAAATGGATGTCTCCAGGGGTCGATCCTTGGTCCGATCATACGGAATGTCCTCTTTGACGGATTATTGGAGTTGTGTCTTCCGCCAGGGTGTGTGACCTTCTGCTATGCAGATGATGGTCTCATCCTCATATCGAGAAACACAAGGCGGCAGCTTGAAGAGAATACAGAAGTTATAATGGAGAAGATTTGGACATGATCTAAACAAGTGAAGCTGGAATTCTCCACGTTGAAGACAAAGACCATGTTGCTCAAAGGGAAACTGCACAGTCCAGCGACTGTGTGCTTTGGTGGAGACTCAGTGGAGTGTGTGCATGAGATAAAATATGTGGGAGTCATTATGGATGAAAAGATGAGCATCCTGAAGCACATAGAGTATGTTGTCAGAAAGTCTGTGGCGGTCTTACAGAGATTAAGGAGTATAGGTAACACAAGCTAGGGCCTAAATTTTAGAACACTTCGAGTTATATATAAGGCAGTGTTGCGAGGCCATTTTAACATATGGGGCCATTATATGGCATAACAGATTTGAGCTTGTGAGGAATAAATTGAAGCTCATTAGTGCTCAAAGTGCAGCACTACTGATTGTCACTAACGCATATAGAACAGTGTACAACGAGTCACTTGCTGTCTTGCCTGGGGTTACTAGTGGATAAACTGGTTGGATACAGAGTAGTGTGACGGAGAGATCACGGACTGGCAGACTACCGAAGTTAGACAAACAAGAGGTAATGGACGAAGTTCTCCAGAGGTGGCAAGAAGAATGGTAAACATCAGAGAAAGGGAGAATGACATACGAGCTGTTATCGAATGTGGAAAACAGACTTGAAATGAAACGGATTACTCTCAACTATTACAGTTTACAAATATACACTGGCCACAGAAACTTCATAGTCTGAGGTTGGTGGAGTCACCACTGTGCGATGTGTGTGGACTGGATGACAATGCAGCACGTTATCAGAGAGTGCTTGAAAACGGAGACATAAGGCAATGGCTGCCAGTGATCACAGAAAGAAAAACATTCACTTAGATGTGGCAAATATTCTGAAAGATCAAACTCTTCACAAGATATGGAATGAGTTTGCCACCAAAATTGGAAAAATGCCGGAAGAATACGAGATGTGGTGAGAAGGGCTTGCCGAGGACCCATTAAGGGGTATTCGGGTAAAGGCTTCAATGTAAGAAGTCGGAATATCCTTGATTGGCGAGGAGGACAGGTTTTACCGAGAAAACCGGTAGAATACAGAGTATGGCGTTAATAACAGGGAATGTCCCGAAGAACAGAAGAGGAGAAAGTGCCGTGCACTGTCTTAATCTAGTGCGGGAGGATGGAGAGTGTGCCGGCCTTCGGCCCGTATAACCTGTCCATTTCTATATTGTTTACGACGGTTTAGTAATGCAATGTTCCGCAAGTACATTTTAAACTCGAAAAAGCGTAACTTGAGCGAAATCAGTGGTGGTTGAATGTCGCTTCGTGGAGTTAAATGGCAGATAAATGGCAGTGGTATTTTTAACTTGGCAAACCGGTTTAAAGGGACAGTAAATATATTTTAAGGAAGGATGAATTAATTTTACATGGTGAAACTATGCTCTTCATTTGTTGCCATTTTTCAGCGCGGATTTATTTTAGAGGCATTAATTTTCCCAATCTCATTTCCTTAGACTACATATTTTACGTATTTTGCCAACAATATTCAATTTTATAACTGCACTTTAAGGTAAGCATTTTACACTAATCTTCTCTCCATAGAAGATTAAGTTTTATTTTAATAATTTCACTGCCTATAAGAGAAGTGTCACTGTCGTTACTTGACGATGTTCTCGACCTACGCAAGCAGTAAAATATTAGCGAATGCAATAAGCCGTATATTAATTGCCTAGCAGAATAATCGATTACTTAAGCGTCGTAAATTCACTTTAAAAGAACCCCAACATACAGATGGGAAGACTGACATGCTCGCATTACACGCAGACCAGACTCTACGCGAAAGTCTCGAGACGCTGCTGATACTCGTCTCTGATTGGCCCGCCCATACTTCCCAACTACTCCATTTCCTCCCTTAGCAAGATCAACCAACGCGACGGCATTCTTATCAGGTATTTTGCAAACGTCACAGAGTAATATCTAGCTTGGTTGCTGTACTCTTAACTTCGGTGCCTGCATTCCACAGTACGGCAGTCTAGTCCATTCACAACTACTTCCAACATTTCTGAAGCCCTGCTGAAATTATACTTTCAGGTAATTCCTTTACCTCACGAGAACATAGCTCAACTAAGTCTAGAACATTACGCAAAAGGGACAACGTACTACACTTGTGTGCACTAAGTTTAGTAATAACTTTGCGGAACTATTTTTACTACTTATTAAAGGCTGTTCACGATAATGTGAGCATAGAAATGAACCTTACAAAAATGTCACTGCCCCTGCATGCATATATTTTAATGGGAGCAGAGTGACATTCACCCAGTAAAGTTGGTATCGATGGATGGAAAGTAATTACATACCTTAATGTTAAATAAAAATAGTTAGTTAACCATTTGTGATAACATAAAATTATTTCGTTCCCTTTCTGTTTTTCTTATTTATCGAAGTGTTAAATTAGCAGATTTTTTAAATATTAATATATTTTTTAATTTCACAGTTTCGTTTGTCCAACGCATGAATAAAGTGATGAGGCCCATGGCAATTTTAATTTTCATAAGGCGGAAGAATACAAAAATCGTGTTTACAAGTAGATCTTAAGCAGGGCTTTCAAGAGTGCTCATTTTACCGTTAACAACCTATACCAACACATATTTTATACTCTGTTTTATTCATATGAATTATAAATTTTAAAAAAATATTAATTTATAGGTAAGGTGTTAGTAAAAGTTAGTTTTAACCAAAAATTTGATACTTTTGTGTTGACAGAAGTATAAAACGTTTATGATACAGGACATATTTACGAAACAAACAATAACGTCACACATGGAGTGATTCTTCAAAGGTGTGATTCGAAAAGTGTGAAGAAACTGCGATATATCAAATATACGTCGCAATGTTAACGTCCGATCACATCCACGTGCACATGCGCGTCATTAAGGCGCAACCCTCGTCCCGCAACCATTTATTTGTAAAGATATCTTATATTTTTCAACTCTTATACACTCTAAGAGCGAATCAGTGATCTCAGTCAGTGAAATAAAATTCACTGAAAGTCAGTTGATAAGCTACTGCCGACTGGCAAATCGAGGAAATGAACTGGGAATAAGTGATTTGTGACAGTGGAATTCTCGTCATCCAGTGGGACTCTCAAGTAAATCAGTGAAATTCAGTCATCATATTAATTATTTATCAGGCAAGCGATGTTCCCGCCTACATACATGGTCCTCGAGCAGCGTTGCGATGTGTTTGAAATACACGTTCTACAAAGAAATTATTGAAGGAATGTCCACACTGTGCTGATCCACGAAAAGAACACACACTTCAGACGAGAGGTATCGAGTGATTTCGAGACGTCACGTACATTATAAACACCATTTCGGAGCACTCGAAAATCACTAAAAGCAGCTTTTTCAAAGTGCCGTATTTCAAAATATACGCTTCAAATACATATAAAATTACTCAAGGACTCTGCATTGAACCCTCCTGCACACTTTTCATCGATAAAATAATAGGGTCGCAGCTGAAAGTCCCATTGGTACACGCAGCACGGCGAGAACACTGCACGCCAGTCGAGAGCTTTGCGCTTAGTGGCGATGGCGTACTTGATGCGCGTTGCGGTTTCGCCCTTAAAGCTCCCGCGCTTCTTGGCCTCGAACGCGGACAACAGCTCCTGCAACTAGGCGGGAGTCTTATCATCTGCTCGCTCAATTGTCACTAATTTCACTGATTTGGCTCAATTCTCAGTATTTCATAATTAGAGCGTAACTACCCTAATGGAGAAAAAAAATTATTATTTGTTAATTTTCTAATTCTAATTTGTAATTTACGTTTGTCTAATCTAATTGCTTCACTAGTCTAATAAAAACTGAATAACATGTGGCAGAATTCCGGTTAGTTTTCTTAGCTTCGCGCTCAGCTGCAGTGTTTCTTCTCGTTTTCTACACTGCGTGAACTGGTCGGCGTCTTTTCTCAATCTCAAAATTATTTACAAGACTTGCTTGTTTTTAAATATTTTTTATTACGTTTTTCAAATGTGTACAATTTAAACTCGTGGCATTTTTGGTTGCGCTTATTCGTGTGATTGTTTAGAATAATCTACTATATAGAAATTAAAAAGTTATATTTACCATGATAATTTTTCACCGAATATTAGTAATATTTTTTTTATCTGATTACAGTTTTGTAGTTTACTTTCCTTTCAATTTGTTTTTTTTTTTTTTTACGTCAGTTTCACGGAGTTTGCATGGCTTTTGCCGTATCCTTACAAGGGTGTCTCAACCCCAAAGCTACCAACCCAATTGCTCCGTTAGTAACTCGCATCTGTCAGGGCTACAAAATTATCAGGAACATTGCCAGTTATTAATTACTGCATCGTCTTGTTTGATATAGCCCACTCACGATTTATTCAGGCTTTTTGAATCAAACCTTTGAAAAATCTCTCCATATATGATATATTTAGTTATTTCCTAAATACGCCCTGTATCACAGGCGTTTTATACTTGTGTTCATCAAAGTTAATTTTTTTCCTGTTAAATTGAAATGTTATTAACATCTTATCTATAAATAATATGCTTCAGTGAAAAATATTTGGAACAAAAAACAGGGAGAAAATAGGTATGATGGTAACGTCTAGTGAGAAACTGTTCTTATACGAATTTTTTCCCAAGTGAGTGCGCACGAATGTGGTGCATTGTCCCTCTGGCGTAATTCTCCAGACTTGTTAAGCTTAGTTTGCACGAGGCGGAGGAATATCCTGGAAGTAGAACTTTAGCAGGGCTTCATAAAAGTCTGAAGTAACCATGAATGGATTATACCAGTTACTTATAAGACCTACCATTATAACTATAGCCCACAAAGTTAAGATATGCCAAAAATTTTCTGAATATAAAATAATAAGTGGTATTATTCCAGTGTTTTCACGAGGAAGTATTTATGTCCTTATTACTAAAAGAAATAACTATATAATTGATTTAACGCACGTTTAACACAGTTAATTGGGTTTTGAATACCACGCCAATCCATCCGTTATATTACGTAGCATTAAAAAATTGTGTTTACGGGATGTTGTTGAATTTCTACGACATGAAATGAATGTTGCGACTGACTTACCCGAACAATCATCAAAGCCCCGCTGGATGCAAAAGTTTGACAATTTAAGGACTGCTTTCTCTTAGAATACAGACACCAAATGAAGAAAGGATTCTTCGGAATTCGACCTCTTAACAGGTGAAAAGGGGTAAAATTGGTTTTTCGAGGACTCCTCAATAGCCTAATAACCCGATGAGATATAGGTGTGCTTTTAGCGTGAAAAGGTTGCCTATATAACTATCTACAATAAAGCATTGGATATTTTAAATGTAACCCCAAATAAGGTGACATGGGAAAATATGTTTTCGAGTATTCCTCAATAACTCAGTAACCCTGTGCGAAATCCTTTTGATCTTTGCTTTACAAGACCACTCATATCTATGTATATATATATATATATATATATATATATATATATATATATGTCTAAAAAATAACTTAAGGATTTTTTTTAATTGAACCCAAATAGGGTGAAAAGTTGTAACATTTATTTTCAAGGGCTTTTCGACAGCTCACTAACCCGATGAGCAATCTTTTTTCTATCAGGTCCAAAAGTAACATATAAATTCATAAATTCGAATTTAAGGATTTTTTTCTGAAATTTAACGTCTAAGGAAAAGAAAATGGGTAAAATATGTTTTGAGGACTCGTCAATAAAACCATTTCGTTGTGCCCTTTGCTTAAAAAGGTTGGCTAGATAAATACATACTAGTTAATAGCAATATTTTATTTTTTCCAAAATTACACTCTTAGTAATGTGAAAAGTTTTAAAACGTATTTTCGAGCAATACTGCAGTAGTTAATTGATATAATAGCCTCATAATCTTTGCATCCAAACTTTGGCTACACAAATACCAAACAAGGAATTTTTGGATATTTAGAATCTCAAACATTTAAGAAGGTGAAAAAGGATAAAATGTGTTTTTCAGAGTGTTACCTAAATTGCTTCGTTTCCCTGTCTGCAACTTTCAAATCAGCATATTTCACAAATACTTATCAGGCGATAAAATATCAATGCGAGGAAACCTGTTTCTTACTGCGAAAGAAACAGTTTCATTTCCCTTACAGTTGCAGACTAAATTGTCAGAAATGAGTTGGATCAGTAATTAAATACCTCATCTTCATAAATTGTGCGGTTAGTGAACTACAGTAATCCATGTTTTTTTCTTAATGGCATGGTAAGTCACATTTTATTTTGCGATAAATAATTTAATTTGCCATTTTGAATGAAGGCTGAGTTGGGATATATACCCGCTCCGCATTAATAGATCTCTGTGTCGCAACAATTAATTGGTTTCTTGCTACCAGACCTGACAGAACAAACAACTTGCGAATCGTCTATAGAACGCTCATAATCACATTTTATTATAATGACAAGGACGTTTGTTTATTTGTCGTTTCATCAAATCGGAGGTTTTGTTCACGAGAATAGTACTTAACGTTTCTTGAATGTATTCCAGAAGCATTATTTATATGGAATGCTCAAAAGACAAATAATATTTTATCGAATTATATGTCTATAGTTTAAAAATTAATCACCAACTGTTATATATATATATATATATATAGCCATATAAGATGTTAAAAGCACTGAGTAACGTTAACGATATGATAAATCATTAACAAGGTTTGCTTAAGTTTTTCGATGGGATAAAAATGGAGTGCAAACCTGTGAACATAATTGTAAAAATGGATTTGCAGTCCTTTACCTTGTGGAGTTCATCAAGAGTATATAGCCTCCTGGCCTGTCACCACACAAGCCTTTCCTCAAGGTCGGTGCCCTACTAATGTTACCACCAGAACCATGCAATATCAACCACCAGGCTCCAAGTGAAGGCTTGGCACAATTATGTGATTGAGGTCAAAGTTTTCACTGGATGTTCACGGGGGAATACATTTTCATACCAAGTGTACCAATCATTCTATGCGCGTATCATTCCGAGTTTAAGAGGCTGCTGTTCTCCCTCCAGGTCTGTTTCGATATGACTGTAAGTGAAGTCCAGGGACAGTCGCTATAAGCGGCTTCTCACTTGGGCATATCTACGTGGCCTGCTCCAGAGTATGTTTACGTAGTAAGTGGCAAGCCTAGAGCCTGGAGTGTGTGATGTCCAAAAACGACCTTCGTTAAATGAAATTAATTGCTGTTTGGCGTGGTTCACGAGGGTGAAACAGCATACAGTAAGCTAGTCGTATAATAATAATAATATAACTGATATGTATCTCTCAATTACTAGGTTAACCCACGTGAACGGATATGATGTGTATTGGTAACTAGCAATCATTTTCACTGAAATGGGCCAAATGGAATTTGAAAAGGAAACCTTTTTGATTCTTTAAGCATATTATCAATCCAGAGATGATCTAACTAACATTTATTAGTATCCACAATATTAGGACCTCGTTCCCTTATTCATCTCACGTTGGTGCAATGAAGTTGCACCGTGTCAGGTTAAACATGTACGACACTGTTCTTTAAAAAGTTTGCCGCAGTCAAAAAATAACTTGGATTAAACTCCCATCATATCAAGTCCCACCTCCAAGGCAAAACCCACAGATCTACAGCTTGGTCATTCATTTCCAACTTCCAACAAAACGAGTTGAGTTGTTCCAGCAGTAAATCTGCCATCGCCACAATTAATGTTGACAGTTTACCAATGTTTTAAAAATTTTACATAAAAAATAATTACAGCGTTTCGTGACTATAATAAAGGGAGGTCACCTGTAACATGGAATCATAAAACTTTCATGTGCAAACATAATCACAGACGATGTATTCTCACGGTAGCGAAATTAGTATAACGGTCCCTTTGGTGTTAGCGTAACGTATTGGTGGTTGACTGTATGTAGACCAACAGTGTTTGCCTTTACCATCAACCAATGACAGGCATTTAGGAATAAACAACGCTAAGGCCAGTGTGTATTTACTCTTTGGTTAACCACAATTATCTATTTTTCATAGAGGCCAACTTGTACGACACCACATTGAAAGATCTTATTAAACGCTTTCTTTCTTTTTTATTCATAAACTATTTAATTTGGATGTGTTTCAGTTTGTTCCTTTAATAACAGTCGGTCATAGAGGACAAGAAACTGTAACTGTGGATTTAAGAGCTCTGCCAATTTATCGCGTCTAAGATATATTATGACGACATAAATTATAGCGCGAACCAAGTAAAAATTGGTTTGCAGTATCTCAACACAGAAATCAGTGGATAACGGAAAGGTTTATAAAGAATTAGAAACGTTACATTTTTTAGTCACAGCTAACCAAATTAAGTATCATTTTTAAATGTAACTTAAGCGTTCGTGATACATGGATTCATGATAAACCAGTTTATTCCACCACACAGGATTTTAATAACGAATTAAAAACCCAAGAAAGAAATATCCTATATAATATGATTCAATTTTATGAAATACTTTGCAGTTAATTCTTAAATGTGAGTATCGTAAATCATTTAAAATTCGAGAAGAAAAAAAATCGAAAGCAACTTTTACAATTTCGAAGGTTTCCGCCGTAAACGTATAATATAAAATATATTATGTAGGATTACCTGTCCTCAGAATCTACCAGTTTCTTTCAAATGGCAACAATGCTGTATAAACGTATTAATTGAAGAAAATTATCTTCCGTGGCCTTTCACTGAAATTATTTGTTTATGTGGTAAAGGCTGTTCACGGTAAAGTGAGCACTTTTGAGGCCCTAGTTACTTTTTACTTTCAGCCATTATTTATCCTCTAACCACCGTTTTAAATAAATATTGCCATGTACGTAATAAACACAGTGTGTATATTCAACCGCACTCGGAAGTCAACGCCTAAAGCAAAATAAATTATTTTTGAACTATTATTTAAAATGAGTGGGCTTTCAAAAGTGCTCACTTTAAAGTGAATAGCCTATAAAAGCCTCTACGGGATGTTTTTGGTCTTGTAGACAAGTGTCTCTTGGCGACATCACAGAACAGTGTTTCGGGGTGATTACGCAAAATCCATAAATAAACCACAATTTCCTTCTCGGCGAAGCACAGTCCATCAGGCTGTCACTTTACCTTCTCCGGCGTCGAATTAGTATCCACCCCTACCCCCTCCCCTCCACCCCTCTCTCACTCACCCAACTCCCTTGCCGGCCAATCTTCTTGAAACCTTGATATTATGTATGATGACATTTGAAATCCGTTCTTATTTGGGCGGAAGGAAATAATTTTCATCTAAGGGCGTAGCCCATGCGTACTACTTTATATTTCTAGCACATATTGTCCAACTTGTAGATAATCTGCGATTACTTTATCCTGAGATAAGAATTTTTTAGATCTCTTTTTTTTTGCAAAATGGCTTGTCAAAGTAAAAATTTTATTGTTGTTTCAATGTACAAATAACATAAGCAATACCGTTAGCAGAAAATTTAAGGGCAACTGAAAGGATTTGCCTTAATTTATTTTATGGTATGTTTAGGAAACGATATTTTACAAAAATTCAGGGTTATGCACAAATTAATAATTTAAGAATTTCCTTCTTTTAGTATTTTTTTTTTTTTTTAATTGCGGAATAATTTCTTTACAAAAATTTTAAGTCGTCTTGAAGTAGCTCTTGACACCTTTCAACGTGAGTCTCATCTCTGTACGGAAGTTATTTATCGTTATTCGTACATTACCAAAACATTAAAACTTTGTGATTTTTACATGTTCGTTTCGCAAAAATCACGCTGTTAAATTTATTTGTCGAAAGGAAAGAGTAATTACATAGTATAATGTCGATACAAATACAAAAGAACAAATTTCTCCATGGCCAACGACCTGGCGCAAGCTTTGTTAAACAGGCTCGCTGCAAACACATACTATATGAATTTATGTATGTAGGTGGTGTGATGCTTGACTACCATATGGCATCTTATGAGTTCGATCCTGGCTAGCTGCCCAAGAGGTTTCCATCGTTATTTCAGACAAATATTCTTATGTAGTTTCTGAAATTGTACCTTCTCCATTTATCCCACATCTAAGCATCCATATATAATAATGAATAAACGTAAGTACTGTCTTACTACTCTTAGAGCGCTCACTTCTTCATACGGGGCCGCGGTGGCTGAGCGGTTAGCATGCTCGCCTCCCACCAAGGCGAACAGAGTTCAATCCCCGTTCGGGGTGGACTTCCGAATATTAGCATGTTGTAATCGCGCCGGACGGAGCCGTTGGTCGGCCTTTTTCTCGGGGCTCTCCCGTTTACTCCGTATTTTCATTCTGGTCCTGCTCCAAACTCACTTCAATCACCCTCATTGGCTCTCAAGACCTTGTTGTTAAGAGCGGTCCAAATCTCTTCACCCACTCTTCACTTCTTTACATCAGCAATTGTGGCCGGTGGATTGTTAAGAAGTGGATGGGCAAGAGGGCTATCATATTCACATGGCCCAGTGGTCTGTGGACCCCAGGGGTCTTCGAGCCTATGGTCTGTTGTCTGAGAGTGAAATTAATTAATTTTACTTCTCTAATTATAGTCCATTCACGGTTTCTTCCACCTTTTTAAATCAAACCTTTGAAAAATCTCCCCATGCATGACGTGTTTAGTTATTTCCTTAATACGCCCTGTATCACAAGCGTTTTATACCTGTGTTCATAAAAGTTACTTTTTTTTCCTGTTAAATTGAAATTTTATTAATATCTTATCTATAAATTATAATGGTCGATTGATAAATAATTTGGATAAAAAACAGGGAGAAAATAGGTATGTTGGTAACGTCTAGTGAGAAACAGTTCTTATACAAAATATAATTACAACTTAGTGCACACGAATGTGGTGCGTTGTCCTTCTGGTGTAATTCTCCAGACTTGTTAAGCTTAGTTTGCACGAGGCGGAGGAATATCCTGGAAGTAGAACTTTAGCAGGGCTTCATAAAAGTTTGAAGTAACCGTGAATTGACTTATGCTGTAAATATGTACATTTTTGGTATAGTCCTTTCGCGATTTCTTCACACTTTTTGAATCAAACCGTTGAAAATTCTCCCCGTGTATGACGTGTTTGGTTGTTTCCCAAATACGCCAGCATGTATCAGACGTGTTTGGTTGTTTCCCAAATACGCCAGCATGTATCAGACGTGTTTGGTTGTTTCCCAAATACGCCAGCATGTATCAGACGTGTTTTATGCTTGTGTTAACATAAGAAGTATCTTATTTTTGATAAACAAATCCTTAACTTTTATTCTCTATAAACATTGTAATATTTAATTTATAATTAAAATATGAATAGAAATAGAGAGAAAAATGTGTGTTTGTAATGCCTTGTAAAAAAAAAGATCTTATATATAATATCTTTTACCCAGTGCGCATTAATGCTTTGCATTGTCCCTTTGGCGTAATTTTATAAAATTGGTTAAGTTTTGTTCGTATGATGCGCAGGAATATCCTAGAAGTAAAACCTCAGCAGGGCTTTAGAAAAGTTGAAAATAAAAGTGAATGGTCTAAATGTATATTGCATCAAGTTACTCTCGTCGTCAAATAGGAGTGCAAAATATAATTTTCAGTTTTACCTAGCACAGGTGGACGCAGAAAGACCAGTAGTGACCTGACTACATGATTACAGCGAACACCATATCTCTAGTTTTTGTCTTCTTCCTGTATGGTTACTCTCACCCACGATCCAAAAATTTTAAAAGGACACCTACCGAACGTTTTAAAAATAGAGGAATATTTTTATGCAAGTTTTGAAGTTTAAAATTTGTGCTTGAAGTGACGTCAGTAGTACAGTAACTTCTGTTAGTGCAATTCGTAGAACACAAAAGTAATTGTAGTTTTCTACACACTCGACATACTGTCGTTTGCTCATTACTCACTGACTGATCGAAAGCTCATTCTCTCTTTCCACTGTGACAGTTACGCTAAACCTACATCAAACAGCGAGTTATTCTGACAGTTATTGGTACTACATGAGTACGATCACTCGTTTATAGCATTGAGATTAACAACTCTTTAAACTCGAAAGCCAACCGTTACCTACCGTTGAGGGAATGGAAATGACTTTCAAATACGCCTCTCAATGTTTATGGGGTTTAAATATTTACGAAATTATCTTTTGTTTGTATTAGTAAAATGACGCGAAGACAAAATTATTATGTATTTACTGATTTAGAAGATTTTTGTGCCCTTTATTTGAGGTTACATGTAATATTAATTTTTCCATTTATATGTCGCATTAATGAAATGTGTGAGATGATTTTATGTACGTTAGTAGGTTAATGTTTTATCTTTTGTTGCTTTTTAACTGCAAGCTTTCGATTTTCACTAAACGCCTATGGAAATTACATGTACCGTTAGCTTTTTAAATGTTTCCTTGTGTACTAGCACGTTTGAGAAGCCTGTTGGAAATACGCGCTCGACTGTAGATGCAGAAAATGTCACGGAAACTTGCGCAGACATTTAACTTGGTACCAGTAGTGGACGCAGAAATTATTTTCCGGGTGGGGAGGGGGAATTTTGAGGTGAAGAAACTGTTAAAAATTATAACTTGTATATTCAAAAATACTTGCATAAATAATAGCGTAAATAGATTGACAGTTCGGCCTACAAAAATAGGTGCAGACGACGTTGCTTCTTAGACATCTCATTCAGTACTTCACATGCTTTTATTTCCACTTCTTTATATATAAACGTCAAGGCCAGTCCATTTAATCGATCTGCTCCCATTGTGCTCATCACGTACGTCTTCAGATATCTCAAGGTTGGAAACCAACGTTCTGGCATTGCTGTAGTAACTTGTATTGTGTAGAAAATTTTCATCACCTTGGAAGACAAATCTCTTTGCACATATTCAGAGTTGAAATAAATTCAACTGGCACTGGGTGAAGGTCTTTCTGGTCAAGGAAATTTCTTCTCATTTTTAGTTCGTTGAGGAAATAATCTGATGATGAATTAACATCATGGGGCCATATAACATCAATGACAGCTCGTAAATCATCTTCTGATATTTGCATAATGTTTTAAGGCAGCAAAGTATGTATGGATTTTAGAATTCCTTTATGATTTAGAAATTGCCCTTAAGCTGGCTAATGAAATAGTCAATGAAGGGTAGGAATACTGAAAATCTAAAATACTCTTCACGGCTGGCCATCTCAAAGTTAGAACGATGTGTTTGTCTTCCTGAGACTCTTGGAATCTGCTTTTCAATTCCAATACATGTAGCAATACTTTCTGCTTCTTTGTACAATGGCTTTAAATGTAATAAAAAAATGTTCGAATTCCTTTTATAGATTTTCACAAAACTCAACACATCTCTTAAGTGCATTGGTTTTGACTGAAGTAGACTTCAAAACCATACAACCTAAAAACATGAATTGCAACAATCATAGAAATGGGGAATATTGGTTTTTATATGGCTGCCGAAAATGGAAATACCTGACTTGATGTTTCACAATCTGTAGATTCTTGTATTTCAGTCAAAGATTCGAGAATGACAGGAAATAATTCAACAAAAAAATGAGACCGCTTCTAATCTCACTACCCAGTGGTCTCGCAAAATTTCAAAAGTCTTGGTCTTTTTACTACAACATCAACCTGCAATACTCTGTCCTTTAAAATATTTACCCTCTTAGGCAAAGCTCTGAAGAAAGTAATGATATATTCATGTTTCCAAAACAGTTGTTAATTGCAGAAACAGTACATGGATGACTGAGAGTTAAATGCAACGAATAGTTAGCACAGTGAACATACATTGCCTGTGGATACAACTTTTGAAATTTGGCTGCACAACCATTGAGCACGTTGCTCATGGCAGCTGCTCCATCAAACCCCAATCCACAAATATTGTTCAAATTTAGTTCCAAATCACAGATGTTTTATTTTAAAACAGCGGTCGAAACATATACACGGAGATCATAAACAGAAACAAATTTGAGGAAATCTTCATGAATTATGAAGTTGTCGTTGTCTTTGTCAACATACCGAGCACAAAGTGCAAACTGCTCCGTTCCGGAAACACCGCCATCTTCGTCTGCCAGAATACTGACATAGTAATAATTATTTATTCTGTGTACAACATTTTTGCACATAAACAACCAGCAGCGTTAATGATCGCATTCCGAATCCATTTACTTAAATAAGTGGAATTTGTACCTGCACTTTCTAGGTGGTTTTTCAAAGTTACATCTCCTGCCTTAATACTAAATACTAACAAAGCCCTAAATTTACCATCGTCATTTCACTTTCACTTTCGTCTGTTGACAAGGGCCCATAAACCCTGTGTCCTCTCAATGGTAGGCCTTCTCGCCCACAAAATAAAGCAATGTCAATGGTAGGAGAAAACTTTCCTCTGCTCTCAAGTATCGTTTTTTGCAGTTGGGTGTTAAGTTGAATCTGGGTATCATCTGATTTCTTTTCAAAAACAGAAACGAAATTACAAGATTACATGCAAACTTTAATGTGATACCCTTTCTTCCACGGTCTGTAAATACTTGTTTAGCATTTCTCCATTTTTGTGTTAGGTATTTTTTTTTACTAGTGAGCCCAACTGGATATGTGAACATTTTCCCGACCCGAAATCAGTTGCAAAAATCACACAAAATTTACATAAAGTACCTGCGTTTGCTTCAGAATAGACTAAGCAAGGAAAATGGACCAATGAGTGATCTGGAATTTAAAATACGTTTTCCCAGACCAGAGTTTATAGTTTCCAGCTGGCAGCCATGGTTTTGTAATAAAGTTAAATTTTTCTTCGTCAAGGCAGTTCTGGGAAGAAAATTTACCTCTGTCATATCGGCTGTGTCTTCCGCTCGTGTATAGTTGAGTGTTTTAAATGCTAAATGACGTACCAGGTCGTGGTTCAGCTGGCTGACAAAGTTGGCTTGGATTTCGTTGTCTTGAATCTGAATGCAGCTGCAACTGTTGACCTGGCTCTAATTCTGTTGTTGTACCTTGTGTTGATTTTTAATAATATTCTAATAAAATTTAACAAAGTCCCCTGCCCCTACTTCGTTTCCCCCCAATTGTTATTCAATCACATCAAGTACGAAACACACTTATTAAAAAATGTTTAGTCCCTCCTGCTATTGTGAGCCTTATAGTCCTACTGCCCTTTGCTGCAGATACGTGTCACAAGAATAACATATTTTACACTCAATCTCCTGAAACACTGAAAATTAAGTGCAATCCAAGACTAAACGTAAGCCGAACACCAGACAGACTCATTATTGTTCGAAACACTAAACATACGAAACCGAAGCGAATGCAAGTGGATGTATGAACGAACTACGTACGTCGGCAAGTTAAGAAGACACAACACGCGTGTGAGTGTTGTCGTACAGGGGGGTGTTTCCTCTAGTCACAGGCGGAACATAGAGCGCTCCACGCTGACGGACAGACAGGGACTGTGTTGACAACTAAGTGTGAGGTATTGGGGCTCCGAGCACGGGGTGGGGGGAAGGAAGGAATGCACTGTATTTTAAAGACGGCTGTTCACGGTACAGTTAGCACTTTTTAAGGTCGTGCTAAATTCTTCATTTGAGCCATTTTTTTTTATCTTTCCGCCTATTTTTAATATAAACATTGCTATGTGAGTAATAAACACAGTGTATACATTCCTTATCTCTCAACAGTTAACATCTCAGGCTGCAATAAAACACATTTATTAGTGATTGATGCAAATTGGGAGGGCCTTAAAAAGTGCTCACTTTACCGTGAATAACTTATATAGGTGAAGCGTGCATCTTATTCCGCGTTTGTAAAGTTTCGCTGCGCTAGCAATTGGCGAATTGTAGTAATTCATTTCTCGTTTTATAAAATCATTCGTTCATTTCTCTTCCTAACTTCAGTGAAGAACGGGGGAGAGGGGGTGGGCCTTACATCCGCCACTGCGAAGCACCATAAGAGAACTGAAACTGTCATTATTTTACATCCCATGGTCGATGGAATGGCACAATAAATAAAATTCTTACTCTTACAACTGATATTAATTCTGTGAAATTTAATCAACCAACTTTTAAATTTTAATTCGTTCATAATCGACTTAGTTGATCAAATTCTTGATGCTCAGGACTCGTGATTCGTGCAGGTTATCATTAATGTAAACATTTTTATCTCTGGACCACATTTACTACTATAAATTATGTGGCTTGGAAAGATATAGCCAGGAGGCCTGCTGTCTTTATCGCTACACACCGTGAGTGTCAAGTAAGTGAACTAAACATACGTCGACCGAGACATCGAGGCTTGCTATCACCTGACGTCATGTAAACCAAACGTTCCCAAGCCGCGAGCACGCCCGAGTGTGTTACAACAGGAGGGGAATGAAAGGGGGCACACGTGACTGGCGCCTGTACTTGACACGAGTGAACAGCGAGCGGTGCTAGCTGCCCTAGGAAAGGTACAAATACCAAGTACCAAGAAAATTGAAGAGACGTTTCGCCTAGTATACTTACAAAACACTCTTTATGTAAGAGATATGACAATAACTTGCTGAAAATAACTCACATTGAACACGGAAGAAACGCACCGAAAACAATTTTGTAAAAATGTATATTGTTAAGTATATGTTTATTATATGTGACGATTCCGTATGAAGGGAAGAAGACGTATTCTAAACAGCAATTCAGCAAATGCGTTGTAGACTCCACAAATGTTAGTGGTATAAGTACAAACATTTAGCAAATGCGTTGTAGACTCCACAAATGTTAGTGGTATAAGTACAAACATTTAGCAAATGCGTTGTAGACTCCGCAAATGTTAGTGGTATAAGTACAAACATTTAGCAAATGCGTTGTAGACTCCACAAATGTTAGTGGTATAAGTACAAACATTTAGCAAATGCGTTGTAGACTCCGCAAATGTTAGTGGTATAAGTACAAACATTCAGCAAATGCGTTGTAGACTCCACAAGTGTTAGTGGTATAAGTACAAACATTTAGCAAATGCGTTGTAGACTCCACAAATGTTAGTGGTATAAGTACAAACATTTAGCAAATGCGTTGTAGACTCCGCAAATGTTAGTGGTATAAGTACAAACATTTAGCAAATGCGTTGTAGACTCCACAAATGTTAGTGGTATAAGTACAAACATTTAGCAAATGCGTTGTAGACTCCGCAAATGTTAGTGGTATAAGTACAAACATTCAGCAAATGCGTTGTAGACTCCACAAGTGTTAGTGGTATAAGTACAAACATTTAGCAAATGCGTTGTAGACTCCGCAAATGTTAGTGGTATAAGTACAAACATTTAGCAAATGCGTTGTAGACTCCACAAATGTTAGTGGTATAAGTACAAACATTTAGCAAATGCGTTGTAGACTCCACAAATGTTAGTGGTATAAGTACAAACATTTAGCAAATGCGTTGTAGACTCCACAAATGTTAGTGGTATAAGTACAAACATTCAGCAAATGCGTTGTAGACTCCACAAATGTTAGTGGTATAAGTACAAACATTTAGCAAATGCGTTGTAGACTCCACAAATGTTAGTGGTATAAGTACAAACATTTAGCGGTACAGCATAAAATCTCGGAAACATTTTATAATAACGATAAGTGGCATAACAAAAACATACAGCAAACATAATTTTGGCTATCAGCATTTCATTGTACCCAGTGTTCTGTATGTTACTAATGTATTACAAAAATATTGTAACTTCGTATTTTATTCACTATATTAGTCAAGGGATTCCTAATATTCTATATATTAAAATGTTTTTAAATAAGTAACTCATATTTATATGTTGCCGTATCTTCGTTTAGTACACGACTAGAATTCAATATTCGATTTATACACAGAAGTAAATTCTGTTTATCACTGTAGGTTGTTTACGGTAAAGTGAGCACTTTTGAGGCCCTATTTACTTTTGTCTTTCAGCTATTTTTCATTATTTAGCCGCCTTTTTTTAAAATAAAACTTGGCATGTATGTAACAAACACAGTCTGTATATTCCACCTCACTTGGTAGTTAACGTCTATGACTGAAATAAAATATATTTATTGATTATTACTACAAATGAGAAGGTTTTCAGAAGTGCTCACTTTACCGTGAATAGCCTAAAGAAATATGTGGAAAACTTCATAGATAATTAGCTTCGTTTTAATGAAAGTACTTTTCTTCAGTTAAGTATTTAGGCTTAATGAGCATGATTCATACACAAATTTCAACCGTTATATTATGGTCATCAGACATTGATTAGAATTGTTATCTTAGTCTAGCGTAATATTTAATTTAGGATACGATACTGTGTTAGGATACTACTGTGTTTTTATTGAGCACAAAATATCGTGTTTACCAACACTGGAGTAACTTACATACAGACATAACGCGTAAACTGAAATAATTTCCCGACAAAATATTCTTGTTTATTATTACTGCAATCGTGATGGCTTCACTCACGCACACTTAATAATATAGAGAAAATAATATGATAAACCACTATCTGTTCATGAAGTATGACGTTGTAATTTATCTGTCTTAGCGGTATTCCCTGCTTATAAGACAAGTACGATTTCAATAGTACTGATAATTCCATAACAATTTGAAAATATCGCAGTGTTTTACAAAACGTTTCACATTTCACACGTTTCCAGGAATTGAACTAACTTAAGCGAAAGAAATTTACCGGTAAAGAAAACATTGACATTTTCATTCCACAAAACCGCAAGTTCTTAATGAATTGTAAACTATAGACAATCTCTGTTTTAAAAATGTAATCCGTATGCTCTGCTTCTTTAGCATAAATGAAACTTATTTTGATCTCGTTTGGAGAAATAGCAGAACACTTGGCAACAGCGCCCTTTACCTGTGCGCGAGTGTAGTGGCTCCAGTTGCGCTACTTTGAGGCGCAACCAGACAGAGCAACTTATATTAAATAGAAAATGCGTTCCAAAAATAACGGACATTAAAAGAATTTTTCGTTGTTCTAAAAAATATCAAAAATTAGTTTCTACAGATATATGCAACTAATTTATAGACATTTTGTCGATAAGTAATAATTTTAGAACGCAAATGTCTAACTGAAAGTTTTAAGAAAAAATTTGGTTTAAAATGAAATTATTATTCTTTTTCATTTGTTTTCATAGAGTTATATATAATGATAATTTATAAATTTCTGGACAGAGTTTGTGCATAATTGTTGATTTGGGTTTTTATCCCTTAACTTTTTAAACGGTTAGCATTTTTTATTCGGAAACTACACATTGTATTGATTATCACTGTACATGCTGGCCATCGCAATTTTCATATCAAATAGAAAAAAATACCGAATTAAGTTAAGTAGTTCAGATTCTGTTCTTGATTATATATTCCAGATATTTGCGCCACTACACGGCCTTTACGTGTAAATTAATCGTATGAAAATATATTCACCTCATGTTATAGAGTTGTGAGAACTACGGACACATACTTTTCTACGGGCACTTAAAAACAGCCTACTTTTGTAACCCATTATTTTCATTGTAACAGCTGGTTATTTTAGCTTGTTTTATTCTATGCAGGGAAATAATATTATATTTGATCGCCATAACTTATGTTCGGATATCAAGTGTGTCAGAATGATAGTATGCAAAGTGTAAGTGAGAAAAACTGTTTTGGAAAGCCTTCGCAGATGGTAGTTTAATATTTAATTTTAACTACTTTATCCATGCATTCTGAATATTTAGAAATATTTTCTTTGGTAAATATAAACAAGCCAGGTTGTCATTGACAACGGCGATTTTATTAGGAACAAATAATCGAACATTGGGGGTTCTTCTAAAAAGTGTTCTAAGAATGGAGGCAACATAAGTAAAAGGCTCCACGTAGACGTTAGTTGGAAGAGAACAAATATTGGAATGAGCCTTTAAGTCAGCTGAGTAGAGGCGATGTTGCCAACACGTCATAAAGGTCCCAAGCCTGATCCAGCACAGCATCCGAATACGGAGTTCACCGTCCGTTTTCCTGATCAGGAGAGGTACGACGAGCGAAAGGAACCAGTCACGGAGTTCGATCAGCAAAGGCGAAACCACAGCGAGGCAGCTGGGACGAGAGTCCACGCCAGGACCACGGTACCAGTAGGCGGCCGAGGATGACCAGTTCCTGCTGATGAAGGGCGAGATCCGTTATAGTAGCAGGTCATTCCAGCAGCAGTCACCAGAGGAGTATTGCAGTTCTAGACACTACTACAGTGGTGCATCGTCCAGAGCTAAGTCCAGCACACTTAATATCTAATTTAGGGATGCATGAACACTGAAAGTAGGTCAATAGTTATGAAGCAGTTGAGAAACGGATGAATTCGGTGCGCATATCGCGATAGTGTTGCATGCCTTGGCTTGTGTGGTAGATGAATGTAAGTTTTGTTACCTAGGAGCGTCATTACAAATATTATATATAAAATTTAATCCTATAAAGTATAAATAAACAATCATAATTATTTATTTTTGTTTAATCATGTTAAGGGTGATTATTTTATTCATCTAATAGTCTTATTGACTCAATTCTTCATTTATTTTCCTCTTTACTTTATATCAGGGTAACTTATGTTATGTAACAGCGTATATTGTAATTAAGCTAGCCGGAGCATTACAAAATGGACATTTGTCAGTTTTCTTTTATTTTTATTTAGGCGTGTTACATAATAAAACTTTTTAATGTTGAGAACTTGGCAGGAGCAGAACAGCCGTGGCTCAGCGCGAGTACAGTAGTTCACGTTACCGCTACTATGACGCGCCACTTGTCGGAGAGAGCGAGACATCAGAAAACATATTGCGAATATAAGGAACTGAGGTGGTAACAATGAATCAAATGCAATAACTTTTTGTTTTTCAAATACCAATAAACAGTATCTTGGACTTTATAATACTGAATTATAGATCTTCTACTGATAAGTGAGGGTTTTATTTTAAAAATTTTAAATAGAAGGTTTAACGAAGTTAAAAATCGTTTAAAATCGAAACTTTCTTCTTTTTAAAACACTACCGTTACAGTGACATACATCATTCTATAATTTTGAGAATTTCAGAACTTATATTTTTTGAGTATGTCTTTATTTTATAGTTTGGAACCATTATTTTTTTTTAAACAGTTTGTAATTTTTTATTCTAAAACTGTAAGTACATTATATTGACTATCGCTCTATGCATGGGGGTCCTGAACAACAGGTGTAAACACTGTGCAAAATGGGATAGAAAACATTATATTAACAACATCGTACAGTAACTCGAAAGGGATGTAGCCACCACTGAAAATAGATATTTCAAATTGTTGTGTCGAAAAATAATAAAACCTGCATGAGAAGAAAGAGCGAGTCTGTGAATAAAGTTGTCTTTAACGAAGACCTGAAGCCCACAAACAAGTTGTGGAATACTATCATCCCCGTACAGTGAGGAAATAGGGGGTGGTATGTTTACTATCCTGCCAATGTGTGTTATCCCTTGGGTATTTCTTTAAGACGACATAATCAAACTTACAGTACGTTAATGTCCAAATAACGTTACCTTGATATAACACTCTCAGACGAACAGTTTGCGAGAGAACTGACACAGCTTGTAAGGGTTAACTTGGTTGCCTGTGAAGTACGCAACCCGCCTGCAAGGCAGGTCGTACTACGTGACGAGACAGTTGCGCGCGCAGCTGTGAGTTGTGACAGGTTGGCATCGCAACATACAGAGACAGTACACGTGCGCAGAAATGGCAGATATGCATCTAGTGTATGGTGCCGCGTGTTGTATCGCAAGCGTAGCACTACGTCTGTATGCACAGACCTTTGCAAACAGACGCCATGTATGTGTACAGACTGTAGTGCGAGACCAGAACATTTACAGCGAACAGGTATGACACCGGCGTGATACGCAAAGTCCGGACAGCCAGGTTTGAGGAGGAAGTGTTGGAGCACATCGTCCATTCGCCATCAAGTAGCACACGAGGAATTGCTCGCACAATGCATGCGAGCCACCAGTGTGTGTTGAGGGTTCTGCACGAACAACAATTACACTTGTACCATCGTGAAAAGGTGCAAGCCTTACACACAGCTGGTTTCCAGCCACGTGTTGATTTCGCTCGCTGGTTTCTTCATTACTGCGCAGACGAACCTGGCTTTCCTCACTACATTATGTGGACAGGAGAGGCTGCTTTCACGCGTGATGGCGTTCTCAACAGTCGAAAGAGTCACGTTTGGAACAACGTAAACCCACATGCAATGGTTGAACACCGCCATCAAGTGACATTTGCTGCTAAGTCTAGGCCAGCAGTGTCGGTGACAACCTCATTGGGCCGTATTTCTTGCCGCTATGTTTGACTGGCCAATTTTATTAAGAGTTTTTAAAGGACATACTGCCCGTTTTGTTGGAGGACGTGGATTTACACACATGCCAGCGTAGGTGGTAGCAACACGACGGAGCCCCTGCACACTTCAGTTTGGAAGCCCTCCACCGCCTTATCGCCACATTTGGTGAGCGTTGGATAGGCAGAGGCGGACCAGTGAGGTGGCCAACTCGCTCCCCAGACCTGACACCGCCTGATATATTTCTGTGGAGCCATATCAAGACATTCGTATATGTGACCCCCGTCAACACATTAGCTGAACTTCGTGAAGGGATTACTGATGCCTGTACTATCATTCGCAACAGCCCACACATCTTCACCCACGACAGACAGCCAAGTGTTCGGCACTGTCTTTTGTGTATCAAAGCTGGCTGTTGTTACTTTGAACAGTTAATGTAAAATACACACACGGATGATTTGCAAGGAACGTTCTCTTGCAGTTACCTGCTACGGCCTTCCCCTTTCAATTACAACTACCCGCAAGGCCTGTACTGTACTAACATGCTGTCCTGTCACCATTACCTGCATTCACACATACAGCCTTGTTCGTATGACTTGCCTTGCGGGTTGCGTACCTGCCAGGCAACCAAGTGCACCATTACAAACATTGCCCGTTGTCTCGAGCACTGTTCGACTGAGAGTGTTACATCAAAGTAACGTGTTTCCATACAGTAACATATGTATATGACATCTTTACAAAATACCCGAGGATTACACACGCATTGGTAGGATAATAACATACCACCCCCTAGTGTCTCAATGTAGGGGATGATAGTACGCCTCAACTGTTCGCAGGTGTCAAGTCTTGGTCAAAGAAAACAGTATTCACAGAATTGCTCTTTCATCTCATGTTGGTTTCATTATTTTCCGTTAGAACAATTTTAAGTATTTATTTTTAAGGATGGCTACCTCCCTTACGGATTACTGAATGACATTTTTCGTATACTTTTTTCTATCCCATTTTAAACAGAATCACTTCATAGAGTTTATACCTGTAGTTCAAGACCATTGTCTATAGGGCCTTCGCAATCAAAATGTCTAGCCAATAAAACAAACCCCGTCGAATTCTGTATAGTTGTTCAAATTATATTATTGACTTTATATTCTCTTTATTCGTGCACAGTGCGTCGTTCCTATCCCGTTGATATGAACTTGTTAGAAATAAGTAGGTGTATATTTCTATCTCATTAATCACTGTTTACTTCAGTTCCGTACAAAAATCAGTCATTGCCACTAGAAACAAAGGAGATGTGACGTAGCTATTTTCTTATATTCTCTTATTTAATAAATTCTAATATTCTCTACAAGAAAACGGTGGCCGTTAAAATTTTTATGTAATAATTGTAACGATTGCAATGCTCTTCTCAGTAGTTACAAAATAAGCACACTCGTTTGTATTTATTAAAAGCAGATTTATATTTTTTACAATAACGTTTTCTTTTTCTGCACAAAAAATTGACAGTCGTTATAAAGCATTATTTTGTAGTGACAAATTTTTTTCAATACGTTCACCTTTTTATTCTAGTACGTAGCTGTATGCCTTCACAGTGGTCCTTGTAACACCCAGAACTGGTAAAATTACTTGGAGAAGTTATTCGGAGAAACTTTTCTTTCCCCCACCCCCTCCTCATTACGCGCAGAGATAATAGCACCTTCCAACTCCTTTCAGGCTGGAAAAGCACAGGAGGGTTGCAGAGACCTGTGTACTCCTTCTTGCGTCACTTTCTTGTCATACCCGCTTCTTTAGACAGTGTCGTTCTCTTGCGCAAAGCCTCAGGCAGCTGCCTGCTGTCCGTACTCTTGCTCCTCCCGCCATTATCCATGAACGCCCAGGTACTAACTTTGTGAGATGGTTCGTTATTGGAAATGAGGCAGAAAACATTAATACGACTTATGACCCAACGTGTTTATTTTATAGTTTTTAATACATTATTCATTGGGACTGATCTTAGTTTTTTGATTAAATTAATTTCTTTGAGGTGATTGTAAATTGTATTGATTGAATCTATTAATTGTAATAAAAAAAGGGATAGCAATTTATTGTGAGCTGTTGAGTCAAGAGTATTTTCTTTGTAGTTATTGTAAATAAAAATAGTTAATTACAATCAACACTTATATTTATTAAGACCTCCATTCCTTAAATAATCTGGTTGAACCCACTGACTTCGAGAGAATTGTAACAATATGGATATATTGCAAAACTAAATATTCTATTACATCAAACGCACATGTATAAGCAAGTTCCCTAGAGTGGTATTGGTCTCCTGTTAACAATTTTCGTATACTGTTACTGCAATTTAGCATAAAGTTCTTGTTTCCAGAGTGGGTGAGTTAAATGGAAGTTTCACGTGTCGGTTGCCGCGAGGATGTGCGTGCTTCGTCTAAAAGTATTGGCCACGAAATTGGAAAATAATTGCTGTCCAGAAGAGCTTTGTGGGCGTATCGACGTCTCCGGTTCACGGGTTTGTGTGCATTCCTGTTATTGTTTTTTTTATCGGTTGTCGTTGTTTTGCTTCATTAATTCCACCGTGATCTCGGCTATCAGGAGCCATCACTCAGCCGTTATCCACTGGTTAAACGTCCCTCCCTTCTTTTCATCGTGCTACTAAAGCTTCACTGACACGGCTACCGACCACACTTTAAATGTGCGGAGATGTGTAGCAAGTAAACGAGGGAAATGCAATAATTTTTAGTTCGATTTTTTGAGTATTTGAATAATGAGTATTAAATAACACTATAAATTACGAAGGCGCAAAAGTATTGTAGTCTGCAACCACACACATAGTAATAGTAATAACTAATTCACAATAATTTCAGTGTCTTTCGTAGTTGCTAATACTGGTATAATTATTATGAAAAATTTAAAGGAAGAAAATTTTCTGTCGTAACATTCAAAGTTCAGCCATCAGTTCACACACTTATCGCCGAGAGTTGTACGGATAATCAGGAACTGGCCATGGTCTGTATTGTCTAGTGTATATCCCTGTTTTCCGGAAAACCATTGCAAAACCGGATTCAGGATGCCCGAAGAATGAGTAGTACCCTGATTCTTACGTTTGTTATTTATTTATCTTACCACTGAGCTACCTTGCTTGGTTTCAGCGAAAGTATTCTGGAGGCCGTATCAAAAGGCGTATGTACAGGAAACGTGAAATATTTTCATAACCAACACGTACTATTATTTAATTTTTACTCTAACGAATCAACATTGTTTCAAAACATTTTAGAGGGAACTATTCATAAAACCAAAGGTTTATGTATTCTTTCAAACCACAAATTAACATGTACATTTCTTCGCTTTTTAAATCATAGAAGGACTAATGAAAATATTTAATAGTCAAGATATTTGTTATAATCTTAAAAACGTGGCCAAGTTGCCCCAAATTCCCTCGCCTGCAGATGTATGCGGTAACAGGATATGAATACTCATTTTGACACTCTGAAACATACATCTAACTGAAACACTTCTAAAAGGTAGGCATATTCAACACATTTATTTATTACTGTGGAGCTTCTGAAATAAATTATGTTCCTGTCAATGTCGAGTATATATACATTTACTAAAAGAAAATGACGTGGCTGTAATTTTTCTCTGTTAATTCTGCACAGTGTTTATTTAAATTATTTTATTTGATTACTATGCCCATCAATTTTGTCATATATTCCGTACAAACATTTCTTCTGCAAGGTGTTTTTGTTAGCGAGCGGTCTCGGTTTGGAGAAATTTTACATAAAAATTCCCCAGAGGGAAGATATTTTGATTCCACATTTAAAGATGTTTTAAATTCAGTGTTTAAGGATTATTTGCATTCAAAGTTTAGAAGATGATTTAGATCCGATGTTTAAAAGATGTTTTGGATTCAAGTTTTACTTTCTTCCGTTCGAGAACGACTTGCCCAGATTCACCTTATCTGCCGTCCGAAGCAATGTTTTCATCACCAGCCTCATTGCTTCTTACGGGGAAGTAACAGCTAAGTGTTAGATTAATCGAACATTGTTTGTATTATTGCTAACCTGATTATCTTCTGAACCAAGTTTAATACGTCACTGATTGACGAGCTTTTGTCCCTTGTAATATTTGTGTCGTAAAACATAAATTGAATATTTATATGTTATTTATGAGTTTGTGTAATGCGAATCTAGTAATAGAAAATATTCATTTGTATTTTAACAACTAAAGCCACATAGTTTGTACGGAGTGTACTTCAGGTTTTTTGTTTTAATGTCATAAGCATTTCTCAATGAAATTTCTTTTTAATCGCAAGAATTAATTGTGAGTTTAACCCTTAACTTGATTACTGTTTTTGTCCATAAATTCCAGTGAATTAATAAATAAATTATTATTTTTTAACTGCAAGTTCAGGTGTTTTCATTTATGCACTAATGTCATTTTCTGCCACTTGGATCATGGTTAAGTATCGTAAGTTCAAATGATATTGTCCTTTTCTAAAACAAATATATAGTTTAAGAAACATGCCACTAATAATACGGTATAACTTTTTGGCGTACTTAAAAGTTATCTTAAAGATTTCTACCAAATTTATGTTACTAGTGTAACTTCCCTCCTTCTACTTACCCCCTCTTTAACGACGGAATTTGGACTAATTATTTTACTGCGATCATATATACTTTCAATTTTATGTATTCTCAGCCTCTTTATTCAAGTGTAAGCTGCTTTATATTATCGGTTGCTTTTGCTAGAAAACTGTTCGAGATATATCAATGACATAATTTTTACTCCCCTGTTTAAACGCAGTAAAGAACAAGTAGCGATACGAACAACACAGGGTGTTTTGTAGAACTAAATAAAGTAAGCTTCGATTAGTGTGGCCAATCATTTGGAAAATACATTTTTTGTTTATAATTTCAGTTACCATTAGGATTTTTTTAAAAATAATCCAGGATATCTAATTGGACTATTTTAATATGAGTTTCACTATGTTGTGAATTTATTTGAACTATTCAGAAGTGACGTGTTTGACAACCTTCTTAACAAACGAACAAGGAGCATTAAGTTACTATCATAAAATTGTTTATAAATTATATATCCAAAGATTAAAGTAATAAATTAACATGTCAGATTATTACTCTTATCATTATTATGACTTACAAATTGAATACTTTTTCTCATCACACTAGCATTTACCGTTTAAACTTTTTTCGGTGGGCTATCGGTGCCAATTGAAGGTGCATGGCTTACGTAATTGTAAACAAATCATCTAGTATATACAAACGCGCAATTTTACCCGTATTTGCCTTTAATGTTAACAAGTGTCCTGGGCATGGCCTGCCTGCTACTATTTCCTACAAAGGGCACTCTCGAGCAACAATATTTTCTCCATGACGAAATAAAATATATTGGCTCAAGCGACTTTTAATGTAAATTTACCTGTTGGAAAGAGAAATTAACAATGCGAATTGTTTGGCCTTCCAAGTGTACTTGAAATAAAAAAAAAAAAACAATATCTGATATAAATCTTTCATTTACCACATTGAAACCATATAAAACACATGTTCTCCCACATTTTGCTTTCGCCGAAAAAACAACTGGCTCATGTGAGGATGGCGTGATTTAATATTTGTTTCTGTATTGCTGATACCTCAGGCAAACTTGTTGTTAACTATAGGTCTGTTCACCTACTAAATTCCTGACCGCAGTAAAAGACGTACCACAGAATAGTAAATTTGTAAAACTTTGTGAAATAGCCAGTCTTGATAAAATCAACAAATACCCGTAAATATATTTTCATGTATACTAGTCTGTGTCAAACAAATGGCTGAAATATGGACTGCCCACATTTAATTCTCTCTCCTGCTTGATAATGTACGAAGGCGATGGAAACGTGAGTGATGCCCGTCGGACATTACAATGTTATAGGAAGCCTTGAAACCATTTTCAGTGTGTCTGCAAGTGTTACAGCGTTCTGGGTCATGTAAGAAGGCATAGTTTACGGATTATTTTGTCGCGTGAGCACAATTAGAGACACAGACTCTAAAACTGTATCGCATTGTGGTGAGCACATGGGAAGGAGAAGGAACTTTAGAAAAGACAGTGCACTTCTGATTTGGAAAATGGCATGCAGGTGACCAGAATCTCTAAGAAGGAGAACTGAAGACACACGTTAAGGGAGAATAACGACGCTTTAATTTCACTTGTGGATTAAAAATATGCCTACCACAGACAGGGGATCATTCCCGAAATTTCAGTATTCCCATTTCAAACATTTCCAATCAACTTTAGCAAAAAGGGAAGTTGAAAAAAAAATGGACAAGTGTAGGTACCGCTTAAATTTAATTAGCACAACAAAAGTGCAGCGAATATAAATGTCAATAACCTGTTAGTTCGTCAATACAATGGAACCGTACTCCAGCGTATCCTGTCGTGTTAATAACATAGTCAGTACTCAAACGTATCCTGACGTACCAGTTGCCAAAATGAGTCACTACTCGAACATATCCTGACGTGCTAGTCGCCACAATGAGCTCCTACACCAGCGTATCGAGACGTTAACTGGAGGTTGATTTTGTTCCACAATAGCAAGTAAAGCAACAGTGCTTGGACATTGTCGAAACGTTCAAATTCTCTCCACAGCGAAAACTGACGCCACGCAAAGTTTACGTCTTGGTGTGAATTACAGGACTCGATAATATATTTCATTACATGTTTTTCTTCCTGGTGAGACTGTTACCACTGTCTATAGTCGGGCAGGAATTGACCCAATTCACTGGAAGTTAGTCCAGAAGGTAGCCACTATTGGTCAACAGCTGGGTCCTCTGCTGTTCACAGACTATGCCACAGCCCGTGTGGCGAAAATTACGAAACAATAGCTGAGTGACATGAGATATGTAATAATCAGGCACCTCCTTTCATTTTTCTGAAATTAGTATTGTTAATACCACCAAATATTGAAGTTTATAAGTCACTTCTTGAAGTATTTGCTGTTCAAAATAAGTGACGGAGCAGAAAGTGCCTCTCGGGACTCCTCTGTTTCATTGGAGACATGTTACTGAACTGAGAGCCTTTCGTTGACAATTATGTGTTGCTGCGTGTGGAAACTGTTAGAAAGCTCCAAGTTTACTACTTCTTTCCGAACCTCTGTAGTCGTGGGAAGTGTGAGAATGGCCATTTTGTGTTTTGGAACGACACCGTATATACGAAGACTTCACCCGCTTACTCATTCATCAAGTGACTCAACGATGCACAGTCCGAACCTCTGGAGTTAGAAAAAAGAAATTTACAGGTGGTTTCCGTTAGGATACGGGCACTGGGTAAAAACGGATTTTTCGGGATTATAACCTTAAGGGAGTAAGAAGTTTGAAATGATTTTTGACGGCATCCTCATTATTTATTATTTACAATGAGAAATAACTTAGCAGCGATGTTTGTTTCAAAGACTACATATAAGAATTCACAAAATATATTTAAGTTTTTTTTTGTGACAACACGTGAGAATTATGAAGTTTTTTTTTCCCACATCTGAGTAATGCTTAACTTCTTGTATAACCGATGATATGTTGCTGCCCATTTTTGTCTCTGAAGACTTCTAATGCGATTATTGAAAAAATAATTTTTTCTTTTTAAATTCACAAGCCTTGCACTTGACAGGTAGCAATTGTTGTGAACAAAGAGTTTTATCGGGGAAAAAATATTAGTACCTATTTCGTGTAGTACACACGGACTTATATGCAGGTAAAAAGCTAGTTGTTCATACAATTCGCTAATACATTAGTATTCTCACTTGAACACCTATTCGTTATCATAACCTGAGGCAGTGAAAAGCATGTTGTTACTTTCTACAAAAATTTATCGCGCCAATGTTGTTCTCACGCATTATTTTACAATTTATACCTTCACTCGCCAGACTATTTGAAAATACAAAATGCATGAAGGCAGTGAATGAAACCTTGTATGCCGTCACATATAGGCTATTCACGGCAATGTGAGTCCTTTTTGAAGCCCTCTCATTTTTCATATTAGTGAGTAAACATATGTTATTGTAGCCATATACGTTAACTTTCGATCCGGTGAAATATATACGCTGTCTTTATTACTCACATGGCAATATTTCTTTAAAAAAGTAATGGAAGGAGAAAAAAGGGCTGATAGGAAATAAGTAAGTAGGACCTCAAAAGTGCTCACTTTGCCGTGGACAGCATATAAAAACGATTCCTTTGCTCTCAGGAGGTTAAACGTAGTCATGAAGTAACTCGCGATACTGATTTCATACATTACAATTAATTACGAAACACCTCTTTTTTTCTTTTTCGGATTTTTGGCACATCACGTCTAATTAATTCCACTGCCTGATCTCTTTTCTACAAATAATCCTCTTCTTAACTCAGTGCAGCTGGTCTGCGATCGTAGGACGACAACTACGATTGTAGCATCAATATGTGTGAGCTTAATTTGGCCAATAAAAAAACTGTCTTTGTTTTCTGTGCAGCACTTCTGAATATTGCGCATTTCAAGACGCTAAAATACTACCAATACTCTTTCAAAAAGAAAGAAAAATTCTTGTTTGTCACCTTGTCTTTGCGAACAACATTCCTGACTGGTCGCTCAGTATATAAAGTTGTAACATTTTCACATAATTCTATGGTTTCTAACTTAGAAATGTTTACGTTTTTAACCTGTTATTTTCCTACAATAAGGAAACAAAAATACTGTTATTAATTGTTTTTGTAAATTTGTTAAGTAGCAATTTTACAAAAGTATTCTGTGATTAAAATTCAATTAGAGCTGAACAACTTTCTTAAGTACAGAGCAATGTCATTTATTCAATACACGCAAAATAAGAAATGCTTACCATATATATATATATATATATATATATATATATATATATATATATATATATATATATATATATAGGAAATGTTTATCCCTTTATAGTTTTCGCCTTAACTTTAAACACATTTAATTCAGAGCTTCCGTTTCCGATTCGAGGAACACAGTTTTCGTAATTCCCGTACTGTACACGCATAGTGCTGCTATATAGTATTTATTTCCACAAACGAAAGCGACTAGCGATGAATCGAACTCGCAAGCCACAACACGCCACACACTCGACCGCGTTCCTTCGACAGGGTAAGCAGTCGTTCTGTTTGCTTCCTCCAGTCCTACATTTGTCCTTGGAAAATGGATGAAAGTGCTCGGAAAAACGGGACTTTTCTTATAATATGTAATATGCTCTCTAAATAATATTCAGTTCAATTATTATTACATTCATTTCATTTCCGTTTTTATAACTAATGTTAGGTAATGTAAAACGGTTAGTACACGTGGAGGGTAAGAAAAGTTTGAAGTTGCGTTTGTTAGTAGAAA
This sequence comes from Dryococelus australis, assembly GCA_029891345.1. Lineage (NCBI taxonomy): Eukaryota > Metazoa > Arthropoda > Insecta > Phasmatodea > Phasmatidae > Dryococelus > Dryococelus australis. The sequence continues at coordinate 257,237,605 of CM056993.1, read as the reverse complement.
TTGCTTACATTGTAAAAAAAAAACTCACTACACACCACTGCTACAGAGTTATTTAGATTATTTGTATTTGGTTTTATAGAGAGACCCTAAACGTTTATTTTTTCATTCGACCTTATTCCAGCCTTAATTTGATTGAAATCCGTGCTTGAACCTACCTCAGTAATCATCCTATTTTGTAAAGTAACGTGTATACTCGTTGACGCTAATTACTCTTTTTCATTTTTAGGAATTTGAAGTTATTGTTGTGCAAGTTTGGCATTGGCTCTAGTCTCCACATTTACAAAATTGGTCACAATTGAAATATGATGCATGAATTACTATGCATTGTTGCATTGCCATATAAATTTTCTTTGTATCTGCCAACATTCAAAGCCACGAACAATGACTTCAGGGACTACCATCACTGCCAAGTACACCACAGCTAAATGCAGTACAATTATTTTAAAATTAGAATTTTTCGAAAATCTTTGATTTGTGTTTATTCTCTTTTTACGAATGTATTTTATAGACGCACGAGACTTAACGAATCGGTCATGATTACATGATGGCAATAACATACCACTACTAAGCCGTATATATTTCGTAATCATCTGTAATGCTGTAATTAGAAATAAATGGAAATTTGACCTCACAGTTGGTAACATGATAATTGTAGACTATTGACATAATCTGTCGTACGAAGGGCATCATCGTATTTGGCTACCACGTGATAACGGGCTTTTAAGTTACTATTTAAAATACAGAACAACTCCAGTGACACCAATTTGGGTGTAATTAAAATATATTTTACTTCTCCATTTGTATAAAATATATTGCTGTAACTTTTAACCAAATGAAATACATTGGCGTGTTTTCTCTTCTGCTATTGCTTTCCACTAAACTTCAGATGGTATCTAAAACACTTACTAAGCGTTTCACTATATTAAATTACTTTTGGTTGCAAAACAATTACCGTGTTACATTTAGGATCAATTTAATATACAATACGAACCGAAATATAAACTATAAAATGGCTCTTTTGTTATTTTAACGTCAAATTCGTTTCGTATAGAATACTGGAAATAATTTCTCGGACACATCAGTGGTAAATTTTCGAATCAACTGTGCGATTTTCATGCTACATACAGTCGTGTTAGAAAGTAGAGGGCGCGGATCGTGAAATTGTTGGTGTCGCATTTCCGCACTGGCTGCATACTGTACACAGAGATAAAGGTTTTGTTGAGTCAAACAATGTTTGTTGTGGCCAACAAATGAATTGTTTGTATAGAGGCAGTGAAATTTTTGTTGTTGAAACCAAATCATATTTTTGTTCTTATTTGGTTGCTGCAAACAAAGATTTAGTTGGTGCAACTAGAGATTTGTTTGGCTGCACGTACAGTCAACAGTAAAATGTTAACACAAATAAAAAAACAGGAGTCCAAAAGAGATGTTGAACCAGGTCGTATGTCTGTAACCTCAGATAATGTGACCACTGACATGATATACTGCATAGAGGTTTTTAACTATATTTATTTCTAATACTGGAGAACCTGCGCAGAGAAATATTTCAAGGTTTACAGCTTTATTTCCTGTAGAACTAATTTCATTAAGATTTTCATACAATTACTAAGCATCAAGAATTGCACTAACAAGCGCTGTTACTGTCCTCATTGACAAATATACCTATACAGTTGAGTCAACTAAATATTTGGTTGGCAATATACTTTCTTTTAGCCCAAAACAGAGTTTTTTTTTTTAAATTCAAGCTATTATTTCCCAACATAAACAAAATTCATTTTGTTGATTTGCAAATTTTCTCCATTCAACAAAATGTTTTGTTGGCGAAACAAAATATGTATTTTTGTCACTGTACAAATAAATATTTTGTTGGCCGGAACAAAGCCTTCTCTCAGCGCAAACATATTATTTTGTTTACAAATTGCTATGATATGTTTGCGTTCATGAAATATTCGTTTAACATATGAAACTAGGAAGTATTGGTTTGCCACAAACAAAAACCTTTTTTTTTTATACATTATTTAGCTTTGTGAACATATTCCATTCACATGAAGAAAGTGGAGCTTGGATGTACCAACAAAACATCGTTTGGCTGAATCAAACGCCACGCAAACATATCTATTTGCCATACTGAAACAATTATTTTTCTCAGTGTACCGTCCCGCCTTCAGAACGAGACGACGCCCCATGCTTCGCAGGCGAGCAAGTGTTTCTCTCATCTGCAGCTTGTTACCAGCTCATTGGCAAGTCAGCATGCGTAATCACGTAACTGCGGCGCCGGTAACTACAAGGTCGAAGCTGCACGTGACGTAGCTTGCAGAATGTTAGTTAGGGCGCCCAGTTACCTGCCGCTCATTTGCGTTTCTGAACCACAGACGCCATCTAACACAGCCTTAGCATGTATCTCCAGCGTAGTATAGTGAGTGGCACGGTGAGAATTCTGATTGGTTGTAAGGGTTAGTAGGAGGTTCACTTTTCGACAAAAAACTCAGTATATGATATAACTTTTACTGTATCATTTAAAAAATTTGATACATGATAAATATGATTGGAAGACACCTTCAGCTTGTCTTATTCAGATTAAGTGTTTATTATAGTATGCATTTTTATAATCGGAATAAGACATTTACTCGCCGAAGTTTTTTCATGTAATTATTCAGTCATTCTTCTGGTTATACTGGAATATTTTCGGGTATGTAAATCTAAGCAAGGCCGTTCAAACGATCTTATCCAGCCGTGTTCCTCAAGTAGGATTCCATTAAGTCAACTGTTATAAACATGTTGACATTGCATATTTGCAGTGCGTCAGTTGCATGCTCTGCACTACGTCCATAAGATAACTCCCCTTTGATGTGGGCGAGGATATCATAGAAATTTTCCAAATTCTCTAACACACTCGTAGTTTGATCCCGGCGTGCCACTTCAACTTACAAAGTGTTTGGTCGCATTTTTCTTTGTCCCCTTAACGCTCCCTTACATTTTTAATATCAGTTGTTGCAAAAGAACTGATACTTTAGAACCTATCGAAATATTTTCTGTAGATCCGTAACGCAATAATGAACCAATTATAATATGCTGAATATGTTAGCAGCAACTAATAGAATTACCGAAGGAAATGCGATGACTGTGTCGGTGTAATCTTCTGAAGATGTACAGCACCGACCATCATTTTACTTATTCCTCAACATGTCGCTTGTGAACGAGCGTACTTGGGGTAATATACTAAGCGGTTACACACATGAGGTTTATACTGCTCCTGCGGCTCCCGCCTATCTACATATATCTTCCGCGTTTGAGGCCGAGCGACTCTGGAGAGATAAGGACGACACTGCCATGGGCACCAAGTACGCCATCGCCACTAAGCGCAAAGCTCTAAACTGGCGTGCAGGGTTCTCGCAGCACTGCGTGTACCTATGAGAAGTTTCAACGGTGAACCTATCAACGGTGAATCCCATATATTTTAACAGGTGCGCTGAGTGACACGCAGTCAGTGAAGTTGGTAACGATGGAGGGGAAGTAGTTCAATATCTTAACATATAGTAAAAAGCGTTAGTTAACCATTTGAGGTAATATATATATATATTTTTTTTTCACTTTGTGTTTTTTTATTCATCGAAGTGTAAAAAAGGAACAGATTTGTGTAATATTTACTTTCCTAATAATTTCACAGTTTCACTTGATCGATGCATGAGTAAAGTGATGCGACACATGGCAAGCTTAATTTAGCATAAGGCGAAATAATACACAATGTGCATACAAGTAGATCATAAGCAGGACTTTCAAAAGTCTCATTTTACCGTGAACAGCGTATAGTTCTGTATATTTTGAGATACAGCGCTTTGAAAAAACCTATTATGCACTGTAAAAATAATGGTAAAATTGCCTGACAAGTGTAATGTAATATCCACAAACTTGTGGGGAAACATTGTTTTCCTTATGTGTAAGGTAAAATTACCCACACTGTGGAGTAAAATTCACGCACATTGTAGTAAAAAATCCCATACATGGATGGGAAAATTGCCATACGACGTGTGAATCTCCTAGTCGATTTGTAACTATCTGGTAATTGTATAATATATATTCTCTAACTTATAAAATTAAATTTTATTATCTAAGTCACACAAGCTGTTCAACATGGCTCTTTATGTGTGAGGTAAAATTACCGGGCTATGGAGTAAAATTCACGTACATAGCGATGGAAAATCCCATAAATTGATGGGAAAATTACCTTACGACGCGTGCATCTGCATTGTCTCAACAGCTAGGTTGGAGGACGGGCGGAAGAAACAATCCTTTAGCACACTAATATTCACTTCTTATGTCATGTTGTCGTCGTGGTGTAATACGATTGCAATGTAGAGTGCCAGTAATTTTTCTTAAAAACCCCTGCCGCCGCAGCATAGGGGTAGGGAGGCCGACTTGTAGTCAGAGGGTCGCAGGCCCGCGCCCCGCTGCCTCCGACGCGGCAGATCTTCGGTTCGCTTGTCGCACTGGGAATTTGTCAACAATTCGGTCTCACTTGAGCTCAACAACGTCAACTACAGCAACGACAAAAAATGGATAGCGCATCGGCCTATCGTGATAGAGGCTTATTGCTCGCGCCCACCCTCCGGCAATTGCCAAGGATTTTTTAAGTTAAGATTTAGGTTACAATTCGTTAGAGGATATAGGTAATAAAAAATCAACAGTACTAACATCCCGTGTATTTTTAAATAAAATTTTGTTATACAATATAGTTAATATTACCTTACATGTATGGGATTTTCGTCCACTTTCGTCAGGTACTTTTCCCGTGTTATTAGGGAATAGTACCTTACTTGCAAAGTAAATTTACTCCAAATTTGACAGGTAATTTTACCTTTTATGTAGAGGAAATTAGCTTCCCTTACGTGTAAGGGAATTTTACCACCAATTTTTTTTACTGTGTAGCTATTTTGGAATACTCTGAAATGGTGTTTTTAATGTGCGTGACGTCTTGAAAGCAGTGAACTCCATCGTCTAAAGTGTGTGCTCTTTCAGTATGTAAGCACGTTGGACACACGTTTCATAGTTTCGAGAGGAAACAAGTATTTCAAACAGACTACAGTGCAGTTCGAGCACCAGGCAGTTGGGAAACGCCACAAATGTGGAAACAAAAGTCCAAGCTATGTTCTTAATTCGTTGGCTAGAGGCATTCGCAGTTACAAACAAGTCGGCAACTCCATTGGTTCAAATTACCCGCGGAGTGATAAGGTGAATCGGTAGGAATACTTCAAGCGTCCGAACCTGTCTCCCATCCAATTTGTTCGGGAAGACGCAAGGGTGTCGGTTGCAGAGGTCTAAACGCCATAATCTGCAAAGGACGACATGCAGCGGGCATGATCCATTCATGGAGGGGGGTAATGATTCATTTTATTTCAACCCCCGCTCACCCTTCCCACCCCCACCCCCCTTATGCTCTGCCATCCCAGGCGGAAAGAGGATTAGTACCAGGGGTTGCAGCTGTAAATACGGCAGCTTTTGCCTGTCGAGCCGCGGATCAGGCCTCGATTGATGGACACGCCAGCGAACCGAGGCCTGTCGTCGAATTTAGAGGGGGAAGGTAGGATAGGGGGCAACTGACGCGAGAATAAAAACTACCCCCACCCCTCCGCCTCTCACCACGCCACATTAAATATTGCGCTCCTGTGACGGGCATCAACCGGCGGGATTAGAAATATTTCATTTGCCGCTCGTGTTTCCTCTCTGCAGGCTTGCAAGCGGCGCCAATCATTCTCAAACTGCGCTGTCATGCGTAACGAGCATTCGCCTCTTTGCCCATGCTTCTCCGAGCATTACTGTGACGTTCCGTAACATTATTTTACATTCAATGCGAATAAATAGTTGGCAGAGAACCACGCGTCTCAAACTTATTTTTGTAATAACAGTCTGTAGTTAGAGATGATAGTTTATCACAGGAAAAGTTTACTGTTTCCTAGGATTCAAAGTACTGTACATATCTCCGACAGTTTTCTTTTCTTATTGGCCGTCAAGCATGTATGAAGCTATTGCCCTATCTAACTGGGTCAATGAGGATTCTGATACTCTAAAGCAGAATGTTCGTGATTGACCTGCCAAGAACTTAGGCGAGTCAAAACCTTGGTCATCAAATCATAAAAGGATAAACCTACTTTAGTGTTATCAAAGATATGTTGGCTCAAACAATTTTTGCGATTTTCCAGCATCCCTATTTACAGTACGTCTCCCTCTTAGATTGCAGTAGGTAGCTATTCAAAAATTTTTATATTTATACACTACTATACAATTTCACAATTTTTGTTACGTATTTGTGGACGTATGAAGTTATTCTACCAACGCAGCATAACTTCTTGGCTGTTGGTAGCTCTAGCCACCTGGAAACAGCGCGCGTCATTCACTGTTTACTGCAATCTAAGAGTGAGACCCACTATACACGTTAAATAGATCGCGTACTTGATTTTTCCCCTATTTAACCGACAGTGTATTCAGCGCACTCATAATCGTTTAATGCTGGAGTGAGTGAATGAAGATATTTGGGCAGCTCTTTAGCATCGAGGTCTTGAGAGCCGGTGAAGGTGAAACGAGGTGAGTATGGAGCAGCGCCCTATTGAAAGGACGGGGGAAACGGGAGACCCCTGAGAAAACCCGCTGACTGGTGGCATCATTCGGCACGACTCCTACATTCTAATATTCGGGAGTGACCCTGCTGGAAAATCGAACCCTGTTCGCCTCAGTGGGAGGCGAGTAGTCTGCTATAGGCTGTTCACGGTAAAGTGAACACTTTTGAGGTCCTAGTTACTTTTTTCTTTCAGCCATTTGTTAGCCTTTAACCGCCTTTTAAAATAAATATTGCCATTTAAGTAACAAACACAGCGTCTGTATTCCATAGCACTCTGAAGTTAACGTATAAAGCTAAAATAAAATAAATTTGTCGACTATTATTCCAAACGAGAGGGCTTTCAAAAGTGATCCCTTTACCGTAAATAGCCTATAGCTACACAACCACGGCCCTTGTAGTGCCACAGTGGCTAGATCTTAAGTAACACTGTCAGGCAGGGAGAAGTGCTTAGAAATGCGGTAAGAAACTAAACTGTAGTTCTAGAAAAATTAAAAGAACCAAGGTGCTAAACATTTTGTCAAGTAACGCGAATTTTGCATTCCATTTGGTACCGATATATTCCCTGCGACTTTGGTTTTATGTGAAGTGTGGTTTAATTACACTCTGCATCTGATATTACATTTAGGCACTCTGTACTTCTTACCGTGTTTGTCAACAAAATGACGAAGTTCTCAGTAAAAGGTCACAATTTGAATTCTAGGATAAAAAAAAAAAGAACATTATAGTTGTCAAGTTTCCACTGTTTCTAGGACATTAGACAGATAATCTGTAATTATAGTTTTAATATTTGGCCTTCAAAGATAGACTTGGAGCAATAAAATCAATTGAACCACACGAAGTGAAATGTGTTTATTCAAGATTTGTGTGATCAAAAATTATGTAATAAAATGAAAAAATTTTGAGTGACATCGAATTTCCATCAAGTATGTGTTGACGCAAAATGAAACTTTTGACAAATCTGGCCACATCTTTGAGTGAATTATAAAGTTCCTGAAATTCTCAGTAAAATATCAATTTGCGGAATTCTTAGGAAGTATTCTAAAATTCAGTTTACTTTTCATTCAATTATTTAAGGGCAAATTTTTCAACGACATTACACAATCCATAATATGTAGGGATTTATGACAGTAAAATAAAATCCATTCAGATCCAAACTTTCAGCAGGGTACTAGGGTCGCGGTGGCTGAGCGGTTAGACTGTTCGCCTCCCACTAAGGTGAATCGGGTTCAAATTCCCGGCCGGGTTACTCCAAGATTTTCGTAAGTGGAAATCGTGCTGAACTGTGCCGCTGGTCAGCGGGTTTTCTCGGGGATATCCCGCTTCCCCGCCTAAGCATTTCGACGCTGCTCCATTCTCACCCTATTACACCCTCATCGGCTTCCAAGACCTCGTTGTTAAGAGCCGCCAAAATCTCTCACCTCAACTCAACTCAACTCACTCAGTATCTTCAGCAAAATACATTAATTTGTGTGAAATACGAAATACTATGAAGCAAACATGCAAATGAAACGATACCCACAGAAATTAACGCAGGGTATTATATTCAAATGATAAGCATTTGAAAATGATTGTTTATGCCTAAACGCAGCATCACCCTCTGAACTAACACGTAAACTCGTTTAAACTGAGAACTGTCAAGGATCCAGACATGTATACAGAGTGATTTGCAGACAAACTTCGGGAGGTAATTCTTCATGAAAAGTACAAGGAAACATATGTAACACTTCATTCATAAACCGAATATTAAGGGAGGTACGAGCTCTTAAAAAACGAGGTTTTAAGCCGTATTTGTGCAAAATATCGGTAACGAAGTAAAACACAATGACAATTCTCGGAACAATACTGTATGTTATCAGGATCTTCAACGTAAGAGCCCATATTTTGCGCAAATACGTCTTAAAATCTTGTTTTTTTAAGGGCTCATACCGCCCTTATTATTCGGTTTAGGTATAAGGTGTCTCATATGTTTTCCTTTTACATTTTCATGAAGAATCACCTCCCGGTCTAATTGAGAATCATCCTGTAGATGTCATCGTCAGTGAGATTTAAACGTTCCTACTGGTGTCCGTATGCCTCGCCGACTTAAAAAGGCACCTTTAAGTCACGTTACGAGGTTAGAACGGGGCCGAATATTCAGCTTACGTGCAGGAGAATTTTCATACCGCTAAATTGCTTATATGGAGGGTAATGCCATGGCATGTGTGTGGTAGCAGTGGACTGAAGAGAACAGGCCCTATGAAATTCCAGGAAGTGCACCACGAAATGTGACAACACGTGATGACAGTCAACCCACCCGCATGGCAGTGCCACATCATTCAGTTTCTGCTCGAGTGTTAGCAGAACGTTGAGACACCGCAACAAGTGTGACATTGTCTGCTTATGCGGTTCGGCGGTGTCTGCTTCGCAAATGAGTGAGTGAGTGAAGAGATTTGGACGGCTTTTAACAGTGAGGTCTTGAAAGCCGATGAGGGTGATTGAGGTGAGTATGGAGCAGCACCGGAATGAATGGGTGGGGAAACGAGAGACCCTGAGAAAACCCGCCGACCAACGGTATCGTCCGGCACGATTCCTACATTCGAAAATCCGGTGACCCGGCCTGGAATGAACCCGGTTCGCATTGGTGGGAGGCGAGCGGGCTAACCCCTTGGCCACCGTGGCCCCTCTTCGCAGAGGAGACTGTGTGCATACAATCCTTTGCGGATTATCTTCAACCTGAAACATCGACGTCTCAAGGTACAACGGGCCCACGAACACATCAAATAGCGCGCAGTGTGGCAACATGTCATGTTGTAGGACTTGTCTCTCTTCAACTTAGATTACAATGACTGCAGCAGACGCGTCCGACGATCTCTAAGAGAGCTTCATCTTGAAGAATGTATTTTCCACCGTCGTCGTACTACACGAACGATGTACGTGATTGTTTGAGAAGCAATTGGATGTGATAGGCAGTCTCGAGTGTTACGAAATGTGGGCGCACTCTACAGACATCACTACATCAGGGAATGTTCCTGCCTTCTTCGAAACAAGGCAGATACCGCTTCTTCCCTAGCCTGCATGTCCATGCGATATGTCACCTATTGACATATCGCATGGATATGTCAATATGGATATGTGGTGTTATTTGAAGGCAAATTTCGTTTTCAAAAATACCTGATTTCTGTGTTATCGGTTTATTTTAAAAGTCTTAAAATATGAATATTATAACTAAAATCGTGCATTTTAAAGCTAACACTGTACGGTGTTATTTTAATGAAAATTGTAATATAAAATGGACTATAATTTATTCTTATTAGCATTTTTCGATTACAATTTTAAAAAGTTTATGCAGTTGCTTAAACAGGAGAAAACAGGTTAATTGAATAAAGGTAACGCAGATCATTATCATAGGTTAAAAAAATCATTTTTTAAAGGTTTTGTTTCTTCGTAACTTTTATGTTGAGTTTCCTAAGCAGTGTAAATTTTTTGTTACAGTCTTACGTTTGCTTTGATATGATTTCGTAAAGGAAAAAATAAAACATTCAATACTGGAAATAAAATTATTTTTATACTTGCTTTTATAATTTTGCTGTTATCATTAAATGATCATTTCTCATCCACATGGTATTCAATATTTACTGCTGTTATTCACTCAACGTGAATGACAACTGCTGAAATTTTTTTTTCTTCCCATAATCTGAAAGCTTAAATTATTCTGTTATCATCATTCAGTTTATACACTTTTGGATGCAGATTGTTGGTCATTGTTTCTCAGATAAAATAATATATTTTGGCTAAATTTAATTTATTTTGTGTTTTAACAGAAATTTTGGTGTTAGGCGGTGTATAACATGCGTTTCAGTGTAATTTCAGTTTTATCTCTATTAACAGTATAATTTTGGCTTTAGCTATTGAACATGATCACTCTGCAACCAGGCCGTCATTCTCATATAGCAACCAATATCCATAAACTGTAGAACCGAGTAGAAGCAGCTTAGCAGGCGGTTCCCAGGAACACATTCAACGTCTATTTGATTCGATGCCATGGTGTGGAGCAGGTCTTACTTTGTCTCGCGGAGGTTTGCGACATACTAATTGTTCGCAAGTAATGTTGTTTCCATAGTTCTGAACATGTACTATTTTGTTAGTAATGCTGTTGTAGTCTGTTCACGGTCATGCGAGAACTTTTAGAATGAACCTTTTAAAAACACCACTACCTATACCTGCACACTGACCGGCATACTCCCAGTAAAGTTAGTAACGATAGAGAGAAGAAAGTAGATCCTGGTCTTAATGTTGAACTAAAAGTGTCGGGTAAACATTTGGGAACGCTAAAATTATTTATTTGGCTTTTCTTTTTTCTAATAAATGTGAGTGAAAGAATGGGCAATTTCGTAAAACATTTACTTTTCTAATAATTTGACAGCACTTGACTGACACATGAATGAAGTGAACAGGCCCATAGCAATTCCAAGTCCACATATGGCAGAAGAATTCACAAAGTACATACGAGTAAATCTTAAGCAAAACTTTCCAGAGTGATCAGTTTATCGTAAACAGACTACAGTAATGTGTGCAATAAATTCCCCTCCATTCACATGGTTCCTTCCCTGAGTTACATTTTTCACAAACGTTTGTGTAAATCAAAACGGTATTTCAAGTAAATCGAACTATTCGACTGTATTTTTGTATGAAATGCCCTGACAAATTTTCGTTATAAAATACTGAGTGTAAAAAGAATATTTATTTATGTATTAACGTAATTGAGAGTTTACGGGTTGAAACATTTGCTGGGACTTTCGAGTGTTGACCACCTTTATGATAACCGAGATTGCTGTGACTGCGAGGTTTCGGGTTAGATTCCTGGCAGGGACATATAAGTGTACGTACTTGTTATACTTAAGTTGAATTTAAGCCGCCTCCAGCCTTACCTTGCTTCCTGGCATGATAGCAGGAGTGGGTGAAACTGCAACCATCAATCTACGTTTGATGTTCTGCAGTATGTCATTTATTACTGCTTGCTTTCGTATTCGTTTTATGTCATTGGTCTTACCGTGGGTACGTTTAAAATTGGAAATTTACTTACACGTTATAAGACGTTTACGTGGTATTATAAGAGGTTTACTTCTGCATGCAACGTTTTATCAGATCTACGTTTGTGCTAACCAAATTTTCTGTAACGCATACGTTACATGAACGCTTAGACTTATACATTTGTAGAGCAAAGATAAAAAAATTAATGACACATGAAGAACCTTGGATATTATACTTGGATATTATATGCCACGGCTAACTGTGTTGAAAAAATTGCTGCCACGAGCTCAATTAACTTACCTATTCCTATATCAGCTCGGATGTTAATAGCATAAAAGCATTTTTTTTTAGAGTAACAAATGGACAATTAATTCAATTGAGAACTAGAGAGTTCTTAAATATAATAGACCAAAAAAAAGGAACAAATAAATTTCACTTTATTGCAATTCAGTGCATCTAACATGAATCATGCTCACTTAAATATCTCAAGAGAGTGAATACTCAAGTTATATCATACGTTTGAATAAAAGTTAATGGTAAGGTGTTATAGTATTTAACTTTTGATCATGGTCTTCACCAGCCTTTGAACCGACTATTATATGATTACCAATAATTTATGTTATAAAGACAGGTTACTTAGCTGTAGATAGCGGCAAATCACTACAGATCCGCCGAAGTAAATTTTTTTCTAACTACCCTGTAACTAAGTGTTAAGTGAAAGCCCGGTGGGTAGGACGGGATTTTATTGCATCTCAGGGCTAACACCTTACGCCTACAAGGATAGGAAATCATGCAAGGAGACATGCATCACGGCAGAGAGGGATTAGGCAGCCATGGCCTGCAATTGGGGCTATGACTACCTTCCTAAGTGTACTTACAGCTAAGCTAATACTAGAAGAGACTGGGAAAAACCGGCATAGACACCGTAAAAACCCAGTCGACAGAATATAATTAAAAATTATTCATGCATTAAACAGAAATGCTACCGGAGACAGAGCGTGTGTGGAACATACTCGTGTTAGTAGAGACGAAAATTCTAGTATAGAGGGGACAGGAACTTTATTTCTCAGTCGTGAAGCCATTCATCTCGGGTGTGGAATGCAGAAACAGTTCTCCCGCTCCTCCTTGGCAGCACATGCCCTGGTGGACCTCCAGAAGCTCGTCCTCTGCTGGCTGGAACCCCTGAAGTGGACGTCGGACCGGAACTCGCCTGGAGTCCAAGCTGGAAGACCTCTCTTCTCTGAGAGCGCTCTCCAGGTACTGGAAGCTGCGCTGTCCCTGGTTCGAAGTCGGTCCTCCGAAGTCCTCCTCTACCGGGTCAACCTTTCTTTGTGGTTCATCATTTTTGTCAAAATAATTCTTCTTCCACCACGGTTACATCGCAATTCACTAAGTGCATTTCAGAATCTTAACTTCCGTCGAAAGTATCAATGTTTTATCAATCGAGACCAATATTTACTATTAATATTCAGGACTATAATTCTTCTCGTGCTGGTCCCTAGCTGATTCCTTTTTGGAATGAATAAATTTTTTCTAAACGCTATTGTTTGAAAATCAATAAACTATGATAGGCTGGCTGGTGTGGCCTGATTATTTTTAGAAACAATAGTTGTGCTAGTTAGACCTAATTTGCATGGAAAGAAAACACAGGTATTATCATCAAGCTTATATATTAACACCAACACTACTGTCATACTAAATAATTACACAAATTTTATATCGAACCTACGTAAAACATTTTATTCATATCATTACAGTTTGGAATTAATATTAAATTATAGACATGTAATAATTATTATAGAGTTAGAAAGATTGAAGTGTTTCAACTTTAAAACATCAGACACATTCTTACATAACGCGGGATTCAAAGCAAAGCTCCAACGCCATAAGTTGGTTGTACACTCAGCTACGCTACGGAGATCAGCTGTTTTTGAAATTAGTCGTTACTCGACATCTATTGGCATTTGTTTTATTGACGGCACACTTCAAAGTTACGCATTGTACAAAACAGTGTATACCTATGCGCTGCACTCATTACTGGAATAGCGAGAAAGAATTTGTAGGTCAAGAACATTTTATTATTCATAAATATTGTTATATAGTGATCACAAATTCGTTCGAATCTCGAAATTTTAAATGTGTGGAAATGTGCCGAGGTTCGTTTAGTTTACGCAATTTCCTCTTCCTGCATGTTACGCCTACATGATAAACCAATGTAACTTCATTGTTTCTCAAAAACATCGTAGATGAAACGTTTAACACAGTAGTTCTCAAACACTGTTTGTGGACGTAGTAAGATTATATTATTTACCAGTATATTTTTCTTTCTTTGTCATAGTAAAATGTCCTATCTTTAAACTGAAAATAAAACATTATTTTATAGAGGTATCGTAATATTTCAAAGAAACAAAATTGTTTTATACTCAGATTGGATATTTGGATTAAATATTTCTGTTATATATGTACAATACAACTCGACGAACAAATGTATAACTTTAGTGTTTTTTAATAACTTAGATATTAGGTAGGCTATATAATGTCTACAAATAGCAAAATAGAGGTTTATATCTTTAATTGCCAACATAAAGAGTGTTCGTATTAATTGTTCTTAAAATTGCCCAAGAAATATTTTCAATTAATTCAATAATGGCATCGGGATGGTTACTCGTGTGAGGCTTTTCTTGGGAGCACGCGTGTTATTCGTATACTGTAGAGCCCGCACGGAAGATATTACGGCTAGTTAAAATAGTTAGTTTATCAGTGCTGGGCTTCATTTCATTAACGCGTCCTGTGGTATAATACGCGCTTACATTATTCCCACGCGTGCGGAGGGCTAATTGACTCACATAATAGCCCTTCAATGCAATAGTAGTCACGAACATCACTTGCGAAATCCACCGCGCTCATTATTCACGCTGAAAACACGATTAATCTTAGTTTTCCGCTTTGGTGTGGTCATCTACGCCTGAGTTATGATAGCCCGGGTAAGTATTTATCTTTTTAAGTTTTTTTTTCTTCTAAATAGACAGTACTGTCACATTTACGTAAAGTAATACATCATAAAATAATTTTTGTTTACGCAATCTTAGATATGTCTAAAACTTTATGGTATCGCTTTTCAATATACATTGAAAATACTGGTTGAAGCTCTTCTCTGAATTAAATAACCTCGAGGATATGCGCTTTTCACAAAGAAGTTCACTTTATTCCGGTGGCACCGTTGAGATAATTGCATCACTATCCAATCGCAATAATATAAACATTATTTCGAGACATTTAAAAAAACGGGAAACATTTTTACGAATGGAATCTATTCGGTGATACGTTATGAGGAATTTCATTTTACAATCACATTTCTTGGTTCAGTCTGTTGTTTAGACCCATTTACAAAACAAAAAACAAAACAGTTACGTGGGCCAAATATTTGCTTGTATTTTTACATAGTATAATAATACACTTTAAAATATTACATATTTTCCCAAGACACAGTGAATTAAAATCAACGTAAGTTTTACTTCCTATCCTTAATATTTAATCGGCTCTCAAGACATCGATGTTTGGAGCAGTCCAAATCTCTTCGCTCGCTCACTTAATATTTAATTTTGACAGTTAGAAACTTTTTTCATAAACAATACAATGAAATACACAGCTAATAGTTACACCATTAACTCTCAGTTGTGAGAGTCTTTGTTGTTTTTAGCGTTTTGTACAACGTAATTAAAAATAATAATTTTTGGAATAAAATAATATTTTTGTGTCATTACAAAGATGTGTTGCAGTTTTTGTTCACATGACTAAGTTTACAGCACATCAGTGCTGTGTTTGGCTTCAAGCTTGGCCTGTTCTGGGTAAATATCCGCCTGTAACATTGCCTGTTTGACCTCCGAATAAGACCTTTCTTTGTGCATGTTCAGCTTTGAGTGTAATTGTAAAAATTACACATTGATGTGGCAGCAGAATCTTCATAGAAGTCGGTGTGTTTCTACACACAGACCTCCGGCAGCTCCCCTACTGGTGGACTGCCGGGGTCGTCCCGAGCCTTCTAGACGGGCGTGTGTACCCTCCTGTTCCCACTGCGCGTCCAACATCGACTCACAGTGTAGTCAGAATGGATCACAAAGTGGCGAACAATACACCAAAAGTCCAACGTTCCTCTCGGAGGCTGACGATGCGACCTTCCTCCAACTCAACAAACTGGGCAAAGGCTTGTTTGAATACACTACGCCGTCGGGGCATGACGCGTGTTCACTGAACTTGACTCTGTGCCTCAAACTGGTATTAAGTATTTTTCGGTGTTGTGCTGCAATTACGAAGGGCCTGACTGCCCATCGGGGGAGGGCGGGGCACAGAAAGACAACCCCACCGCAAATTTGAAGAAAATAGGTCGAAAAATGTGCCTTGCAGGCCAAATCAAAGGATGAAAAACACACCTCTCCGGTCACCAGAATTCCTCCCAGTGGAGGGAGGAGTGGTGAAACGGAAAAGGGGGAGGGGGAGTTGACAGTCAAAGGTCCAGGGGTGTGCAGACTAAAGCCGCCATCCAATATGGTGGTAATAGTCGGTAATGACATATGTGCTGACTTGTATGATTTTTTCTCGAGCTTTTCGTTTTCAAGTTCATTCAAGGTCATGTGGTTAAGGTCAAGGTCACCTGCACTCAATAAGGTTGTATAAGTAAGTAATATTACATGCTTGCTGACTTTTATGAATTTTTTCTCTAGTTTTTGTTTTCAGTCATACAAGGTAGTGGGGTCAAGGTCTAGATTACCTGCACCCAATATAGTGGTACTAGTCAAAAACATTATATGCTTGCTGACTTTTATTACTTTTTAATTTCTTTTTCGAGTTCATTCAAGGTTACAGAGTCAAAGACAAGTTCACCTGAATCCACTATGGTGGTAGTAGTAAGTAATGTAATAGGCTTGCTGAATTAATAATTTTATTAGAGTTTTTTTTATTTCAAGGTTATTCAAGTTCTTGGGGTTAAGGCCAAGGTCACCTGCACCCAACATGTTTGTATTAGTCAGTATTGTAACATGCTTGCTGACTTTTATGAAATTTCTTCAAGTTTTTGTTTTCAAAGTCATTCAAGATCATGGGTTCAAGGTCAAAGTCACCTGCACCCAATTTGGGGGTAGTAGTCAGTAATGTAATATGCTTGCTGACTTTTATGAATTCTTCTCAAGTTTTTGTCTTCCAGGTCATTCATGTTAACAGTGCCTATGTCAAGGTCACACACATTCAATGTGATGGACGTAGTCAGTCACATAATATGCTTGGCGTGTTTTACAAATTTTTCTCGAATTTTGTTTTCGGGTCATTCAAGGTCATAGGGCAAGGTAATCTGAATCCCCTATGGTGAAAGTAGTCAGTAATGTAATATGTTTGCTGACTTGTATTATTTCTCCTCGAATTTTTGTTTGCAAGGTCATTGAAGGTCATGGGGTTAAGGTTAATGTCACATGCATCCAATATGGTTGTATTAATCAGTAATATTGTAAGCTTGCTGAATTTTATGCATTTTTCTCAAGTTTTGCTAAAAATGCATTCAAGTTAATGGGGTCAGGTCAAGGTCACCTGCACCCAATATAGTGGTAGTAGTCGGCAACATTATATGCTTTCCGAATTTTATAATGTTTTGAGTTTTTATTTTAAAGGTCATTTAAGGGTTTGTGGTCAAGGTCAGCTGAATCCACTATGGCGGTAGTAGTCATTAATGCAATGTTTGCTGACTTTTAATAATTTTTGTAATTTTTTTTGTTTTCAAGATTATTCAAGTTTGTGGGGTTAAGGTCAAGGTTACCTGCACCCAATATGTTTGTATTAGTCAGTAATGTAATATGCTTGCCGACTTTTATGATTTTTTCAAGTATTGGTTTTCAAGGTCATTCAAGATCATGGAGTCAAGGTCAGCTGCACTAAATTTGGCAGTAGAAGTCAGTAATGTAATATATTTGCTGACTTTTATGCATTTTTCTCAAGTTTTGTCTTCAAAGTCATTCAAGGCATCAGGGTCAATGTCAAGGTCACCTGCACCCACTATGGTGGAAGTAGTCAGTGACATAATATGCGTGGTGACTTTTAAGAATTTTCTAGAGTGTATGTTCTCAAGGTAATTCAAGGTCACAGGGACAATATCAAGGTCACCTGAACCCACAATGGTGGTAATAGTAATGTAATATGTTTACTGACGTGCATGATTTTTTCTCGAGTATTTTTGTTTTCAAGGTCATTCAAGGTCACTGGATCGAGTTAAAGTCCACCAGTCAAAGTTCACAGGTCAACGGAAAACAGTCACTGGCTTTAGATTTGGCCGCTGGGTGACCAGAAAGACAGAGAAAGAACAACTCCGAGCTCTGGTGCCGGGTGCCGTTGTCCCAGAACATACAAAATCCTACTACATACATAAATTGTTTCCGTCTCACACAAGTTACAGTCGTGTTTTCGAGTGCCACACAGTTAATAATTTTTTTTTAGAGATTTTTATGTGTAATAGAATTTTATGAACTTATTTTTAATAAATAGTGGTGCTCAGGCACATAATAAAATGAAATTCGGAATATAAATATACAAATTCGAAATACGACTACACAGTACATGAAAAAACAACCGATTTAAAATGTAGTGGCGTATCACCTCAGATCCTAATGGCCTCAACTTCCCATCTCAACCTCTGCTAACACTACTCTAAGAGCAACGGGACGAGAAAGCGATGGGAAGCTAACATTCCAATCGTTCACAAAAATCGACAGGATAAGGAAATTTGACTTCAGATGCGTACAGGATATCTGATAGCCTACTTCACAGATAAAAAATATCATTTTAGTTTTTAGGTATAATTTTGGCCTTGGAAACTCTCTTTTCTCTTATCACCGCTAAAAAATTCCTTACTGTATATAAAATATATGATGAAGTACAGTGCAATGAATTACAATTAAATTTCCATACGAAATTCTTATTCATTTTACAATCGTTTTACAAATTTTTACCTTTGACCTCTTTAAATAATACCGTAAAAAATGTTACAAAAATACATTAAACCTAAATGAGAGGCTCCCGAGAGGTAACTGCTGTAATATATGTTTCATCTCACCGCCTGTGTCATCTTGATGCACACACACACAGCCACGACCCTCTGATACCATAGGGCCGAGGGTAATCTCCTCGCCACATCACCTAGGGAGTAGGTATTTCTTCTTCTTCGTACCACTCGTGACCAGAACAGAGCCTGGGACAATCCCCCACCGAATACCTCTTACTTTTGTAAGTAATTTAACAAATTACGGTTTTTTAGCATACGTGCACACATTCACACGCACATGCGTGGGCGCACGTATTCACAATAATAATCTCTTTTATTACTGTACAGTGCTTTGGTTTTGGAAAATAGGTTTATAGAGTATTTTTATTTGCCTACCAGAATATTATTTACGAAATATTTTGGCATTCAAAATAATTGCAATTATTTTTTTGTATTTTAACTAGGAATGATAAGTCATCAGTATGAGTCTAGTTAGAAAAATAATTTTAAATACTTAAACATAGTACGCTTAATAACACAAATAGTTTTAAAGGAAAAGCTTGTGTTTTATAAACACATCTAAAAAAGTTGGTATGAAAATTCCTGGATTACAGGTAATTAAATAATTTATCAAGCTTTTTAAATGTCTCCACATGTCGAAGATTTTATGAATAGTTTGAAGTTATTGGCAATTACATAGTATGCTGAATTGAAAACAGCTGTATTTGTTATAAAAATCATAAGAGTGATTGATATTTTTTTTTAAAGCAAAATTATTTCTAAAGTAAAATTATACTTGGATATATGGTAACGAGTTATTGTATGAAGATAATTGTTAAAAATATTAGGAAGAGCTGGTGTATGACCTATCTATTTACAGCAATTAATTGTGGCTTGTTTTTGGTCGATTTTTTTTTCGGTTTTAAAGGACATTTACCAAAGATATTAAATGATGTATATGCAGTACAATAGTTCACTTAATCGCCCCAAGATAATTTTTCGATATCCATGTCTTATATATCATGGATAATTAACAGTAGGTACTAGTTTGTATTTGTATATTATTTTCTTTGTTTCTTTCTGGAATCTGGTCGTTTTAAAAGACGTGAGAGTGGTATTATGTATTAGTTCTTTCAGGACTTAGGGAAAAGAGTATCTCTCAAGGAAAGCTACCCTGAGGCAGCTATACCCGATCGTTTTTGCCATTATGTGAGCTATTGTGTGTTCACAAGTATGTATTAGTTTGATTACATTCATACGAACTGCATAATCTAAATTATCAGACAGTGATGTCAGCTGTCGTTTGTGAACATTGTAGTAGATATATTACACAAGCTAATCGGAGCTCCCAGTTATGAACATACTTACTGTCTTCAGTGGGCATAATGGCTAAGGCGTTCCTTTCGTGCCATAATCCCTTATCGGCGACGGCTCGCTCATCATCTCTCTGCACCAAGGAAGTAGCAGGTGATTCGGAGGCTACCACAAACACGAGGTTTCAACTATTAGAGCCTCAGTGTAGTGTCTTAGGGTGGTGGTTATAAACAAATCTTGAGCAATAGCCTCGTAAAAATACAATCTTATTTGATGTCTCAAATTCGTATTTAAATGTCATAAACACTGCCTAATTATATATCAAGCATATACACACGAGGCCCTATTCACGGATGCCATCTTATATTTGCGTGCCTTGATACTGGATATTTCTATGAATAGTCAGTACTTGAGATCGTATAATTTCTAACGAAACTTCGTAGTCAATGAGGTCTTGCTTAAGACGGCTAATAAGCCCAACTTTGACAAGTTCACTATAGACGTGACTTGACACATATTGGATAACTTCACATGGATCCAAATAGTAAAGATTCTGCAAAATGGCGATAGCGAAGCTTATGTTCTGCTGGAGAAAAAGTTTACATAACTAAGAATTCGACACTAGCCTGAATTCATTTTTAAGTAATTCGAGCAAATGCACTGCTCATATACGTTGTAGCTACTAGATAGCACAACATGTAATGGCACTTACTAAGAAAGATTGACATCTAAATTAATTTTAAATGATTTCGTACATGTTTTTGTAAATTGACACATAGAAACCAACAACATATAGCTAACCTTACTGTAGGTTTATTTAAAAAAAATTATTCATTTTATAAACTTATTGATTTTACACTCGATTAGACGGCCCAATATTAAAAATTTCCACCGGTCAAGTTTGAAGGTTCACTACTTTATAATTTTGTATTATCAGTTTTCTCTTTACAACCACACACACAAAAAAAAAAAAGATTGTTTGTGTTACGAATAGCTCTTAACTCTTTTACAAGTTATTTGCTAACTTCAAGTTCATTATGAAAAGTTCTATAGCAATTTGTCATGCAATATACAAATTACAGTCTCAGAGTTATAAAAAGAATTTAGCGACAGAGCTATTAGCCCTAATTTCTTCTACACATGATTGAAAGTAATTCCGATGTATAATACTTAAAATCTTGCATGTGCAATAAAAAAGGAATGAGGGAAAATAACTTCAACAGTTTTTATTAATGTCTATCGAGTATTTTTCCGGAGATAAACATTTGTTAGGTGACAGTGCCCTCCATAACTGCAGGTGACTGCATTCAGTGTGCACTTCAGAACACCGGTATGGATTTAAAGAGAATGAATGGTATAATCGAGACATGGCATTGAGTAAATGTAAAAATACGTGAACTGATGTGGGACTCGGGTAGGACGATGCCTTTATAATGATTTAAATTTTATTTGTTTTAGTGACAGCTATAAATATAGTGAACTAAAGAGCTTTTAGACAGATATATTTAATACACTTAAAAAGAACTCATAGACTGCCATAGTGGGTAGCACAAAGTATAGAACAATAGTACTAAACTTAATTAAAACAGTAAATCTGAAATATTAACATTTCTATATCAAATTTGGTGTTACTCGTTTCGGTAGCTCCTGAAGTATTGTATAAAACTTTGTATTCCAATTGGCATTGATTAAAACAACTGCGAACAGGCGAGGAATAATGTTCTGAATTTGAGGCTATATATATATGTGCTGGAATATATCGAGATTGGTTCAGATTGCTTTATCGGTTTTTGCACGTATGGAATACTAACCAAATATTTTTCCGGCATTATTTTTTAGCCTACTGTCTTTAGGAAAGATGGGCTTATGAGATCACTTTTCTATCTGTGCGTACGTATGTCTCGTGTGTGTTCCCGTAAGAATGTTGTACCCTTTATATCGGAATTTCACCAGGCTCGGTGTATTCAATACGTACACCTAATTTTTACAATCTTCATCCATGCGGGAGTAGGCCTACTTATTTTCGAAATGGCTGCAATTCAAAAACGTTGGGTGCTGTGCCATATCTCAGAAATCATTTAACCGATTTAAATCAATTTTTGTTAAGTTGACAGTGCATCACGTTAGCATTGTTATTAGAGAGGGATACTGCTATTGATCGACCATTTGTAAGATAACACTACATTATAAATTTAAGCTTTTAATTTATATCTATAAAACTACTTACCTTATTTTCACCAAATTGGACATGTAAATATTACCATTTTAGTCCATGTAAACCTATGTAATTTAAATGGATACGTCACTTATTTTCAAAATGGTGGGCATATAGATATTTTAGTTTATTTTGCTCTATCTACCATACCGTTTGACTTTATTAACCAAACTTTGGCAGACGAGTAGTACTACGGGCAACCATGTAACTTGGCATGCTTTTGTGTTGGACACTTATTTTCAAAATGGTGGCCATACAGATATTTTAGTTTATTTTGCTCTATCTACCATACCGTTTGACTTTATTAACCAAACTTTGGCAGGCCAGTAGTACTACGGCCAATCATGTAAGTTGGCATGCTTTTGTGTTGGACACTTATTTTCAAAATGGTGGCCATATAGATATTTTAGTTTATTTTGCTCTATCTACCATACCGTTTGACTTTATTAACCAAACTTTGGCAGGCGAGTAGTACTACGGCCAATCATGTAACTTGGCATGCTTTTGTGTTGGACACTTATTTTCAAAATAGCAGTAATGTTAACATTCTAGCATAGTAGGCTATGTAAACGAAACCATGTAACAAATTACAAATGATCGTTATAAATTGTTAGTTCATATTACAAAATAAATTGTGTATATGTGAAGTCTATTTTGTCCTCTGCTTTTTAAGATAGCACCGCCAGAAAAAAATAAATTTTACTATGTCGTAGCTCGGGTAAACAATTAACCGATTACTCCCAAATTTGGCAAACAAGTATAACTACAGTAGGTCATATAAATCATTATATTTAAAGTGTGTGAGATATTTACTTTAAAAATGGCAGCCGTATAAATATTTAAGTTTAGTACATTATACCTACAAAACATTATAACAAATATGAACCTAACTTTGTTTGCTGGGAGTAGGCTAGTATTACAACCATCAAATTTGATTACACAGAGCCTCTTTTCTCTACAATTTAAATAGATAGCGCCATGTGAAAAGATATGAAGTTTTTACGTCATAACTTGGGAAAGAATCAACCGATTTCTGCCAAATTTTGCACAAAGGTAGTGCCTCTGTTAGTCATGTAAACTGACAAATTTAAGTAAGCCAGGCGTTTTTTATGGCGGTGATATAAGTAATTATGGTTATAGTCCATTCACAGATTCTTCGGATGTTTTGAAACAAACCTTTGAAAAATCACCCTAGGAGTAACATGTCAACCTGTTTTTTTAATAAATTGTATACCACCAACATGTAACACTGTGACTAACTTTAAATTATTATATTGTTGAATAAATGAAACATTAACTAAGTATATTCTATAACATGTAATATTTATTTCGTATTCACTACGAATTAAAAACAGCGAGAGCAACGATGTGTTGGCAACGGCTAGTAAGAAATAATTATCAGATAAATATTGTTTCAACCAATATTTTTGTATGCTCTTTATTAAACTTTACTCATTGAAATATTGAAATTTGTATGTAGCACTGGCGGAACATAATTAGCCAATTACGGTTCATAGTCCTTATTGACATTATGTTTTATTTCCGCCCGAGGAAAAAACTTGAATAGGCTGAACGGATCTTTTCGGTCTGTCGCTTTGTCTGTCTCTGTCTCTCTCTCTCTTTCTCTCTATATATATATATATATTAGGAAGTTTATATATATATATATATATATATATATATATATATATATATATATATATATATATATATACACACACACATATCAGGAAGTTTCGCACCGCTAATAGAAGCGCTAAAATTATACATGTTTTCAATTTCATTATATTTCATATATATTTCACCACATTTAATTGTTTTCATTTGTAATTTACCACTGAAACAATATTTTAATATTTGATTACTTATTATATATTTATATGTAATGGCAGGACGGTTACAAATTTGAAGTTGATAGAAATGTGGCGACATTACGCTGATATGGCGTGTTGCCCTTCGTGTGAACGAAGTGATAATTTTTCTTCCTGCGAAATTTGCTTAAAATTACTACAACAGTTAGTACAAATATGTGTTTTTTAAACCTACTTAGGCTAGTTACGTTTTTGTAATAAAGCTGTGTTTACACGGCAGGAATAAATATACTGTAACGTGTTTTGTTGTCGCTGTATGTAAAAGGGTATTGTTGTGTCTGCGTAGCATCGTGATCATTGGACTTGTGTGTGTGTGTGATAGCAAATATTAGACGTGCAAAATTTGTACTTTATTTTTTTTTCCGTGAACTCTTTTAACGAAATTAATTATTCGAAAGTGATGTCTGTTTAATACAACTCTGTAACTTTGCCTAGATGTTTGAAACACAATTGTGTAACGTGCTTACATTTCTGTGGTTTGAATGTTTGCCACAATCCCAACAAATTATTAAACTCAGCCAGAAAAATTTTAAATAAATAAATTAACCTATTAAATATTATGTACCTATGGAAAGAAATATAAGCGGTATAAAAGTTACTGTAGGCCTATTTTTGTGCGTGTTTACCACTAGTTTTTAAGTTTATTGCTGCCGCATACAAAAAATAAGCGACACGAGCTGCGTTCTTGATTTTACTGTCTACTTTATTGGACTGGTTACTGCTTCGTTTAGTATTCATTCCAACTGAGGCCATCCTTTTAACCGAATAACCCAAAACATATCAATAACAAGAGGTTAAGGTTTACAGTTATTTCCCCAATAGTTGTAACAGGGTTAGTAATGGCAAAATATTAATGTATATTATGCGTAATGTGCTATATCGTATATAACAAAAGTATTTTAACAATATGTACAATAATTACAGTGACAGCTACCTATCATCAATACATACATTTTTAAAACGCCATAAAGCAGACCTAAAAGTGTTTAAAGGCCAAAATTGTAAAACATTCTGACGTAATGGTTTTTAAAATACGACATAATCCTTTGAAAAGCTGACAACAGTAAACAAAGCATTTGACAGTTAAAACGTACAAGTCACATAACAGTGTTTATGTTTACATTCAGCTTAGGAATACCTAATCGGTAATCAAAGTAGAACTTTACCAGGGCTTTGAAAAAGTGTGAAGTAACCGAGAATGGCCTATAGTATGTTATACTTTTTACACAGTTAAACATAACTCCGGTAAACTTGGTACGCTGACAGCATTCATTAGAAGTATCAAAATGTTTAAAAGCGTATTTTGCCCTCCGTTTTGTAAGACAGTTGCAATTGATAAAGTTGAACATTTATGCCCTATTTTGGAAACCAATCAACTGATTATCAGCCATTTTGCACGTAAGTACAGCTAAAATAGGCCATGTAAACTTACAAAGTTAAAGTGACGGCCTTCTAAATATTTCAGGTTGGTAAACCCTCCTTTCCAAAACATTAGACTGTTACAACCGAAGTTGTTGCTACGGATGATACCTCCGTGATGCAGTTGGTAGCATGGCAACTTACGTTACGGAAGTGCTGGGATCGAGTCCCAGCTAAAGTATTTGTGTATCTGCAATTGTCTTAGGCCTACAAGTGTTGCATACTTTTCTGCTTCCATCTCTAATCATATATATGTCAACAACGTCAAGGCCTACCAAACGTCTAAACTTTTAAGGTCGTCAAAATTATTTTCATCAAAACCGAGGAAAGTAAAGTCATTATTTATGCCTATATCGGTAAATTATTGAGTTCTTTGAAAGACTCTGGCAATGGGGGTGAACGATTAAGTAAAATGTTTTGAACATGCTACATCTCTACATTATGTCGACTGTGACTACATGCTACACTGTGACGATATAGTGTAGCAATGGAGTATGTTCCACATATTTCACTTAATCGGTAACTTCATTGTATGATATGCTAAAATAATGGAGGATTATGGTGACCTATTATATCACGGCTTCTGCGAGTAATTTGGGGAGAAGGTGTTCCGTACTTCCCGAGATAAGACGTAATAACTAGATACCGATAATTTCGCGGGTTCATTTCTAGACAAGTTGGAATTCATACAGATGTACGTTCATGTTACGTTTGTAATTTGTCGACGTATTTTTTGACATCTCCTGGAGATAAATAAGCCAACAGCAAACATGCAAGAAATTGTGCTCCCAACCACCGCCTTTTACTACCACAACAATTAACCAATAAAGAACTGGTATCTGTATTAGAGTATATACGACTGTGAAGTCTAGCCTACAGGTCATTGATCTCGCGAATTTCTCGGATTCTCTAATAATAACTTCATCTTTTTATGGTCATATATCACAAATTACAAACAAGTAGTCTGCGAAATTGCGTGTGTATTGTTCGCAATAGTAAAGATCAAATTTCTTTCAGTTATCTATAATGTTTCATAAGATAGGCCTATCTCATAATAACGCAAAATATTTTTAACTAAATGATGCCATTCTGTAAATAGGTACCTGAGAGACTAAATTTATGCAAGGCATATTAAACACGCCAGTAAAATATTTGTTTAAAATATATATACGGGTTCCGTACAACTGAAAAAGTAACCTCAGTTATTTATAACGCTGCCTTTTAGAAAATAAGTTTCTATTCTAGTAAAATATAATAAGTTTAGGGGTATACTGTAGCACTGCTGGTGTGTCAGATATGTTGGTAATCGAATCAACATATCTAGAGATAGACCTATGGTGTAATAAGCAAATTTTTTTCTCATGCCACCATCGTACAAATTGGCGAAAAAAAGAGACTCTGAATTAACATATTTAATTTTCGCCTTAGGTTTTGCCAGTCTATCAAAATAGTTTGAACTTGTTCGATTTATTTGGTGGATAGGGGATAATATCTTAAAATCCTATATGGCTATTTTTGAAATTAAGTGCCTGATATATTAAAACCATATAGATTTATCTTGGCCTGCCATAGCGTTAGCTACTCGTGTGTCATATTTGTTTTTTTTTAAACAATTCCTTTTCATTTGTAAATTGAAATTATGGTTGCTATATAGGTAAATAAATAAAGTAATCAACTGAGTACTTGGCTATATGATGTAAGAATTTTATCTTTTCACGTGACACTGTCTTCAAAACGGAAAACGGTAGACAAATGAGGGTATGTGTATCTGGAGTGAATGCTGATGTTGTGAACTATCACATATCGATTTGGTTCAATACGAGGCGGGTGGTTAAAATACTTCAGAGTGGAAGGGGGCGAGTGAGTGAAGAGATTTGGGTGGCTCTGAACAACGAGGTCTTGAGAGCGCCGATGAGGGCGAAGCGAGGTGAGGATGGAACAGCGCTGGAATGCAAAGGTGGGGAAACCGGGAGATCCCCGAGAAAACCCGCCGACCAACGTCACCGTCCAGCACGATTCCCGCGTGCGAAAAATCTGGGAATGACCCCGTTGGGAATCAACTCAGGTTCATCTAGGAAGGCGAGGGGGCGGGGGAGAGTAGTCCAGCAGGGGAGAAGGGGAGAAGGGGGAACACAAATATATGGATACTCAGTAATACATACAGGCACAGACAAGAAAAGTGAAATCATAAGTCGCCACTTCCTTCGGAAAGTAGGCTGAAATTCCTCCGACCTTGGTATCTGGGTACGAAAACATGCTCTTTTGTATAAAATTTAACCTAAAATAATACTAGAATTTCAATTTTAATAGTAGAGACAAATTTCACCTTGAAATATAACATGCTTGTCTACAGTTAAAAATAACGTAGAATATATAACTCTAAATAACTATTAAGATATTTTTTGAACATACAGGTTATTTTATAAAAATATTTTTTAACGCTTTTAAAGTAATGCCGAAGTTTGTTAGCGTCTGAGAAGCAAGTGTGTTTTTCCCCTGGAATGACGGATTATGGAGCTTTTCATGTTTGCAACTAAAGTCGGTTGCCTTTTTAATGCGAAGTAAGCTTGAGCAAACGGCTTGGTAGCTGGCGACGAATTTCTCTCGAAATGACTTCTCCGGCCTTGATAGGATCGTGGATATCTACAATAACAGTCGGGCGTGTCTATGAAGATCAGAGCTCCACCAAGCTCTCTCTCTCTCTCTCTCTCTCTCTCTCTCTCTCTCTCTCTCTCTCTCTCTCTCTCGAGAAGCGTGAGCAAACACTGGCTCGCATGCACACGGAGAACTCGAGAGCTACCCCCCACCACTTTCCCTTTAGTTCTTCCGCCGCCCGCGCGCATCGCCACTTTCGTCCGGGTCCGTCGCTGCGTATACCTCCCTCTCACCACGACGCGAAAAATAAAAAAATAATAAAAAAACATGAAAGAGGGAGAGTCCCGTGGATGGTTGTTCCGCTCTTTCGACCGTGGAATCACATTTTGGCACCCACCCCCTGTGTACAACACCCTTTGGTTTTCGAAGCCGCTCGCGCACGGTGTAGGGTTGTGGGGAAATACCGCTCCCTCTTCACTGACGCAGTGACTGCGATAAATTGCGAAATTACAGACCTCCTCTCGCTCGCACGAATATTCAGTCCGGGCCCAGTGTTGGCGTTGTACAGTCCGGACCCAGTGCACATTGTACCCTTCCTTCCCGATACCGGCTTCCCAACTCTTCTTTTTTGAGCCGGTGGTACTACACATACGGTCATTTCGCTCTGTTTATGGAGTTATAGCTAGGTATGCACGCGGTTTTTTTTAATTTCACCACGTCCCAATTAATATCGTCCGCGCACGCGGAAAGGTTTTTCCCTCAAACACATTGCTTATCCAGAATCGGAGAGTAAATATTCAACCCTTTCTCAGGCCAAAGAAAGCACAGTAAATGCTAATTTTATATTAAGCTATATAATTTTAGTGTATAAATTCTATTTACAACAGAAAGGGATTTATAAGTTCACTACAAATTCCTTATTGTAATGTGTGATCCTGGTTTCACGTTTACATTAAGCAACTCGTGGATGCTTTCAGGTCTTTGCGAGTGATAGGCATCTGCGAAAGAATTTAATTTGCTTTTACATATTTAAAGGCAATAATCGTGGTTTCCGATGACATTGACATTGTAGTGAACATGGTAAAATATATTTCATTAATCAAATAATTAAATAATTTCCGAAAACTGCAAAATACAAGAAAAATATTAAATTTTTGGTTCTGCTGTAATGTTCTGTCTCTATGAGTGACATCTGTAAATACTTCAGTGCCACTTGCTTTATAATAATTTTTAAAATACTCGAAAATATGTCAGTTTTATTCCTTTCCCCATATCATTACACACCTTTCTGTCCAATGTAAATACGTATAAAGTTGTGAAAAATCCCAAACAAACTTTTAAAATTAAAAGAAAATAACATGAAAATACTTTACAAAAACGATATAAATAGACAAAGATATTCCCTTTCATTATCATTCACTGTTACTCAACTCCCAGATGGAGCCTTGACAAGAGTATTAATTAAAAAATAAGTTAAACTTTCATAACAAATTTTATTGTAATTATATTACTTTAAATTTTTACTGAAAATATTTGTCCTGATAACTGCAATAAATCGCAAGCGTTATGAATAAATTGTTGTATTCTCTTAACGCAAATATCTATATGTACTCAATATTTAGTGATATATATTAACACGTGACATCGGAGTGACAAAAATACATCACATACGTCAAGCACATGATATCCAGGTTCCTGGAAATCAATGCCACACATGCAACCTGACATAACCTAGGATTCCAAGAATTCAAGACACATATTAAAACGAACATAATACTCGATTTGACAAGTCGTATTTACACTTTTTCCCTACAATAATTATCCTTCCTAGTAGATAGATAATGTAAGTTTGGGTGCACAGGCTGCAGTGTGTGGAACTAAACATCGAGGAGCCATCTGGGAATACCCCTTTTTTTCTCTAAAAATGTCCCATTTTCCCGCAAAATATCCCGTTTTCCTTCAAAAACTGCCATTTTCACCTTGAAATCAGTCTTTTTCACTCAAAATTTCCCTTTTTCCTTAAAAATTTCCTGCCTTTCCCTTTAAAAAGTTATAACCTAGAACATGCAGTAGGTAACCCCATTTTTGCAAAAACAGGCCAATTCAGGTGACTGGTTTTTCCATACTTTGTCATTCTCTCTAGTCTCTCTTACTCCATCTCTTTCCTTTCTCTCTTGTCTCTCTTTCATTCTACATCTTTCTCTCTATACTTTCTCTCTCGTTTCTCACTCTTTCTCTCTTTCATTTCTCTCTCTTCCTCTCTTTCCGTATATTTCTCTCTTGCCTCTCTCTCACTCCACCTCTTTCTCCCTTTCCTTTCCTTCTTGTCTCTCTCACTCCATTTCTTTCTCTCTTTCCTTTCTCCGTTGTCTCTTTTTCTCTCTTTCCTCTCTTTCCTGCCTCTCTTTCTTTTGCCTTCTTTTTTTCTCTTTTATTCTATCTCTTCCTCTATTTCCTTCGTATACTTATTTCTCTTTCTTTCTTTATCTCTTTCCTTCCTCTCTTTTTCATTCTCTCTTTCTCCCGTATTTTCTCTCTTATCTTATTCTTTGCCCACCGTCTACGTAGTTCCTTCATCGCCTGTTAGAGTGCGCAAATCACCAGTGTGTATACTTATTTACGAATTTAAAGACGTAATTTTCCATACATGAGATGCTGTATAAAAAAATTATTGTAAAGTAGATTCCAGGCAGTACTTTGTAAAAAATATTCTAATTAAATACATAATTTAAAAAAAAATCGATATTTTTTTTAACATTTACTTTATTCAAATTGGTTTTATCGTTGTACGAAAAAAAATAGTTTAATATAAAAATGAGTTGTCTATCCTTGTAAGCATGCACGCACGCACGCAAGCACGCACTGGCAGGCACGTGATACTTATGCACCTGTTGTGGCAGGACAAGAGTGCTGGCGACGTCCGCACGACACCGCAGAAATGGGGGCCAATGACCGTGATTACTCGCGTCGCCACTGGGAAACCTTGTCAAATCAATCAGACATCTAGGAATCGATGCTATTATAAATAGGTAGAAATATTTTGTTTAAAATAATTTCATATAATGTTTGAAAAATTGCGGAAATATTAAAAAATACAATAAGATGTATCGAAATGAGTTTTTAATATAACATCGGTTTAAAATGTATAAATAATTTAAATTTCACGTTTTGCCACAACAGCTGACAGCATATAAAAAATTAAGTAATTCTCATGTACTGACAGGATTCGAACCCACGACATGGGTCATTTATCAGTCACTTAGGAGTCATGCAGGAGTCAGTCTGTATTAAGAGGAGGAGGATGAAAAGGAGGAGTCATTATGGGTGGTGATGATTGGTGAGGATTGTTGGAAAACCAGTCTTTAAAAACGTTTTAATTCTTTTTGGAATTCAAACTCAAAGGTCACCAGGTCAAAGTCAAAGGTCACCTGCATCCAATATGGCAGTTGGGTGACATCATAACATGGTGGCTGGTATCAGTCGTTTCTGTTGTATTGACAGATGGTATGTAATATTGTGATATGGGCTGGCCATGAATGTATGGTTTCTTGAGAAGACATGATGGTGTCTGACTTTCTATTTTGTTTTTGTTACATTTTAAATATAATTCTGCTTGATCCGACAGTTAATTTGTAAGCGTAAGGTGAATGTTACTCAAAGTGTTGATTGGTTGCAGTCTGATTTAAGTGTGTTTAGGATTAGTATACTTTTTATCTGGACCATGGTAGTTTAGGTTATTTCTGATTTTTTTTCTGGCCTTTGGTAGGTTAAGGTAGGCACGATTTCTTTAGGTTTCAGTACGTTATGTTATGTTAGTTTGACAGATGGTAATAATAACTTTTGTGTTGCAGGGTTGGTCCGGACTATAATATTTACTAGGTACACTTGGTTTAACATGGATGGTATGTTGGGTGATATGTTTTTACAGTATATCTGTCTTGCGATAGTTGGTGTATGTCGAATGGTGTGGACAGTATGTGTGTGTCGGCGAGTCCTGTAATACTAAGGCATTTTTTAGTTATAGTAAGAGGTATGGGGTGTCAGTGTAATTTGACTGGTGTCAGTCGGCATGGTAGATGGTATGAGAAGAAATTGATTATGTCACTGGTATGGGCTGTACGCTTGCTTTGTATGATCTGTGTGGACGAATGATTTAGGTATGCTAGAGTTGTAGTGGGTGGTATGGTTGATAGGTATAAATGATGTTGGTTGATAGAACAAGTAGAATGGGTGTTAGGTTATGGGCTGGCTTCAGCTGTATAGTTGCTTGGTAGACTTTAGTCGTGATGTATATGGTGCTTGGTGTATTGGATGATGCGGTTGATAGAATTTTTCTTTGTTTATAGGAGATGGGGGTGTTAGGTGGTCTGGTATGACATGGGTTATGATGGTGTCGACCAGCAGAGTATAAAGTATGAGTAGTATGTAAATTTTTGGTAAGGTCAGTGTGGGCTGAATTGTTGAGACATGCTTGAGTTATAGTAAGAGGTATGAACTATGAGTATATTTCGTCTGGTTTTTGTTGGTAGAACAGATGGCAGGGATGTTTGTGTTTTCGGCTGGTTTGTTCTCTATAGTTTCTGTAAACTTGAGTTATGATGGGTAGAACATTGAATGTCAAGGTGCCTGCTTGCGAGTATATAAAGAGCTGGGTTCCAGTTAGGAAGCAGTGGCAGTCGTGAAACTTTGTCGTGAAGAAGAAGATTATATGGCCAAGGGTTCTGTTTGGACCCTTACTAGCATAGACTGTCTTGAGCTGCGTGTTAGCTGATTATATTCACTACATGAAAAGTGAGCATGCTGTTTTAAAGACACTACGTGAATGGTGTGGAATATTTAAGGATTCTGTTGTTATATTTGTAGTCTGAAGTACGTAAATGTATACCTATATGATGCAAATAAAAAAAAAAGTTTAATTTCTCGCTGATGTAGTATCCTGCCTACTTCCCCTGATATAGATAATATGATGGTGCATGGTTTAGTCACACATAAATACATTTAATAAAAGCCTAGTAGGATAGTAATGCCTACAAAACAGTCGAAGCAGCGAATAATTTGCAGATTCCGACATTGTGTAGTATTTGGTCTTGAAGATAGGAAACCGTAAATGTAGTAAAATATTGACAGATTTTGGCATAGTTTCACAATATACTGAGTACAATTTAAGTACAACATAAAAAAATTAATTAAATATATTTTAAAATTAAATAATAAATACAGATTTTTTTATTTTATATACTCTACTCCGATAAAAAGTAATATTCTTACAAGAAACAAATGCAGGTATATACGTAGCTGCGTCCATATTTTTAGTCCTTTTTGTAGCAATATTTTTAACAAAATTTAAAATGAAATAATAAAAATATATTTATTATTCATTATTTTAATCTAGTATAGTAACCAGTCTGTTATAAACTGTTTCCGTTAAAAACATTACTACGAAGCAAATATATAGGTAAATCTCTATGGTTATAAAGGACATTATATATGTGTGTAAATACATACTCACATATACACCTGGGACTATAAATGATACTTGCAAACTGAATTTCATGAGACTAGCCCTAAGTGACCGCAAATTATATTCAACTGCTTTAAATATACTTACAGCCCCACTTGCGAGGGTAAGGTTTGCTATATTATTATTTTTTAACTTAATTAAAAACAATCAATATGGGCAAAGTTCATACGATTCAGAAAGTAAACAATTGCAGTTAATACTACATTTAAGCAGTAACCTTGTATGTGAGCTTCCTGGTCTAGTGGTTAGTACAGTGGACTTCTATCCAAGTGGACGTGGGTTTTATTCCTGTCACTGCATTGGAATTCTTTCTTTTACTACATGCTGACAGCTGTCATGGCAAAGTGTGAAATTAAAATTTTTTTAACATATGTTGTATTAAAATGCATTGTTCGATATATTTTATTGTTTTTTTTTTTTTTTTTAAGATTTCGACATTCTCCGAACATTATATCAAATAAATTTAAACAAAATAATTCTACTTATTTATAAATGCATCGATTCCTAGATGTCTGATTACTTTGACAAGGTTGCGCAGTGGCGGCGCGAGAAATCCACTGTCATTGGCTCCCTTCACAGTGGTGTCGTACGGACATTGCCAGAATTCTTGTCCTGTCACAACAGCACCTGTCTGCCTCGCGTGCCTGCCATTGCGTGCATGCTTACAAGGCTAGACGACGTAATTTTAAATTGAATTCATTTTTTAGTACAACAGAAAAAATTTAATAATGTAATTATTAAAGAAGTTAAAATTTTTATAAAATAGTGTATTAAAATTCGATTAATTTTTACAAAGTCCTGCCTGGAATGAACTTTACAATGATTTTTATATACCGTCTCCTGTATGGAAAATTACATCTCTAAATTCGTAAATAAATATATACACTGGCGATTCGCGCAATCTAGCAAGCGATATAATATAATATAATTATAAGTTAAATTTAAATTTTAAGTTAAAATGCTTAAATTTTCTAGAAATTTCCCTTTAAATCCCCATTAAATAACTACGTAGAATGCGATAAAAGAGAAAGAGAGAAAGAGAAAGAATGAGATGAAGGAAAGAGAGAAAGAGATGGAATGAAACAGAGGAAGCAAAAGAGAAAGCGAAAGAAGTGGGATGAGGGAGTCAAGAGAGGAAGAGAGGAAGAGAGAGACGAGAGAGTAAAGAAAGAGAGACGAGAGAGAAAAGAAAGAGAGACGAGAGAGAAAAGAAAGAGACCAGAGAGAAAGGAAAGAGAGAGAAAGAGATGGAATTAGAGCGTGACAAAAGAGAAAGAATAGGATGGAATGAGAGAGACAAGAGGGAATGACAGAGCATGAAAATACAAGTCAATGATAACCTACAAGTATGAAACGAGCCCCACATATCACCTGAATTGGCCTGTTTTTTTTTTTCTGCAAAAATAGTGTTTCCTACTGAATGTTCTAGGGAATCCCTTTTTTGAGGGAGAAACGGGAAATATTTAGGTAAATAAGGAAGATTTTGTCTGAAAAAGACTGATTTCAAGGTGAAAATGGTTGTTTTTGAGGGAAAAACGGAAAATTTAGATGGAAAAAGGGAAATTTCTAGAAAAAAGGGAAATTTCAATAATGGCTTTTCGATCCTCACATATTCACACTGCAGCCTGTTCACCCGAACCTACACTATCTATATACTCTTGCCTTCATTATATTTTAATAAACAAGAAATCATGCATAATTTCTTCTGATATGTGTACCAGAGAATTTCATGATTTTCATGTCGTTTATATTCTACTCATAGCAAAATTATAGCATAAGAAAGCTGAAAAACTATATAGCATACGCATAAATTGTTTGCTTCCTGTTAGTAACCAAGATTACTTTTCACTTTAATTTGGTAGTTTGCGCAATTCCATTACCAAGTAATTGGTGACCAAGTGATTCAAATTTCATTACCCTCAAGAGGATTCGTCGTATTTAATCATAATTACTGTGCAAAATAATACGAAATAAAATTATGACTGATAAGAGAATTGGAATTTTCATTCTGCATGAAATTATCCTCCCTCCCCCCTTTTTTTGGAAAAAAATACTAGTTTAATTTACGAATAGCTGGACTTTCACAAAACGGTGAATTATAATATTTCGTTTAATTTGGAAGCTTTATTCAAAATCAGGAGGGTTTCATGTGATTCATTGTTTTCATCAGACACGTAGATTGACTAGTACTAAAGCAATTCACTGCTCCTTAACATATTTGTTTATTGAAAAAAAGTTTACTGGCCGCCACTAAATACTCAGTTGGCAGCAATAGCATTCATGTTACAGTAAAACATTTTGCTGCTGTTGCAAAACTACCTCCGTTATATCCTGCGCATGCGCTCTGGCATATTCCAAGTGGCCTTCTTCTGTCAGCCCACGACGCCATATTTGTCTGTGTTCGGTCCTTTGCATCAGCGTACGAGCTAATTCATGAGGGACTTTATTAAGTTATTGTGGATGTATTATATAATTCCTTTATTCCAAGTAAGTAAACGTTGCACCTAAGTGATTCCAGAAATTTAACTCTCCATGAGATGAAGTATGTGAGCCTTGTCGTGTGTGCGATTTATTGTATTAGAGCTAAATACATGCTGAATACAGCGGTTTAGTGTCGAGCAAGGTAGAGTATTGGTAAAGCACTGAGCTCGCAGTCTAGAATTCCAAGGCTTGAATCTCACTCGTAGCGAATTAGAATTTAGTGTTTTACTGTTGTTAGTCCACACCGACCTACAAAAGCCAACACCCTTGTTAACCTCACTAACCAGTATTGCTGTTATCATCGTGTCATTTTGGCTGCGGCTAACAAACACATTATTGCCTACAAAAATATTGAATTTATTGGTGACCACCAACGTCATTTTGTAGTTTACACACCACAAAATCTTTTGTCATGTCTATATTGACGAAAGAATTTTGTGGTTAGCAACAAAAATTTTTTGGTCGCCACAAAACTCCTTTTCCAGTGTACAGGTGGTTATACTAGTCGTAATTTCACACACACACACACACACACACATACACACACATATATATATATATATATATATATATATATATATATATATATATATATATATATATATATAATGTCATGAAGCTTACTATGAAGTTGGTACAAACCATCCTTAAATTTTCGCAATTATTAGGGAATTTTTTATTTTAGCTTTTATAAATCTGGTATTGAATATGTTTTATAATTATAATTGGATATAACTATATATTAACTAATTGAATACTTAAGTAAAACAACTAAAATATATGAAATACATTTTAAAAATCCGACAATTTCAAGATTCATAATTTTTTTTTTTTCAAATTTAATAATATTTTTTAAAATTAAAAGTCAACTGGAACAGGATTATACCTATTCGATTCCTTCGTACTGTGCGTATAAAATACACAATTAGTAAAAAAATATATACTAAACAATAACAGAAATAAAAATATCTTCTTTAAATTTTTTTTAGATATAATTTAAAATATATGTATAGCTTTATGCTTTACGCATAATAACAGTGATTATTAAATAAGAATTTTTTAGGCATTTCTGCAGATATTTCGAAAGCCTATAAAAGAAATTTAGCCACCGACTCACAGAAATAGCAGACTGCTTTCTGAAAATTCACTGGAAGAATTGCCCGAACTATTCTGTGTCGACAGCAAATATGACAGCTGCAAAGGTATTCGCGAGTTTTATAACAATTTTTGACGCTGATCCCGGCATATTGTGACTATTTTTTTTCATCACTCTTTAATGCCATAATCCAATTTGTTCGTGGTATTTGGTATTCGGACGTTAACACAACACAGCATCGGCAAAGAAACGAATGAATAAACGAGCTTTCAAAATGCGTTGAAATGTGAACATGAGTTTGATAAACACGGGAATGTTTATGTGTATATTGAAATCATGTTGGTTCAAATGTTTTACACCAAAAACACATGCACTGAATTTTAAGGAATTTGTAATTACGGAATTCGGAAATTATTGCAAATTTAGTTCTGGGGTCTGAAATTAGAATTTCTGTAAATCCCAAACATTTGACTTGCATAAAGTATTTTCTGTTAGAACAGACGCGCTTGTCAATCCACGCGTAGTTGCCGTCATACCGAATTTTGTCGCTTACGCCGTATTCAGACATCAAAATTGTGTTGCCATTCACATCACATTATATTAGCTTCTGCTATTCGAAGATCTGCTTGTACCATAAAAGTTGCTACCTTGAAAATGTTCGAGAGAAGTTGTAGAAATCAGGGAGGAAAACGTGTACGGCTACTGGAAACAAGTTTTGAGACTATTTCGCACCTTGAGTGCAAGACTATCGTATCTCAACATTTCCTATACACGTCATATGCGAATAACTGATATACGTCTGTCTAACAAGTTGCTAATTTATTCATGCAAGCTTTTGTGGAAATATGAAAAGTTAGTATTTACATAATAAATATAATTTTCCGAAGTGGAACAACCGTGTATATGCCGTACTTCCAGTGAAAGTAAATATAAGGTTGCGGCATTATTTGACTAACTTTTATTTTTTAAAGTTACGATAGCCTTGCATTAAGTATGCGATTGGCTAAACAGAATTTTTAGGCAACAACGCACATATTTATACGGTCCTCTTTTTCCGTCATGTCTTCATTCGGGCGTCGCATTCCATACACGACCAAGCAACCGTACGGGTTGCTTCTCCCGCTTGGCTACAAGTAAAGGCTGTTCACGATAAAGTGAACACTTTTGAAATCAAACTTAGAAAAAAGTCACTGCCCCTACCTGCATATATTTTAACGAGCGCTCTGAGTGACATGCGCCCACTAAAGTTGGTAACGATGTATGGGAAAGTAGTTCCATATCTTAACGTCGAGTAAAGTGTTAGAATAAGCATTGGTGATAATTTAAATTATTTCTTTAGCTTCCTGTTTTTTTTTTTTTTAACTCATCGAAGTGTAAAAATTAACAGATTTGTAACACATTTACTTCTCTAATAATACTATAGTTTCGCCTGACCGACGCATGAATAAAGTGATGAGGCCCATGGCAATGTTAAATTTACGTAAGGCGGAGGAATAGAAAACGTGCGTACAAGTATATCTTAAGCAGGGCTTTCCAAAGTGCTCATTTTACTGTGAACAGCTTATAGCACGCATGCCCGCGCGGAATTTCTGTCGTCTCCTCCGGCCAGAAGGCACCGACCTGCGCGGCTGCTCGCAAAAACACAGGCCGGCCTCCTGCCCGACTCCAAATTGCTGTTTCAAAGTAGAAAATTAAATTACCCGCTCTCTGGTCGCGCTATTTGATTAGCGCGTCTGTGAGAGGCAAGAAGTGGTGGCGCGGTGTAGGTGGACGGGGTGGTTGTTTGAGGGGGTGAAGAGGGAGAGAGTTGACGCATGAAGGGAAGGACCCAGGAGGGATGCGAACCTCGCAGCAAGCCGAGCCTCACATCTCGCGCACAAACAGACCCAGGAAAAGGGGGGGGGGGGGGGGGCAAGTCACAAGTGAAATGGAAGAATTCGTGTGACGGGGTGTTTGATCAACTACTAATGCTGCCCAGAATTCTACTTTCAGCCATAGCATTTAAATTAAGCTGTGCAGCAAATGGGAATTAAAAATAACCATTACAAAGTATGATTTTATGTCTGAACTACCTTTTGCCCGCGACTTTGTCCGCGTAGAATTTATGTTTTCGTTACAAAATTATTTTTTACTGTAAATTTTTACTTTGAAATGGTATGAATATTGTAAAGTAGAAAGTTTAATGAAATGCAAGTACAGCAATAAGAGAATTGTTGAGGGTGTAAATATTTTCTCCATACAAACATTAAACCCCCCTTTTCACTCCTTTAGGGGTTCAATTGTGAAAAATCCCTCCTTGGTGGTTGTCTACTTTACAAAATGAAAGTTTCCTCAACATTTCATGTTCCTAGGACCAAAGGTTAAGGCTGGGAGGTGATACTATATGTCAGTCAACTCCTTTACAGTTGACAGTCATCCTTGTCGACTGAGATTGTAAAATATCAAACTATTATTGTAAAATTTATTTGGGAACGAAATTGATGTTTTCTACTTTAGAATCACTTGAAGACAAAGTGCTGGAACTTAAATAAATAAAAGTACCGTAAATAAACCCGCAGCTCTGAGCAGACAAATACGAGAGAAAACGGAGCAAACATATTAGTGGTCATAAGTGCAATATCATTAGCTTCATAGGTGTATCATAAGATACTTCCCTAAGCGTTAAGACTTTTTTCAGTATTCATATTATACATAACTAGAAAGAATTCCTCTTTGCAGGCTTTGAAACGAACATTACAAATTTGGTACTAGTAAGAGCAGTCAAATAGCAGACTTTAAAAATCTGTTCCGTGAAAAATGTTTGCGAATTATGGCAACGGAATTCGGATAGAGCATAGATAAATCAAACAGTGAACTCTTTCCTAGATCAGCAAATGAAAAGTCATGCTCCCTAGACTACGATGTGGGTAAGTTCCAATTTGAGTGAAAGTATGTTTAGCCAAATAGACGTTCAATATTGCAATTACATGGCGTTAGAGTAAGAGTATAAGTTTTCTTTCAAATTGTGTTCCTCAACTATTTTATTTATAAAATCTATGTAACAATACGAGATTTAAAACATCTCGCCTGAGTGTTATTGGGAATCTTAATATTACTTGGTGAATTATTTGATTACATTAATGATGTTACATTTGCTGTCGCTGTCATTGTCATTAATTGCACTAAAGTCGTATGGAAGACTTAACGTGACTATTATTATATAAGTGTAACATCATCTGGCAGAGATTTTAAAATTTGTGGTTGCAATAACGATAACCAACGTAAGTATCGAAATTTTCCTAACGAACTAATAAAAATCTTCCTGCTTTAAATTCCAACTTCCTGGGTGAAATTTTCTTGCCCTACAGCTGCTCATTATCTTCCGTTCCTACCTTTCTTCTTTATTTAAATATTGCTGAAGTCTTGGTAAGTTCAGTAAAATGAGCATGAAATAGCAGTTTTAAACTTGAGTTCTTCATAAAATGTAAGAAATGAATACAAATCCAAGACGACAAATTACATGTCACTTTTATGAAATATCGTGTCTGAACATCTTGTGTCTTAAAAAAAATCAAAAGCAAGAGGAAATATCGCAATAATAAATATGATAAAGCTAATCATTTACATTAGAAGGATAATTGCATAAAATTTGAATAAGAAAAATATTAACTATGGGAAGTTGTTGGTTTTTTTTTCTTTCTTTCCAGAATGAGGGAAATCGACCAACAATAAAAAATTTTATATCACACAAAATATTTTATACCTGATATGAGATTATCGTATCTTTTAGACTGATTGTTTGGTAATGTCAAACTCATTCTTCCTGCGTTTAACAATCTTCGTTTTTATTGTTTCGGTATATCGTTCGAGGTCCTGATTTTTATAGCACTTTTAGTAGTTAGCCTGCACACTACTTTTATGCATTTTTGAGAAGTTTAGCTTAACATTTGCGGCTATATTGGGAGCAGTACTGAGATAAATCTACTTCTTCTATCATCGTTTTATTAATTATACACGACTTACGAAATTATCATACTATAGGCATTGCCATGAACGGACGCAAACAAGTTATTTAAAGAGTATTTTATAAACGTCTGGACCTTAGAGTAATAAAAACGAATGCAAGCTTGATGGGCGGGCGCAGTTATGCCTTATAATTTAGCATTATGAAGATATACCGTGATTAAAGAGGAACCATAAAACGCGGATAAGATGGGGCCGACTTTATTACCACAAGAAATATTACAATGAATCACACTAACTTGATGTAGTACGATACGCTCGGTATAGCGATTATTTATTAACGCAGCGTGATGTAAAGTTTACATACAATGTACGTAGTTATAAGTATTATATATTATAATGAATATTATACATATTTATATATTATAATTATATGAAGATATCCTGTAAATAAACCAAACAGTTTGCAAAGAGCAAATTTAAGTACATTCCGCTAAAATACTTAAACGTGAAACTGCAGTGAGTCGTTTAACGTTTAATGCTTGGGTTGGCATGTGTATAATTTATTTTAATGGGCATGTGAAAACCACACGGTATGAATAGGTCGCCAAGGAAACGTTTGGATAGTAGAGATTTTCGTACAAGGAATATATGGTAAATGTGGTAAACAATACAACCTATCGTGTTAGTATAAATAAGCTGGACCCATAGCGCCAATATCTAAACTGTTGTATGTAGTGTACCCACATAGACACAGACACAGACACACACACACACACACACATATATATATATACATATATATGGAAACTTTGATTACCAACGGTGTCCAGAAACCCATAGTAAAACACAGATTTTCAGAGAACAGAGAGCAAGTTAACTTGTCTTAATTTTGTTACCGACTGTAAAATAAATGAAGTTATTGAATTGCAACATGAATACCAATAGTAGACCTACAGATTCTTTGTCAGTTTTAATGTAAAAACTGTATATCACTAACAAAGAGAATTGGAGTAAATTTCGGTGTTAAATTAATTTGTATATGTGCCTGGTTTAGTCAATAGCTGTGTTAGATGACTGCGGTCGCCTGGAATTTTCATTGCAGTCTCTAGATAGTCGCTAGGGCGTATTTTAGTGATCTTGCTCTATCATTATTCTTTAATGGTCATTTACTGAATTTTGTTACTAATAACACATTCTCATTCTTCTAATAAAATGAACTTTTCAGAAAAAGTTCCAGTAATGAATTCTAGACATTAATGTTAGATTTTGCTGCTGCTAGGCCGTGTAAGATACTTGTTCGGAAACAGTCATTTGAGATCCCCTGAAAGTTAAAAAGTTGATAAAAAAAACTAAAATAATGAAAACAAATTTTGCTGGTTATTGCTGCACATAGATGAAATAACATTAACCTAAATGTTTCTAACACTGACGATTACCTTTACTCTGGCATCAAAAATTACGTAACCACGAATATCACAAAAATAAAATTCTTAAAACGCTTGATGTTGATTACTTTACTTGGTTTACTGTTTGAGTGACCTTACGGCACTATTTCAACCGACTGAAATGCATTTTGAATTTTGGTGATATTAGAGCTGTTTAATTATGCATTAAACTTGACCATCACTGCAAATTTTACGGTGACCCCGGCATTCAAACCTCGAAAATGTTGAGAAAAAAATGCAATATTCTGAAATAAAGATGTCTAAATAATAAAGATCTTACTTTCGTTTTCTCTACTGTCAGTACGTACATCAAAACAGCTAGGAAGAGAAGAAATTTAAAAATAACTTTCTCAGCTTTGGCATTTTACTTGAGTTTCAATTACTGTGAATGTCTTGAATTGGCATTAAACTTCAAATTAATCTTGATCGCTGTATCTAAAATCAGAAATCGAAATAACTTACAAATTTGAGAGAAAATTAGTCAAATGTGTTAGAACATAGTGTAATCAATAATTTAATTTAAACTTCATGACTGAGGTACTTCCGTACTTCATCGGTGACAGCAGCTGTATATCATTTAGAACTTCCGTAATGTCAGTACTGTGTAACAATCCAAGCCACCCACGAGTATTTAAAAAAACAGCAACACATTTAATGATTACTCTTATTCCGTATACAAAATTTGAAATAAATACAACCCTCCAACTATCAAACAGCGAGTCTTCGTAGTTTAGTGGGTTGCATTGTTACCTCTTCTGTGGGAGGATGTTGATTTAATCTTCTGCACAGACCTTTGTATACTTCAAGTGATTGGCGGCAAACCGTAACAGAATCATACTGCTTAGCGGCTTCAGGTGCTACTCCTCGATCGAGACAAGTGTAGGCCTACATCCGGGCAGTAAAAATAATAATGTCACACTGTACCCTCCCTTACGTCTTTCTCGCTGTGGTGTAGTGGTTAGACTACTCTCCTCACACCTAGGCTAACCGGGTTCGATTTCCGGTGCGGTTGCATGTGGGCATAGTGCTGGACGATGCCACTGGTCGGCGGGTTTTCTCCGGGATCTCCCGTTTCCTCGGCCCTTTCATTCTGGCGCTGCTCCAGACTCACCTCGCTGCCCAAATCTCTTCACTCGCTCACTTACTTTTTCTCGGCCTCTGCTCCATGTTGGTAAGGATGAAAGAGCAAGGATGCAGGTAGTCAGAACTGCCACGACTATTATTCGTGCCATAGAGTTTAGTTAGATGCAGATTCCCGGAGTGCTCGACTCGTTTCTGCACGCGCGTTCCTTACATTCATGCAGACAAATGTACACGCACCCCCGTAAACAGTTGAGATCTATAGATTTCCCCTGCTTGGAGTTCATTGTGCCCTCTCAACTGCTACACTAGTACTCACGTCTGCCCTTCACATTTCCGCCGAGGAGCACAGTGTTCACATCACTACATAAAAGTCTAGGTTTCCGACCCGCCTATGCACTGCCAGCTCATCGTCAATAAGCAAACAGCGATTAGTTAATAATATTGGCAGTTAAACTTAGTCACAGAGCAGATCAATAACTCTGGAGCAAAGGAAATTGTATACGATACTTTCTTTAATAAGTATCAAAGGAATACACAGATATTTGTCGTTGCCGTGACGAAACGTCGTCCTAGTTTTAGGAGTGAAAAATATTCTCTGGTTTAGGTCTGTGGAAAGGTCTCACAGTACGCATATTCCAGAATCATAAAATAAAAAAAAATACACATTGAACTAATTTATGTATTTTTATGGGGTTATATTTATTGACGAGATATCTCAATACTTGTAACTATTATATACAGTAGTAGTTAATGAAGTCTATAATTTTCGATTTTAAAATGGGCTAATAAAACAAATTTGAATGACATTAACAAGAACAAAAAATATTTCAAAATAACTGTCTTATAACCAACAAAATAAAGTCATCTGCAATTATATAGCACTAAAATTTTAATAACGTAAGTAAAAATTACATTTTTAACATAAGCTTTTTGTTCTGGAAACTCACCCACAGCGAGACCTCTACGTAATCCTTGAAATATTCTGTCTCTTCAGATTTATGTATTCTTAACTCACAGGTCACTCCCACATATATTTCTGCATGCTTGCTTTAATAAATATAATTCGGGAATTCGTGTTCCAGTAAACAATTTTTGGAACACCCACGCAGTATAATCACTGTTTGTGATATACAAAGGAAATTTATCTCAATAAAAGAAATGCAAATAAACAATGTAGTGTACAATATATTCCACAACTAATTTACTATTTTTATAATGACGTCCACTCATCTCTTTGTCAGTCAAATGCTAAAGTTAGACGCGAGTTATGAACAGGAATGCACACAGACGTACCTGAAATCTCTGACTGGTTGTTCACGTGATTGGCGGATGGATGGTGCGCAAGCAGATGTAAAGGAACTTGTT
This sequence comes from Dryococelus australis, assembly GCA_029891345.1. NCBI lineage: Eukaryota > Metazoa > Arthropoda > Insecta > Phasmatodea > Phasmatidae > Dryococelus > Dryococelus australis. The sequence continues at coordinate 257,192,611 of CM056993.1, read as the reverse complement.
CCTGCAGAGTCCGAGTGTGTTTCATTAGTGAGCTTGCTACAGCCACACTTGTTGATCCCACCTGCTTCCTACATCTGTGCCCTGTGATCTCGTCCCTGAGGGCTGCACAGTATCGCGAGTTGGTACAACATGCGCAACGTGAATGAAAAATAATCCTCGAGCTTCGTCTAGAAATCTCACACATTTCGGCTCAACGAACCAAAATACTACTTTAGACTGCTCACGGATAATGAAGTACTAATGTGGTCAACCTTTGAAAAATGTTAGTGCCTATTACTGCATCTATTTTAACGGGCACTCTGAATGGCATATGCCCAGTTGAGTTGGTAAAGATAGACGGAAAGTAATGCGATGTTTTAAAGTTGAGTTATAAGTGTTAGGTAAACATTAGTGAATAGACAAACGGTTTCATTGGCTTTTTGCCTTTTTATGCATGTTTGTAAAACTATTTACTTTTCTAATAATTTCCCAGTTTCACTCCACCAGCGGATCAATAAAGTGATCAGACCCACGGAAATGTTAATTATGCATTTGGTGGAAGAATACAAAAACTGCATACATACAGTGCTTCCAAAATTGCTCAGTTTAGAGCGGAATGCCCATATAGACTGTTTATGGTAAAATGAACACTTTTTAAAGCCCTGCTTAAGATTTACTTGTATACTCGTTGCGTGTTATTCTGCCTTATGTAAAATTAACATTGCCATGAGCCTCATCACTTTATTCATGCGTCGGTCAAGTGGAAATGTGGAATTATTAGAAAAGTAAATATTGTACAAATCTGCTAATTTGTACACTTCGATGCATTAAAAAATACTGAAAGCGAGGGAAATAATTTAAGTTATCACAAATGTTTACCTAACCCTATTTTTTCGACGTTAATATATGTAAATAATTTTCCCTTCATTGTTACCGGATATCCAAACTGGTCCCTTCACGAACGGAAAGAAAAATTCTGTGCTTAATGCTCACCAGCGTTACAAAAGTGGCTCTAGAAACGATACCTGATCCCAGCCCATATGCTTAAACGATTCGTTGTACATAGTATACAAAACATTCGTGAGAACTAATATCTACTTTATTATTTTTTCCGAAAGCGTATTGTATAATAAGATCTATTTTTATTGAGACACAGGATAAAACCAATTCCACGTTTAAAAAAATACATATCTATTATTTCTCTGTTTTCTTATGAAAATAACACACTTTATAAAGTTCCAGAGTACAAATCTAGTTGAAGGAAATAGATGAGTCTGGCGCAACGGATTCCGGAGTAGGAGCGCAGAAGCCGGGGGGCCGCCATTTTATGACGTCACCCGACCACCATATTGGATTCACGTGACCTTGAGCTAGACCCTTGTCCTTGGACCCGGTGATCTTTGGCCACAAAACCCACAAAAAAATAAAATTACAAAAAAATCCAAAAAAAATCAGAAAATTCTAAAAAATGATTATTTAAAAATTATTTTTAAAATATTTTTTTATGAGCATCAGAAATTTTTCATTTTTTCCTGGAGCGGTTGACCGGGATTAGCTACTCATTGGCTGGAATGATAAGCCCCTTTAAGATTCTCCAGTCAATCAAGCCTAACACACACACACACACACACACACTCTCTCTCTCTCTCTCTCTCTCTCTCTCTCTCTCTCTCTCTTCCATCAGCATCCATAACGATCGGATGTAGGCTAGGATCTTCGTCTGAAAGTGGGCTGAGTTTAGGACTTTTAATTAGATTCTAGCAATAAGCGAGAGCCGAGTTTTGCCCATTTTTACTAGCTTTTGTGGTATAGGAGGTAGAAGTATCTTCGCTGCGTTAACGTGTACGAAAGCAACGGTTCCACGTTTAAGCACCCTGTCCTACAATCTAGTTTCCTACGAGAGCAGCCTGCCTGTTTGCAAAATAAAAATGATCTTCGTATCGAGAGCAAAAAACATCAAACCAAGTAAGCTTATTTATAAGTATGGTCTACAGGTGGTACTTGAAAGCGTCGGCCAATTGTTCTAGAAGTTTTCGCACCGACGCCAGCTTGTAAATTTTCAAATACATTGCGTCCCAGCTTATTTTGCTCACGGTAAATTAGGGAATATTTCTGCGATCTCACTGAGCTAGGCACAGAAAATAACTTCGACATTAATTTTGCAACTTTATATTTTTGATTTTTCAGAAGCAGTAACATTTTGAACACGTAATAATTTTGTTATTGAAAACGGGAAGATAATGAGTACGTGAGTATTGTGACCAGTTCAGCTGGGCACGGCCACTTTCAGCTGCAGTAGGATTTTTCTTGTGCTGTCACTTAGCTTTGTCTCATTGCCATCAGGTTCTTAAAGTACTTGTTTCAGGAAATATTATAGCGAAATAATTTGATCAGAAGCTGAATTAAAATACTAATACCAAGCTAACTATAGCCGTTATCGACTGCTTTCATGTAGAGTTGCATTCCCCGGGTGTTCCATTTTCTATTGAATTCGTGCTAATTATTTTTGAATATTTAATACTGATTCCGATTGGTCATGTACGCAAATGGCGTACGTAAGAGTTAGTCTGCCGAACGAAGCGTGAGATACGGTACGTGATTATTCTATTCTGCCTAGGCGTGGGCCGGGCAAATAACTCCTACCTGAGTCCATCACACGCAGACATATATTTATTTGCAATTGAATGTTTATTTTAATCATTTTGCTACATCTCAAACTACATGTGTATATTGGTTGTGGTCAACAATAATAGATATCATTTGAGTAAATAATCTAGTGCAGGTCAACACCGTATCACACTCTCACTCATACGTAAATACGTAATCGACTACAACACAGTTATCCTACACAGTATAAAAAAATTGTGTTATGTGTATATGTGGAAGAGCTGCAGCAATCAGTGTTTACCATACTGCACTGACACGCAGTCATATCCAACACTAATCTGATACAGAGAGTTAACATAAAAATAAATTGTGTCCATCCCAACGTAGTGGCATTGTGTGCATATCTGCAGTATACATTTACAGTTAAACATTATACCTCACACAACACACTAGATGCATTTAAATAGCATTATGAATCTAGGAAAATAGTTTTAATTGAAACATTTACCTTTTACCTAATACACATTAACGCATATTTCCGCTGGACAAATTTTACTTTCAATTCCAAGTTATGATTTTGAGCTTTTATTGAAATCTCCGTTGCGTTTGTATCCGATTTGTCATTGGTTTCGACGTCTTCTTTAAACACATAATTTCGCTCATCACACGTCTATAGTAGACACAACGGTTGTCTCAATACGTCTGATAAATCAACAAACGAGAACGTCGACAGGCAACAGTGTCGCCAGATTTGTCTGAGACGTCAGCTTTCCGCATCTACAGTTGCTATCATTTTCACGTCGAAAAAAAATTCCCTTCAGATCCCTAAATTGTATATGTAAGTAAATCTGTAAATTTATGATAACCGGAAAGAGAAAATTTCGGTGACTGTACGAAGGTGTAAAATAACCCTTAAGTATTTGTGGTTAAGAAACATGTTTTATGTCCACTAGAAAACAATCTCGTCTTGATCACAAAAACATATCGTACAGGTCGAATTTTAACGAAATTTTATTTTCAGAGAAACCTGTTGTTGAGCGATCGGGTGAACATCGATTCTGAATCACTCACATGTGACGAAGCTGAAGATAGAGGCCTCGCCTTCAACTTTGAGGTGTGTTTTTTATAGGTGGAGAATTTATTTTCCCATCTGTCGACCGAACCTCGAACCTTCATGACGTGGCTCGCGACATAGGGGCGAACCCTGCCTATTCGATACAACACAGGTGTCAGGTGCGGCGACGGAGTCAATGTTTTCGCGGATTTTTTCTGTAAATAATATAGTTTTATTTTTATGTAGTTATCTGCTTGTTGCAAATTAAAATTATATGTTTCTTATTGTTATGTACATATCTGCATGTTTTCTTCCGGAGCGAAATAGTATATGGGATTTTTCAGAGTGCTCCCACATATTTACATTTAAAATGTATGGCAGAATGTCTTGTATGTACAGAATCCGAGCTCTTTGCTGTAAGAGGAATTAATTTTATATACGAAAATGGCAGATGTTCTGAAATCAACGATTTGAAAGGGGTCTCTCGTCATACAACGAAGCTGAATTGTGAATACGTAGGCCTGCTGTTGACCTCAACGAACATAGAGCTGCTACCTGCATAAACAAAACTTCATTGTACAACACAACCTACTTCAGGCCCTGCGAGCCTAAACCTAATGTTAATGGTACTTTTCCTGAAGCGACCTGCATTCAGGTGTCTCCTTAAATAATACGATTAATCGAATATGTAAAATTACATCGAAAAGTATTTTCCTGTCTCCACTTGACGTTTTCTCTTCTTGCTATCAGTTCGTCCAGTAAATATAGTAGAGGAAATTCGATTGGTAGCCCACATTAGCTTTATGGTGACATTTTATTCATCTGTACATATTAATATTCAGCTGCAACAAAACAGAATAATTTTGTATTTTACACCAAATTATTAAAAAAATATGATGTGTAAAAATTTTTGTTCGAAGGAAATGTCATCACACACAATCCGTACGAGCTGAACAATGTTCGGGACAATTATAATATAGTTTTTTTTTTTAAGATCCGACCTCTTAATGCACCAACACCTTCGAAAGTCCCAACACACATGTTTTCTCACTGTTTTATGCATATTATCATAAATGAAATTTTTAATTTATAAACATAATACAGGTAAAACTTCATTTTTAGGAAATATATTATATGTTTATGCTAACAGAGTATAAAATGCTCGTGATACACGACATATTTAGGTAGTAACTATTTTTTTTTTAAATTAGAAGTTTGATTCAAAAAGTGTGAAGAAACTGTGAATGGATTATACATGCTGTGACAGGTACCCTATTTTTTGCTGGTTGCCCGTTGGCGAGTATGTTACTAGGCGCTGATTGGTGAATAATGTTCCAACATTTTTCTGGCCAATGACGGCACTAAAGGCGGTTTCACTTTTGTATTCATAAGTACACTGTGATAATGCGGTCATTACCTTACAATGCTGATAGTGGTGATGCTTGCGGTATGTATGTTGTATATTGATGGAGATTGCAGAGGATTACTGTGGATTGTGCAGGAGGAGGATTATAAAAATGTTGCAGAAGATTGAATTAAATATTGCTGAGCAGTAGGATTATTGAGGAGGAGGATAAGGAGGATTACAAAGGATTGATGGAAAAACTGATCCTGGCAGACTACTCCTGCAGGAGATGTCTCAATGCCTACATGCTATTGGCAATCTGCAATCACGTGCCAACTCGGCGATTGGGTGGTCGATGTCCGCATGGGATATCGGTGACGAAGTGCTTTAATCTGTTTGCACCCACCGGCCGTTTAAACAGACATTTTAAACAATGTAAAAGTTATGTATCATCTACCGATGTTGAACACGCAAGTCATCCTCCCTCTGTGCAGTTTACAGCGAAAACTGGCTCTAGTGCAGTTTTGACTGGTGAATCAGATGCTACACCTATCAATTCGTCATCGCAACCTACGAAAGTAACCTGTGAGACGAATCTGAATGAAAATGGATCTTTCCTCAAGCAATATGCATTCAGGGGTCTTCTAAAAGATTATGTTGCTCCGAACATGACAGCTTCGACGAAAGGTGTTTGTTCATTTCTGGCATATATGAGACAAAATTTAATAAACCAACTTACAGAGGTGACAAAATACGGTGGTGTGAAATATATTATATTGATGGAATGCAGTTTTAGTAAACCAGAGCCATACAATAATGAGCACGCAAGAAGGCATTCAATACCCGGAATGTACCTATCTGTATATGTCTTCGAAGAGCGTGTTGAAAATCGCTCAAAGCAGGTATGCCGCAGGGAAGAATAAATGGTAATGGAAAGCTCTGGCTGGATACTCTATTCAGTAGATCATCTGAAGCTGAGAACGAGTGGATACTGTCCACTCACCACGTAGGTAATATAGTGATATCTTCATCTTTTGTATGGATTACGAACACATAAAGATACTCACGTTTCATGTATCACAAAGTGTAATATGCAAGGAGCCTAGGTAAGTGAGAATCCTATAAATCGATAATGGTTACGTCTCTAAGGGACCTAGAGTGATGAGAACTTTATACCTGGGTTGCTTTTCTACCGCAACGATACTTATTGTAAACATCTAAGGTCATGCAAAGTTATTCTGCAGACCTCACCGATGCCTCGGAGCCGGATCTGATACAGACAGTTCTTGCAACCTCTGTCAACGGAATGATGGACGGAATTATATAATATGGCTCCTCTATAAAAATCTGCTGCGACCAATATGAACGACGAACTTGGCGCCTCATCACCAGGAGCAACATCTCTTTCCACGAAGACATCTTCATCCAAGGTTCCTGCTCCTTCTGACAACGACAGCCGAATCATCTGGGATCGCTTTTGCTGTAAGGACTTTGCCTTCAAACTTACTGCACGATAACACGAAGTTATAAGTGCCAGAATGCATGTTTCAGGAGTATCGTCCGCATGGATTTGTTTAACGAAGAATTGAGTTTGTATAAGGATACACACTTTACATGAATGAACATGAATATTCTTTTAGTATTTTTTGTAGTACTATATTAAAAAAATTAAAAACCCAAAAATGTAATATTATTTTTCTTTATAACCCTATATCGTAACCAATTTGTTATAACCTACTTTCGTTTAAAACGCCACTATGAAGAGAATATTGGTTCATCACTGTTTATATAAATGGTCGTAGGGTTTTCCTGGAGCTATAAATGATGCTTGCAAACTGTATTTCACGAGCCTGCCTCCTAAGAGTTCGCAAATTACAGTTGCATTCGGTATGTCTAAAAATATTTGCTTGCTTATAAGTCGACTTGCGAAAATGTGGGCGTACTATGTTTTAAGATACAGACCCAAATTAAATAAAAATTACAAACACTATGGTACATCGCTTACCTTTAAATATACTAAAATGCAAATAATAATTTGGTATGAATTTTCGTAAACAAAATATCATATTCGGAACACATATTGAGGTTATCGCGATTGAGGGTATGCACTAAACCTATAATACACACAGGCAAAATTAAATATTGGTATGATGAAATGTGCTGGTGTCGATTTTTATGACCGGTTTGGAGGGGTATTATCCTTGATTTTTTGAATTTGATGGCCAGGGAGATGAGGGCGATGAGAGTTAGTGAGGTGGAGAAGGGGTAGGTTGTTGAGGGTGGAGGGTCGAGGAGGAGGGGGTGAGGGGCGATTAGGGCGGTGTGCGATGGTGAGGGGTGAAGGTGTTTTGGGGGTGGGTGTGTAAAGGGGGAGGGGATTTAAATGGGGGTGCTGGTAAATGGTGAGGGGGACGGGATGAAAAATGGGGAAGGGAAGGGAGTGATTGTTGGTGAGGATGAGGAGGAAGGGGAGTGGAGTGTGAGGGAGTGAGGGTATGGTAAGTAAGGTGATGGAAATGAGGCGCGGTTGTGTGGTGAGATGTTGGTTTGGAGTATGGTGAGGGAATGGGTGGCGGTGTGTGCAAATTTTTATAAATATTTTTTGGTTACAGATTTTTGTGATGGATGAGGGGTGTTGGTAAGGTGGGTTATGGTACTAAGATTTGATTATTTGAAGGGGGTGGGGGCATACCTCTTAGATCCAATATGTTGGTCCTGACATTGGCTTACATAACCGATGTGACGTCACGATCATATGTGCCTTGAAAAGATGGTTGCGGTGATATATAATACTCAATACTTACGCCTTACAATTCTTTAATTATAAAAATATATTGAAATTAAAAAAATCTAAACTTATTTAATTTTATCGGTTTTCTCTGTATCCTTATAATGGCTGATGTTCGGGATACCTCAGCCACAATGAGAATTCAGTCACATTGAGGAGCAAGCACATTTTTTTTGACGATTTATTGGAAATTTAGAAGTGTTTGGTGGGAAGATAGAGAAATTTTGGCTACGAAACAGGCTTTTTCGAAAGTTGAACGCTCCATTTTGAGGGAAAAACTAGTGATTTTGTCGGTAAAAAAGGTGTCCCAGGTCGCTGGCCGCACCTTTCACGTCATCGCGACCAACTCCTACCTCCTATCTCAGATCCCATTGCCACAGTAGCTACATCACCTATCTAATAACAACTATCGTCACTAAGGGAGGTCTAACTCCACCTTATCTCTGACTGACTGAAAATCTACCTTGTAGGAAACCTTCCACTGAAAAGTGAACAGAAAAATTCCATACGAAAATTCATACCAGCGGCAATGCAAGCTTGCGTAGAATATTCCAAGGAAACTTCCATCGTAACACACCGTCTGCAACAAATAAATTCCTCCTTCATTTCATCGAGTGAAATCAGCTGTCCTCGAAACGACACCCGGAGACTAGAACTCATTTCACGATGAAAAACGTACGTAACAGCGTGTGCGTATGAAAATGAAAATAGCTACTCTTTATGTCCGAGCTCAAGGTCATCGTGTATTTCAGGGTTGTTTATGCACACGACGACAATGAACCGTGCCATAAATATATAATACCCACTTTCAATTCGATACGTATTCGTTATGCACACGTTTAACATCGTGAACCGAGCTTAAGGCCGAAGTATCCTCCTCTCCATCATGCTCCATAATGTAATTTACGGAGTCAATACTTAGAATCCAAGCTGGTCAAGGCATAGGAAATACCTTAACAGCTATTATGAAGTACAACTTATTTTTCTTACATGATCAGTGTCACATCTGTAGCCGGAATTTAAATATTACCTAATTATTTAATAATGTCAAATACTACATGGGAAAATACAGGTATAATTAAAAACGTATACAATAAAGAAATTATTGATTAGTCCACTATGTTATATCTAGCTTTGATTTATTTATGTCTTGTTATGTATTTTTATTACTAAGATTTGTAAGAAATGTACATGGATTGGATAATACCCCCATTAATGCTGCCACCTACCTGGAGCCTTTTCCCGCGTTTGAGGCCGAGAGACGCGGGAGCCATAAGGATGACACTGCCACGCGCGCCAAGTACGCCATCGCCACTAAACGCAAACCTCTCAACTGGCGTGCAGTGTCCTCGCACTGCCTGTACCTATGCGACGCATAGCAGGAACACTATTATTTTGTTGGTGGAAAGTCTGTACGAAATTTTAATGTAGGGCTCTCGTGTAGTTTTGTATGAATCTGATGCGTATATTCTGAGACACAGAGCTTTCAAAAAACGGTACTTAGCCATTATAGAGAACTCTGAAATAGTGTCTCTAACGGATTCACCATTTTGAAAGTACTCAACAGGTTTCGTCTGAAGTGTGTGTTACTATCGTAGATCAATGCCTTGGACACACGTGGGAAAAACGTATATTTCATACGCATTGTAACGCAGTTTAATAACCAGGTAGGCGTTCCCTTTAAGACCCCACGTCAACCCCCCCCCCCCCAAACGACGTATTCATTTTTTCATTTATTTCTTTCTAATTCGAATTTAGGTCGATTTGTTGCAAAAATGGACAGTAAAAGCTAAGCTAAATTCCTTACCCGTAATTATGGGTGTCAACTACTAACTCATTTTTATGCAACAATTAACTTCATACGAAATTGTTGTATTAATTTACCCCTCAACTATTAACAATCAGGTGCAAAAATGTACACAATTATGAAATGTAATGCTTCTATAATAAAACACTTTTAGCAAAGACCCTCACTCTTCATGTACGAAAACTTAAAGGAATAATTTCTGTGTAAGGGATTGCACGGCCTCTTAACAGGACTGCCTCGAGCGCCCATCTTGGCTGGTTGGCGCAAGCTCCGGCGAGTTCCGGCCGGAGTGCTTCGCCTGTAAACACGTGGTTCTCCCCTCAGCTCGCAGAAACTTCCCTCCAAACCGCTCTTACGGGTTCATCTCCTGTTGCCGAATCCAGCGAGAGTTACGCCTTGTCTCCAACCTACTTCACGTGCCTCCAACCTTCACCCCCTCCTCCAGAACGCTCTTCCCTAGCGCGGGTTAACCCTCCTCTCCTCCCCGTCGAGCTTCTTTGAACAGTCATCCCCAGGATGTTTGCTTTTAATTTGCTCACTTCGTCTTTCTCTCTAGGGGATGTCCCGGGCTGCAGTCGAGCAAGCCCTACTAAACGTCTTCGTGGAGCACAAACATGACCCCCCCCCCCCCCTCGACAATCTCCTTCTTCTTCGTACCTGCTGCTCGCGTACTGCTTTGATATTTTGATATAATCCACACATGTGTACTCCGGCTGCCATTTCCTCCCCACTGCGCCCTAGACACATGTAGACATTAGGCAGGATACGGCTTACCTCTCACATCACTTTGGACGTTCAGCTGAGATGCGCCTTGAAACGCCCGTGCGCCCATTTCACTGGCAAAGGCTCTTTTACACGATCTAATTTTTCTTCAAATTTCCTCCATTTTTTTTTTTCGCTTCGTTTCATGGAATGATGTATGACGTCATACTAAGGTCATTACCGCGGGCATATTTTATTTCATCTTCTTGACTGTCTCGTTTTTCCTCAAAATTATCGTTTTGAAGATGTTCTATGCACTTGAATACAAAATTTTCCATCGCCAAACACTGCCATTCTGACCATTTTAATGGAAGTAATCTCATGATAATAAAGTTGTGTAAACAGTTGTTTAAAAAACGCACATTTTAAAGAAAATAATGTACAATGATATTGTTAAAAAAACCATTATTTTTGTGTCGCGCATGAGTCGCATAAGTTCTAAAAAATTACATTTGGTATTTTGTAAACTGGTTTCATTAAATAGTTTGTGATAATTTTCATGTGGAGACTTGAAAGCTTATGGAATACAATTCATAGAAAGGCAAATGAAGTGTTATTTTAATAAATTAATCGAATTCAATAAATATTTGACTGTGTGAAACAGCCTTAGAAGTACATGGCCCGACATTTTTTTTCGCTTCCGAGGCACTGTGCGATAGGTGAGTATGGAGCGGCGCCGGAATGAAAGGAAGGGGGAAACGTGAGATCCCCGAGAAAACCCGCTGGGGATTGTACCCGGTTCGCCTTAGTGAGAGACGAGCAGGCTAACCGCTCAGCCACCGTGGCCCCTAGGAGGGAGGGGAGAGGCAGTTATCTCACTGACCAGTCCGTAACTGGCTACAGACGCGAGCGTGAATCTCACTGACTAGTTCGTGACTAGCTACAGATGCGAGAGTGCATCTCACTGACCACTCAGTCAGCGGCTGGCTACAGACACGAGTGTGAGTTTTATTTACCAGTCAGTGACTGGCTACAGACACTAGCATGAAGGAACGAGCTGGCGTAGCATCTGTCGGGATAATATGCGGCGGGAAAATACCTCGCATTTTGATAGATTTACCCTCAGATGTTAACACTCGCTGAGTTTTATAAACATAGAATATGTGTTATTACAAACGGTTTCTCGTGGTGGGCGTTAGTAACAACATATCCTCACGAAATTTTATTACAATATATTCAGTGATTAAGAAGTTAGAAGACTGACTGATGTTACATCGAAACAGACATTCTAGCGTTTTCATAAGCCTGCCTTTCCAAATGATGTCAGGCTGTTCACAGTAAACTAAGCACTTTCGAAAGCCCTGCTTAAGAAGTACTCATATGCACCGTGTGTATTTTTCCATACATAAAATTAACATTCCCATGATCTGATCACTTTATTCATGCGTCGGTGAAAAGAAACCGTGAATTTTTTTATAGAAGTAAACTGTTTAAAAATGTGTTAATTCTCACACTTTTGTACACTGAAACAGAAAGTATTTCAGTATTCACAAATATTGACCTCACACTTTTAATCAACGTTAAGACATTGAACTACCTTCTCTTCATCGTTACCAGCTTATCTAAGTTGATGCCAGCCAGTGTGCCTTTAAAATGTATGTGGGTAGTGGCGGTGACTTTTCTCATAGGCCTGTCTCAAAAGTGCTCACTCAATTTCTACAACCTATATAATTCCGAGGAATATTCATATATCATATGACGCGACCATATATGGACCGTCGGCGCTTAATCCAAAAGAGAGAAAAATACATGTAAGGGATATAGATTAATAGCAAGTGCATCCGGAAATATTGCGAATTTATCATGCGAGGCAAAAGAAACAATGCTCTCTGCGAACCTAAACCTTTCCCCTAAACCTTTCGCTCCACAGCTCGTGTTTGTGTGACGAGGTAAGAATCAGTTATGTGCTCATAGATAAGGATAGTAATAATAATACTGCTGAGAACAAGCAATTGAGTGCACAATTAGCATTTAGATGTATCTTAAGAATACACAGGAAGTCAAACAGATAGAAAGATTCATCTGATAAATTTTTGTTTAAACGCCCTTATTTGATTGTTTATCGCAGAGATTTGGTATAAGTGGATGAATCTTATTTGTGCAATTTTGTTCACTGACGTTGTTTAAACCATATAACTAAAGAATCGTCAAAGAATTTCGGCCGTATTATTTTTGTTGAAATTTTTTTTCATTTACATATGTGTGTATTCTGTTTTTTTCAGTTTGTGTGTATAATTGATGTGTACATGTGTTTACACCGTACTCCAAATGGAAACATTGGTTTGAATAGTTTTAGTACACAAGCGGAAAGGATATGTAGCTACGATCAAGTCCTTCTTCAACTATTTGTGTTTATTAAAGATGACAAGCATAACATTTAAATATGTATAAGAACCAAATTAACTGCGCGCTCAGAAACAAATACATGGTAATCGTTTACTTATAATATTTTCTTCAAACCTGCAACTGTTAAGTTATTTATATCTGAGATATGTATTTAATTTTAATTATAAGAAAGTTTTTTATGTGCTTCAAATATCACGTCTGCTGGATGACTAAGCAAACAAGTGGCTTTATGGTCAGTGAATTATGACACGCCTGCTTTGGATTGGTACACGAATACGATCTTTGTCAAGTCCGCCTATTAAAATGTTTTAGAATTTTCATATTTGCACCGAGGAAATGGAAACGTGTCACCCGAATTCATGTTTATTAGGGTAAAGTGCATTTTACAGTAACATGGCAAGAGTCTGCGTGAACATTCAATAGCTCTACGCTCTGTATAGAGCCTAATACAATGCTGAAACCTTAGTTCAAATAATAGCGTGTCTTATTTTGAAGGGAGGTTTGTGGCAATCTTTCTACTGCCCCAAAAAACATGGCAAGACATACTTCATAAAGAATTTATTAAGCGAAAGACGTATTCTGGGTTCTCTTCCTTGCTTAAGCCAAATTTCGCTGCGTAAATAAAATATGTATCTCGTATTATATTTGGTATAGGCTGTTCACGATAAAGTGAGCACTTTTTAAGGCCCTCGAAACAGGCATTAACCACTAATAAATATGTTTTATTGCTGTCTCAGATATTGACTTTTGAAAGTGGTGAGAGTATACTCCGTATTTATTAGCTACATGACAATATTGATATTAAAAAGTGGTTTAAACATAAAAAATTGCTTGAAAGAAAAATTGGAAGGGCCTTAAAAAGTGTTCACTTGACCGTGAACGTCATATAGTACTTCTTATGCTCCTGCTTTGTTATCCGTCCTTTAATCGTTTACAATACTTTAAATGCTTCGTTTAAACCAAGCTTGATAAGTGTGTATCATTCAGCACAAAGTTTTATATCTAAGTAGAGGAAGGTTGCTCTGAATGGGCCGGCGCCATGGATGTACCCCCGCAATATTTATCACATCTGGCACTGCTAGAGTAACCCAGCGGTGGTAAATTGTACCTCCGCTTCGCTAGAGGACGTCGTGTTAGTTTGACACTGTTCGTGATAAGGATGACGGGCAACACTTCCAGGTGAGATTTTCATAACAATAATAGAACGTTAAGATAAAATACTATACTGAATAATAGACAGTAGTGTAATAACAAATGATTAGTTGTTGTTACTATAAGAAAAGGTGTTCCTCCGGCTATTTTTTTCTATGTAGCATTTAGTCCTTGCGATTATATGTTTGCAATAGTGAAGAAGTTAAATGCAAAACAAACATGTTGCCATCATTGGACCAGAAGTCACACCCATCAATGGACAGGTCCAATCATGGCAACCATTTTCTTGATATCGCTTTTGTAAAATTTACGAGACGTTGTAAATTCAATGTGATGCAGGCGTATGTGTTAGGAAGGAGAGCGGGGGGCTGTGTCAGTAGTTGATTCAACACGTAGATGAAATAGATCTGCTGTCTCGTGCAGTTTTCCTGGCTGCTGCTTATACACAATGAGTGACTTATAGTTTTTATAACTGGATGTCGTTACATAAACAACACTAGCACGTCCGTATTTTTGAAAGGCAAGGGGTGTTCAACCTACACTACTACGAAAATATAGACAAAACATTATAACAGATTCACTGAGTCGAATGGCAATAGAAACCGTATTTATGTAATCAAAGTTTAATTTCTTTGTTGTCTTCAGCGTAGTAGCTTCTGGTAGGCCTATTGGTTGATTTCTCTTATATATATAAAATTAAAAATTAAACGAATGGACCACTATGTTGCTATGAATGGACCATTAGAGTATTTTAAGAGAATACAACTGTCATTTGAACGTCTGCTAAAACGCATTAGGCCTAATGAAGAGTTTTCACAGAAAACCCGTTAGGCCCTACGACGTACACCTGCACAGTTTTAATGGATCCAAATTTTACATGTCGTGCAATGAATCATTTGTTCAACAGAGATTTCTTGGCCCAACACACAGTACAAGTCCTTTTCAACGTTTCGAAGCGTTTTAGAATTTTTAATGATATATTTTGTCATTTCTTATCAATGCTACCAGTGGATTTTGTTCCCGCATTGATGTAGCTATTCGCTGCATTTTTCGTTTTTGGTGCTAGTGGTTTTATAGTTATGAAAGTTTTTGTAAAACTGGTCCATTGATAGCAACCTTACCTAGAGCTGTTAGCCTGAAAAGTAGATCATACACCATTAAAATTACTACTCTATAAATGAATAAGAATTATCATAAAAATATTCGTGTGTAATGTCTTATATTTGAATACTGATATAATATTTGTGCTTGGAGTATTATTATTTTTTGTCTTCACATATGTATTTTTTTTTTTACTATCGCTCTGAATAGCTACTTGCGACTGGGGTATTGCCAATGTCTGACTTTCTCTAACTCATATATTGTTTCATACTGTCCTAGACAGTGGTGTAGTGTTGCCGGAGTGTTACTCCGATACTGCCCCAAGCAGCCGGAACTCAGTTCCGTCACTGGTTGGGTCATTGTGAGAGCAAAAAAGTATTTTTTTTTTTCAGTACAAAATAATAAAAAATTCACTCGAGATAGCCTGGTGTTGATGTAAAGGTGGCTGGCGGGGTTGTTGACAAATGAAAGGGTCAGTGGGATTTAAATGATGCGACACACATTATGCGTGTTCGCACAAGACATAATGAATAAAACTGGCTTAGTTATCTGTTGGCCTCCTCGCTTGCTAGCACCTACTAAACAATAAATTCCCGCCCGGTTTCACGCGTTATTGGTTCATATATTTTCCACTAGGTAGCAGCGTTGTAGACATGTGTTTCGACCGTGTAGTATATCACGCAGTCAGGTCGGACGGTGGACACTAACCGCATTGCGCTGCGGTCCATCGGATCGGTGTAATATTTCCTGAACTCAACGCGAGTGGTTCATTTTAATCTACCGCGCTAATCGTGAACCGTTTTTGTTCTAATTACGGCACGTAATCAAAAGACACTGACATAATTCTTTTCAAGGCATACGGACAATACGGTTATTACAAGTACGAGTGGTAGTGATAGTTATAAAATTATTAATAATGAAACCATGGAGCAAACAGTCTCTGTGGTCTCAATAGAATAAAGTGGAAGAGAAAGTGATAATTTAAATAACAAAACGAACGATACAGACGCTGAACATAATGCGGGCGGATTATTAGACCCAGGATGAGAGCCTGTTTTCCAATGGCTGGAAGTGTGGACCGAAGATATATGGAGACGAAAACAAAATTCTTTCCCGTGGCTTGATTTCAAAAATGGTAAACTTGGTTTGCAAACTATTCTCTGAAAATTCGCAGTTAGATGTTTTCAAACAGCAAAGAATTTCTATTTCAACTGACTGGAAGTCATATATAGTTGGTTTTAATGAAGCAATGCGCACAGCTAAAACTAAAATCTGCGAGAAAGAAGATAATTGAGCATAAGCAATCCAGCGCTCATATTATTGCTCAGAAACTATCTGAGAAATCTAAATATTACGTAATTGAAAGTGTGTGCGGTTCTATGAATTATAGTTGTCTGGAATATACAAAATCTATTTTCAGGTCTGCTTATTAACAACTGTTTTCACAATAGAGCATCGCGATGCGGCGCGTCGCGTCCGACGCTCGCCGCCAGCGACGAGCATTATCTGCGTCTTCACTATAGAGCATAGAGCGATGTTATGACGGCGGCCACCGGCGACACAGACCGTGCTGCCATTTGTTATCCTGCAAGAATGCTCCCAATGAGATACTAAAAACGAACGAAATGCAATGAAGTTTTTTACCATTTAGTTAGTAAAATATTTTTTTTTGTGATATAAAATTTTCTTTAATAAAAGTATTATATTAAAATCCAAATAAAACAT
This sequence comes from Dryococelus australis, assembly GCA_029891345.1. Classification (NCBI taxonomy): domain Eukaryota; kingdom Metazoa; phylum Arthropoda; class Insecta; order Phasmatodea; family Phasmatidae; genus Dryococelus; species Dryococelus australis. Next base: position 257,175,945 of record CM056993.1, on the reverse strand, counting down.
TTTATGTATGTTTTCAGTTCTTTATCGCAGCTTCTCGCCAGTTTATTTATTATGAAGTACATAAATGTTCTTCTTCTTATTCCCCGACGGTGGCGACGAGCGTCAAAACCAATGTTCGTCGCTCGTGCAGCGTTCTCGACGTTAAAAAGCTAGCATCAAGGCTCTGATTGGTCGATGCTCGACGCAATGCATCGCGTCGCGTCGTGTCGCTACGCTCTATTGTGAAAACCGCTAGCAAAAAACGACCGTCCCTTTTCAGACCATTTAAATTTGCTTGAACTCCAACAACTAACTGGTGTTAATATCAGAGTAGGATTACATTAATCGCAGTACAATGTGTTAAATATTTAGTGTGAAATATTTCAATTGTTAATTTCTTAAATTTTTTGAAGTGGCGTAGATAGATAAAGAAGGAAACATTCGCAAACAATTAGAATGTTAAAGCAAAAATTGTACACTGTTGTTTAAGTTGGGCATTTAAAAGTGCTGTCCCGAGTAAAAGCAAAACAAATGTGTATATATTTAAACTGTAAGCTACGTGTTTTCTGAAGCTGGGGGTTGACGGGTTAGGGAGAACTCCGTCACTGCTTAATTTAGCACTACATCACTGGCCCTAGACGTTTTCAAACAAAGATTAAACTACCCGTTGATGGTAAAAATAAGTGCGAACATTAAGTTCAGCTGGTATAAAAAGAAGAAACCTAACGCAAAACAGTATTTGTAATGAATACTACTTTGACCATTTGCACATGGCAAGTAACAATCAAAACTGGAAAATATTCGGCTGGCATTATGACCCGAGTACCGTCGTTCGGATTTCCCAACAGCGTGAATGATTTGTAATGCAAAAATGTTGTTGCACACGCATTCCCTTTGAAAAATAGGTCACAAAAATTGTGTTAGTAAATAAAATGTTTTGTTTTTGTTAGCTGATCACCACGTTCTATGCATGACTTGCATAGTTGATTGAACATATCAAATTATTTAAATTTCAATATACGATTAAAAACTGGCTGTTCTCTTTACTGTTGTGGATTACATCTCTGTTTCTGATATTTTACATACGCAAATTTTTACTGATGTTTCGTATTTAATATCAGATTTTATTAATAACGAGATTTTCGTGTGATGTGTTGGTGTCACCTGCATACACATTATGTGTTTTATGAAACTATTTATCACACTTGCAATTGCCTTGAATTTATATCTCGCTTGACTTAACGATATATTTTTCAATAGAATGTAACACACAATAAAATAAAGAAGCTTTATCGGTGAAAATATTTGACTATTTCGTAACGAGGATAGGAAATATTTAAAATTTTCTTACGCAGTTACATGAAAAATTGGAGCAGTTAAAGTAATTCTGGGTTATACTTACGTAGGTAAGCCCAATGCATTTAGTACAGGTTTTTTTTCTTACAACTTAAGGTTTTCCATTTTGACGTCACATATCGAAGTATTTTAAATTTCTGAAAGTCGCTTTTGAGTGCGTGACGTTAGTAATTAGTCTCTCATATATCTCATATATTTTCAGCATTAAAACTACGAAACAGGCGATGTCGGCTTGAAATAATTGAAAATTGTAAAATGTGGGACAGATTGAAATAACGAGATAGGCTATACAGTAAAAGTGTAAAATTAAATCAATGAAAACAAGAATTCCGTTGTAAGTATCAAAACACACAGGACATATAGCTTTATAAACGAATTGATAGGCTCCTCAGTAAAATAGCTTTATTTGCATTACACGAACCATAACCAAACTGGAAATATAACGAACAAACCCGTACATTCAAATTACGTCTAACTGAAAGATCTTGATGTAATGTTAATCCTCGTTTACTATTTCTGTAATGTTACACTAATCGTAATATCGTATGGCATCCGAAAACGTGTCTAATTTAAGTTATTTCCTAAGTGGCGTCAGTACATAAAGAGCATTCAGTAAGGGTACAATAATACAATCCCAATATATTTTGTACGAAACGCAAAAGACAATACGCCTCAACAGTGTTGAGTTCTTTCCATTCTAAGAACGAATTTTTTTGTGTGATGGTGAATAATATTTGGTTTTCCCTCCCAATTTGCAGTCGTTTTATTTTAGTGCTTTGGAACAACATCAAAACCACAAGAACTACTCAATTCTATATTGTGAATTATAAACTGTATGTACGTAAGGCGTATTCCATTCGACGAATGTAATAAAGTGAAATCCTTAATTACCAGGAAGATTACGAGATGGCGTGGATTAAAATACCTTACAACACTAGTAATTAAAATAAATGCTACATTTACTAATCAGTTAGTTCCTAAGAAATATTTGTACGTTATAGAATTTTATATTAGTAGTATTGATTTATGTTTTCTCTAACGCTTACATTTTCTGCGCTGAAATTAAATTCTTCAGTGGCTTACCCATAAATATTTTCGGGGAGGGAGATACTGATCTCGAGAATTAATACCGACGTTTAGTTATTAATTTTTTCTTTTGCAAGTTAAAAATAAAGCAGTCTGATAAAGAGCGTTCCATATATATAATTTTCAAATTTAAATTTAACGAGAGCCTGAAAAAGAAGAGCGGTTTTGTAGCTCTTCTAGCCCCTTGCTGTATAAACCATATATTTAATGACGTTTAAAATTCACATGGGCGTTGGTCTCTTTTGGCTGATATTTGCATTTCCCACTATACACTTTCGCGTTTGTCACGAGTTTTAAGTTCTCTTAACGTTACCTTAACCGTAATAAACACAATCTTCTTTCCTAACAACTACAGGTTCGTCAACAATTAGTGATCTCGCGCTGAAAACTGCTGCATTCTGCGGTCAGGAAATTCACCTATCTTTAAAATGGTCGGACGTCAAATTTATGTTCAGAAATCTGTAAACAGAAATTAGTTCCACAATTTCTTATTCGCTATTGCTACTTATCGTTACAAGCTCACAGCTTCGCGTCCCGTGCTAGCGAGTGTAAGTGAAGAACATCAGTTATATGATAGTAGCGGCGGTGTAAAGTCAATGGGATGTTTAGAATTACAGGCGCGCGCTAAACCAAGAAGCACGTATATATTACCGAAAAGCATACCTACGCGATAATCCTTTTGCGGTGCACGCTGCTGACCTAGGTTGTATTAATTTTCTGAGTCTGAGGAATTTTCTAGTGGTTTGCTACCCTAGTCTCTCTAAGCGTGACTCGGGGTGCGTTGAACTTTTCAGGTCAAGGCCAGCAGAGAATAAATATTGTAAAAGGCCTCCGGGCCGGGTAGTTGAGTTGTTGTTGTTGTTGTTGTTGAATGGATGAGTGGTTGAGTTTCAGAGATAGATGGCGAGTGGAGAGGCAAGTGACCTGCAGAAGGGAAATCTGCGACTGCGAATATCAAACAGTGAAGTGTGCTGCTGGTAAACTGGAATAGTGGACAATATGCGTAAGTGAAAGGCATTACAGATGACGGCAACAGATAGACTGAAAGTGTGTTAATGGCGAGTATGAGTTAATTGACTATAAGTAAACATAGGCATTAAGACGGACATTAATTAGAGTTGAAATAGACTTTAAATATTGTGCTCACGGAGAAAGAAGAAAGTGTAAGAGTGGATATAGGAAATTTAATTCTGTAAATAATACCTGTGTGAATATATTAGAAATAAAATTTAGTTCCTTTATTTTTATTAAGACCTCCATCATTCACGATCTCAGATACGACCGTCAGGCGTCTTGTAACACTGGTGTTAGAAGTGGGGTGGAGGCAATTATTAATTAATCAATTGCAAATAAGTTATGTAATAGGCTTTTAATTAGTGAAATTATACAAATGGATAATTTTACTTCCTGTAGGCTGATAATTAAGACTGTGTTGTACAACTATCACCGTGCATGCTAACTAGAAGTATGTCTGCAGGACTGGAAGCACTGCGAGTATTAATTGAGGGATTAAGTAGCCAAGTGAGCGCAACTGTCAATAGCTTGAAAGAAGATGTAAATAACCAAGTTAGTAGAGCAGATGAAAATGTTAATATCTAAATTGGTAGTGTAAATAGTAAATCTTGTAGAGAGAACGATAGTGTAAATAGTGTAAATGAGAATGTAGACAAGAAAATAGATAATGTAGATAGGAAACCAGACACTGTAAATAAAAATGTACACAAGAAAGTAACAGACATCTACGAGTTAGTGAATATGAGAGATGACTTTGTGGACCAGAACATGGACAGTGTAAATGAAAACTTGGATAGAAAAGTGAGGAAGCAATAAAAGCAGTAAACAACACAACAACTTAGGAGGGTAGTCAGCAGCTGTGTAGCATTAGCGTCATGCAACCAGGAATGGGGAAGGGGGTCTTAATTAAGCCCCCCCCCCTTAACAATGACTAGATTTCCTGGCAGGAGTACCAATACCACTTTGGAATAGTCGCCATCATAAATGGCTGGACAGCCGAGCAGAGGGCTTACTATGAGAATACAGCACATTCGGAAATCTTGTAAACCCCGACATTGAGGGGTGAAGGTTGGTGACTGTTGGAGGGATGGCCTCAATTTGATTACATGTACGACCAGTGAAACAGGATTTGGATGCAATACTGGTGGAGGGGAGCCTGAGTGTTTTTCCTTGCCAGATGGTCTTCGTCACTGGGACGATCATAAAAGTAATAATATCAGACATGCTCAGACCTTCGCCCCAGTGATCGTCCGGCGACAACATGGAACGATGCTATTTGACTACAACAACATGTGGACCACACCGGTAAGAAGTAAGAGGAAAGTGATCTTGAATTTTGGTGAACTTATCATAGTGCACGATGTTTACATAGAAGAAATAGAAGATAATGTATTTTGGGGCTTGACATACTATGTAAGTTGAAGTGCTGTATCGGTACTCGTCTTGGTGTGCTACAGGTAGGCAGCATAGAGTTGGTAATGTCAACACAGCATTATTTGTTATTCCCAGTCAGCTACCCTGAAGTATGTGGTCAACCCACTGTGCTGCCGGGGCCATTGTGGCTGAGCGGTTAGCCTGCTCGCCTCCCACCAAGGCGATCCAGGGTCAATCCCCGCCTGGGTCACTCTGGATTTTCATATGTGGGAATCGTGTCGGACGATGCCATTGGTCAGTGTTTTTTTCAGGTATTTCCCGTTTCCCCCGCCCTTTCATTCTGCCGCTGCTCCATACTCATCTCAATGACCCCCATCGGCTCTCAAGACCCCGAAATTATGAGCCGCTCAAATCTCTTCACTCACTCACTTACTGTGCAGCCTGCTTCTACAGAAACTGTAATTAGAGGCATATGTCAAGTGAAATTTGTCAGGCGTTCGGTACTAATTGAGCGAGCAAAGAGGTTTGGCATCCTGCCAGGTAAAGTCATTGTAACAAGGACTCTGGTATCTTCCAATTATGACAGTTTCCCAGTTAGAATTATAAATCTTTCCGATAGTGTCATTCGTCTTGAGGAGTGGGCTATGATCGGCATTTGCAAGCAGGTCACACAGGTAATTCCAAACATTCCAGAAGATTATAAAGTAGAACAAATGGAATGTCCTCTACAAGAAGTACTGGATGAACTGCTAGTAAGAACGAAATAAAATATTAACTGGCAACAGGAGAAGGTTGTCTCTGAACTACTGCAGAGAAATAGAGATGCTTTCCCGTGTAGACCAAATGACCTTGGAAGGACTAACATGACCTGCCACCACATTGATACAGGAGATGCCAGACCCATAAATCAGCCACCAAGACGACTGCCACTAGCTTCGCATGAGGCAGTTGAGGGACTTCTGAAGGAAGTGAGAGTGTTAGATGTGTTAGAACGATCAGTTAGTCCTTGGTCGTCACCCATTGCACTTGTTAAGAAGAAAGATGGCTGTTATGTGTATATTATCGCCAGCTTAATGATGTGACAAAGAAAGGCTCTTATACGCTCAAAGGATTGACGACGTATTCACCAGCTTGGTAGGTTCGCAATGGTTTTCTACTTTGGACATGAAGCATGGGTACTGGCAGTGCAAGGTGGCTCCAGAGGACCAACAGAAGACTGCATTTCGTGTCCAAGGGAAAGGAACCGGGCAGTTAAAAAGTTATACCTTTTGGGCTATGTAATGCCCCTGCTACCTTCGAATGCCTGGTGGATAACGTTTTGCATTTAGATATTTTTCTGATTTACGTAGATTACATTTTAGTGGCAGGAAGGACATTCGAAGAACAACTAACATGCTCAGACTCTGTATTACATAAAGTGGCAGCAGACAACTTGAAAATGGTTCCTTAGAACTGTTACCTATTCCAAAATAAAATTAATTTCTTGGGAGATATAGTGTCGGGCGATGGAATCGAAACAGACCCCGAGAAGACCAAAGCAATACGAAATTGGCCGACATCAACCGTCAAAACTACAGTGCGGGGTTTTATGGGATTATATGCATATTACCGTCGGCTTCTACTTGGGTTCGCAACGATCGTCAAGCCACTACACGAACTGACTGAGGCGAAAAGAAGAATTCATCGGACTACTAAGTTCACAAATGCTTTCAGTAAACTAAAGAAAATTCTGATATCCCCACCCGTCCTGGTTTTCCCGAAAAGTGAGGGTGTATTCATTTTTCACACTGATCGTAGTGATGTAGGCATTAGAGCTGTGTCATCTTAGGTTCAAGATTGAAATGAAAGGCCACTAGAATCCTTTAGTAAGGTATTTCATAAGCCCGAGAGCAGGGAGCTTTTAGCCATGGCGAAGGCAATTTTACACTTACACCACTATATTTATGGCAGACATTAAATTCTTAGAACATGCCTACGAAAACTTCAATGGAACGATCGGACTTTTCGGCAGAGGTACCTAGAATATAATTGCCGGTATTACCTGCTTCTTTAGCTCCAGTACCTACATCTCCAACAGGTCCATCCAAGTCTTTGCCTGAACTACTACATTGTCATCAGTGTAACTTATGTGATACATTTGCTTTCTGCTACAGTGTACGGAGCTATGACAGCTTGCATTGGGCCAAGAATCCCTGTTGTATGTCATATTTGTGTGACAGGTGCTTTAAGCAGTTCAGCCATACAGACAATTTACTTAGACATACATAGACCTCTGAAAGTGAAGTGAATTTCTCATCAGTACAATAATATCTGCAAGCAGGTCTCTTGTCACTTCGCTACATGTCCTCAAAAGTGCAGTTACCTACATAACCGCCTTGCACAGTGTGTCGGTGTAATAAAGGTCACGATATTTTCGCACAAGGACAGCACGAGTGTGAATGGCGAGAAGCATAAAAGATGTAACCTACGACAATGTTGCATATATTGAAATGCATATATATCGAAGAATATTGTAATTTTTTCGAGGCATGAGCGATTTTAGTAAATTAACCGAATAAAAAAATTCTTGCAAATATAATTGTGTTTTATTTAATTTCTACCTAATTTGCCAGAAAATTATTAAAATATAAAAGGAACAGAAATAAAATATATTTAATTAAAAAGTATTGTATAAAGTACTATTGTACTAAATATACAATTATAAAATTAAATACTTTTCTTAATTGAACAACTTTAAGTTTTGAGTAAAAAATACATATTTAATAAATTATGCAGGTAGTCAAAGTCCCACATCATGCATGTAGGTATACTACTAATTGGAAAAATAATTGATTGAATGGGATAAAAATTACAAATTTTCTATTGTCTATAAAACTGAGTGTTGACAGCTCACCTGGCGGCTGAATTGGCAACTCACATGAAGACGAAATCGGTAAGTGTGTGTTGAAAATGAAAAGAAAGGACAAACAAAGCAACTAAGATGCTTGCTTACGAAGGAATGAGCATGGTTGGGTGGTGGGCGGGGAGTGGAGGCCTCCCAACTAATTATCGAACTCGAGTAATTGACAGATTAAATAACCAATAAAAAATTGGCTTAAGTGTGATGGTGGAGGGACCTCCGGAAAGGTAAATTTTTAAAATAAATTGTTGAGTAATTTTTAAATAAATCTTTGAAATACATTTCTGAAAAAAAAAAAAAAAAAAAAAAAAAATTGGAACTACCTGTAAATTTTTAAGAATTTTAATTTTTTTTGGGGGGGGGGATTTTTTTTCGAAATTTTTGTGTTCGAGGTTATCCAAAGTCGCAGGCACGGTGTTAAGATCACGGGGCCAAGGTAACGGGCACGGAGTCAAGGTCATGGGTCAGGGGTAAAGGAAGGGTCATCCAGATCCAAGATGGCGGTCGGGTGAAGTCACAACATGGCGGCCAGGCGGCCAGCGAAGGCACCGGACCCCAATCCCTTATGACAGTCTCGCTATAATTATTCTACTGCCGTTGATGTCAAGAAACGGTAGAAACCCACAACAATCAACGCAATTATTTAATATACCACCGAAAATTTTAAATTTTCCCGAATTTTAAGCATTTTCGTTACAAATTCCCTTTTTCTCTTTTGCTTCGGAATGTAACAAAATTTCCCTCGAAAAGGGAAATTACCCTCAACTTGCCATCATTGGTCACATGCAGCACAGGTTTCACATGACCATCGTCGTACTGTAGTTACCCGTCCTTGGCCAGCTAGGTCTCCGGACTTGACGCCTGTTAAAAATATCGGCAGAAGCTTCAACCATGAACGGGTCTGCAGCATCTATAGCGGCGGTTCGAACAACTATGAGGAGATCTACCACAGGATTTCACTTAATGTCTCTATGATCCCCTGCAGGACCTTATCGCCGCATGTATCCATGCTAGGGGTTATGCAACAACGAGTCAAGGTATTTTCAAGTACAGAATTTTGCCGGGAATAAAACATCCAATTTTCTTGATGATGTAATCATGTGTGTGACATCTTGTCTATTGTCTCTGCCAAGTTTCGTGCCGTTTCGACGACGCGCTTTCTCTTGAGCGTGACGACATCATTGATGTCGATGATTGAACATTTATGTAGATGAGAATCTTGGTCTACAATATATTTAATGTCTGTCTTTTGTTATAATTCAAAACTTTACAGAGTACAGGCTCTTCGCATAGTGCGCAAGATCTGTGCGACTGCAAGAAGAATTCCGACGATGAATATACTGAACCCCAACAATTAAAAAAATGGCAAATACACCGATGTAATGGTTAATTTATGCTTTTTAGAGTATTGGTATTTATAATAAAGTGACTGGAAGAGGTCGTTTAAGGTAATTTTTCGGATATGTTATTGACAATATTTTTTTCATTGCAATGAAATGAGATATATAAGTTATAATGTTTGGGCATTAAAATCCACAAACCACTATAAAAATCTTCCTGCTGCATTAACTCAAAAAGTAAAGATACCTACATCACTCGCCCTTGTATCAACCGAATTTCTTAAAAATAAAACATGCTTTCTCAGTCATTCCCACACTATAGTTTGGGAGTAAGCATTAGTTTCTTCTAGTTCTTCGTTGCAAATATCGTAAATGGTTTGCTGGCTGTTCCTTTTTGTTGAAATGTTTACTTGTTTTGTGATGATTGAACCAATAGCCCAGATTTATTCTTGTTCGTCTCAGACCCGTGATCCTTATCTTCTTTTGTCCCCTTTTTTTCCCTGCAGTTTCCTCTATCAGGACTGACTGGACATATAAGAGCAGAGATGAAAGCAGAAATATATCTCCTTTGAAGAGATTCTCGAGGAATCTTTGTTCGCAAGCTGTTGTGTCATATAAGAGCATTTCATTTTAAATCCGCTTAAATTCGTAGCTTAGAAAACCAATTATTAAACTAAAGGGTGACACTCATGTGTCTTGTGTGGCGAAAGATATGCCATGTAAATTTAAAAAAAAAATTGTTCAATTATCATAAAGGATATGAGCACTGTATAGAAAAAGCGGTAGTTTCATTTTTCTGCTAAACAACTCCCTTAAAATTAGAACAGTAAGAAAATTGTATACTTTTGGAAATATTGCATTTCAACAATATATAAGTCTTTAGGACACATAAATTGTAATAATTAATAAAATTCGAGAACAGGACCTTAAAAAAGCCATAATTTACATACATAATATGTACAATCAAACAGAAAAATTTGTTTTTTTTATTTATTCTTTTTTTGTTTTAATTTTTGGACATAAAGGAATTTTTGGACATGAAGAAATATTTGCAATTTACATTTCACAAGGTGCGAAAAGTTTAGTCAATAACATTTTGCCCGGCTTGACTTAAAATTTTGGCAATACCCTTAAGAATTCGTTGTTTTATTGTGGCAATCATTTACTTTAATATTTTTTTTGTTTCCCGAAACAGTACATTTGTAATTTTCACTTACGAATATGGTTATGAAAAAAGTACGAAATCAAATCATTCATTAATTTTTGTTTGAGGTGACATCTCAGGTAATGACTACCTTCAAAAAATCTTTCAGGCAATTTAATTTTAAAATGCCTTGGAAGGTAATGTGTAACAGAAAATAATATTACTGATTTAAATCTGTTTCCAATATATCGGTGTATAAATATTTACTTTAATGCATAATGTTAGCTTATATTTTTACATATATTAAATTAAAATGTTAATTCGTATTCTTCCAAGAAGCAATTAAAAGAAATATTTTTACATAGAATATTTTTGTCTATAAAATAAGTTATTGTTTTAATCGTCATATCTCTTGGCATGATGTACTCGGGTTTCGTACACTTAATAAATTTCATTCTGTCTAGTGATAGTTGGGAATTTGTAAAGAAATGAAAATATATTTTTTCGGAGTAAGGTTTAGTATTTTGTGTATTTTAACACCAACACATGAAAAAAAGCTTAAGTATGTAACACAATGTAACAAGAACATAAAGTAAACTCATTTCCATTAACACTTTGCACTTAGCAATAGATATTTGACAATGGTAAGAGATGATAACTATGCACTTCGATAGATAATATGGAAACTATGAAAGTTTCATGTGGTGGTCTATGCACATACGTCGTATGATGGACCTTTCTTTGTTGTTCGTATGGCGCACATAAACAGACTTCAAACTAATGCATATAACACGGAGTACATTATCCTTAAGCAGAGATATTGTAATTACTAAATTCTTTTGTTCGTACAGTGAGTGTAGAACTATAAAATTTACATGCTACGCTGTTAATAGGCACTCCTTAAACTGAGTTATTAACAACCAGTTACACTTCACACGTGTAGTAAAAACTGAATGTAATTAAGTTTGTTGAATACTTAACCATAGACGTTATTATTTGAACTTTCGTAGATGCAGACAAATAAAATATATGTCTTGTTTTGTCGATGAGCACCGTTAAAATAACATTTTATTTCAAATTTATAAGGAAAAAACGGCTTCCAGTCATTTATATAGCCTGAAAGAAAAGTTGCCTATGCAAAAGAATTACATCAGCAGATTGATGAGTTCAAAACGCAGACCCAAGTGCAGCTGGTATGCTCTGGGATTACGCAGGCCTGTCGCCGTATTACCCACCAATAAGTACGCAACATGAAGACTAAATAAGCTGCTACTACCTGGCACAATATCTCACCACTATAACGAATCACAACCGTAGCTGCATCCGCATGGGCAAGTTGAGTTTGTAAGGCAGCTAACTTTATTTTTCGCGTATAACGGAAAAAGTCTTTCCAAGTAACACAACAAGTTCGACAGTTAAATACGGGGAGTGTGGAGTTCTGTATGATTCTTTGTCTTACATATACACAGAATTAGATGTAGTGACTTCATTTTACTTGCGGTGCGACTGTAGTTGCGTTTCCGTGTCAACCAAATCAGATATAGACTATTCACGGTAGAGTGAGCACTTTTGAGATCCTAGTTACTTTTTTCTTTCAGCTATATTTTATCCTTTAACAACCTTTAAAAAGTGCTCATTTTACAGCGAATAGCGCATAGAAAGTTTTTTTATTGAAAGAACACTTTAAGCAGAACATACGAACATGCAGGTTTTAAATAAACAAATCTCGTACGCTCCCCAAAAAATCGTTATTAGCTTAACAATGTTTGCAGCAGGGGAAATATAAACATTTATCTAATGTTAAGCTCCCATCGACAAAAAGAAGGGGGGGGGGGTAGAATTTCAATGCGTCTATTAAATCACTATCATGTAACTATAAATTAAAATGAATAAATTGAATTCCAATTATGATGTTTTTAACAAGAAATAAGAAACGCAAATATTTAAATAGCTTTACTTACGTGTTCGCGCGACACTTGACCACTGGAAACGTAAGAGCAGATGGGAAATTTCGTTTCTGATAATCTTATACATAAAACCGTTTTACTTACATAACTTTTATCGATTTAGTTTGTGTATTAATGTAAATATACACATTAAAAAAACAATAATGTTTGCTTATGGATCTGAAAGAAATATAATTAGAATCTGTTTAGGGATATTTTTGATAAATTATTGACTAGTTTTATTTTTTTAAACAAAAACCTGAAGTTATCCACATAGCTAGAAATGTTTTCCATAATTTAACACAGTATATTTTAAGTACTGTAACTTTGTTAAATTTGAGATTGTTTAAAAGTATTGCAGTCAGTTGAATGCTATAGTCTATTCACGGTTTCGTCAGAAGGCTACCAGTCACCGCTTAGTTTTCGATTGGTTTTAATCGTATTGTATTTAAAAGCCTGCTGTAAATCATTACTGCCATGCAAACAAAAGGAAAGCAACCCCCTTAAACAATTTAATGTTGCGTGTTAAAACTTAGATATTTAACTCTGTGTAGTTGGTTAATGCTTCATTATGGAATTGTGGTTGTCGTCTCTGCCCAAGACTTTGTCTGAATGTTGAAAATATATATTGTGAAATGTACAGGAAACGGGCAGCTTCGAGAGTGGGCGACCTGGCGGACTCCTTTGACCGCTTTCCACTTGGCACTGAAAGCGCTCGCCAGTACTGACGAGCGTTCGATTCTGCTTATCAGTAATGGAGAAATGGTGTTGTGGCGTCTGGGTTGGAGACTATACTTCTGGCTGAAACTACTGACATGCGGAAGGTCAGGCAGTCTCAGTAAAAGCAGACGACGCAACATGGCGGCGATGTATAACGAGCAAGTACGGTGTTGTTATATGCAGACGATGTAGGTCGAAAATATATTTTCACATTCTTTGATCTCGTCATCAACTTATGAGTCTGAATCAGACGAAAATGAAAAGAAAAAATATCCATCCCTGTTTACAACATGTTTATCCTATCATTGCTTCATCACATATAGCAGACGCCATTATTCATGCTGAAAACTTCCGACGAGTGTTGCACTTGGTTCTAGTACTGAGAGCTACTGAAGTGCGAATTTTTACTGATGGCGTTACTTTTTGGCATGCTACTGGTCAGTGCTTTCAGTGACAATCGGAATGTAGCCTTAGTCGCTCCGGGGCATAGGTGGCTTGTTGATGGTGTGATACACCGCCTGGCGCGCGTGTGTGTGTGTGGTGTGTGCGGAGAAATAGTACCGACGACACGAGTGATATGTTGGAGGGCGGAGCCGCCTTCTAGCTTGGTACTTGACGGCCGGTCAGTGGTCCCTCGTAGCCATTTTGATCTCAGAGCTCGGGTGTGCGGGTTGTATGTGACGTGACGCATGCGAGTTGACGATGCCCTCTTGTAGCTTTGATATATTTTTATTGTGACTTCCTAAGTTGAGGAGAAGACAACTAGAATTCCATTCGTCGGTACAACTACCTCGGGTGGTATGTAACATATTAAGGTACTAAAGAAAGAGTGTATGAGTGATGCCTGAAGCGAAGTAAGACGTGCAATATTTAGGATGATCCAATTACTATCGACTTTTAGCATGTCACTTATGCTAACTTAATTTTGCAGTGGATGAGGGAGACTTCTTAAAAATGTAGGGATGTAATAAGTGTAAATTCAGGTCTGTCATATTACTGACAATTTAAACATCCCCAAGGTTATTCCGTAGTTGAGATTGAAATAGCTTCGTGTAATTGACTGATTTAGTGTCTTCTAAATTAATTGGTAAATGTACTTTATAATTGATTAATATTTGCGATCTAATTTATTAAATGATATTAGTAGTGTATAAGTATTTTATCATTGGTTTTCCTTGAATGGTAACAAATTTTGACGGTTTCAATATTAATTGAAATTAATAACAAAATCTAATATTGATCATTTTCCCTGTCATCGAGATTTTCATTTGCTGATATACTTCGCCGCAGTAATTTGTCTAAAGCATGGTGTGAATGAAGTAAAGTTGATTTGATTATTTTAAAGAACTTAATAGTAATATCATTTATGACTGATATCATATAAAAAAGTGAGTACTCTAAGTGCTGGGTGTTTCGAAATGGGAAACTCTTACGTCAAACATTAAAGAAGAGAACGAGGTAAGTTCTCTTTCAGCCT